>JACYFF010031956.1:33396367-33518880 GCA_017589665.1 Selenicereus undatus | reverse complement strand
ATAATAATAATAATAATAATAATAATAATAATAATAATAATAATAATTTCATTTTTAATAAAATTATCCACTTAAATAAGCACACCAATATTAATCCATCTTAACTAAAATAAAATGATTACGATTTGGTAAAATAATTAGATGAATTAGTTAGTCTATAACCAAACTAAAAACACGGGTATTAAATTCTCCCCTCTAAAAGGATTTTGTCTTCGGAATTCTGAAGCCGGTAGTTTAGTAAGACATTAGATGCGCACACACATGGTACAAACGATCTAACCTCACAATAGAATCCAAAATCGCACTTTACAACTAAATATAGCTCTTCAAATTGGTAAAACAAAAGGTTTATGGTATCGAGTCTCCAGCTCGCCGATCCTCTTCA
This sequence comes from Selenicereus undatus, assembly GCA_017589665.1. NCBI lineage: Eukaryota > Viridiplantae > Streptophyta > Magnoliopsida > Caryophyllales > Cactaceae > Selenicereus > Selenicereus undatus. The sequence continues at coordinate 33,518,495 of JACYFF010031956.1, read as the reverse complement.
AGTGTTTATTCACTCTATGGAGGTGCCAAGAGCAAATCACATAGAAGAGGGCCAACAGAGTTGGCATAGATACCCTTTTCAAACTCATATCAAAACAAAAGTTAGAACAAAATCCACTTTACAGTGGAGCACATAGCTCGACATCTAAGGAACCTTTTATGCATAACAACTAGTGGCACCGATGAAGGTCGAGTCAAGATACACAACCGAATCAATTTCATCCTAATGAATGAACGAATCAAATCATTCTATGATTAAGTTAATCGACAAGGGCTTCTATTTCACCATGGGTTAGTAGGGACACTACATAGCATTACATGGCATCACATGAATAACAAAAACACACAAAAATTAGATATAAGCTCACAACAACATCACGTAAAACAACATCTTAGCATTCCACACCCAAGAATGATCAACATCAGCTACCATTACGTGTATGTAGTGAGCAGATCTTTGGGCAATGCATAGAGCCATCAATTAATTAACAAATAAAGGGAGTAGCTTGGAGAAAAAAGTGATATGCTGTAAATGTAAGTCGGCGAGCCATAGAGGCTCAGTACATTCCTCACGTATGGGTTGTATGGACGGGGTGATGAGGTAGGGTTGGCATAACATTCTTACATCCAATGATGCATTTATAGCATGACTTCTAGTTCAGCTGCCTGGTTAAACTATTTCAGATAGGGCTCCTCAATTAAGAGGCTTGTAGTTCTTGTGGATTATGGGTTAAAATGGGGCTAGAAGAGCAATTACTCAGTGCTTTTAGGCTAATGCCTCTGGTTACTCTTATGACCATAATTAACCAACAGAATATTTCCAGCCAGGGTACAAAATTAAGCAGATAATACACAGGCAAGGTAATCACATATCCATACAATTGTGGGTTTATATGCTTGCAAAACACTGGTATATGGAATGGGAGCATGACAATACGATAGCAGAACAACCCAAAAGCACCAATGAGAATAATCATATTGGCTAAATAAAAGCACAACTCTAAGGTCTTTTTAACAAGCCCATCACATAATACATAGTATAAGACAATTTAATCCCGTCATTTTATGGAATTTAGATCTTCCATACAAACAATTATTTGGCACATACTAATTCATGATTCTTAAGGCCAAGAATTCAACTGCAATAAGAGATACACTAACATGCCATTCGATCAAGCATAAAATGCACAAGGATAATCATATGCGAATACAAACTTCTATGGTCACAAGATCATGTTATGGAATACATGAGTAAGTGGTCACCAAAAGAAAATAGAAGAAAATTAGGGTACTTAAGATCATACCAAATAATAAAGCAACAATCCTATCACCCCACCTAGATAAAACTCATGTGGTTCATCCAACTCAATCATATACATAACCACACTCAAAGGTGTACAAAACAGGAATTTCATACTCAGTAATTAATTCATGAAACACATCAATGATTGTTCCATAATGTACCTAAGTAATCATGTAATCTCATATGAAATTAAATTTACACGTATTGCTACGTTTTTGCCCAAAAATGCTCGAATGTACTTATTGTCATGCAAGAGTGCAATTGGAAGACCATATGTACATGCAATCCTTCAATTACAATCTAGACTCAAAGGATAAGTCTTGGCCTCTCCTAGAATGATTAGAAGCTGGCCACTTACAAGTTAGCAATCGTTTTGAAATGAAGAGAATATTAATGGTCTTATGGGCATGTCCCGATGGTTTATGGAGCACATATGCCTATATATGGCTGTAGGTGCCTTAAAGACTCACAATATGAAAGGAGGGTCCAATCATCTAGAGACTTTCAGGTTACAGATTTGTAATAATACTTAGACGTACACTGGTAACATATGGGTCCTTTCCTCTAGTAGGTAATAATTTCAAAGTGTGTCAGGTTCTTCCATTTGTTTCCTTTCTACGTGTGTTGGGGTTTGATATAACCAGGTCGCCACCAATCCCATAACAAGAATAACAACCCATACAACAGTAAATACGACACTTAGTTGACTCGTGAGTAATGGTAGTTGCATGATGGGGAGCAGGAAATATATTTCATACAAATAATGAGAACAAATCATAACCATATATAAGTATCAATGGCAAGTATGCGAAATGCTCAGAATAACACTTGTGCAACAATCAACAAGACCCTGTTTGTTGTCTAAATTTGCATGCATACTTATGAAAGTCTCACTTAATTCCCTTAAACAATTCGGAATTTCAAAAAGGAAGGTACAATCTAGTATGATCTTTAAACATAGGAAATAACCTTTAATCACCATGCTAATGGTTTGTTATTAGCAAGTCCAGAGTGGTACACTTCTCAACATACACGCATTTGCAAACAGCATACAATTACATATAAGGACACACGCTCATGCATTACCATAGAATAGATACTAGTCTTTGAACATGAGTGCAAAACCTAACTTAATATTTAAAAAGGTTATACCATTCCAAAATCTTTAGGTTTTGAAAATGGAGAATAGTTTACCCATTTCTAGTCTCTTCTCTATCAGCTTTTGAGTATGTTTGCTCTCTATTATGGGGCCCAAGGAGCAAATCGTACTTAAGGGCAAAGAATAAGCCTCGAGTTATCTATTTCCAATCTTTTGTGTTCGAAACCAAGCGAACATTTAATTGAATCATCAATGGTGCATGCACAAAGATAATCACTGATGGAACCAGCACTTAGCTTACTCAAGAGAACACAAGTCATTTAGCTCATATTCTAGTTCATAACTCATTACTTTTTCAGTCCATCGGTTTACTTAAGTCACATAATAATCAAGCAATTAGATCAATTAGCACATTAGGAACGCAATGCACCCTAAGGTACTTCTTATGACATATTATTGCTCGAGACGTACCTAAGCAGCTATATGAAAATGCAAGACTCAGGTCATGGCATGTGTTCGCAAAACCTTGCTCTGATACCATTTGTAACACCCTTATCGCCTAGGGTTAGGGACGTTAACGATTTCTAAAATTTGGGAGCAAAACGGACATAGTTCTGCCTAAAAACTGACCATAACTTAAGCTTAAATCCTTACATTGGCTGCCTACAATAATAAAGCATAAAAGATATACAAACCAGTTCAAGGGCTACATGCCAGGGTCCATAACTCTACGGGTTACACACCTAGCGTACACCAAGTACAAAGTTCAATAAAAGAAAGAAATAAGAGGTATAGCTTAATGGATAGCGAATCCGAAGCACTGGGTTTACATCCCAAAAATAATTAAGAAAAATTTAACCAATTAACAGACTATTCCGATGGTTGGCCTACTTGGCCAAACAGAGCGGTGACTTGTGAATGTGAATTACATGAACCACAATAATTAACTACATAAGTCCAAGGACTTAATAATACATTGTGTTACATCATTCAAGTCATAATCTACATATATGACTCCTTACCTAAAGCAAGAGAGTGGTTTCGACTTAGCCATAAAGAATCTGGGAAAAGGAGAATGTAAACAGTATGAGCTACCACATGCTTAGGGACTGATTCTCAACCCCAAGAAAACAAAACAGTTACACATAATACTCTTAAGTAGCAGTCACACAAATTTTGATGTTTAATATCATATAATAAGCATATAAGGCCACTCACATCCATCAATGCCTCAATAACCTCCAGAATGCAAATGACATCCCCTTTTCTTCCTTCATCCCATGCATAGGAACTCTTAAGTTGCTTAACCTAGGACTCTCGTAACTTAGCAATGACAACCACATATTACACTTACTTTACATCAGATAACAGGCATAAAGGACCCAATAGCAAGTTGCTTGAAACTATAATCCAGGCATTAAGAATAGTAGGGCATTTAGCTCACACCTAAACACTTAACATTAAAGAGTTCAATTAGAGCTGCTAGCCGGAGTTGTTTTAGTAAGAAAATGCAGTTCAACGCATTAAATGACATGAACCTTCACTTAAATCAGAGTAAGCACTTTTTATAAAAGTTGCTGTTATTCACAAGAAGGTCATTTGGAATCCAACAAGGCTCTTTTAAAGTGTACATACCCTTTTCCAAATGTTTACACTAGCATAATCCTCAAACGAGAAGTTTTCAACACATAATAAATGAGAAATTATTTTTTAGGGCATCGGATGCACATATTCATTCTCATTCAGTTGAGATCGTCACTCACACTTCGTGGTATCCCCAAGGCCGCTCATAATTAGTGTACATTTACCCTCGTTAGGGTCTTCCAGGTTCCCACTTCTAGGTCTAATCCCTATGAATTAAGGTTCCCGTATACAGGGTCAGCTCCCTAAATTTGTGTCTAAACAATTAGCACTATTGTCCTAGCCTAAAACAGTTCATATTCATCTCATTTTCAACACATTTTGCATAGAAGTTCCCATTGTATCATAACAATGCCATTTTCATTTTTAGGAAGGCTAAAATGCCTTAATAAACTCAAATCGACTTACAACAAGCATATAACCACTCATTTCATTAAAGTATGCTTGTAAATGAGTTACTGACCAAGTAAGCATTCACGCTTGAAGGAAAGGAATATTAAAATTTGTTTTAGAAGCCACTAATTTGCAACTTACACATAATTAAATTCTCTTAAAAGCACTTAGCAGTTTGGTTCTACAAATCAATCAAATGCTTCTAGTTTACCAAAATCATTTCGAGGTACACAAAAATGTGAGATTTAAAGTAGCTCGCAACCTTCTCTTGACACTTTATTTACTGAAGGGTAACGTGTTAATGTTTGGGTGGACTGTCTAGCTAACTGATGATTTAGCTGAATCGTTCCAAGAGTCCAATTATTGGTCCTAGTTTAGGTACGACACGCAATCAATCAGGCAAGTGTGGTTTAGTTAGAGTAAGTCGGGACTTGAGCATGTCGCAGCTCAGTTCGTGAACCAAATTCACCACTGAATCAATTCGTAGCACTGTTGAATTGTCTCCTCTATTTCCCACTTCACTTTATCACTAAACCAGGCAACCATGAGCCACACATTCTTAGGAGCAATTCATTTAGGCAGCATATTACAAACATGACAATTAACATTTTATAACATAGCATCAAGACTCAGTAATGCACTTTGTACTAGTTAGTTTATCAGGTAACTCGGACTCCCTCCTCACATCACCTCCCACAACAATCCTAAAAAAAATCAACTTATTTTTCCAACCTAAATCACTTTCAATAACCAAATAACTCAGATTCAGTTTTAATTTATTATAAACAGCCAACCAATTCGATCAGCTAAACAACTCAAATAGCCAAACAACTCCATTGTGATTTCGTTTCAATTCCAATAGCCAAGCAACTCAATTTTAAGGTCAATTTATACCAATTAGCCAAATTATCCTTCTACAACCCTTATTTTTAACACGTTCATAATCATCCCAAACCCAATCAATTAATTTAGGAATCTAACAATAATCAAAACAAGTCAGAAAGGGATGTTAAAACTTGTGAAACTGTGAGTAGTTTAGGAATTGAGAACACCCACCTTGCTCCAAGCTTAAGGACCCAACTTAGGGTTTGGTTCGGGTTAGCTTGCATGGTTTGGTTTGCTCCCCCTTGCTCCCGATATGCCACATGCTTCTCCACCTCTAATTTGGCGTTGTCACATGGTGAGAACGACCATCGAGTTATGCATCTCTGGCCCGCTAACTCTCTCTCTCTCTCTCTCTCTCTCTCTCTCTCTCTATGTGTTCTTGAGCTCACTGGGGTTGTAGCGCAAGGCAGGTGCGACGGTGGTCCACAGATCATCCACCGGTGTAACCGCAACACACCTCCTCCCTCCCTCTCTCTTTCTTCCCTTTTCTTTGTTCGTGGTCAGGTGTCACGAGGAGGGCACCAGAAACCCCCTTGCTGCTTTGTTGTGAGAACGCAGGGGCTTTAGCCCCTTTTTTAATTTTTTTTGAAGTTTATTACTAGTTCAATCAGGTCTCTTAGCCCAAATTAAGGTTGTTAATCCTAACATTTGATGAAGTAGTATCTTACGCTAGTGAATATATTGTGAATTTTCAATGCTAATAATAATGATAATAATTTTATTTTTAATAAAATTATCCACTTAAATAATTATAACACTATTAATCCATCTTAACTAAAATAAAATGATTACGACTTGATAAAATCATTAGACGGATTAGTTAGTTCTTAACCAAATTAAAAGCACGGGTATTGGAACATCAAAACTTTAACACATAGGTCTACTTCGTTATGGTGATTCAGGTAGTGTATGGACTCAAAATTGAAAATCTATGACTCGTTGGAGGGATGTTCAAATGTATTATTAGGATGTTAAATATTTCAAGTAGATGTATGCACTTCAATTCCTTAGACTGGTGAGAACCAAGCTCTTATAGTGCAGGTTTTTAACGATAAATTTGCTAAATCTGCTATAAGCTTGGTTCCTACCTAATGATTCCCAATTGATGCAAGTACAATTTTTCTTAATTCCTTAAGATATCTATTTTAGCCTCTTGTGCTGAAATTTGGCATTTGATTCAATTTTAGAGAGAAATGATCAAAATTAAAAGGAATGTGCATAAAATCCAGTTTTGGAGCAATCTGAATTTTGGCTCTATTCGAGATAGTTGCAGCTATATTCGTTGATATTTCTCAATGTGAAAGAGGCTCTAAGTGGCGGCACCCCCATTGGTGGAGTATAACAATCTAGAAGCTTCCTCAAGAGGTGGAAGGAAACGTAGAAATTATAACTTATGATAATTACCATTATCGTTGGAGTTTTGATATATTCATTAGGATAATTTGTAAGACTCTTATTGATCTAATTGCCCACTAATGCATCAATTTATTTCCCTAATATTGAGTATTCATAAATCCATTCCTCTTAATGCAGACCTAGGTTTGGTGAACGAATGAATTGACGGGCTAGAGGCCATTTCCTCTCTTAAAATCTCTTAATCTTTATCTGAAGTTTTATAGTGGTGATTTGGAGTCTTTCATTTAAAATTCTCGTTGTTGGCTTAGTTTTTAGGAGAGATATTTTGGGGAAAGTGTTTATCATATTTTGTGATCTCATTTTTGGGCTTTAATCTCACAACCACCCTAATTGTTTGAGATTCAATCCAAAGAGGAGCATCTGTTGTTTTTGTGTTTCTTTTGTATGTTTGAATATCTTAGGAGGTGAGGATTCACCCTCATCACCATCCCCTCTATTGTTTCAATTTACAGATTTGTTTTGTAGTTTGGAATTCTCATATTTGATTTTGAGATTTTGGCTTTGATTTCAAGAATTGCGGTTAACTTTAGCCCTTTCATAGCTTCAATTTCTCAATCTCCTTCGCCTATTCTTGCTCTGTTCACCCTTTTTTCGTGTTAATGATTGTTGAAATTTTTAATTCTTATTCATATGCATTTCTAGGTTTTATAAGTTATTGGTTGGATTGTAATTGATGGGTAAGATTGACTTTGGTTTTGGCGACTAAATTTGGGTTTTTGTTAAGTACCTTTTGGTCCTTTATTTCTTTGTTTCATGTTCTATTTTGTGCACCATGTTTTGCGGCTAACTTTGCTAATTGATGGAGAATAGAAGCTGATGAAAGTGTGACTAGGTTGAGCTTAGTGTGCTGGGAAGCCTACACTTTTCTGTCGTCCTTTGCTTTCTTTTCCACCCTGTTTCATCCAGTTCTTACAGCGAGAGGTGGAGACCTCTATTAATGGAGGTTGAAGGACTCAGGCTTCCTTTGTCTCCTCTTGTTCTCTTTATTTTGAGTTAGAGTATTCAATTTCTTTAAACCCAATTTTCATTTGTTAATATAGCTTTATTGTCATTGATCATGTCCGTAAGGTAAAAGTTGTTTCATTTTGATTATGGTAGATGTTGATTTTGGTGGTGATATTAAATACTATTCTGTGTTGTCTTACCGTATTAGTGATTCGCACAGCTAGATACAAGTTAGCAAGTTATTTCAATGATATGTTTTCCATTATTTACTAATTTGGCATGATAAGTATAATTACATTTGTTTTTCGTTTTGTTTAAAGAAGTTTTTGCTAGTTCAACTTGAAATTTAGAAACGTAGTTATCTTTTGGCACTTATGAATGGTTTCTTTCTCTTTTCCCTTAATGCTTTCTACTTAAGAGTAGTTCAATTTGTTAATTTTTATTACTAATTAGTCTTAATCATATTTGGTTATATTTATTGCTTAATTAGTTTTAGAATAATGCTAGGTTAGATTCTTTTTTGTGGCCTAATGTCTTCCTCGTCCGTAGGAGAGAACGCTTAAGTGCTATTGTGCTAAGTTGCACACTTGCAGCTTGTATTTTAATTCAAACTACCAACAAGTTTTGGCGTCATATCGGGGATGGCGGTAAGAAAATTTTAAAATATGGTAATTTTTTTTATTTCCCTTAATATGAGCATGAATTATTTTGGCGATATTTAGTTGATTGGCTTTCTTGCTCATTGTGTTGATCAATATATAGAGAAATGAGAGATTTGTCAAGTGATTTTTGAGGGCCTTAATGATGAATATTGGTGTCTTGTTGAGACTATGTACCTTTGGGGTTTAACAGGTTTGCTTGTCAGGACTTTAGATGAAATTTGGAATTTCTTTGAATACTTGGTATTGTAATCTCCGCAAGTGTATGGTTTATCACTGTAGCGATTACAGGTGTTGTCCTCAGAGATGATTTGCAAAAATTAGATTACCAATAGTTTCTCTATGCTATTACAATAAACAAAACCTAACCAATAATAAACTAATTATAAGCAAGCCTAAGTTAAGCTACTGTTCCTGGGAAAAAAAATAAAAATCAAGGCAATTAGAGAAGGAAATAAAGCAAATAATTGAAGGCTGAATCAATAACTAGTGCAAACCCAAAATATTAGGAGATAGCAAGCACGATGAATTGCATCAGGTTCTAGTTCCATTGCAGAAATTGAACTAAACAACTCACCAATTTTGCACCAAAATTAAAATTCTTACTCGAATTAAGGAGAACCTGAGTCGAATACACTAATTTCTAGTAAATAAATGGTGCTGAAACAAAGCAAAAAGTATAGAATTTAAAAAGAAAACAAAAGACTCTCCATGCTATCCTCCTATTCTCTGCCCATAGATCAATTGGTATAGCCCCCATTCGAACCCCCCTCCATTCCTCCATTTCCTGTAACCCCCTCTTGATTATGGTGATGATGGGGGAATTAATGGTGAGGAGAGAGAGTGAAGGTAACAGTTGGGAGAGGAGATGAAGCAGTAGCACCCACAAAGATGGTGTTCAGGGCTGGAAACAAAGAGGAAGAAAACAAAAAGCTGAGGCCCTGTCTGGGTCTGGACAAGGTGCGACTGGGCCAAGCTAAATCTGGAAATCGAGGCCCAAGTTGAGAAAAGGCAGGAGAAGGAAATGGTCACATTCACTTCACATGACAGATTAATGAAAGAGAAGTAGGTTGGGTTCTTAGAAAGACATTTGGGCCTTGGTGAAAAGGAAGAACACCGGCCCAGATGCGAGAGAAGAAAAGAGAGGGGGCGGAAGCGTACTCGGCCTAGCCCAGTGAGAGAAAGAATAGGGATGAGGGAGGAGTGCAGGCCCAACAGTGAGATGGGGAGGGCGAACCGGGAAGAGCCATATGGGCCACGGAAGAAAAGAACTAGCGGGCCCAGCATGAAGGGGCGTGCAAGGAGGTGTGTGGGAGACATCTAGACCAGGCCTAGTGAGAAAGAGAGAACGGAGGCCACCCAAACTGGGCTCAGTTGTCTAGACTGGTCTTCTTCTTAACCACCTGATCCAATATTGATCATTTGAGCACTATTTATTCACCTTCTCCTCAAGTTTTTTCGATTCCTACAAAATAAACAAAAGTACATTGAAATTCTAATCTACTAATTTATTTTAAGCAAATTTCATATAAGAAAAGGGTATAAATTAACAAAAAATTTTGCTTAAACACTTAGCTCATGATACTTAGGAATATGAAAATTGTAGGACTTATGTTCACATCACCCCTTCCCTTATATGATGCATGTTGTACCCCTAGATGAGATTTAACTTCGGGGTTAAATCTTATGAGCACCCTCATACTCCAAGTTATTTCAATTGATTATTGTTATTCCCTTGATCATGATGTTGATTCCAGCCCATTACTTGACAGATTAGATGCATTAGTTGATTTTAATAGAGGGCTTTACTTGCATGATTTACTTAAGAACAACCCTAGTTTAGGCTCTCCGATACCGAAGGTCATATGAGGATCTTGATGTTAAGAGTGAGGCAACTATTCCTTTAGGGTTTGATTTTCACACTAATGCACATTTAGTCGACCTTGAGTAGATTAGTGATTCCCTTATTCTTTCCTACTCGCACTCTCTAGAATTTAGCACAGTTAGTGACACCCCTATGGGTATTTTAAACATTCATGATTCGCCCCCTTGCATTGGCTACTTTGGTGGAGCTTGAAGAGTAAGATGGACTTGAGGCTAATCAACATTGCATATTTGTTAAGTCAAATGATATCTTTTTTGAGGAGTATTCAAGCGAGGAAACTTATGTTGTGGAGTTGAATGAGGTTACACCTCATATGGAGCTTGTTGATCACATTCATGTTGAGTCTCCCCATAACTTAGCCCCCATTTCTTCTATTCTACCCCCTCTTCCCCCCCTCAGTTTTCACCCTTTTTTAGTCCCTCTCGAATCTAACTATTTAGATTTTTAGATTTTTATGCTTAGTAGTCATTCTTTAGATTAGACTCTTAATCACATTGACATACAAAAACTTCAGGATCACATAGAAGTAAGGATTTGACTGTAGGCTATCCTATGGGCATGGATTTTTATATTATATTTGATTGGTTTTTTCTAGGTCCTCTTCCTTCCCCTCTTAGAGACGTTAGGCTTCATTTTAGACATTCAAACCACTCTTGATGGTCTATGCATTCATGTAGTCTCATCCTTGTTATAACATTGGTGTGCGTGTCTGATTTCACATATACACAAACTCATTTGTTTAGGCTCAATGCTTTGATAAGCTCAAGAGAGCCTTAGGTTACCACTTGTGTATAATATTTGGGCTACACCTCCTGATTACTATTACTTTTATTTTCGTGAGCATTGTTTCTAATTATTTGATAATTGATTACGATCCTTAGTTGGGGTTGATATGAGTAGCAACAACTTGTAAGTTGAGATGGAGTGGTTGATGCTTTCCATGAATATCCTTTACACCATTTGCTTCAGACATTAGTTTAGGTCCATCGAGTGCCCAACCTAGTATGATCGTTCCACTCCTTTCCTCTTCTCTGTTTTTCTTTTCTTTGTTTCTTTTTGTGCCTACTTATTTATATTTAGGACAATGACTTTATGGGTGAATGATCTTTAATGAGGAATCTCGGATTCATTGAGCCTACTTGGGTATGATCATTCTTGTTTGGTTTGTTTGTTTTGGTGCTTGTGGGTGGTGTAATTTGTTTTGCAAATATTTGTTAGTGTTATTTGGTTTTGTGTTTTGTTTAGTGGTGTCATAAATTTATATAAATTTAATGGTTATGGAATGGGTTTTCAGTTGTGTAAGTGATTACTTTTTGGGGCTTTAGTTCTCATAATGTGATGCGAACTGAATTCCATTTGACCAAATAAAGGGATGAAATGCAAGTTGATGAGCCCAATGGATGTTGAAGACCAATCTTTTCAAATGTGAATCAAGAGAGAGAATACCCAATAAAAAGAAAACCTCTAATGGAGATGATTCAATACTCGAAATAAGCAGCAAGAAGATAAATCAAAAGGATATATCTAGGATAGAGGTTAATTCACCACCTAGATTAAATCCGCTCACCCTCTAACCCTATAAAGCCTTAGCACCAAGGATTAGATTAAAGGGAAGACTCAAATCATCACCCTCCTAAGAGAGATAAAGAATTTGAGATTTAGACAATAACTAAGCTTCAACCTTTCATATAATTAATCAAATTTGATTTTTCGTGGAGGTAATTGGGTCTATAAATACCCAGTGAGAGGGTAAATTAGTTGTACATTAGTGGAGCAAGTAGACCAACGTGAGGCTTACATCATATCCTGAGAGAATAAATCAAGATGCTTAAGATAATTATGATAACTATGAGCTATATTTTCTAGGATTCATCCTCCATCTTCTAGAGAGTCTTGAGTAGGCTTTGCTCTTCCAAATGAGGTGACACCACTTGTTAACTCTTTATTTGTGTGTGAAAAATCATTCCAAGCTAATTAATCTCCAAAATTATAGAACCTCCTTAATTAAGCCCATAATCCGAACCGTGCATTTTCTAATCCTGAACCGACCTTGCTCGGTATTTAGCTTATAACTTCCTCAATACTTGAAGTTTTAATGCAATTCAATACTTGGTAGAAAATAGACATTCACGAATTTCCGTCTACGTATAATTTTTAGAAATTAGAGCTCATTTTCCTGGTTAAATTTGAGCTAGAAATAAGGCAAAGTATTTTGCCTAGAAACTGAAAAGGAACTAATGAGGTGGTTTTGGGAGGATAAAGTGGTAAACTCCTTATTTAGGGCTACTATTGGCCCAACCACATTTCCTAACCCTACTAGGACCTTTTTAAGGGCCTTAAGTCAATATTGACTTAGGGTTAATATCGGATCAACCCGAATCAAACTCCCCTTCATTGGAAGGATTCATCCTCAAATCCTTGTCACTTGCATCATTCCCAAATATCATTACCCAAGCAAGATAGGGGCACCCTTTTGATCTTAACAATATCATGGTGCTAAGAATCCTACCTTTTTTAAACACATATGTATTTTTAAAGGAATAAGGGCAATTAGATCTTGGGATTCATTTCCATCAACCCCAGTGCTCATAAGCTTGTTTAAAACACAAATGTACTTATTAATATCCAACTCACAATGGGGTATCTCTTGATGCTCAAGTTTGGTTTATTGTGGCTCATTTGCAAGTGGTATGATTGAGGAGCAAAGTAAGTTGTTCTCTTCCAAGCTTAGAACCTCCATTGTCTCAACTTCTTGGACTTGGATCTCTGTGCCCTCATCAATTTGATCATTAGGTTGAACCTTCATGGTTTCTTCAAAGTGAGGTTTTAGTGAGGTAGATTCTAGATTGGGAGCTTTAGGAGAGCTCTCATCCATGACTATGTTTTGCTCAGTGCTTGTTTCATTAAAACCTAAAATAGGCTCATTTTCAACTTTAACCAAAATAGGCTTTTCTTCTTGAACCTATATCTTCTATGGGAGAACAATTGATTTTTCTTCTAAGAGTTCTTCTACAGTGAGTTGAATCTTACATCCATGTGTGACTTAAGCTTACTCCACATCTTGATTTTGGGCTTGCCTTGAAGAGCTCCCTTCCTTCTATGGCACTTAAACCAATGGTAGGCATAACCTTGGAGTTTTTAAGTAGCAATCAAGAATCTCTTTTCATTGCAACACTCGTTAGCCTCAAAATAATCTTCTAGTGTTTGAACCCATCTCAAATAGATGGTAGGATCTAAACTATTACCATCAAAGCAAGGAGGCTCTTTTGTGGCCTTTCTCATTTGCGCCATTTACCTACTAAAATCTCTTATTTGATCTTGAAGCCCAACAATGGAACCATGTATCTCATTAGCCATGATTGGAAGAGGTTTGAAGGTGAAAAGAAGGGAAAATGAATGGAAGCAGGGGGAAGCATGAATGTGCTATGATTAGCACGGTCAGAAATCACATACAATAGGGAGGCACGATCGTGTTGTCTGGCATAGGGTACCCGTGTTGATTTTCTGACTATGGAATTTTTTAGCAAGCAATGTGACATGGTCGTGCTGTAGGACATGGGTGTCTGTGCCAAAGTTTTGCCTTGGCAAATTTTTGACAATCTTTTGTGAATTGTGGAGTTTAGGGATGTGTTTAGATTGGGGATTGTGTTTGGGCTACAATTAGGGTTCTTTGTGGAATAGATAAGAGATTTAGAGAGGGAGGAAGTAAAGGTAAAACATAGTAACAAAGAAGGACACTTTAGGCAATTCTAACAAAAGGATTGATGAATGCTTACCAAGAGGTATGATCTTTTTCCTCTGATACCAATTGATGCAGATTGAATCCCATTTGACTAAATAAAGGGATGAAATGCAAGTTGATGAGCCCAATGGATGTTGAAGACCGGTCTTTCCAAAGATAAACCAAGAGAGAGAATTCCCAAATAAAACAAAACCTCTAATGGAGATGATTTAATACTTGAAATGAGTAGCAAGAAGATAAATCAAGAGGATATATATATGATAAAGGTCAAATCACCACCTAGATTAAATCAACAACCCTCTAAATCCTTAGCACCAAGGATTAGATTAAAAAGAAAACTCAAATCACCACCCTCTTAAGAGAGAGAAAAAATTTGAGATTTAGAGGAAAACCAAGCTTCAAGCTCTCATATGATTCATCAAATCTGACTTTTCATGGAGGTAATTGGGTCTATAAATATTCAATAAGAGGGGGAATTAATTGCACATTAGTGGGAAAAGTGGATCAATAGAAGGCTTACAAAATATCCGAGGAAAATAAACCAAGATGCTAAAGATAATTACAATCACTATGAACAGTATTTTTTAGGATTCATCCTCCATCTTCTAGAGAGCCTTGAGTAGGCTCTACTCTTCCAAATGAGGTGAGGCCACTTGTCAAATCTTCCCTTGTGTGCGAAGAATCATCCCAAGTTGATTAATCTCCAAAATTATGGCTGTAACAACCTTAGTTAAGCCCATAATTAGAACTATGGATTTTTCGATCTTAGACCGACCCTTTCTCAGTATTTAGCTCATAACTTCCTCAATGATTGGGCTTTGAGTGCGATCCAAGACTTGTTAGAAAATAGTCATTAAGGGATTTCCATCAATGTATAATTTTTAGAAATTAGGGCTCATTTATCTGGTTAAATGTGAGCTAGAAATATAGTAAAGTATTATGCCCAAAAACTAAAAAGGAGCTAATGAGGTGGTTTTGGGAGGATTAAGTGGTAAGCTACTTATTTAGGGCTACTATTGGCCCAACCATCTTTCCTAACCCTACTTGGACCTTCTTAAGGAACCCAAGTCAGTATTGACCTAGGGTCAATATTGGATCAACTTGGTTCAAGACCCTTGATTTGAGGCGGTATGCTTATGCTCGGAACTTGCCCTGCATCACAATAAAGGCATTATGGAGTTTGGTGTGGGGTGAGGTGCCCATTGGTATATATTTTTCAAAATTTTGGAAAAATCGAAAAAAACTTTGTTCCACTTTGGGGACTTGTGTCCCTCTTATATTGCTAAGTTGTTCAATTATATGTAAATAGAGTTTACATGATAAGATGTCTAGTGCAGAATATAGTTTAATTTTTCATGATAACCTCATCTCTTTTATGTGTTTTTGTACCTACCTTGGTCACTTTACCATCACTTTTTCAGGTCTTGCCAGCTAAGTTGGCTTGTGAACTTTTTGTTTGACTACACACCTCCTAAGTTCTTATGAAAATCAAAGGAAAAAAAATAGAGAAAGGAAAAAAAGCTGACAATGTGAATAAAAATCTAGCATTAGCATTCAAAGCTATTATCTCGATTAACAACTCTCAAGTACCTTGAGTTTTAGAGTAGCTATTTCTAATCCATGTCTTTTTGAAACTAATAATAGGGTATCCTATGTTTTTGGATAGTACATTTGTAGGACCTTTTTTGTATTATTTTGACCCTTTCAAAATTACAACTTTGATGTAAAATGGGGTATTGTTAGTATTTTTTGTATTTCTGGGCTATTTTTTAAATAGCAAATATGCTAGTTCTAAATGTTTTAACCATTTATGATGACTTTATTTGTACTAGTTATAATCTACTAGTTATATTTTAAATATTATATTTTCTGTGATCATAGGCCCACCATGCCTAGTAAAACAATATAGCTTTGTTAAAATTTTTTGAACATTACCTAAACTTAGTCGATGCTGGACCCTAGCATTCCTCTAGTTTCTAGTTTACAAAGATTGCTAATGTTAATCATACCTTCCTCAGATCAAGCATAGCACAGATATGTCTCGTTTCCTAACTCAAATCCTAGTCACTAAATCAGTTTTTATATTTTTAAGGATAGTGAAGCTTTAATAAAGAAATTATAATATTCAAGAAACAATGTTCAACTAAATAACATTCCTACTAGGAAACTTTGTTTATTGAATGCTTGAAAGTGGACATGTCATAATAGAAAGATTGAAGATGGGCTTAAGCTACTAAGTCACATATGCCTGCTCATAGAGAAATAGAAAAATCGGACTTCTCTTTTGTTTAAATATGCTCAAGTGATTGTTCACTTCCCAATTCTCAGTTTTTGCTTTTATACAGGAGATGGAATACATAGATGATCTAGTGGCTATTGTACACACGCAGTTACAGGATACTTTCACATATTTACATTAGGCCACATTATTTTACTGACTTGACACTCGGATAAGTTAATACATAATAATCCAATAAGCTTTACTAGTCACCCATATTAAGATTTTGCATGCCTTAATTTCTAATAATATCTTCAAGTCTATCATTATGTAGATAATCATCAAAATCTTCATCATGTTCAGGATACTGTGGATCCCACTTTTCAAATAAATCATATAGATATTTTTTTTCTTTTTCTGATAAGAATTTTCCAGCTTCAATGTGAAAGAGATAATCAAAAACATCTTTTGAAGTATCTCCTTCTACCTTGATAGACTTGCTAAAATCATTATAATAAACGAAACTAGTGTTTCCACATTATATTAGTGTCTTTCCTTGTTCAATGATTGCTCACATTTGATGATAAATGTCGTAAAAACCAATGGCTCTTACTAAAGTATGATCGCTAACTGTTTCTTATCATTTTGAAAAATATTCTTATCGCTGATTATTAGGGTGGTTTAGATCAATTAATTAAACAAGATAATAGGCTGGTTTGGCATTTCCATTTTCATACTTAATCAATGTATAATGTACGTCAATATGTAGACTTCTATTTTTAAGAGCTCTTGTTGGATTAGTAGGAGATGTTCAAATCGAGTAGATTCTTTTAAACACACACTTTTGAAACTTAATTTAGCTTTAAAAAATGGATATTCTGAATTAGGGATTTCTATGAGGTAGGCTACCATCCTATATTCCAGGGCTTTCATGATAGGATCATATGGAGTGATTGAATTTATCGGAATCTAACATTGCCAACGCCAGATCTATCAAAGAAAAAGACCATAATACAGCGTGATTCCCAAATATAATTCGAATAATGATTATATTAGTCGAAACAGGTTACATACTAGTCATTGAACCATTTTTCTTAAACATAGACACTTATTTTTCTTGAACATCATGAACCATAAGTCATTCATTTATAATTCTAAAGGTTTGAATCTCTACACTATTAGGTAGGCAGAAGAAAACAAGTCAAAGCATGATCTACTTTTTGTATAAAACTCCAAAATATCCATAACAATTATATGGGAAGAGGAGACCCATTGTAGTAGTAATAGAGTTTCATTTTCGATTTTCTCTTTTTCTAGTAGTAGTTTTGCTTTGATGATCACCATTGGCAAGCTCATGAGTTGAACTATCTGCTAAAGAATTCTTTGATATTTTTATATGTTAAATAGAGAAAAAAATTGGTTATGCCACAATTGCTAACACAGTCGGCCTTGCACTTGAAAATTTGATAAATTCTTGTTTACAATGCCAAGTATTCCTTTGCAATTAGTTTGAATAAGAAAAGGTTTTACGTGATAAAAAGATTGAGGACTTTTTAATTCCTTTCATGATTGTGAGGATTTCATTTTTCATATTGGAAGAATAACATTATGCTCTATTAAAACTTTCATTGTAACATTTGCAGAGTTTTTCTCGTTCTTTGATTTTGATTACTACACTCCAATGCTCATTCCTAAAACTTGTGTCAAAAAACAAATCATCTTCTTTAGTAGGAAAGTTAAGAACAAGATGATTTTTGTATATCTTTTTGAATTTTTGAATAATCTTTGAATCAATAGGGGTCTACGTCCAAATTATTTCTTTCTTGAGCTTCTAATATAATGGTTTTATTAATCTGGCTAAATTTTTAATAAAATTTGAACCAGGCTAAATTTTTAATAAAATTTGAACCATAAGTAAGACATCGAAGAAACCTTTCTAGTAATTGCTTCCTCTCCTCAATCTTGTTAAGAAAATTTTCTATATTTTGTAAAATATGCTTTTGTATAATAATTTGTCCACCTTTTATTTCATTACCTAAACTCGATTTCTTATTCAAAATATATTTGTTCTTTTCTAGGATAATACCATGATCGATGCATCTTTCGGAGATAGCTAGAATGTCATCTTTGTGTTGTTCTATGATCTTAGAAAAAGTAACGATCTAAACTAGGTAACAGTGATTGAGATTTTTAAATATGTTATCCATTCTTTGAAATATTTCAGGTGCATTTGACAACCAAATGACATCACCATCCACTCATATTGTTCTTATGGGATACTAAAGGCAGTTAAAAGAATGCTTTCTTCATCCAATTTTATCTATCAGTGTCCACTTTTAAAATCTATTATCGAGAATGAAGAGGCTCCTTAAATTCTATTGAAAGAAATATTTTTTTTAGCAATATAATGACCATCAAAGATAGCATTATCATAAAGCTTTTTGTAATTGATTTCCATTCTAGCTTCCTCCCCACCCTTTTCTTTTCAACATGGTTTCTCACCATGAATGCATGATTGTTGTGTGGAGACTTCTTATTCTTGGTTAACCCTTTATCCAAAAGTTCTTTGATTTTGTTTTAATCAAAATCTTGTGCAGACAATTTGTTTATCTTGGACAATAGTGTTAGGATTTAATAAGCAATCTTTGCAAATG
Source organism: Selenicereus undatus (assembly GCA_017589665.1). NCBI lineage: Eukaryota > Viridiplantae > Streptophyta > Magnoliopsida > Caryophyllales > Cactaceae > Selenicereus > Selenicereus undatus. Next base: position 33,499,656 of record JACYFF010031956.1, on the reverse strand, counting down.
TCTTGTCATTAGCCTAAAATTTTAGTGGATTATCAAAATAGAGATCTCTGTATAATTCTTCTTATTGTTCAACAATCTGCTCTTTGATACATAATTTAGATAAATAAGATTGTTAGTGCTACTTAACGTTGTGTAGGGATTATCTTCTAACTACACTGGTTGTATGTAAACTGAGTGTTTTGATGAGCGTACACCCTATTTAATTTATCAATTGGCACTAAGTGACAATTTATTGTGAATATGATTTGGCTTATGGTATGTCAGCATGGAGAATATATCATTTTTAATCCAATAATCATATTATGAGATGGTTGATCAATAGCCCATAGAATTGGTATAGTATTTGGACTCCTCCGATTTCAATAGATAATCATTCTATGGCTTCATTATTTCTCATTATGTTATTATAAACTATTCTTACTCATAAAATATTCGTTGTTTTCCTCCACAAGAATTTTAGAAATAGAGATATTTTGTCAAAGTAAACAGAATAACCACTATCAATGTAAGCACACAATTTATATTTATTATATCCCTTTAAACGTATATTCATTGTAATAAAACTTTTATTAGGATTAGTATTAGTGGCTTCATAACATATCTCCATATTGTTAATTTTGACTAATTTATCTGATAAATTGGTTTACTAATGGTCCTTGTTTAGTACCCAATGATTTTCTCTATCTAAACTCATATTTTGATCTACACTATTTCTTGAAGGTTCAAATAATTGTGTCATCTTTTTTAACTCTTTCCCTATTGAAGATTGTTGTCCCCATTTCGATCTCAAACTCATATTTCTTAATAGTTAGGGTTTAACGGTAATTTCTTCATTCTCATTAAATTTTATTACATTTTTCTTATTGATTTTTGTAGGATTGACAAATCTAGCTATGCAAGATCTATCAATTTTATCTCATGTGAATTGGACTTTATCCTTTGAGTTTTTTTGTGCGAGAGTAGGACTTTGCCAATTTTGTTGCATCTATCATTATAAGCCTCCTCCCTTCATACTCATCCCCAACATTTTTATCTTAAGGAATAGAAAATGTTTAGCAAATTCATGTTTAGGCTCACATAATATCTAGGTCAGCAATTGAGTCCTACTTAACCATTACACAAATTGATCTTAATTCATTTGATAATTTGATTGTTAAATTTGGTATGCCTAATATCACAGAGTAAAGTATAAAGGTTGATATCTTTGCCATAATGCTATAATAGTGTAATTTGAACTTGGACACTTCCAACATGAAGATACCTATACTTTCCATCCTTGTTATGCTTAAGATATTCTCGCAATTAATGACATTCACTTCTGCCACATCAAACTCACATCTTTTTTATCTCTAAATCTCCTCCCATGATTTCACATACGACCTAGTTTTCAATTGAAAGATGCATTTTTTATAAATTATATCTTTCTGTATTATATAAAGGACTGAATCTTCTTTGAGCTATTCATTCACATTATCTATAATAAATTCTTCTCCTTGAAGTTCGCCAAGACTAATTGCATTACTTTCCTTCACATGAGTAGTTTTTTCATAATCATTTTCTTGATATTCATCATCCATTACTATATCAACAATTCCTTTGTTGTTTTTCAGGGCTAGATCTCGTGCTTCTTCTTTGCTAAGCTCAAAATAATCTAAACTATCCAAAGTTTCAATAATCTTGTTCTTCTTCTTAATTTTACATTCGTTTGCATAAAACTTTACTTATCCATATGCAAAATACTTACAACTATTTCTCCCTATAGGGCAATAGGAAGATCTTCTAAAAAATATGTGCTTGGCTTGTTATAATACTTTCTCCCATATTTTGCTCCCCGTTGCTTGTTAAAACACTTTTTCTTATACTTCTCTTCTCAGGTTCTTTTCGTCATCGACGAGAAGTTCCCTAACATTTTACAATTTTTTTTTATTTTTCTTTATTTTTGGAGATCAAGACATCGACCACTTACCTATTTCCTTAAATAAGATATTCTTATACTAAAGATGTTAATGATGTCTGCTTTTTCGAGTCATGTAATGTATTCTTCATTAGTTGTGAAATTAATCGAATAAGATAATTTGTCATAAAACTTATCAAGATTGGTTTCAATGTATCCAGTTTTGTAATAATATTGATTTAATTTTGAAATATCATTTTTAAATACCTCTTGTCTCAGAGGTGTATGTTTTTCGACTTTCTTTGCCAGTTCATAATCAAATTTAGTTTCGATAAATTCAGTTTTAACAGAGTCTTCATTTTTTTAACATAAGAGCTGGTATTTTCATCATTCTCAATGCATTCTTAGCTTCTTTATCCAATGAGTCACACTAGTTAGCTACAGTGCTAGAAAAACAATGTTCTATATAACTTAGAAAATTTCTAGTGGTCCATGTGTTATTGAAGTTCAGGATACTATTCATAACCGTCTTCTAATGTCAAGAAACTTTTTCTTTATTATGAGCCCTTTCTATCTTTAGGATGTAACCCGTTTGGTTGATTGGGGTAAGATTAATTTCTTTAAAATTTGTGGCTTTCTTTAGGATGAACTCAAAGTTAAAGTTAGTCGTTCTTCCTACTGGAACATATCTATGTCTCATAAAATGGGTAATCCTTATAAAGATTTCACTTTTAGCCACAAACTCTCAATATTTTTTATCCAATTTTCTCCTAATTTCTTCGAAAGGAATGACATCCATATCATCTAGTTCAATTAGGTTCATATGATGATGTATTTCTTCTTCTAACTATGTATTATTGGTCTCTTCATTATCATCAGATAATACTTCTTATTTGTCTGCTATTGTGCCTATGGTCTTGTTTAATTCTTCTGAATTTTGCTCTTTATCAAATATATTTTGTAACTCTTCCAAATTATACTGCTTATATTCCATCTTCTTTCTCTTGTTTTGTCTCTTCTTTTTCCAATGATTTTTCAAATGATTTTTCTAATTACTTTTTGATTTTTATATCCTGCAAAGAAAATGATTTTTTTTTTAACTTTTGGAAAGCATATTTATGCTAAGTTGGGTTACTAAGGCCTATATTAGATTTTCCACTATGTCTAACTTCGTTGAGTAAAGAATAATGAATTATCGAGAATTGTTTCATTAACCACTTGAATTTATTCTTAATTTATGCTAATTTCACTTTTAATTCTAAAACTATAACATTGATATGGTTTAATTACGGTGCTATTGAAGTGGATCCCTTTCAGGTGTATACAATATGTGAATAATTTGGAGTAGGACAAGTAGATGATGATTTAAGAACTAATTGCAATTAATTAGCTTAATTAAATAGTATATATCTTAATTATCTTAATAATTTGTTCTCACATGGCTCTGATGCCAAATAAAAGAGGAGTTCACATAGTACTTAGGGAATAACTTCACATGCACAAAATTAAAAGTTTCGACAGTAAGTTTTTAAGAATTGGGATAAAATATGCAAATACGAAAAATTAAGGACATTTCATGTTAATTGAAATAGTGGAATTGAACCTGAAAAATAGTTAACGTAAAAGGTGAGGTTTATTGTGTTAGTCACCACATAAGTTAGGGTACCTTATATTAAATTTTAAAAAGTAAGAGTTCTTAAAATAGTTCGCACAAAATTGAAGGTGTACACATCTATTGAGTAATGAAATAAAACCCTCCCTAAGGTCCGAATATTTGTAAGTCAAACGGATTTTAATCTTTAAAAAAAAGAAAAAAAAAGGAGCAATGAATTCAATTAGACAATGAAACATGAATCATATCAATCTTAGCAACTTGATTCACCAGGATTGATATAAATCTACAAAAGTACCAATATGCACATGTCACTGCATATTGTCATTTGGGTTGAAAAGTGATAGTGGATTGCTTCTTACGAATTAGATATCTTTTGATTGTACATGCTATTTGAATATAATTTGGTGACCCATCACTAGGCCATCCGATTGCCTAATATTTGTACATAATCTCCCCATCACCTGTATATATGATCATCTTATAAGAAAACCAAAAAGATTTTTGAAAAGATTTTGTAGGTGTATCATTTAAAACCCTTCACAAGGTCTCAATCATCCGCTTGAGGAACTGAGAGGTTTAAAGGGCTTGTTGTATACACTAAATGCAAGCATGTTTTTTGCTTAAGTGGGTTAAAATTTTATTTTTCTAATTATCATTTATTTTTCTAATTTTTCATTTGTTTTTAGATAGTTTAGTTTGCTTTACTCAAGGATGAGCAAAATCTAGGTGTCAGACTATTTGCTTAATTGAACAATAATGTTGTCTTATTCTCCTAAAACTATGATTTTGGCTTAAAATAATTATCATTTAAAACTTTTTATTGATGTTTTATTTATTTTGCAGGAAAATAAAAAAATGTAGAAAAATTATGAAAAGCAAGTATTGGACTCTTTTATTCATTTCAACCCAAAAGTAGCCAAAGCCTAGCCCATACTCACCCTTTGCCAAGCTGAAATAAAACAAAGAAAAAAAACCCAAACTAGCCATACTTCTCACATGCCCCCCCTTATTTTCTCCCTCTCCCTTCACTTCTGCAGCCATCATCTTGGACTACAACTAGGGCTGGTAAAAATTCGGGTCCGGGTCGATTTGCATTTCGTCAAATCGGACATTCGGATAAAAACTTCACACCCGGACCTTGTCCAAATATTAAATCGGACATTCTGGCAAGACGCAGACCTAGACCCGAATGTCCAATATTCGGACCTGGTTGTTCGAATGTCCAAATTTGTGATATGATTTTAGGACATTCCGATAATTTTGTGTGATCGAACCCGAACCCGATTTTTCAATGTCCGAACCCGGTTATTTGAAATTGTTTTTATAAAATTTTCTAGAGATTTCGGACTAAAATTACACATAAACGTAGTTGTGCAATGTCCAGAGCGATTGTCTGATTGTCTGAATTTGTTCGAACCCGAAATGAGTCAAAACTTTGTACAACCTGAACCCAAATGCCCAAACCCAAGCCCGACCAGGATTTAAATTCGAACATGACCGATTTTCCGAATTTTGAATTTGGACATAAATTTTGTGACCGTAACCGATTTTTTTCGAGCCCGATGAATTCGGGTAATCGGGTTGGACAGATTTTTGCTAGCCCTAACTACACCATCAGTTCACATCAAACTCCACCATCATAACCACCTCTAGCCTTCATCGTTGTCATCAACATCCTTACCATCCTTCTGCATGCACCACCATTGAATCCCCTCTCTCTTCCCTATTATACCACCAATGCATCATCTCTATAACTAGCTCAATCTTCACCATCCAACTCAACCTAGATCAAAAGCCTAGCAATTGAGAGAGTGCCTCTAAATTGAAGTAGCAACAGTGAAATTGAAGTTATGTTATTTTTAGGTAGATTTTTAGTATAGCTTAGACAAATTCTAGGATTTTAACTTAGGGTTTAATTATGGATTTCATCTTCCTTGATGCTTCGATTTTTAGATTTGTTTTTGTACTTTAGAATTCTTGTATTCTATTTTGAGATGTTGGCTTTGATTTCAAGAATTGTGGTTGATTTCGAGCTTTTCTGAGCTTCAATTTCTCAATCCCCTCCCCCTGTTCCTACTTTGCTCATCTTACTTTTGGTTCAACGATTGCTGAGTTTGGGTCTTCTTATTCATATGCATTTCTACATTCTTGGTTGGATTATAATTGTTGTGTGAGGTTGATTTGGTTTGGTGATTAAATTTAGGATTTTGTTTAATGATTTTCGGGTCCCCCGTTTCTTTTGTTTCATGTTCTACTTTGTGTGCCCTGTTTTATGCTTATTTTTCCCCACTGATGGAAGGGAGAAGGTGATGAATGTGTGACTGGGTGGAGCTCAGTGTGTTAGAATCCCCATAGCTTTTTGCACCGCTTTCCTCTCTTCTCTGCCATGTTTCGTTCTCTTGTAGCTAGAGTTCGATACTTGCATTGATGGAGGTTCAAGGACTTAGGCTTTACTTCTCTGCCTCTATTTTGATTGTTTTGAGTTAGTGTTTTTAGTTTCTTTAGTTCAATTTTTGTTTGCTGCTATGCTTGTTCATTCTCATTGATCATGTTTGTCAGTGAAAGTCTCCTTTCATGTGATTTTGGTAGATGTTGATTGTGATGATGATCATGTTTGATGCTATTAGGTGTGATCTTGCATCCTTAGTGGTTGTAGTAGGTAAATGCAAGTTAGGCGGCTTTATTTTTGTGTTTTTTTTTCCATTGTTCACTAATTGGCATGATAATATAATTTTGTTCATTTATTGATTTGCTTAAGGAAGTATTTGCTGGTTTAACTTTAAATTTACAAATGTAACTAGCTTTTGCCCACTTATGAACATTTTCTCTCTCTTCCGTTCTATTAAGTTAGATTTAATGCTTTGTATATAGAGTAGTTAAATTTATGATTTGTAGATTTTAATTTTGTTTTATTAAGTCGTCTTAATCATGTTCGGTTAGATTCATTGCTCAAGCAATTTAGGATAATGTTAGTTTAGATGCGTTTTTTGGCCTCAGGCCTATTATCCCTGTCTCTAAAGAGATGGCCCTCAAGTGCTTATATTTTACTTCGAAAAACTACTACAATCTTTTATTTTTGGTGAGGAGAGACAATTAGCGAGAAAGGTCAGAGATAGCGTGCAAGGGCTAGTGAGAGTACAGATATGGGGTTTATTTGGACTGAGAACCTCATTTTTATCCATTTATTTCCTGTTCCAACGAGAAGGTGTGCTCTTACTTTATGATTTTGATTTAGGCTTTCTAACAAACGTGTTTTATCCCGAAAAAATTTTTTTTTTGGATTTGTTTGATGCTATTTTTAAGCAACTGTTATGAATATGTTTCATAAATTCACAATAATTGCATGAATATATTTTATATAATTACTTTTGAGTTATATAAGAATTCATTTCATAAGTTATGTTTTATGTGTTATACTATATAGATATGTTTCAAAAGTGCTACCTGAATATTTTTTATATCAATTGTTATTTAATGATATTATATAATTGTGTTACACACACACGCACACATACACGTATTCATTTTATATTTTTGTGAATACATTTTGGTATATTTCATGTTATTATATTAATATGTTTAATAGAATAATAAGAGTTTTTTTCTTAATTATGTATAGTTCTGAAATATATGCCATTAAATAGGTTATTTTATCTAAATGATGAGCCTATAATATGTTACCATGATTATATAAATTCGTTTTATATAATGATATAATTTCATGTAAATTTGTTTTACATGATGAATTCGAATATCTTTGTGATATTTCTTAGACAATGTACCAATAAATGTAACAACTATATGCTTCAGATATTTTATAGCAAAATATGGTAATTAATTTACATAAATTTATAATTCATGTCTATATGTGATGATTATGAGGTTAGCATAATTTTCAATTAGATAATGTGAATGATGTAGTTTTTGATAATTTAATTAGTTAAAGATAGGTCTGGCATCCATCTTCTAATATATACTTTTAGATATGACAACTAAAAAAAAAATTGGTAATTTGTTCACCAATAAAAAATCGAACGTCACTAAGTATGACATCTGGCATTGGGAGATTCAACTTTGCTTTGAATGAGCAAAAAGTGTTAAAACACTTAACGACTTCTATCTCTACCGTGGCAAACAAAGATGAGAATGATAAAGATATTGTTGCTAATAAGCCATATCAAAAGAGTCTAAAGGCATACCAAGCATGGTCCAAGAAGAATCGACTTAAGATCAAGTTTTGCCCGAATCATCTCTCTTCTTAGAGCTCTGGGCCTAAAGGTGGTATTGCTAAAAGCGAAAAGGTCAAAGTGTAATAGAAAGAAGAATAATTGCAAGTATGAAGTGCCATAATTGTGGAAAGAAGGGACAATACGCTCGGGATTTTCTTAAGTTGGTTAAGACATCTCTTTTCATAGTTACTCCTGAGTCATATGTGTGCTCCCACCCATTAGTTACCAACTCTATTCCTCAATGGATTGTGGACATGGGATCAACCAAGCATATAGTTCAGGACCAAGTTACTTTTGTGGACTTTCATAGTTACTTAGTGCGTTCACAGACTATCTTACTAGGAAACGACAGTGTAGAAGATGTTGATAGCGTAGGGACATATCAGCTCAGACTCCATGGAGGGAATAAATTGCTTTCTCACGATGCTCTCTATGCACCAGACGTGAGATGTTACCTTGTATCCTTTGTCTATTTAATGAGATTAGGTTTCTCTTTTGGATTTCGCTCTAGTGGATTAGACAACGGTATAATGACAATTTGTTTGGCCATGTAACATGACAAGGTGATTTTATTGTTTTGGATTTCAACGACGTCTATAATAATCCATGTTGTCTACTCTTATATCATAAATTGACTCTAATTTTGAATTTGTTAAGTGGCATGCTCGACTTAGCCATGTTAGCTAAGATACGATGCGTAGGCTAGCTAAAGATGGTCTTTTGGACTAATTCATTAGGGCTAAGCTGCTAGATGCAAGTCATGCTTAGTTGGCAAAGCAACCATAAAGCCTTTGGGTAAGGCATCAGGGGCATCAAAATCCTTAGATTTAACGCACTCTGACATTCACAATAAGGATATGTGCACCTATTATCTACTACTATGAGGCACTTGATGTGTTCAAACGCTTTGTAGTAGAAGTAGAGACACAATTAGAATGAAAAGTTTAACCTCTTTAATCCCATTGAGGTTGCGAATATCTCTCATATATGTTTAAAGAGTTTTATGAGCAAAACCTTATAGAAACACATTCGATGAGTCCATATATGTGGCGCAAAACGATGTTATAGAGCGTAGAAATTAGATCTTGTTTGAGACAGTCAGGTTAATGATGGTACATGCTAATCTCCTAATTAGTTTTAGGGGGGATGCACCACTTATGGTAGCTTAATTCCTGAACTAAATAAAAGTGTACGTGCCCCTCTATATGAATTATGACAGTGTAAGAAGTCATCCTTAGATCACTTAGGCCTATGGGGTTTGTGTAACACCCGCATTCCTTATTTTTCATTAAGCTAATTGTATCACCTTTGTACTTTATAAAATCGTATTTTAGTAACTATATGAGTTAAATTATTGCTGATGTGCTTATGTGAACGATAATTTTATTAAAAAGAATTATTATTGTTATTATTGATTTTAAATTTAATTCATCCTAATTTGTGCCGATAGTTAATTTAGTCGTTTCCCGAATGTGATTAGGTTGTCAACCTTAGAATTAATTTTTTCATTTATCGAATCGAACCCTTATATATATTTAGGAATGAACCATCGACGAAGAGTCATATTATCACTTTGGGGTTTAGAATACGAAGTGTTGAGATTAGCAAGACCAGACCGAGCAGGGTTTAGCAAGTGAGACCAAACCATAACTAATAAAAAAAAGAAATAAATCAAAAAGGGGGCCAAGCCCCCCTTTCTGTTCACGGCAAACACGAAGAGAAAATGGGGGGATACTCGGTGACCCCAGCCCCCGAAACCACCGACAGAAGAGAGAGAGGGCCGACGGAGGGTGAGCCGGGGCCGAGGACGACTACGGTGCACCAAAGAGTCAAGCATCGGTCGACCCATGCTTCATCATGAGGAGAGAGAGGGAGGTCGAGGGAGACGGAGGAACGAGGGGGAGAGCGAGACGGAGCTTGAGACGCCGGCGACTAGGCGTGGTTTTGGCGACCACCGGGGGTGTCAGTAGCAGTAGCTATCGAGTGGGGAAGCAAGGAACAAATCAATTGCATGCGTGTCATCGAGCAAACCCTAGCAGACATCAAAACCACCAAGCACCACCACCATCGTGGCCAGTCTGAGGGGCCCAATTAGTCAAAGAATCAGGTCCTGTAACTTGGAGTCCAGGTGGGTGTTTCTCGCATCCTAAGTACTAGTAATTTCAAAACGTTAATCCTTAAGATGAGATGCATGTTAGTTTAAGGTTGATTAGGCTGACTGAAATTGTGAAGTGATTATCCGTGTTAGTTCAATTGAATATACTTGCATGTATAGCTTAACATGTTTGATTGAATTCAGGCCTTGATTATGCACGCTACTTTGGTTAGTTTGTGTTTAAAAGTAGCATTGAAACGACCTAAGCTCGCTTTAATTCGATGTCTGTTGATTTAGTTAATTTGTGCCTGAAATTGCCTTCGAAAGAACCTAAGAATTGTTTCCAATCGATCCATGTTAAGTTTAGTGAATTCATGCCTGAAGGTGACTTCAAAATAACCTAATAATGCCTTGAATCGATATATGTTAGTTTAGTTAATTAATGCTTAAAAATGGCTTCGAATCGATATATGTTGGTCTAGTTAATCCATGCTTATAAGTGGCTTTGAAATAGCCTAAGAACGTTTCGAATTGATGCTCGTTAAATTAACTAATTCATGATTGAAAGTAGCTTCCAAACAGCCCAAGAACTCTTCGAACTGATGCATGTCAAGTTAGTTGATTCAAGTTTGAAAATTGCCTTTGAAATGACATAAGCATGCCTTAAGTCAATGCATGCTAATATGGTTAATTCATGCCTAAAATGACCTTGAAAACGACCTAATGACGTTGGTTAGTTAAAACAGATACATAAGCCTTAACATGAATAAATTATGTTTTAAAAATGACACGAATTAGACATGCTTATTGCTTTGAATCGATACTTGTTAAGTTAGTTAATTACTACTTGAAAGTAACTCCGAAAAGAACTATGAATGCCTTGAATCGATGCTTGTTAAGTTAGTGAAATTATGCTTGAAAATGACTTGAACTTAGCATGCTTACTTCCTAATTGTGAAATATGAATGCAAGCTAGTTTCATTCCCTATTAGTTTGTTTCAGTTCTTTAAGAACTTCATTTGAGTCAACACACACACACACACACACACACACACACATATACTTATATATGTTGTTTCGAGCCACTAGATGGTTGCTACTCGCTCGATAAGTTTATACGTGGCCATTTCATTTTGCCTTTTATGATAATATGCTATGGTTACGGAATTGAAAACTGAGTTGGTAGTCGGATGACTTGAGGATGAACTAATGAGAGTTTTGAGGTTCCTTGTGGTCGATGTTGTGTGAGGAGGGAGCCTGGGTTGTGTTTAATCGCAATCGTGTGGATTGCGAGGCCATGCGTGACTTATTCTGCTGAGTTGATTATGAAGTGATTGAATGTGCTATGTGCAAATCTCCTTCCCTTTATGTCATTAAGTTTCACCTTGAGACTGAGGGTGAGTTTGAAAAGGACGGTTTTTATGGTTATAATTAATAGTAGCCGTACCTATTAGCGATTGATGGCCTATTTTAACTATACAAATGTAGTTTTGGGAGTGAACTTGCTGGAACGGGGGAATCTCTAAGGAATTTAAATAAAAAGAGAATGCAATGTATGAAAAAGGATTTTGCTGTGAGAGGCAGCAAACTTATTAGCCGTTATGGCAATACGCTTTAAATTGGTAAGATAATGTGCTTTGGACAATGTGATATGGATGATGTTAGCCTAGGGAACAAGTCATGGTACTAGGAAACCCTAGAAGACCCTGATGAGGGTAATGGTCCAATATGTTATATGTAGCCACCTCGAGAGTAAGAGCTTAAACGTGAGTGTTAGGTCTCACTATGGGGTTGAGAACAGATCTCACCCAATCAGGAACCTGTAATGATCTTATGCCAGAAGTATTTTCTTAATAAGAAAAGAAAAGCAGTTGGCGTTTCTTTATTTTAAGTATTTTAGGAAAAAGAATGATTTAAGGTCCATTAAAAGGCCATATTGAATGAAATGTGAAAAGCTGATAAGGGTGTCCTATAAGGACCAATACGAAAGAAATTCCTTTTAAATGATGTGAACCTCAAGAGGTTATGGAAAGTATTTTCAAAGAAAGAAAGGAAAATTTCTATGAATGCTTAATGGAAAAGATTCCTAAGCTCAGTTGAATGCATTTTCAAGTAATATGTGGCCCTATTCTTATCATGCATCGAGCATTTGAGTTTAAATGTGCATGTTATGAGAAAGAAGCTCCTTGTGTGATCCTTACTCCATGTGCTTAAGTATTTCGCACAAGTAAATTAGATAGATAAAGCATGATTCATGTAATGTGTCACATAGCCTATGATAGAATTAACAAAAACTCTCTGTCGTTTAATACGATAATAGTACTGCTTAAATGCATGATATGTGGCTAATTCAAGAGGTTAAATAAAGTGTTTTCAGAAAGAAGAAAGGGAAGATCTCTGTGCATATCCTGTGCTTATTGTATGAATGGGTGTTCAAATGAAAATTCAAGTAGGGCATGGTTATATCCTTAATGAATCAAACATTAAAGCTTCGAATGTGCATGACCTATGAAAGAAAGTTCTCTGCTTGGCCCTCGTTACTTGATTATATGTTTGAGCGTTTGATTTTTAAGAGATTTGGTTATTTAGGAACCTAAAAATGATTTTGAGTGGCTAAAATGAAGTTTGTGGGCAATAATCCATCTTTGGGGGCTATGATTGCCTAATACGATAGTAATACATAAGCACGTGATCTGTGGCTATTAATGGTAATATTTCCTGCAACGGTTTTGGTTTTAAGAAGTCGGAGAATACTCACTGAGCGTGTGGTTGCTCAACCCATTACTCTTTCCCCTTTTTCCTCAGGTTTGCATTATGACAAGTAGAAGCCAAGTCACTTATGCCAAGATGGAGTTTATCCTTGCTTGCAAGGGGTCATGTGTGCTCGTTTGAAGGGGGTTTTACATGTTTAACAAAGTCATGTAATGTATTCCTAGAATTGTAAACATTTGTAAACAAGTATTCTAGTTCATGTAGTGCATTCGGCTTAGGAATAGCTCTGTATGGCCATGTGAGCCAACCATCTAATTTGTTAGTTGTCCTTTTAGCTAAAATCAGTTACGGTTTGGGATGTAAACCCTAGTACACCGGTTGTGTGAACCATTGAGTTGAATCTTTCACTTCTCCTGTATTAATGAACTATATTGTTTGATGTACTCCGAGCGAGTTGCTCGTTGAGTTATGAACTCTGGTGTGTAGTCGTTGAGCTTTTTTTAGAATGTTTTACGCTTCTGTTGAATGCAGGGGTTTATTGTATGGCTTTTAGCCTGGAAATGGTTAGATTTTAGGGAAAACTCTGTCTGTTTCGCCCCAAAAGTTAAGTTGGAAGTAACAAAACATGCTACTAGCCCAAGGGGCTGGGGGTGTTACAGTTTGGCTGGCATAAACCAATCCGGAAAGAAGTAAAACGTGGTCCAAGAGCTACCAAGTTGGTGTTTATCAGGTATCTCGAACATTGGTATACCTATTATCTCTGACTACCAAGACGGTAGTAAAAAAGGCATGTGTGTACAGGGAACTCTCAAATGGTGGCATGATAGAAATCGATTTTTGTAATTTTCTTAATGATGGGTTCCCAACCATTGGCAAGATAAAAAGGACCTAGAACTGTATGCATATATTATACCTAGATATTCAACCATCTCTCGGAGCCGAGTAAGATTTGCATTCTCACTAGGTCACCGAGGATCGTAATCCCCCTCTAACTTACAGAAATGATGGAGGTTTGTTTTCTCAGGAGAATGGAGTTGTGAATGAGGTTCATCCTTAATCTTTGCATCTTGAACATGGGGTTAGTCCACATACTCAGGGTCTCACACCTCGAAGAGATAGTAGGAGTGATTCCCCACATATTAAGGGTCCTACACCTCTAAGAGGAGGGGAAACGGATTCCTTATCTAGATAGATAAATGATGAAAGTTGTAGAATCTAAAAGAGTAAAATAGAAGAATTACTCAATGTTGCTTCCAAATTGAAGATAAAATATTCCTGTGCTCTCTCTTGGGAGTAGATAAGCCCAACTCTTATTAAGAACTAGTTAATTTACTAGACTATAAAGAGTGGACGGATTCCATATGGGATAAGATGGACTCAATGGCAAGAAATAAGGTTTAGGAACTCATGGATCTTTGACCTTGACATAAATCAATTGGTAACAAGTGGGTTTTCAAGATAAAATATCATGCAGATGGATTGATCGACAATTTCAAAGAGCGTTTAGTAGCGAATGGTTTTACCCAAATTGAGGATATAGGCTATGAAGAGATTTTGTCTCCTAAAGTCATATTATCTCTGTTCATCTTCTCCTAGAACTAGTAATTCATTTGGACTTAGAGTTCTTTCAAATGGACGTGAAGACTACTTTTCTGAATGGTAATCCTTAGGAAGAGATCTATATAGACCAATCCATTGGTTTTGTATCAAATGGTTAAGAGAACAAAGTATGTCATCTTAGAAGGTCTATATATGATCTTGAGAAATCTTCTAGATCTAGCTACTTAAGTCTCTACGAAGCCATTACTTCATTTGGCTTATTCATGGCGTTAGAAGACCATTATGTTATATGCTACGAAAACAACATGATGAATTATATTTCTTACATTGTATGTTGTTGGCATACTTCTGGCGAGGAACAAGTTGAAGATGGATAAAGCCACTAAGTTGTCCTTATCCTCTATCTTTGAGATAAACAACATAGGTAAAGCTATTTATGTCCTAGGTGTGGAAATAGTCAAAAATCATCCAAATAAGCTCTTGGGTTTTTATTAGGAAGCATATATTGATCTGATGTATAATTCCAAGCCCATAGATACTTCAATTCTGAAAAGGGTATGACCCTAAGCTTATTGTATGCCATATTATGGACACAACCTGACATTTGCTTTGTGGTTGGTTTAATAAGTCGTTACTACAGTAACCAAGGACTTCATAACCAAGTCTTTAACAGAATAATATGCTACCTTTATGGTACAACTAACTTGGTCCTTCGCTATAAGGTTGGCAGCTAAGGTTGAGAGGATATGTCTTCGCCCTTGGTCGGGGAGCCATATCATGGTGTAGTAAGAAGTAAGACTATATAACATTGTAGACAATGAAGGCAGACTAGTTTGCTTATTATCATGCCACTCAGGCGATAACATGGCTTGGGAATTTTCTGTAGGATCTCAATCGCACTCCTTGGTTTGATGATCCTGTTGAAAAGTTGTGCAAATACTGCCGCCATTCAATTCTCTAAGAACCCAAAATTCCATCAAAAGACCAAACACATCAAGGGACATTATCATTTTGTTTAAGAGAACATAATAGCAAAGAAGGTTCTCATTAGGCATGCATCAACTAACAAGATGATTACTACTCTCATGACCAAACCTATTGCTAGAGACACTCCCAAAGATCATTTAATGAGTCCAGGATTTCCCAGGGTTTAATTCTTGGATGTACCTTGTTATATGATAGACATATTTCTTCTGTTGTGAGCATCAATATAATAAAGATTGATGTTTCTTTTCCCATATGTTCAAGCTATTGCATATTAGGCATATTGAAATGGCATAGGCTTTTGATTAGCCTAGTTAGATAGCAATCACCTGATTACATAAGTCGCTTTAGTAAGTCAAAGATGAGATTCTAGCAAGTCAAATATGAAATATCTGATTTCATATTGAAGCTCTAAAAGTTGTATCTTGAGTGCAAACACTAAGATTTAGGGCTTGTAAATTTCTATTATTATGATCTCCTATCAATCATTCCCAATTCTCACCAAATCTTAGCAAACTCTCCCAAGTCTTACTAATCTCGTTCAAAATTTTTACAGTTTGTAAATTGTCATGTGAAAATGAATTGTTTTTTCAACCACAAGTTTTCCATTTGGGTTATTTTTTAGGTTGCCATATTGAATGAGCTTGTAGTTAAAATTCTATATTTTGTTTGAAAAAATACTTATAATTTGCATATAAGTAACATAAGTAAAACAATTATAATTTTGTATTATTTGTATATGTGAAACTAATAATATTGTTTGCTCATATGAGAAAGATACTGATATTTATATGCTAACTGAAGTGAATACAACAATCCATATATTTATATATGTTTCAAATACATAAAAATTATACACATAAGAAATCCCCCAAGTGTTACCCATATATTAGCAGTTGTGCACATATAAAAATTTAGAACAACAATGATCAAACTATTAATAAAAAATAATGTGGAAATATTGCAAATTTTAGTTACTTTTTTATTATCAAATATTATGACAAAAACTAAAGTAAAAAAATATATCTATTTCTTTTCATTCCCTACCAACATCTTACCAATCCTACCAACTCTTCTAAACTATTACTAGTTTCTTCCAATCTTTCTCAACCTTTCCCAATCCTTGCCCACCGTCCAAAAAAAAATATTCTTCCTAACTTTTATCAATCTTTTCCAACCTCTACCAATTTTACCTTTTTACCAATGCATATTTATCTAAAAAAGAATAGTTAGTGTGTTGATGATCTAGTGGCTCAGGTTTGATTTTTTTATTAAAATCTAGACTAGCGATTCCCATGGCATAATAGATTGATATGCCCAACTAAGTGGAAGTTATATCATGACACAATGTGTGTGCTTCTAAGACAACCCATACTAGAAGTGACAACTAACTTCCCTATCTTTGTCATTGTGTAACCCAATGGGCAGTGCCCTTCCACTTAAAGCTATGATATGAAGTTGAAGGTTGATGTTGGTACATGAATGTGTTTCCTAATTGGGAAGATGCATACGATTCAATAAAGCACATTAAGAAAGCAATTATGCTAATATGGAATATGATGAATATATAAGAAATAGTCTTTCCATCGTGGCCATATCGACCCATATGATAATATTAAGTATATAGTTATATGATATATCATTAAGTATAAAAGTACTAAATCTGCTACCAATGATGTTTGAATGATTTGGGGTATTGTGTTACTTTAAAGTTTTATATTAGTTAGTTGGTAACTTAATATAAAACTATTGATTACTTTCTTGTAGCTTGTCCCATTCCTAATATGACGTAAATAATTATGAATAATGGAAACACATATGAGTTACGGCTTACATGGTTGAGTGCTGGGTGTTAACCAACCGTAGAATCCTAAGATGAGACGGCAACTTCTGTATGTACGTAATGGGTGGTTGGTGGACTCTAAACCTATGTAAGTGGGATTAATCTAGGAGTTTAATCATGCAATTGAGAGGCAAACCCCTTAGAAAATACTACTCGTATTTCCTTCTCTAACATGGCAACATATCATCAATGTGTTTGGATATGGGATATCAAAACTTTGGTTGCTCTGATAGCCAACTTTGGTTCCATCTGGTCGATCATGTCAGTCGTTTTTAAGCAAAGTGATTCCTAGCTTCTACGCCTAAAGGCTATCTTCCTTTAAAAGATAATTAGAAATGAAAGTAAACAAGAATGATTAGGTCCTAGATGTATGTAGCAGAGGGATGCAAGATCAATGGACTTAGGGAAAGATACACCCGTAAGGTGCAAGCCCCACATAATAAGTTGACGGCTTGTTAATAGCTTAGCCACCTAAAAAATCCTAGTGCCTCAACTGGTCTATCTAATACAAAAGGGAATCAGTTTGAGAGAAAAGAAACATATAAGAACCATTGAGGGTTCTTTAAAAGAGTTTTCTTCACAAAACTCTAAGGGTTTTAGGTTGTGGGAACAAGAAGGTTCTCCGATTGGTTAGTTCCTTCATCGATCGGTGATTCGAAGCCAAGGTTCAATCATCTTACACTATGCGATTAAGGTAATTCTATATGCTTAATCCATGTCACCATTTTCCTTCATTGGTATCGAACCAGTTGTGTAGTTTCCTCATTAAATGTATACTATCGTGATTCACGACATAAAGTTATGAACATTGATAATTACCTTTTGTTTAGCATATAATATTTGATTATTGCTGCTATAATTTTGTGTGCAATTTCTTGATTAATTTTTATAAAATTTTAGATACTAGTAGATCTTGATGCGGCCTTCAATTTGATACATTATTAGTATGATTTTGTTGAGTATTATGCGTGTTAGTGCGAATTCATTTTCTAGGGTTCTTCGCATGTGTAGCACACCCAATTCGATTCTTGAAGCATTGATTTCATTCAATGTTGTTTCAAATTAATGCACGAACTCTATTCTCCATAATAGTTTGACCGAAAGACCTTAATTTATTAGTTAATTTATCGAAAATTTTGGTTAAGTTTTTGCAAAGAATTTGCCCGCAAAGTAGGGTTTGTTTGGGGTGAAATTTCGATTTTAAAATACGTTTTGTTCAAAGTCTCTTCCTGATTTGCATTGGTAATGATGTTTTGAATCAAAGCCCTCAAAATCACTGTTAATTGGACAAAATTTTGACCCTCAATTTTGTGAAAAATGTGTGAACTTTGTTGGAGGTTTGGGTCAAAAAAAGTAATATGATTTAATCACTTTTTGCCATTGTTTCTTATAATTAGATTATGGTTTTTTTTGCCTATGAAGTTTTGATTAAAATCGCTTCAGCAATTTAATAGTATTTGCCAAAATTTAGCCAGAAATAGGGAACTTGTCCGGCGCAGATATAATTGGGGTTCGCTTTTTAAACCCCCAATTTCGATCCTTCTTTGGCCCTTGTCCTCTAAAATTGGAATACTAATGTGATTCGTCATGAAGTTGGGACCGAAAGGCCTCTTTCTTCAACCCAATTCGAACACAGTTTTAGCCGAAATTGGTGGAGCAAGTCAGTGGCGGTGACCAATGTTTGTTTCGAGCATTTGAACTCAATTTTTGACTAGTTTTCCCCAGATTTTTTGCAATTGATTGTTTAAATAAGTCCTAAAACACTTTTAAGATGAATCTCAATAGTGGAATTGCTTCAATAGTGCCGAAAAGGGGGTTTTGGGCAATTTTAATGGGGTGGGTCGTGAAACTGTTTTCTTGTGATTCAAGTCTACTGACCGTGCTAGAGGAAGGGGTCGGAGGTCCCATGTGCTACACACGTGGCAATGGCTGTGCTGAATTCCTTGGTTTTTTATTTCTTTAAAAAAATGAATGAAAATTTTTTCTCAATTTTCTTCTAGCTTAAAGTTGACCAGGTTTTTGACCATGATAGACTAAGGGGCTGTGAAAACCCATTTTCTTTAATTCTTAGGCAATTTTTTATGTTATTAGTATTCATTGTTTGGGCATAATACAATGGGAGATCTGATATTGATTATCAATATAAGCATATTCATTATCAATTTGGCAGAAATGTTATGTGAAAACCTTTTATGTTTCTCAATTTGAGCTCATATAATTCTCATAATAACTATATACGTGTGATTGAAATTGATGTAAATATGTTTCAAGAATACATCGTGTATATTTCACAACACTGTGAGAATATGTATTATAGATCATGAAAATGTCTGTCATATATGCTGTGACCTTCAGAATGTAAAAGTTATGCACCCTTCCTAAATGAGTTAGGTGAGAGAATATTGAAATTCCTTAAAAATATACTTTTGAGAATTGTGCGAATTATGCCTAAAATGCTTATATCTTCAAATTTCTAAGGATATATATCAAATTTTCTTAAAATATTCTTAAGGCTACCATATCCTCTTTGATTAGAAATTCAAGAATTCCTTCCTAGAATATTTCAAGGTGTGTTAAGTGTTGCAGCAACTTGGAATAAAATAATAAAGATGATTATACATAAATATTTACTCCTACGATGATCATTAGGAACTCTATGGGAACTTTTGACTCTAGGGTCTATGTTTATGTATATTAATTAACCCTCTTGGTTACTAACAAGTAGCATGGATATGTGTATGCTAAAATATTAGACACATGAGTGCTTTTATGCTGATTATAAAACTTTCATGCTTCACAAGCACCATGATAGTTGCCGCAATTATCGGACTTAATTAGGTCTCCAACCATTAGGTTTGATAATTATAAAAAGATCCTATATGGCTACCTGAGGGAGCACCTAAGGTATATATCAAACATGATTAGTGACTTGGTTAAAATGGGCTATGAATTGGCCGATGAGCAAGGCAACAAGTTCATGTTACGATCCGTTCCTTACCTAATGACTGGAATCATGTTAAGATGGTTTCAACTTAAACTAACTATATCGTTACTTATGAAGACATTAGGAAACAACTAGAGCCAGAAGAAGAGTGGTAAGAGGCCATTAACAAGTGTAGAAGTGCATATGTGAACCACCAATTCGAGGAATAGATCTAAAATAAAGAACCAAGGGAACTAGATTGGCAAGGCACAGTCAGATAAGGAACCTGAGTGATGCATGGTGAATTTCATTTGACCAAATAAAGGTGTGAAATTCATGTAGATGAGCCTAATGGATGTTGAAGACCAATTTTTTAAAAGTTAAACTGAGAATGAGAGCGAGAGAGAGAGAGAGAGAGAATCTCCAAATAGAAGAAAGTCTCTAATGGGGAAGAATGAATACTTGAAATAGGTAGCCAAAACATAATTCAACCTACCTTCTAACCATCTAAAGCCTTGGCACTGAGGGTTAGAATAAAGGAAACAACTCATATCAGCACCCTTTTTAGAGAGATAAAGAATTTGAGATTTTGAAGAAAATCAAGGTTTAAGCTCTCATATCATTCATCAACTCTGAATTTTCATGGATTTAATTAGGTCTATAAATACCAAATTCAAGGGGAATTAGTTGTTGTAGTAGTGGGGCAAGCAGTCTAATAGGAGGCTTCCAAGATATCCTAGAAAAATGAACCAAGATACTTAAAATAATCACAATCATGGTGAGCTATATTTTTCAGAATTTGTCCTCCATCTTCTAGAGAGCTTTGAGAAGGCTTTCCCACACCAATGGAGGTTATGCCACTTGGCAAATCTTCCATTATGTGTTAAGAATCATCCCATGTTGAGTAATCTCCAAAATTACAGCTGTAACCTCCTTAATTAAGCCCATAATTAAAACCATGCATTTTTCAATCCCATACAACCTTTGCTCGGGTTTTAGTTCGTAACGTTCTTAATATTGGGGCTTTGAGTACGATTGAACATTTATTGGAAAATAGATACCAGGGGGTTCTCACCATGCATAAATTTTAGAAATTGGAGCTTATTCGCCTTATTAAAATTGAGCTACAAATGAGGTGAAGTATCCTGCCCATAAAACTGCAAATGAGCTAATGAGATGGTTTTGGGAGGATTGGGTGGTTCAACTCTTTGTTAGGGATACTAGTTGCCCAACCACCTTTCCTAAGCTTACTTGGACCTTCTTAGGGGGTCCCAAGTTAATAATGACATAGAGGGACCTAATCCCCGACCTAGGGTCAACATTGGACTAACTTAGTTCAAAACCCTTACTAGTGAGAGTAGGCCTAAGCTCGGAACTTGCTACGCATCAACCCCTCACCCTTGAAAAGGATTTGTCCTCATATCTTCATTGTATGCATCATCCTCTTCAAGGTAAGGAATGAGATCCCCAACATTAAAGGTGGTGAATATTTGCATATCTCGCGGAAGCTCAATGCTGTATGCATTCTCTTCCACCTATTGTACCACCTTGTATGGACCATCTCTTGTAGCCATAAGCTTGTTCTTTCTTCTTAAAGGGAACTTTTCCTTTCGTAAATGAAACCACACAAGATCACTTAGTTTGAACTCAACGTGTCGGCAGTTCTTAAAGGCCTTGCGCTTGTATTGCCCATCACTTTCTCAATTTGTGTGCTTACTTGCTCATGTAGCCTCTTTATTTCCTTAACTCTTGCTTTGGCCTTAAAACTCACCCTTGATTCTTGACATCCCAATTGTAATCTCTCAAACTCTTATTCACCATACCCCTTAGCACGGTGTTGAGAGTTCTTCGTGGCCTTCATTTGTCCATCACTTTGAGGATGACAAGTAGTGCTATAGAGAAACTTAGTCCTCATGAGTCTCCATAGGGATCTCCAAAAGTGAGATAGAAATTCGACATCCCTATCCGAAATGATGGTTCTTTGAATACTATAGAGCCTCATAATTTCTTGAAAGAAGAGGTCCGCAATGTAGGTACCCTCATCACTATTGTGGCAGGCAATGAAGTTAGTCATCTTGGAGAATCGATCCACCACTACCATGATAACATCTTTTCCCTAAGGGGTTTTTAGAAGGGCCACAATGAAGTCCATGCAAATGTCATCTCAAGGCCTTGAGGGGACTAGAAGAAGAGTGTAGAGGCCTTAATGGAAAAGACTCTTAGCCATGTGAAAAATGTACAACTTATGATCACCTTATGAACATCCCTACCCATCTTCGGCCAATAAAAATGCTCCTTAAGTATCCCAAGGGTCTTGTTGATGCTAAAGTGACTGGCTAAGGCTCCTCTATGAGCCTCCTTGACAATCCAGACCCTTAGAGGACTTTTGGGAATGCAAAGCTTGTTTCCTTTGAAGAGGAAACAATCTTGTGTAGTGAAAGAGGCAAGGTTTGAAGGATTATCCACCACTTCCTTGAAGTCTTTGTCCTTACGGTATAGAGCTTTGATGGAATGAAATCTAAGAACCTTGGCTGAAAGAACCAAAAGGAGAGCATATCTCCTTGATAAGCCATTGACCACAATATTCTCTTTCCCACTCTTATGCTTATAAGAGATGGTGAAAGATTGAAGGAACGCAACCCACTGAACATGTCTTGAGTTCAACTTGGGTTGACCACTGGTGTATGACAATGCCTTGTGATTCGAATGGAGCACAAAGGGCTTGGGTTTGAGGTAATGACTCCAACTTTCCAAATCCCTAATAATGGCATAGAATTCCTTGTCATAAGTGGAGTAGCTGAGCCTCGAAACATTTAACTTCTCACTAATGAAAGCTAGAGGGCGCTAAGCTTGAGCGAGAACCGCACCGATCCCAACATCAGTAGCATTACATTTAACCTCAAATAGAAGATCAAAGTTAGGAAGACCTAAGATATGAGCTGAACAAATCATATCCTTGATGGTTTCAAGGGCCCTTTGGGTAGCCTTTGTCCAATCAAAGCTTCCTTTCTTTATGCATTCGATCAAGGGAGCCATAATGGTGCTAAAGTCTATGATTAATTAGTGGTAGAAAGAGGCCAACCCATGGAAGCTTCGTACTTTCGTGATGGAGGTGGGAGTAGGCTAGCTCTTGATAGCCTCAACTTTAAATTCATCAAGTTGAATTCCCTCGTCGGACACAAGATAGCGAAGAAAGACAGCTTGAGGAGCGAATAGTTCACACTTCTCAAGTTTGGCATATAACGTTTGCTATCTCAACACTTGAGAAAGATGCTCCATATGAGATGTTTCAGCACAACTATACTGCAATAGCGGGGATTCTTAATCCGGGGCAAACGATTTAGATTAATGTTTTTATTAACTGTGCTCTAATTAATTGGCCATGTTAGACTATTTCATTGCGTACTAATTAGGTGCAATATTTATACGGAGTTATTTTATTAATTTTCCTTATTTGTTATGTAATTACGTGAAAATTAGTGAGTTTGTTAAAATTGAGTCAAGGCATAATTATGCTAAATTAGCAAGTCGTGCGAGGACATTTGTAGTTGAGATTAAGCGAGAACAAATGATTTGGGACCAAACTCGGTTTAATAAGTGAGACTAAATAACCAAAACAAAAAAAGGGGAAAAGGAAAAAGAGTAAAAAGGGCTCGAAGCCCCTTTTTCTCCTTTACGTACACAACGTAGGGAAGGGGGGGTTCAGTTGCCCCCAACCTTGCAAGAACCTAAAAAGAGAAAGGAAGAATTTAAGTGAGGGCGAGCTAGGAGAGAGGATGGCGGTGGTCCATTCATCACCGGCGAGCAGAGACAGAGATTGATAGAGAGTGAGGGAGAGGAAGAGGCATGGGCAAAGCATGAGAAACAGGGGCTTGGGTCAAGCCCTAACTGCTATAACCCCAAACACCACCACGGCAACCACCAACAGCGGTCTGGCAGACTTGAAGGGCGAGAGGGTGATAGAAAGCAGCGACAGCGGCAACTCAGACAGACAGAAGGCCAGGCAGCAACACCGAGGGAAAGAAAGAGAGACTCAAACCTAACCCTAATCCAACCCAATTAGCCCAGCAGTTGGGTCCTTTAGCTTGAAGTCATGGTGGGTGATCATTGGCTTCCTAAACTAATTATTAATTTGCAAATCGTTTCCTAAATCTTGCATTAACCCTAATTCGACTATGAGAATGGAATTTAGATGAATTGTGAATAATGGAAGAAGGTTGGCTTGTAAATTTGGGTTAAAATAATGTATTCGAAGTGAACTATATGGTCAGTGCTGTGATAAGGGAGTTAAGGTTTAAGTGTTTTAAATTGGTAAACTATGGAAGTGTTGAGATGTGCTAATTGTATGCTTATTTCTATGATCAAACTTGCATGCACAAATCTTGAACTTGTTTTGAGTATCGTCATGATTGTATGTAGTTGGCAAATCTTTCAAACCTACGATTGCATGTTGCTGATTCAAGGTTGTGGTTTTGTTAGTTATGACTCATGTGTGTGCTATGTGTGTATGTGATGACTGGGTTCCATGCCAAAGAGTCGGTTGTTTACTACAATGACTAAAGTAACGTCCTGATTACTTAAACAAGTAACTTGAATGCTTAATAATTCCTTAGGTGTTTCAGAAGGTGTTTAAATGGGCTATTGATTTGGAAACAACGTGAATTACAAATGTACACACTTGCTTTGTACTTGAAGGCGCATGTTGATAAGTGTATAAATGAATCACTTCACATGGCAAGAGCTATAGATATATGGTTAACTGTGACCGTTAGGCCATTTGTTTGATGAAAGTGAGTCATAATTAGTTGTTACAAACTTTGTGATAACTTATTTGATGGTCCACGCGATCACATAGTCTTGCATCATGTATGAACTGCTTTGCATCTAAAACATTGAGAAATCGAGGTGTTTATACATGATTACATCTACTAGATTTTAAAATAATTTTTAATCTCACATTCCTTAATAAGTGAATGGTCTTATGGTTGTTAACTCGTTTATAAGCATGTTTTACCAAAATAAGTGGTTTCTGCTCCCAAAAGTCAACTCGCATTCATTGAGGTTTTTAGCACTCTTGAGAATAAAAATGCCATTGTTTGTGACAACGAGAATCTTAAGGCAAAGTGCGTTCAAATTGAAATACAACTGAAATATTTTGGGCTGGGAGAATGGCGCTAAATGCTTATACAATTGATTAGGGAAAAGACCCGGTTTGCGAGAACCATAATGCCTAGGGAGATACTCTCAGAAGTGGGAACCCTAGAAGACCCTGACGAGGGTAATGGTCTATTGATTATTAGAATCCTCAGGGACAATATGAAGGGTGAGGTGACTATGGATCTCCCTTATGAGGACGAATATGAGAATCTGATGCCCTCAAAATGATTTCGTACATGTTATGTGATGAGAGCTTCTTGTTCAAGGACTATGTTAGTGCAAAGATTTGAAAAAGTGCATGTGCCCTTGAAAAGAGCTTTTTATTAACTCCAAATGACTTTCCAGTGAATAACAAATATTTTATAAATGCTTATTTTCGAATAAGCAATGGTCCTTGCCTTTATGCCTTGAATCCAATCTCTTACCAAAACGAATCTCACTTGGTGATTTTAATTGAACTCCTTGATGATAGGTGTTTGTGTGTGAATTAAGTGCTCTACTATTCTCCGTACTTGAATTTGTGCATGCGTTAGCTTACTTTTGAATCTAGTATGCTTGTTATGTGAAGTTAAGTAAGTGCTCATCACTACTAAACTACAAGACACATAGTTTAGGTTAGTGGAGAACTCTAATGCATGAAATAGAAGGAAATTAGGAATATCTTTTGAATCTTGAAGGATTTTGAGGTAATAATGAATATGGGATATCTTATATGATTATTATTCGATATTAAATATCAAACGTGTCTGATTACTACTTAAAAGTATTACGCGCAACTGTTTTGTTTTTCTCAGGGTTGAGGATCATTCATTGAGCATATGATAGCTTATCCCATTTCTGTTTCCCCTTTTTCCCAGGTTTTCGATGTGATAGGTAGAAGTTGATTTACATATGCCAAGTTGGGTCTTCCCCCTTGGTTCGAAAATGGGTTATGTGTACATATATACATAGCTTTATGAGGTTAATGAGGTAAGACGGTGTATTTTTAGATTCCCAAATATATGTAAATAAAGTACTTTGCTTCATGTATTGCATATTGAATAGTTGTCGCTCTAAATGGCCTTGTGGGCCAACCATCTGAATAGTAGGTTATTTGTTTAGGTTGAGTTAGTGATTTTTGGGATGTGTGCCCCAATGCTCCGAATGTGTGATCCGTTGACTTGTATCTTTTGTTTCCTTCTTATATGGAACTTTGTTATTGTCATACTTCGGGCGTGTGGCCCGTAGAGTTGTGGGCTCCGATGTCTAGCCGTTGAGCTTGTTTTGGCATTCTTTTATGCTTCTATTCATTACAGGGACCTATTGTAAGGCTTAAGCCTAGAAAATGGCAAATTTTTAGGTGAAACTCTGTCCGTTTCACTCTAGGATTTAAGAAATCACCAACACTTCCAACCCTAAGGTTAGGGGTGTTACATATACACCAAAATATCATCAAAATACAACACAACAAACTTCCTAATAAATAGTCTCAAGACCTCATTCATGAGACTCATGAAAGTGCTAGGAGCATTAGATAAACCAAATGGCATCCCAAGCCACTCATACAATCCATAGTTGTTCTTAAAGGCTGTTTTCCATCTATCTCCTTCTTTCATTCTAATTTGGTGATAGCCACTCCGAAGATCAATTTTGGAAAACACCTTAGACCCATGCAACTCATCAAGCATATTATCCAACCGAAGAGTAGGGAATCAATACTTGATGGTGATGTTGTTTATGGCCCTAAAATCAGCACACATACGCCAAGTGCCATCCTTCTTAGGTATTAAAAGAGCGGCAACCAAACATAGACTCAAGTTTTCCCTAATGTACCCACAGGCAAGTAACTCTTATACTCATCATTGAAGCTCTTTAGACTCATTAGGATTACACCTATAGGTTGGCTTGTTTGGCAAAGCAACAGTAGTAGGAGATCATTGGGGAATACATCCTCAAACTCTCTCAAGAGTGATTGCGCTAGGGCGTGCATGGGTTTCACTCCCTCACTTGTCTTTGATTCTACCGTAAGTAAGGCAAATAAATTTGCTCTTACTAATGGCTCTCTCCACCCATGTTTCACTCACAAATAGGCTTTTCTCACTTTCCTTCCCCAATTTAGATTTGAGGAGTTTAGGTGGAGGTAGCGGTGCCAAAGTACATTACGACCTATGTATTTTAATGCAGAAGTATTGGTGTACCCATCATGAATCACATAATTATCAAACAACCAAGGCCTATCAAGTACCAAGTGATATGCATTCATAGAAAGGACATTACAAAGCATTTCATCATAATATGGACCACCCCAAAATGCAATAAGTGCTTGTTTAGAAACACTTACCTCGCTTCTTTATTTGAACCATGGGAGAGAATAAAAGGTGGGATGCACCTTGGTGGGTAATTAAAGTTTTCCAATGAGTGTTGTGGAAGCTACATTGGTGCAACTTCCTCCATCAATGATGAGCTCACACAACTTGCCTCCAATATTGTGTCGGGTATAGACAATTTGGTCCTTTTCGCTTGGCTCACAAGGAGCCTCTTGGATATGGAGTGCTCTTTGAATCACCAAGAGTTGCTTCTTCAATAGCTGGAATTTCTTCCATCTCTCTAATGGTGAGAGTCTTTTAGTTAAAAGAATCCGCTTGGAAGTGCCCATAACCATGACATTTGAAATAATTTTTATCCTCCAATCCCTTTGGTTGCTCACTGGCAACCCCTTTACCCTTGTTAAGGGCTTTGACGGGTGTAGGGGTAGCGATAGCTTTGTTGGGGGTGGAATAACCCTTGGTGGTACTCGAAGGGTGAATAGAGGAAGTGGTTTGAAAAGGTTTTCGACCCTTAAGTTGCTTCTCAACTTTGATAACTAGGTGACACACCTTATCAAAAGATAGAAAAAGTTGTAGATCCACCTTGTTAGCAATGTTAGGAGATAATCCTTTAATGAACCTAGCAATCTTGAGTTTGGGTTCTTCATCCAATCCAATCCTCATCTGGAGTTGTTCAAACTCCTTAATGTACTCTTCTACCTTTAGATTCTCTTGGTCGATGGAGGTGATCTTAAGATAGAGTTCTTGTTTGTAAGAAAGGGGTAAAAATCTCTTATTCATATGCTTCTTGAGCTTGGACCAAGCCTTGATTTTAGGTTTGGCTTCTCTAGCTTCACTCTTCTTCAAATGCTCAGTTGACAATGAAGATGGCTGTCAAAAGAATCAGAACATACAAGGCAGTCTTGCATAGCGGCCTATACCCCATCCCATTTGATATCCTACTCGTGCCTAAGATTTATTGGAATAATGTTGCTATGTTGGTTTGATTGACTTTATGTTTAGTTTCGCTATTTTCATGGCATTGTAGCCCAGTTGCTTTTTAAAACACCTTTTGTTTTAGTTCTACTTTTATTAGAAATGGTTTTCTTGTAATGGATTGGATATTTGTTCCAGTAGTCCAAGTGTTTCTTTTAATGCATTCACATAATCATGATGATGTGAAATGTTTATTTGTCATGCCCGATGAAGCCATATGGGTCAAAAACATACATATGTAAAAGCTAGCAAAATAAGATTTGTCAGCAAACATAAATGGATTAGCCCACTTGTGAAGCATTATCTGGCAGGAAAAGTAACGATAAAACCATTTAATTTTAGAAAGGCTCCTTAGAGCTTGATTTCTGTTGTCGTCAATTCATTTGACCATATATGTCCCAATGAATGTGATAATAAGGAGTGCAAGTCCTATGTTTCATCATGTTTTACTTGGTTTGGTCTCATTTATTTAATCTCATAGGAGTCAAAAGCGATAAGTTGCTTTAGAAAACATATAAGCATGGTTGAAAATCGGTCACACCCAAGAGATTAAAGACTTAAAAGATAAATCATTGCCAAATATTTGTTGGCATTATTTAGTGGATATTGTGATGAGAAGAGGAACACTTTATTAGCTAACTACCACTAAAAGTCTACAACAAAATGTTGTTGCAAGAAAACAAAATGGAATGCTCCTTGGGATGAATAATAACACAAAATTGTGAATTTCCTATTAAGGACATCTCCTTTTGTTACAATCTATGATCTTGACCTTGTACTTATAAAGTTAGTTGCTATCACTCTAGCTCAGTTATGGATTGATAAAAGCCCAATCTGAGAGCTTCTAAACCTCAAGGGTGTACGATCCATCTATATGGACCCCTCTTATGGGAGTATGGAGAAATGAAAGTGTCTTGATGGGACACTCTAATACCTTAAAGGGTTTTATACTCATTGGATGGTAAGACAATGGGAGTTCAACTAAATTTCAACCCAACATATATCACATTCTAAGGAATGGATTTCCAAATAAGGATGCAACAGGTTAAGTCTTACCTCTATTAGTTTTCTCGACCAAATCAGATCTCTTCTATCAAGTGTGAGGATTTTAATTGTTGATGAATAACTTTCTCATCAAGGTCCATCTTTATCATCAAGAGTGAATGATAGTGATCCTCTTCTTAGTCCAAGTAGGAGGAAGATGATGGGCCTTGGTTTGAGTGGAAGTGAAATTAATCCAAAGAGGAATGATTTGAGATTCTATGAATCTCCACTAAGACATGGTTGTTGTAAAACATTCCCCTTTGTCATTGAGGTAATAAGATAAATGAACTTTTCACGACACTCCTACAAGATGGACATGAACTAAGATACTTCTTCAAATCCTTCTAAGGACAAGTGGATTACGGTAACAGAAATGAATTGGAGTAAATAAAGTTTGGAAATTGGTTAACCTTTAAGAAGGACACAAAGTTATTTAAGAGCATATCAATTCCTAAATTGTAAGGCTAATGGTACAGTTGACATTAAGCTTAACTTGTTAATAAAACAGGTATAGTCTGAAATCTATATAGTTGAAAAAAGTAAGTTTAGACTACTTTTTTTAACTTCGACTGTACGGACCAAAGCAAAACGCCTTGCTAAACTTCCTCTGCTTCGTTTCTGTGGAGTAGTAGATGATCTATGATTTTTAAATCTTAGGTCAATGGGAACTAGTCTCTTTGTATTTTTACAATTCAGGGGTAAGGCTGTTATATCATAACCCCCCATGTCCGGCTTGGTAGTGGGATTTTTGGGGTGTTGGAGTTGGATATTGAAATAATCACATATATCTCCCTCCGCCTTTTTGTAAATTATTTTTTTCACCATGACCTATTCAAATATATTTTTATTGTACCTAATATCTAATATTAATTATTAAAATCTACAAAAACCGGTAAAGGGTTGAGTAGATCTATGAAAAGACAATATTAGCCTTATTAATGCGAAAACATAGAAAAGTAAAGGTTATTGGCGGGCTGGAATGATCAAAGCATGCCCTGCCTCTTCACTTCTTCTCTTTCTACTCTTCACTTTGTCCTATTCATAAGTTTTATATTAGGGTTTGGCATGGTTGTATGAAAATTATGCCCTGATTTGCAGAAGAAGAATCACCATTTGAGTTACAAAATTCGACATTCCATTTTGAACGGTGATTGAAGATTGCATACTCGACATTACCCACATGACCCTATTTTTGCTGAAGAAGAATCACCACTTCAATTAGGGAACTCAACATTTTAGTATCTACAGTGGAAGTGCGTGTCGGTTTAACATCAAAATTTGGAAGTGTTTGTGGTCAACAGAAGAGCCTAAGGTAAGAAACTAGACATTCTCTTTTGAGTTGAAATTTTTTTATGGTTTGGGTGGTTGTCATGTTAAAATTTATTGCCTTTGTATAAATGTACCAATGCTTAACATGGTAGTTGTGACTTTGTACCTTTTTAAATGTGGATGAATTTTTAAACTAAATCAGTTACTGAATGCTCTACTTCTTCTTTGTTTAATGGTTTGATGATGTTTTGGAGATTAGATGGAATCTAAGTTCCAGGTTGTGGTTTGGTTTAAGAGATGGATGGCTAATGTGGGTAGCAGGGATTTTGATGAGTACTAGCTAATAGAATTGGTAAGGGATGCTAGGAAATTTCTTACCAAGCCTAATATGAAGGGGGCTTCTAGGTATTTTGCCATTTCTTGTTATCCCCCACATGCTCGAACCCAGAGATGGGCTATTAATACTGATAAGGATATGCTAAAAATGGGTGAGAGATGGCTTGGTAAAAGGGCTTACATTGAATTCTTCAATGTCGATAGGGAAAATACTGCAAAAATAAATCAAATTGTAGAACAACTTGATGGAGAGAATGTTGAGGTTGGTGAACCATCCATTGAAGTAATGGATAACACTGAGGAAGCTTCAGTTGCTGGAGAGGAATTGGAAGGATATGATGAAGCTAAAAGTGTATGACATGATAAAAAAAATTTTGGAGATGATGATGGTGAAAAAACAGGGCAGAACATCTTAGGGGATAACGCTGCTACCAGGCAGGCAATGAATGAAAACAGAGATAAGGCAGTGGATGTTGAAGACCCAGTGTGAGACAATATTGTTGCTAGAAGATGAGACATTGATGAGGATGAATTTTGTGGAGAACCTAAGTCCTAGCCATATATCCTCTATCCAAAAGAAAGATGACATGCTTTAGGTGTTGCTGTAAAGTCCAAATGCAACACAGGAAAGCATATACATGTTCCTAGACACCAAAACAAATAAAATCTCATCGCCTTAGTCCCCAAATAAGGCAAGCAG
Organism: Selenicereus undatus; assembly: GCA_017589665.1. Taxonomy (NCBI): domain Eukaryota; kingdom Viridiplantae; phylum Streptophyta; class Magnoliopsida; order Caryophyllales; family Cactaceae; genus Selenicereus; species Selenicereus undatus. The sequence continues at coordinate 33,468,014 of JACYFF010031956.1, read as the reverse complement.
TTCAAAACCCTCAAACATGAGTAAAGGTAAGGGAGTGTATGGACCACCAATAACAAGAAGCTCACCCAGGACAAAATGCAAGGCATGTATGATGTCTGAACATGCCCCTACAGGATCCTCACCTAGGGAAAAAGGGATGGGAATTGTTATCTATGAACTTATCTGTACAAGGTCCTCACCTAGAGCAAAAGGAAAGGGGATTGTTATCTCTAAACCTCCCCCTATAAAGTCCTCTCCTAGGGTAAAATAGAAGGTGATTGTTATCTCTAAACCTAGTAGTGACAATGATTGGGTTGATTATGAGGACTGTGATTGGATTGATTCCTCCGATGAAAATGTTGTCGCTGGATGTGAACATGGTTCTTTTATTAGTAGTGAGGTCTCCTTAGTAGATGAAGATGACATATTTGACAATAAGAGTGACGATGAGCCTAATGCACTGGACAAAATGTGTGAGGGTGGGAGATGGTGGGAACCAGAATTAGATGGTTCAATTGAGATTATACAATGGGATTTGTTTGAGGATAAATCAAAATTTCTTGAGGTAACTAGAGATTATCAAATTCATGAAGGTTGGTATTTTAAGCAAGTAAAGAATGAAGGGTCAAAGGACACTGCTTTTTATACAAGTGAGCACTGCAGTTGGAGGATCCATACTTCACTACTTCATGATGGTATCACATTCCAGGTGAAGGTTATTAGAGGTAGCCATAACTATACAAGGCTCTAAAATAACCCAGCTGTATTTGCTCCATAGGTGGCAAGGAATTATCTTGAAGATGTGAAAGTTAACCCCAACATGGATATTAAGGCCATGGCAAACACTTTGATGAGAAGATATGGACTATTAAGACTTAAGCACATATTGAGGATTGCAAAGAAAAAGATAATAGAGATGCATTGGCTATTAAGACCTAAGCACATATTGAGGATTGCAAAGAAAAAGATAATAGAGATGCTTCAAGGAAAACAAGAAGAGGGTTATCAATACTTAGCTAGGTACACTATGATGGTGAAGAAAACAAACCCTGGAAGTTTGTGTTACATCAAATGGCAAGACCCAACAAAAGAAGGTGGGCATCTTGCTTTCTTTAGGATGTTTATACGTTTTGAGGCATGTAAAAGAGGCTTTGTAGCTAGTTGTAAGAAATTAACTGGAGCTGATGGGTGACATCAGAAGGGCCCATACCAAGGAATTTTGTTGACAGCACTTGGGCTTGATGGGGATAATCATTCATTTCCCATTGCATATGCTATTGTAGACCAAGAGTCCAAGGACAACTGGTGTTACTTCTTAAATAGTTTGAGAGGAGTCATAGGTGATGACTTGGATGGTGAGTACACCTTCATTGCAGATAGGTGCAAGGTAAGCCCCTCAACCTTTATTTTTTTTCCTCTGATTGCTTTGAAAAATGTGAGGGAATTGACTTCTAATTGTTGTGAAAATTGCTAGGGTGTTATAGCTAGAATTTAGACAATTTTCCCGGCTTCAAAAAGAAGAATTTGCACAGTTCATTACATGAGAAATTTTAAGAAGTTGTTCCTAGGGCCCAAATTGAAGACATTGGCTACGAGGGCAGCAAATGCATATAACCATTTTGTCCATAAGAAGGCCTTGGATGCTTTGGAGAAAGATAGTCCTCTAGTTATCACATGGCTGCTTGAACAGCCCAAAGAGCATTGGTGTAGGCATTTATTTGACACCACTACAAAAGCCCCTGATAATTGCACAAACTTTGTTGAAAGCTTCAACAATGTGAACAATTGCTATAGAGATAGGCCTGTGTTTGCCATGCCTGAATATATAAGGGAGGAGATGACCTAATGGATTATTGAGAGGAGAGAAATTGATGAAACTTGGAAAGACAAAGTGGTTCCAATTGTGATGGCTGAGTTGGAGAAATTAGAGAAAGACAGTTGGGGGTTGACAATAGGATTTTGTGGAGATTCATTGCTTGAAGTTATAGAGGGGGGAACCAAGTTTGTTGTAAACCTTAAAGACAGAACCTATGACTGCAAACATTAGCAGATATAAGGGATTCCTTGCAAGCATAGCATTAGATGTATCTCGCACATGAGTCAGAACACAGAGGACTTGGTACATGAGTGCTACAGTGTTGAAAAACTTAGGCAAGCATACAGCTTCAATATACAACCAGTTAAAGGTACAATTTTTTACCCAACCAAGGACGATGTACCTCTCTTAGCATCTCCACCTGTACATAAGAAAAGAGGCAGGCCTCCCAAAGATAGAAGAAGAGGCTTAGAAGAAGGTAGAAAGAAAAGAGAAAGATGTAACACAATGAGATGTAGAACCTGTAAAGAGATTGGACACAACTCAGCTACTTGTCCATCAAATCCAAACAAAAAGTCTAGAGGAAAAGGAGGGAAGGAAAAATCAACTAACAAAAATGGGAAGAAGAAACCTTTGGGAAGGATAAGAAAGCCCAAAGACTTCATGAAGAAAACTACAATTCAATGTTCATCATCTTCAGCACTCACCATGAGCACTCTCTCACTCTTGCAGCAGCTAAACCCATAGTCTTCAAACACAAACAAGCCTGCATTTTCAGAACAACTGATAACAACAAGAACCCAGCCAGCATGAACTTGCAAGCCAACAACTGTTACAAAGTATAAAGCTTTAAAGATAATGGAAGGGAACCAGAGCAGGTTGAAGGAGCAAAAGCTGAGTAATTGAAGACATTGATTTTTGGACATTGATTTTTTTGGACATTAATGGTCGTAAAACTTTTGTTGCATTTGCTTTATTTACCTTCTTTTTGGTGGCCTTTATTTTTAAGATGATGATGTTATGATGTTATAACCAGGGCTAAGGTTGGTCATTTTTTGGGGATGTAAACTTGCAGCTCCAGTTTCACTTGCTAATGTACTCAATCAATTACAAATGCAATACAAGAAGCAAGTTATACAAAAGCTTCTTCTTTATAGCTATTCTTTCAATATCAGAAGACATTTATCACAAACATTAATCTACTTGCTAGTACATCACAAATGTATCCATGTTAGTACATCATATCTTCATTGTCATTACAATTCCCTCACCCCAAGTTAGTACATCATATCTTCACTATTAGTAAAATTACAACAGGAAGAGACCACACATAAGCATTACAATCCTAGATGTGTCCATGTTTCTATCTAATATCGCTTTCATCTCCATTCTCATCTCCATGACATCTTTTGCTATGCTAGTCATCTGGTCCCTCAGTGCAATTACTAATTCATTGCAACGGCAACCACCACCAACTGCTAACTGTCTTCCTTTGCTTCCAAGGGTGCTTTGAGATAACTGCATGCCTTCTCTCATTTCATCTTCCTCATCCCAGAACAAAAATCCACCACATTTGATGCAAGCAAAGTAGGGCCTGAGGAAGTTCTTCTGAGATCTGCTAACATTGTATTCAATCTCACATGCCGACCTACATCTGGGACATATGAATTTCTTGTCTCTAGCATTAGATCCTTGGTTTGAAGAACCATCCATGCTTCTCATTGTCTCCAGTTGCAACAAAAAAATCAATTTGGACAAAAAAATCTATAAACAAACCCTAAATTTCAAAGCATAGCAACCCAATTCTGGGCGTTAATTTTTGGGTACCAAATGGGTTTTGCTTAAAAATTTTGCACTAAACTTTTTAATTATTAGAGAAACAAGAAATTCCTCATGTTACACTTCAATGGAGCTTTGTTAGTTAGCTATGGTGCAATGGCAGAGTAGACCTCCTTTCAATGGAGCTTCGTTGAGGGATAATGACGAACAAGAGGAGAGAGAAATAATCTTCTTTCACCTTCTTATTTTAGCAATAAAGTTGACCTCCTTTTTTTAAATATAAAGAGTTTTTTCTAGAATTATATATCATTTTCCTTTGCCCTATCATACCTCTCATCGAAATTGGTATATTTAAAAATATATTACCAAAGGTAATATACCTCTTAAATAATTCCATTCTCCGGTAAGGTAAGACATAAATATGTTTTACTTGGTAATGGTGTAAAAAAATAATTTCAAAAAAGGTGTAGGGAGATAGATGTGATTATTTCGTTGGATATTTGTTAACAAAAGCTACACAAAATATGATAGGATCAACTACAAAGAGTTTTTCTCTCTTGTTGTGTGCTTTATCCTAATTTCTCCTTTATCTAGTTATTATCGTTAGTTTGGACCTAAAGTCACATCATATAGATGTGATAATACAAATCTTAAATGAGATCTAAGTGAAGTTATATTAAAAAGGGTCATAAACATCATGTTTGTGGAATATAAGGTCAATTTGTTAACTTAAAGTCTTTTCAATGGATTGGTATCCTTGCTTTTCACTATGTAGCTATCTCTAATGGCTACACTTTGATTGACACATATCATTATGATTACACCAAAAGGTCTAAACATAATTTTGTGGTCAAATCATTACACGTTGATGATTTACTGATAGCCAGAAATGGTATAGAGTCACTAAGTAAGGTAAGGGCCTTTGTCATCATCTAACTTTGAGATGATTAATATAAGTAAAGTAGCATATACTTTTGAAATAAAGTTTTTGAGTGAATATTCAAAGAGGTTATTCTTTCTCTATAGAGAATAACATCAAAAGGTCACTAAATAATCTAATACGTACAACTATGGCCTTATTAGTACTCACATCAACAAAGTGAGACCTCACAATAAAATGTGTCCACGCTCTATTAGAAAATAACTAATAAGCATCACCTGCTTTGTTAAGTGTGGTTAGAAGTCTTATGCATGATGTGGTGCACATTAAACTTGGTATTTTTAAATAGATATCAACTAGACCCAAGACTAGCATAGAGGCAGATGGTTAAGTCATGAGGTACTTAAAAGGAACCCCCGATTATGCACTTTTGGTACATTAGCAACAAGTTGCACCAAAATTGTAACGCCACCAACCTAGGGAGAGATCCACCACCAGGACTACCTAGAGGGAAATCCTTAAGCCTCTTCACGATCAAGGGTTTGGGTTAGCATTTAGATAGTCTTTCTAAAGCAAAATTGCCAGCGTTTTCCATGTTTTAGAAGCATTTTAGGGTCTTAGCTCAACTAAGGGTACCTATAGACTGGTAATAAGGTGTAACACAGGCTAAAATTACTCAAATTTACTGCCTCGGGCCACTCACCTAGATTACTAATGGTCAAACAACTAAAACATTGGTCAGAATGGTACATGTATAGGTACACAGCCGGCTACATGCTTTCACATACAACAATGAACTTAAAAATTTACAACGTGGTAGGCATCAGACACTTTGCAAAGCTGGTAGAGACTTCTGAGGGGTCGGCAACAAATAACTTCAAGGATCTCTTATACCTGCTCAAATTAAACCAGGAAAAAAGGAGAATAATAAAGGGATGAGCAACCACATGCTAAGTGGGAATTACCCTACTCTATAAAACCCAAAACAGTTGCAAGCAATAATACTAATAATAGCCACATATCAAGCATTCATACTTTACTATCATATTATGCAATCATAGTCCCCAAGGAATGATTATCCTCCTTAAACTTTATTCCAACCACTCAACTCAATTCTAGTCCCTTAATGACCAATCTTCCCTACTACCAGGCATTCAGGCACATAAACAAGTAGGTGACAAGGATTGAATATGTACGCTTTCAAACTCACTTTTGAAAACATAGTGACTCTCTATAAATACCCAGAATGGTTTATTATTTAAACCAACTCCTTTAAAGCTTATAATTCTTTCTAAAAATTCTCGAAACATCTAAACTGGTAAGAATGACTTGGCAAGAAACATGTTTTCACATATTATACACATTCAAAAGCTTGCATGAACAATGCAACATTTGATACTTCATTTGATTATACTTGGAAATTGTTTCATAAAAGATGAGCAGAAGGTGCACCTTTGAAAGCTTTCTTTCTTTTCTTAAACCTCTTGAGGCTCATATTCTTTAAAAGAAGCTTCTTTCAAATTGGTTCTCTAATGACCCTTATAAGCTTTTCAAATCACATTCAATAAGGCATTGTAATGGCTCTTATAAATCTTTCTTTTCTAAAATACTTAAAATGGCAAAATGCCAACTTCTTTTCTTACTTAAAATCTTATTGTCCTGGCTAGGGGAGGTCAACACTGCCCTTAAGTGATATCGTCACTCTTAACCTACGTTATCCTCGGGGTATACATACTTAACTTTTGGCCAAAACGCATCTCAGCAGATAAACTCTAACTTCGATATTGTCCTCTGTGGGGCAACAACTCACTCCAAGATAATCATATCTTGAGTCCAATCCCCCTCAAGGTTTTCTTATGCGTCACTCATCATAACTTATCTGGGGAACAGGTCACACCAAGATAATCATATCTTGAGTCCAGTTCCCAGGAATAGCTCACACCAAGAGTATTCATATCTTGAGTCCAGTTCCTCACATTTCTTTAGGGGGAAACAGCTCACGCCATCTTTGCATCCAATTTCCAAGAGCAGCTTACACCAAGATAATTCATATCTTGTGTCCAGTTCCTAACCCAGGCCAATTCCCTATCACTTAGCCTTTAAAAATGTATTTCATTTCTCTTCTTTAGTTGCTTACTATACTGAAAACTTACCTTTTTACAAGACAACCAACAACCATAACCTTTCTAAATGCTTGTAGTTCACTTCGTTTTTAATTTAAAAACTTCTTATAAACTTAATACGTATGTAAGTCATAAAACGACTTTACTTTTAACTTAACAGTTTCTTATAAACGTAATACGCTTACTAATTCGTAAAACGACTTCGTTTCTAACTTAAAAGCTTCGTATAAATGTAATAAGTTTGCTAAATCATAAAACGACTTCGTTTTCAACTTAAAAGCTTCTTATAAATGTAATAAGTTTTCTAAATCTTAAGACCACTTCGTGTTTAACTTAAAAGTTTCTTATAAATGTAAAACGATTGCCAGTTCATAAAACGACTTCATTTTTAACTTAAAAGCTTCTTGATAACGTAATACATTTGTTAGTTCGTAAAAAGATTTTGTTTCTAACTTAAAAACTTCTTATAAACATAATATGTTTACAAAATCGTAAAACGACTTAGTTTCTAACTTAAATACTTGTTGTAAGCGTAACAAGTTTGATAAATCGTAAAACGATTTTGTTTTTGACTTAAAAGCTTCTTGCTAAATCGTAAAACGACTTTGTTTTTAACTTAAAAGTTTCTTAATAATGTAATACATTTGTTAATTCGTAAAACGAAACCCATTTGCAACTTAAAGTACTTAGTTAGCGTTTAACTCAAACTAGGTTCGGAATAAAATCCTCAGTTGTCATTTTATAACTCGTTTCAACCCATTTTAGAACTCAAAGGAGGGCGTAATAGTAAACTGAAGGCTTAAGATGCTCCAAACTTGTTCTTATTCAAAAACTTAAGGTACTTGGCTCATTTATATGGTAAACAAGTTTTCTTCGTAAACTTTCATCGTGCACGCTTCTTAAAACATAATGGTTTTACACGCTTGTAACTTGAAACTCAATAGAGACCTAAGCAAATAACTAGTATATAAATTAGATAAACTTCATAATTAGCACCTTAAGGTGCTCTTTTCAAGGTCATTTAAATCCTTTTAAACACAAGGAGAAGTTATAAACAAACCAATGCCTTAAACATTTTCAAATTTACTTTCAGTTCACTTTTAAACTTCCTAAACCTATCAACTATTCAGTCAAGTCACTAACTGAGTAGTTCGACGATTTAGGATCTCTTTTAGGCCACAAATATCTTAATCAACTATCATGCAACTGGTAGGCACTCAAAAGCATTCGAAATCATAAAAAAAAAAGCTTTCTAAATGACCCTTTCTTTTAAAGACGTCTAACATTTAAAGAATCAATTACATAATGTCATGTAACACATCTAAGGGGGAAAACAAGTCCACATATAGCACATTCATACACTTCATAACACAACTTGACAGAATCTGCCCAATGAGCCACACATGGCCTAGCAATCCACACGATTGCGGCAATTCACACCCTAAACTCCCTCTTCACATAGCACCGACCACAAGATCCTCGAACCACTCAATAGTTTCACCTCAAGCCATCCAACTACCAATCTCGGCTCAATATTGGCACGCAAAAACCAATAATACATAGAACTATCATAAATTGGTATAACATTCACGCTCAATGACCAACATAGTGTTAAAGTGTATCAACTGACCCAATCGAGACTTTAAAGCGACACTTTGCTTTTTAGTTCGCAAACCGATATCCATAAGCATAATATTTCATTGAAATTACTACGAATAGACTATTAACATGCCCAAACCAATTCAGTCATAGCCCTTAGACATAATTCAATTATTTCCATAATTACTTCAATTGCTCAACTAACATCACTAAGCATCAAACAGAATTCAAGTGCAACAAACTCATGCTATGACAGTCTGATAACAATATTATGCATACTTTAAAATCCTCGATTAAATAGTTCATTCAGCCATACATCGAATTATCATGCCATTAACCCAAATTCAACACCATGCTCGTAATTTTTCAACTTTGACTCGAATTTCACCCAAACTGATTTTTAATCACATAACTAACATGTACTGACTAATTTAGTTAAAAATCATTGAAATAAATAGTAATTTATGAGGAAAGGAACCCTCACCTTGAACCCAAGCTAGAGGTTCGACTCACAGTTGTGGGCTCGACTTTACGGGCTCAAACAACTCCACTTCTTTGGCTCTTGCTTACCCACGCTCGAACAGGAGCCAAATCGCACCCAAATTCCCAAAAATTCGAACCCTAAAATAGACCAAAACTCACTTATGGATTTGAGGTTGAATTGGGTGTTTGAAAGTTGCGATTTCTACCCTAATTTATAGAAAATTGAAGCAACTAAGAGTGGAATTGAGTGGCCATACCTGGGCATGTGTTCCAGCTTTGATTTGGAGCCCCAACCCATCGAAAACGTGGTGGGTTCTTCCCGATTCTACCCAATTTCAATACCAAATGGTGGTTAGTTTGTGGGGGAGGCCAAATGGGTAGCTTTGGTAGGCTTGGTGGCGAAAATTCTCTGTAAATTCGAGCTTGAGGGGCGCATGTATGGAGGAGATGAGAGGAGGAAGAAGTTGAAGCAGAGAGAAAGAGAGTGAGTGAGGTGTCGTGAATGGGGGGGGCCTCGCGTGCAGGTGAGGAAGAAAAGAGGGACACGCGCAAATTACTAGTTTGCCCCTCCCTACTCTCTTTCATTTATTTTTGGTCCCAACTGATCAATACTTGACATCGCTAATCTAATTCGTAACCCGAACTCTAATCCCAATTTTATAATATAATCTTTCATCAACTATTCGTTCCCAAATATGACAAGGTTCGCTTTGATACCCATCGAACCTCCTCTAAGGTTGACAACCTAATCGTATTTGGCTTCCTAATCGATTTAGTACTCGTTAATAACCATTAATAACGCTTATTGAAAATCATCAAAAGATTTTCAAAACTAATAATGATGTTAATAGTAATAATAATAACAGTGACAATAACATCCTTTTAATAAAATTAACGCTCACATAGGCATTTAGAAAAAAAAATTTAGCTCAAATCGCTAATAAAATATGGTTTCCATAGCGCAAAAAGGCATTATGAACAACTTAACGGAATATAAAATACGCGGGTATTACTCTCCCCCCCCCCCTTAAAAGAATTTCGTCCTCAAAATTGCTTACTTGTTCGAAATAACGAGGGCGTGCTTCAACCGCACTCCTTTCACAATCCCGATCTACTTCATGCTTAACTATTCACTCCGTCTCCAAAGTAACATTCCCTCCTTGGGTTTCGACTCTTCCCCAGTCAAGGGGTTTTTTCTTGAACCATAACAACGTAATCTCTAATGGTAAGATCGATATGATGATTAGTTCTTAAAGGGTAGACATGAGGAGTTGGGTATCCATCTCGTCAGGCTTACTGGCTAGCTTCTTTGCGAATCCCGGGTTTACAAATGACTGAGTAGCGTTAGAAATCAACTAAATTGCGAGCATACGATGGTTAATAGGAGGAGTACCTGGTACTGCCTTAGTGGAATCTCCTTCCAATCAGAATGCTCGAGTTCCCACTTGTGGTTTCTTACTGTTTCTACTGTTTCCTGGGGAAACACCAGCTGGAGGGCGACCTGGTTGTGCCATTGGGTTGATTCCCATTCCAGATCTCTGAATATTACCCTGATTATTCCACGTGGCCTTTGGGCAATTAGCGGCTTTGTGACCCATATCACCATATTCCAAACATGAGCCCATAAAACTTTTGCATGGGCCAAGGTGCTGACGTCCACACTGGCCACAGGTTTTCCTTGGTTTCCATTGGACGGCTTGCTTCCCCTTATCCTGTTTTATCTCAAATTAAAACCTTCTAAGGTTTCTGCTTCCTTGGGAATTGGATTCTCCAGGGCCAATTTCCCTCTTTGCTCTGCCTTTTTTTTGTTTTCAATCTTGGTCTCATCTATGATGCGGGCTACTTTCACAGCCCTCTGGTACATTTCTTGAAAGTTGGTATAGGCATACCCCACTATTATCTGCTTTATTTCTATTTTTAACCCTTATTCGAAGTGGTCCATCCTCATTTCTTCGGTGGCCACTTGGTTAGGTGCAAAGCGGCTCAGCTCATTGAACTTATCGGCATATTCTATTACGCTCTTTTCTCCTTGCTTTAGGCATAAGAACTCCCGTTCATTAGTTCTTACATCATAAGAGTAATATTGAGCGTCCATCAAGGGTTTCAGTTGGTTCTAGGTTAACGCAAGTTCACCCGCTCTAGGTTTTACCGTTCCCCACCACAATTCAACTTCTTTTCGAATTGATAGGTAGCCAGAAGCACCTTGAATCCCTTAAGGCACTCCATGATTTCAAATAAGTTTCCCATCACCCTGAGCTGTTCATCATATACCATAGGGCCAGTTCCACCTCTAAACTTGGAAGGTTTAAGCTTATTAAACTGGCATATCATCTCCATGGCAGTTGGTTCTGGTGTTAGCTCGCGTCGGGGTGGCATCCGTCACACATTCACACAAGGAATTACTTAGTTCCATTCTCAACGAGGGTTAACTTGCAATCACTCTAGGGCCCATAGGGGTATGATTTCGTCACTAATAGAATAATTCGCATATGGCGAGAGTTGTTATGTATAGCTACTAGTTTAGTCTCAGCTCAACCTTCATGTAATTGTACTTGCATATCACATTTTACTGAAGGAAAAAGCACGTATATGCTTGAACAAACTAGTGAATTCATAACAATTGGCAAGCACCAACTGCATTTATTTCATTTGGACAGTAGTAGTGGAACATAAGGTCACTGAATACTCTTCATCACTCTAATGCTTCATATTTAAAAGAAACAACTTAAAAGCTTACATCTGGTTTATTTTCATACAACATAATATCTATAAACATGGGTTCACGCTCTTCTTTCTCACTCCTTGCCTGAGTTGTCATTTCCAGGGAAGTCGTCGGCTGTAGACTCGTCTAAACCCTCAGTTTTATTGTGGTTTAGGGCAAATAGTTCTTGCAATGTCATAGTGGGAGCATATTCGATGTTTTGTGTTCCATCCACTAGCTCCTCCATCCTAAGTATGGTAGCTTGCCATCCTTGAGGGTAGAGAAGTCCATAGGCATCTACCCAACGCACCCACAACGTGGCAATTGGTTTGCAGCGTCTTGCTTGGGGTTTCTCAGCAAAGAAGCATCTCATTTGGTGGTGCTCTAGTTGGTTCCTCTCAGCCACAGTGGTGGGGAGGTGTTGGCTCACCGCAGGCTGAATGATTTCAATATGGATGAGTTGGACGGCAACAACGCTTCTTTGAAATGAAGTTGACCCTATGTGGTTTATACGGTGTTCCTCCCGAAGTAAAAATTCTACCAAACCCCGATAGGTGAAAGGGGTATATACGTTCATGTGTAAGGTCCAATCTCACAAGGTAATTGCTACTTCCCTCCCTTTACCATCCATCGGTATCTTCCTTATAAAGCCAACCACCCAATCATTTTGGGGGATTCTGTGGGAAGCCCGTCGGTTATGCATCTCCAAAGCATGCCAATACATGACCGCATTCCACGCGGCCCACCAGAAGGGTAGAAATGCGTAATCAACTATGTGGAAAACCATCCCACACTACCACTGTAATAGTAAGCGAGCAACCAACATATACATACATATTATACACTACACACTTGTTAATACAAGTAATACCAAGTAAGACACAACCATATGAGCACATAAGTCACGTATTTCACATAGCACACGCCTATTATGGTATCTAAATGCATAATGCAAAGCTATGGCTCCGATACCACCTAATGTAATGCCCCTAAACTAGGGAAAGTCACACCGCCATGACTACCTAGAGGGAAATCCTGAAGCCTCTTCACGAACAAGGATTTGGATTAGCACTTAGATAGTCTTTCTAAAGTAAAATTGCTAGAGTTTTCCATGTTTTAGCAGCATTTTAGCATCTTAGCTCAACTAAGGGTACCTGTAGACTGGTAATAAGGTGTAACACATGCTAAAATTACTCAAATTCACTGCCTTGGGCCACTCGCCCGAATTACTAACGGTTAAACAACTAAAACATGGGTCAAAATCGTACATATATAGGTACAGAGCCAGCTACATGCTTTCACATACAACAATGAACTTAAATATTTACAATGTGGTAGGCATCAGACACTTTGCAAAGCTGGCAGAGACTTCTGAGGGGTCGGTAACAATAACTTCAAGGATCTCTTATACCTGTTCAAATTGAACCAGGGAAAAAGGAGAATAATAAAGGGATGAGCAACCACATACTGAGTGGGAATTACCCTACTCTGTAAAACCCAAAACAGTTGCAAGCAATAATACTAATAATAGCCACATATCAAGCATTCATACTTTACTATCATATTATGCAATCATAGTCCCCAAGGAATGATTATCCTCCTTAAACTTCATTCCAACCACTCAACTCAATTCTAGTCCCTTAATGACCAATCTTCCCTACTACCAGGCATTCAGGCACATAAACAAGTAGGTGACAAGGATTGAATATGTACGCTTTCAAACTCACTTTTGAAAACATAGTGACTCTCGATAAATACCCAGAATGGTTTATAATTCACCCCAGCTCCTTTCAAGCTTATAATTCTTTCTAAAAATTCTCGAAACATCTAAACTGGTAAGAATGACTTGGCAAGAAACATGCTTTCATAAAATATGCACATTGAAAAGCTTGCACGAACAATGCAACATTTGAAACTTCATTTGATTATACTTGGAAATTCTTTCATAAAAGATGAGTAGGAGGTGCACATTTGAAAGCTTTCTTTCTTTTCTTGAAAACACTTTAGTTAGCCTCTTGAGGCTCATATTCTTTAAAAGAAACTTCTTTCGAATTGGTTCTCTAATTATTTTTATAAGCTTTTCAAATCTCATTCAATATGGCCTCGTATTGGCTCTTATAAATCTTTCTTTTCTGAAATACTTAAAATGGCGAAATGCCAACTTCTTTACTTACTTATTAGAAACTTACTCATAGCATAAAAACATCTTATTGTGCTGGCTAGGGGAGGTCAACACCGCCCTTAAGTGAGATCGTCACTCTTAACCTACGTTATCCCCAGGGTATACGTACTTAACTTTTGAACAAAATGCATCTCAGCAGCTAAACTCTAACTTCAATGTTATCCTCTGTGGTGAAACAGCTCACACCAAGATAATCATATCTTTAGTCCAATCCCCCTTAAGGTTTCCTTACGCATCACGCATCACAACTTATCTGGGGAACAGCTCACGCCAAGATAATCATATCGTGAGTCCAGTTCCCAGGAACAGCTCACACCATGATTATTTATATCTTGAGTCGAGTTCCTAACGTTTCTTTAGGGGGAAATAGCTCATTTCATCTTTGCGTCCAGTTTCCAGGAACAGCTCACACCAAGATAATTTATATCTTGAGTCGTGTTCCTAACCCAGGCCAATTGACTAGCACTTTCTTAGCCTTTAAAAACTTATTTCATTTCTATTCTTTACTTGCTTACTACACTAAAGACTTACCTTTTTACAAAACAACTATAACCTTTCTAAATGCTTATAGTTCACTTCGTTTTTAATTTTAAAACTTCTTATAAACGGAATACGAATGTTAACTTGTAAAACGACTTTACTTTTAACTTAAAAGTTTCTTACAAACGTAATATGTTTACTCATTCGTAAAACGATTTCGTTTCTAACTTAAAAGTTTCGTATAAACGTAATAAGTTTGCTAAATCGTAAGACACTTCGGGTTTAACTTAAAAGCTTCTTATAATTGTAAAACGATTACTAATTCATAAAACGAATTGGTTTTCAACTTAAAATCTTCTTAATAATGTAATACGTTTGTTACTTCGTAAACAGAGTCCATTTCTAACTGAAAAATTTCTTATAAACGTAATACGTTTACTAAATCGTAAAACAACTTAGTTTCTAACTGAAATACTTCTTGTAAACCTAATAACTTTGCTAAATCGTAAAACGATTTTGTTTTTAACTTAAAAGCTTCTTGCTAAATCATAAAACAAGTTTGTTTTTAACTTAAAAGTTTCTTAATAACGTAATACGTTTGTTAATTTGTAAAACGAAACCCATTTGGAACTTAAATTACTCAATTAGCGTTGAACTCAAACTAGGTTCATAATAAAAATCCTCATTTGTCATTTTATAACTTGTTTCAACCCCTTTTAAAACTCAAAGGAGGGCGTAATAGTAAACTGAAGGCTTAAAACGTTCCAAACCTGTTATTATTTGAAAACTTAAGGTACTTGGCTCGTTTATAAGGTAAACAAGTTTTCTTCGTAAACTTTCAACGTGAACGCTGCTTAAAACATAATGGTTTTGCATGCTCGTAACATGAAACTCAATAGAGACCTAAGCAAGCAACTAGCATATAAATTAGCTAAACTTCATAACTAGCCCCTTAAGGTGCTCTTTTCAAGGTCGTTTAAATTCTTTTAAATACAAGGAGAAGTTATAAACAAACCAATGCCTTAAACATTTTCAAATTTACTTTTAGTTCACTTTTAAACTTCCTAAACCTATCGACTATTCAGTCAAGTCACTAACTAAGTAGTTCGATGATTTAGGATCTCTTTTAGGCCCCAAACATCTTAATCAACTAACAGACAACTGGTAGGCACTTAAAAGCATTCGAAATCATAAAAATAAACTTTCTAAATGACCCTTACTTTTAAAGACGTCTACATTTAAAGAATTAATTACATAATGTCATGTAACACATCGAAAGGGGAAAACGAGTTCACATATAGCACATTCATCCGCTTCATAGCACAACTTGACAGAATCTACCCAATGAGCCACACATGGCCTTGTAATCCACACAATTGCGGCAATTCACAACCCAAACTCCCTCTTCGCACAGCACCGACCACAAGACCCTCGAACCACTCAATAGTTTCACCTCAAGCCTTCCAACTACCAATCTCGGTTCAATACTGGCACGCACAAACCAATAATACATAGAACTATCATAAATTGGTATAACATTCATGCTCAATGACCAACATAGTGTTAAAGTGTACCAACTGACGCAATCGAGACTTTAGAGCGACACTTTGCTTTTTAGTTCGCAAACCGATATCCATAAGCATAATATTTCATTGAAATTACTACGAATAGACTATTAACATGCCCAAATCGATTTAGCCATAGCCTTTAGACATAATTCAATTATTTCCATAATTACTTCAACTGCTCAACTAACATCACTAAGCATCAAACATAATTCAAGTGCAACAAACACATGCTGATAAAAATATTATGCGTACTTTAAAATCCTCGATTAACTGGTACATTCAGCCATACATCGAATTATCATGCCATTAACCCAAATTCAGTACCACGTTCGTAATTTCTCAACTTTGACTACAATTTCACCCTAATTGATTTCAAATCTCATAATTAACATGCGCTAACTAATTTAGTTAAAAATTGTTGAAATTAATAGTAATTTAGGAAGAAAGAAACCCTCACCTTGAACCCAAGCTAGAGGTTCGATTCATGGCTGCGGGCTCGACTTTAGGGGCTCAAAGAACTCCACTTCTTCGGCTCTTGCTTACCTATGCTCGAACAGAAACCAAATCGTACCCAAATTCCCAAAAATTCGAACCCTAAAACAGACCCAAACTCACTTACTGATTTGAGGTTGAATTGGTAGTTTGAAAGCAACGATTTCTACCCTAATTTATAGAAAATTGAAGCAACTAAGAGTGGAATTGAGTGGCCATACCTAGGCATGTGTTCAAGCTCCGATTCGGCGCCCCATCCCACCAAAAAAGGGGTAGGTTCTTCCTGGTTCTGCGAGATTTCAGTACCAAATGGCGGTTAGTTTGTGGGGGAGGTCGAATGGGTAGCTTTGGTAGGCTTGGTGGCGAAAATTCTCTGTAAATTCGAGCTTGAGGGGCACGTGTATGGAGGAGATGAGAGGAGGAAGAAGATGAAGCAGAGAGAGAGTGAGTGAGATGTCATGAATAGGGGGGCTCACGGGCAGGTGAGGAAGAAAAGAGGGACAAGCACAAATTACCAGTTTACCCCTCCCTACTCTCTTTCTTTTATTTTTGGTCCAAACTGATCAATACTTGACATCGCTAATCTAATTCGTAACACGAACTCTAATCCCAATTTTATAATATAATCTTCCATCAACTATTCGTTCCCAAATATGACAAGTTTTGATTTAATAACCATCGACCTTCCTCTAAGGTTGATAACCCAATCCTATTCGGGTTCCTAATCGATTTAGTACTCGTTAATAACTGTTAATAACGCTTATTAAAAATCATCAAAAGATTTTCAAAACTAATAACAATATTAATAGTAATAATAATAACAGTGACAATAACATCCTTTTAATAAAATTAACGCTCACGTAGGCATTCAAAAAATAATTTTAGCTCATATCGCTAATAAAATACGGTTTCCAAAGCTCAAAAAGGAATTACGAACAACTTAACGGAATATAAAATATGCAGGTATTACACTCTCCCCCCCCCCCCCCTTAAAAGAATTTCATCATCAAAATTACTTAGTTGTTGGAAATAACGAGGGCGTACTCCTTCCAGACTCCTTTCACAAGCCCGATCTACTTCATGCTTAGCTATTCACTCTGTCTCCAAAGTAACATTCCCTCCTTGGGTTTCTAATCTTACCCAGTCAACGGGTTTTTCCTTGAACCATAACAACACAATCTCTAAAGGTAAGATCGATATGATGATTAGTTCTTAAAGGGTAGACATTGATGAACCTCTATTTAGTCCCATTTTTAGCCCCTATTTAACTCATTTTCTCCAGCGTTTTCACGTTCGATTGTGTTAAGGAAGAGTCAAATCGGCCTCCTTTAATGCACTTTTTACTCATATAACATCTTTCGATATTTTCAGGAACTTTATTGAAGAAACGGAAAGATGAACAACATTTAGCAGAAAGGAGTGCCAAGAAGGCTAGAAAAGCTGCAAAAAAGCGTTGCACGGAAGCCCCACAGAACCGGACCCACATAGCACGGCCAATCCACTCGGACCAGCACAAGTGGTCGGGCAGCCAAGTAGCACGGCCTGGCCATGACACATGGCACGACTGTGCCAAGTGGATGCCACGTGCCACTTGTGCAGTTTTAGGGTATTTCGGGCAGGATTTTGGCACGTTGCCACCGGGCCTCGGGGCACGACCATGCCACCCCCGTTTCCGCGTCTCGACTTAAATTTCTTTTCGGGCTGTTTTGAGAGGACATTCAGTTTTAGTTTTAGTTTTTTTTCTCTTCCAAAATGTTTCCAGGTGATTTTTAGGTTTCATTACAGAATTTTATTTTGATTTTGGATTTGGCTATTGGATTGAAGTTTATGCTACTTTGAATTCATTCAATCAATTTCAGGTTCTTAATTCTCTCTTCTCTCTTCTCTCTTCTCTCTTATTCTTGGTTATCTTGAGGTTTGTCATGGTTGTTAAGTTGAATGTTGTGCTTCTTGTTGGAAAGATGATTATAGGCTAAATCCTCCAACTTAGGTTGGGATTAACGCCGAATATGTATGGTTGAATCATGAATTGGCCCAATCCCTGCTTCCCCTTTGTTTTGTAATTGCGAATTCTACTATGCACGCCACATGGTCGATGAAATGCTCGAAAGAGCGTTCATCCTCTTTATTAGGGTTTAGGGGAGCGTTGGGAGATGGAACCTTTACCTAGTGCGACTTAGTAGACGATTAGGGTTTTAATATTAAAATAATTAAGATCCCAATTGAGATTTGAGATTGTAGACCTTGTAATCCTTCAACTTTTAGTCCTATGAGAATAGGCGACTATAATTCTAGGATTAGTCTTCGACCCTTGAGAGAGGGAGGAGATGGACTCAATTGGCAATCTATCTATTCATGATGCATGCTTGGGAATGCTTCGTAGGGCTAGTAACTGATTCACTACTATAGTCATGCTGTTAAATCCCACCTAGGCGTTTACTCTTTTGTTGTTTATTCCATCTATTAGTTGTTATTGTTTCCTTTAGTTAAGCTACAAGACCCCAACTATGATTGCCTAGCTTGAGTAATTAAAATAGTTCTAGTAGTTGGAAGCAAGTTCTTCATGGACACAACCTGTACTTGCTGGTTGCTAGCTACAGCTACGTCGTGCACTTGCGGTATATTTTTAACTCAACAAGTTTTTGGCGCCGTTGCCGGGGAACTTGTGTCTTCCAATATTAGAACCGATTCAAATACTCTCGACTAGGCATTTCTTCCCTTTCTTTTGTTTTAGTTTATAATTCTTCTTTTTCTTGCTAGAAACTATTCACGTCGTGGTATTGTTTGCTTGTGTATGCGCAGGAGGAGTCAAAGGGATCAAGACCTTATCCCGTTGGATCCTAAGATAGAAGCAGCAGCACACACGCGTAGCGGAGAAGCGATAAGGAGGAAGAAAGAGGAAGGAGCGAGGGCAGGGTAAGACCAGAGGGTGTTGCGCGACTACGCCCTGCCACAAGCGTCGGGTATCACATCATCTATTGTGAACCCGACAGTCGAAGCCAACAACTTCGAGCTCAGTCCTGCACTCATCACCTTCGTGGAGCGGGACCAGTTTAGCGACCAACCCTCGGACAACTCCAACGTGCACCTTCGCAAATTCCTCACGAAGTGTGACACCATCAAACTCAACAGGGTGACCACCGACGCGATTCAACTGGGGCTCTTCCCATTCTCACTGAGGGATAGAGCCAGTGACTGGATGCAGAACGAGGAGCCCAACTCGTTCACAACCTGGGAGGCTCTCTCAAAGGCTTTTCCCAGCAAATACTTCCTACCTGGTAAGACTGCCAAGCTGAGGACGGACATCACCTCCTTCACCCAACAGGATGGAGAGTCCCCATCCGAGGCCTGGGAGAGGTTTAAAGACCTCCAGCGATAGTGCCCCCACCACGGAGTTCCTGACTGGCTTCTAATTCAAACCTTCTACAATGGGTTGGAGCGGTCAGTGAAGATATCGATTGATGTCGCAGCAGGGGGTGCTTTAATAGGCAAGTCGATCGAAGCGGCGAAGGCATTATTGGAAGAAATGGCTTCCAACAATTATCACTAGTCGAGTGAAATAGCCGCCCCTAAGAGAGGCGGTGGCAGACATAAGGTGGACGTTGTGACGCTCCTAGCAAGTAGGGTGGACGCCCTTGCATAGAGAATGGATAAGGTGGCTACCCCATCAGTCACTTCTGCAGGGCCATCAATAGGGGTCTATGCATACTGTAAGACCTATGGTGTACAGGGACATACCTCCGTTGAGTGTTATAATGCTCCCCCTAACATTGAACACGTCAACGCATTCCACAATTACAACCTACCACCATAAAATAACCCCCACCCCACCACCTATAGCCAGGGTTGGAAGAGTCATCCAAATCCTCTCTACAAAAATCCCAACCCTCACCCCTAGAGTTCTGCCCAACCACCTGGTTTCCACAATAGAGCCCCCTACAATCCACCCCCTCCACCTCCCGAACCTATATCTCACCTGGAGAGTCTTATGGAGCGCTTCATAGTCACTCAAAGCAAGACCAACGAGACCCTTAGTGAGTTAATCAACCTACTGACCTCCAGGGTCGATGCTATGGTCGCCCGTCAGAAGACGATGGACACCCAGATCGCCCAGATCGGCCAACAGGTGAACCTCATGTCCTGACCTCAAGGGCATCTGCCAGGCCAGCCCAAGACTAACCCCCGAGGTCACGTCAATGCCATCTCCACGATGGAAGAGGGGTTAGAGGAGAGCCCAGTGATGGTTCTCTAAGAGGTAGTTCTAGTTCCTGATTCTACAGGAACTGAGGGGAAGAAGAGAAAAGAGAATCTGAGCTTTGTTGGGGAGCCTAGCCCTCCACCTCCTGCCCGCACTTACAAGCCCCCAGTGCCTTTCCCTCAGCGATTGGCATGTTCCAAGTTATCTGAGCTTGAACCTGGATTCGCGCGATTCTTGGAGACCCTATGCCGAATCTATGTCAGTAGCCCCTTCTTGGAAGCTCACAAGGATGCACCTACCCATTTGAAGTTTTGAGAGAGCTTCTGTCCAAGAAGGGAGAACCCGGGGACGCTTCAGTAGCCCCCATTAACGGATCCTACAACTCACACTTACCGAGGCGGTCCCCACCAAAACTGCAGGATCCTTGCAGTTTCTCTATCCCATGCTGCATAGGGGATATGCAGATCGAGATAGCCCTTTGCGATCTGGGCGCCAGTGTAAGCCTCATGCCGCTCTCTCTCTGTAAGAAGCTATAACTACGGGACCTCACGCCCACCAGTATGACTATTCAGCTAGCAGACTGCTCCATCAGGCAGCCTGTAGGCCTTCTGGAGGATGTCCCAGTCTAGGTGGGCAAGTTCCTCATCCCCTGTGATTTTGTCGTTCTTAACATAGATGAGGACTTCTCGGCCCCACTCATCTTAGGTCGGCCACTCCTTGCGACCGCGGGGGTGGTGATCGATGTGCAGACAGGCACCATATCATTCACTATCTGTGGGCAGAGGGTGGATTTCAGCTTCCCTCCTCTCGCTCCACTTTCAGCGTCTGTCCTCCTTCTGCCTCCGAAGGAGCCTATCCCTATCTCCCCCTTTGATGCTGTTTCTGGGGTTGAGATGTTTGATAGAAATGGGGGACCTCCCATACTGCTTGGAGGTTCTTCTACTTTTTCTTCGACCGTCTCATGAGAATAGGTGACTATAGTTCTAGGATTAGTCTTCGACCCTTGATAGAGGGAGGAGATGGACTCAATTGGCAATCTATCCATTCGTGATGCATGCTTGGGAATGCTTGGTAGGCTAGTAACTGATTCACTAGCATAGTCGTGCTGTTAATTCCAACCTAGGTGTTTACTCTTCTTCTGTTTATTCCATCTATTAGTTGTTATTATTTCCTTTAGTTAAGCTACAAAACCCCGACTGTGATTGCCTAGCTTGAGTGATTAAAATAGTTCTAGTAGTTGGAAGCAAGTTCCTCATGGACACGACCCATACTTGTCGGTTGTTAGCTACAGCTACGTCGTGCACTTGCAGTATATTTTTAACTCAACAAATCTGAGGAGTTGGGTATCCATCTCGTCAGGCTTACTGGTTAACTTCTTTGCGAATCCCAGGTTTACAAATGACTGAGTAGCGTTAGAAATCAACTAAATTACGGGCATAAAGATGTCTAATAGGAGGATTACCTAGTACCACCTTAGTGGAATCTCCTTCCAATCAGAATGCTCGGCTTCCCACTTGAGGTTTCTTACTATTTCTATTGTTTCCTGGGGAAACACCAGCCGGAGGCATAAGAACTCTCGTTCATTAGTTCTTCTTACATCATCAGAGTAATATTGAGCGTCCATGAAGGCTTTTAGTTGGTTCCAGGTTAACGCAAGTTCACCCTCTCTAGGTTTTACCGTTCCCCGCCAGAATTTAGCTTTTTTTCGAATTGATAGGTGGCCAGAAGCACCTTGAATCCCTTAGGGCACTCCTTGATTTCAAATAAGTTTTCCATCCTTCTTAGCCACTCCTCGTATACCATATGGTTCATTCCACCAGCAAACTTGGGAGGTTTAAGCTTATTAAACTGGCAAATCATCTCCATGGCAGTTGGTTCTAGTGTTAGCTCGCGTCATGGTGGCATCTGTCACACATTCACACATGGAATTACTTAGTTCCATTTTCAACGAGGGTTAACTTGCAATCACTCTAGGGCCTATAGGGGTAGGATCTCTTGGCTAATGGAATGATTCGCAAATGGCGAGCGTTATTATGTATAGCAACTAGTTTAGTCTCAGCTTAACCTTCATGTAATTGTACATGCATATCACATTTTACTCAAGGAAAATACACGTATATGCTTGAAAAAACTAGTGAATTCATAACGCTTGGCAAGAACCAATTGCATTTATTTCATTTGGACAGTAGTAGTGGAATATAAGGTCACTGAATACTCTTCATCACCCTAATGCTTCATATTTAAAAGAAACAACTTTAAAGCTTACATCTGGTTTATTTTCATACAACCTAATATCTGTAAACATGGGTTCACTCTCTTCTTTCTCACTCCTTGCCTGACGTTTCATTTCCATGGAAGCCGTCAGCTATAGACTCGTCTAAACCCTCAGTTTTGTTGTGGTTCGGGGCTAATAGTTCTTACAATATCATAATGGGAGCATATTCACTGTTGTGTGTTTCATCCACTAGCTCCTCCATCCTAAGTGTGGTAGCTTGCCATCCTCAAGGGTAGACCAGTCCATAGGCATCTACCCAACGCACCCACAATGTGGAAATTCATTTGTAGCGCCTTGCTTGGGCATTCTCAGCAAAGAAGCGTCTCATTTGGTGGTGCTCTAGTTGGTTCCTCTCAGCCATAGTGGTGGGGAGGTGTTGGCTCACTGCAGGCTGAATGAGTTTGATCTGGACGAGTTGGACGGTAACAGTGCTTCTTTGAAATGAAGTGGACCCTACGTGGTTTACACGGTGTTCCGCTTAAAGTATAAATTCTACCAAACCCTGATAGGTGAAAGCGGTATATACATTCATGTGTAAGGTCCAACGTCACAAGGTGATTGTTACTTCCCTCCAATTACCATCCATCAGTATCTGCTTTATAAAGACAACTACCAAATCATTTTAGGGGCTTTTGTGGGAGGCCCGTCGGTTATGCATCTCCAAAGCTTGCTAATACATGACTGCATTCCACACAGTCCACCAGAAGGGTAGATATGCTTAATCAACTATGTGGAAAACCATCCCACACTACCACTGTAATAGTAAGCAAGCAACCAACATATACATACATATTATACACTACACACTTGTTAATATAAGTAATACCAAGTAATACACAACCATATGAGCACATACGTCATGTATTTCACACAGCACATGCCTATTATGGTATCTAAATGTGTAATGCAAACCTATGGCTGTAATACCACCTAATGTAATGCCCCCAACCTATGGAGAGTCACACTGCCAAGACTACCTAGAAGGAAATCCTTAAGGCTCCTGACAATTAGGGGTTTGGATTAACATTTAGATTGTCTTTCTAAAGTAAAACTGCCAGAGTTTCCCCTGTTTTAGCAACATTTTAGGGTCTTGCACAGCTAAGGGTACCTGTAGACTGGTAATAAGGTATAACATATGCTAAAATGACTCAAATTCACTGCCCTGGGCCACTCGCCCGGATTACTAACATTCAAACAACTAAAACATGGGTCAGAATGATACGTATGCAGGTGCAGAGCTGGCTACATGCTTTCACATACAACAATCAACTTAAAAATTTACAACATGGTAAGCATCAGACACTTTGCAAAGCTGGCAGAGACTTCTGAGGGGCCAGCAACAAATAACTTCAAGGATCTCTTATACCTGCTCAAATTCAACATCGAAAAAAGGGGAATAATAAAGGGATGAGCAACCACACGATCAGTGAGAATTCCCCTTCTCCTTAAAACCCAAAATAGTTGCAAGCAATAATACTAATAATAGCCACTTATCAGGCATTCATACTTTACTATCATATTAGGCAATCATAGTCCCCAAGGAATAATTACCCTCCTTAAACTTCATTCCAACCACTCAACTCAATTCTAGTCCCTTAATGGCCAATCGTCCCTTCTAGCAGGCATTCAGGCACGTAAACAAGTAGGCGACAAGGATTGAATATATACGCTTTCAAACTCAGTTTTGAAAACATAGTGACTCTCGATAAATACCTAGAATGGTTTATAATTCACACCAACTCCTTTCAAGCTCACAATTCTTTCTAAAAATTCGCGAAACATCTAAACTGGTAAGAATGACTTGTCAAGAAACATGCTTTCATAGAATATGCACATTGAAAAGCTTGTAAGAACAATGCAACATTTGAAACTTCATTTGATTATGTTTGGAAATTCTTTCATAAAAGATGAGCAGCAGGTGTACATTTGAAAGCTTTGTTTCTTTTCTTGAAAACACTTTGGTTAGCATCTTAAGGCTCATATTCTTTAAAAGAAACTTCTTTCGAATTCGTTCTCTAATGACCCTTATAAGCTTTTCGAATTTCATACAATATGGCCTCGTAATGGCTCTTCTAAATCTTTCTTTTCTAAATGGCGAAATGCCAACTTATTTTCTAACTTATTAGAAACTTACTCATAGTATAAAAACTTCTTATTGTGCTGGCTAGGGGAGGTCAACACCACCCTTAAGTGAGATCGCCACTCTTAACCTACGTTATCCCCGAGGTATACGCACTTAACTTTTGGCCAAAATGCATCTCAGCAGATAAACTCTAACTTCGATATTGTCCTCTATGGGGCAATGGGTCATACCAAGATAATCATATCTTGAGTCCAATCCCCCTCAAGGTTCTCTTATGCTTCACACATCATAAATTATCTGGGAACAACTCACACCAAGATAATCATATCTTGAGTCCAGTTCCCAGGAACAGCTCACACCAAGATTATTCATATCTTGAGTCGAGTTCCTAACATTTCTTTAGGGGGAAACAGCTCATGTCATCTTTGCATCAAGTTTCTAGGAACAGCTCACACCAAGATAAATCATATCTTGAGTGCAATTCCTAACCCTGGCCAATTGCCTAGCACTTTGCCTTTAAAAAAGTATTTCATTTCTCTTCTCCAGTTGCTTACCATAGTGAAAACTTACCTGTTTACAAAACAACCATAACCTTTCTAAATTCTTACAGTTCACTTCATTTTTAATTTAAAAACTTCTTATAAATGAGATATGTATGCTAACTTGTAAAACGACTTCACTTTTAACTTAAAAGTTTCTCACAAACGTAATACGTTTACTAATTCATAAAACGACTTCATTTCTAAGTTAAAAGCTTCGCATAAACATAATAAGTTTGCTAAATCGTAAAACGACTTCGTTTTCAACTTAAAAGCTTCTTATAAATGTAATAAGTTTGCTAAATCGTAAGACCACTTCGTGTTTAACTTAAAAGCTTCTTATAAATATAAAATGATTGCTAGTTCATAAAACGACTTCGTTTTTAACTTAAAAGCTTCTTAATAATGTAATATGTTTGTTAGTTCGTAAAAAGATTTCGTTTCTAACTTAAAAACTTCTTATAAAAGTAATACATTTACTAAATCATAAAATGACTTAGTTTCTAACTTAAATACTTCTTGTACATGTAATAACTTTGCTAAATCATAAAACGATTTTATTTTTAACTTAAAAGCTTCTTCCTAATCGTAAAACGACTTTGTTACTACTTTAAAAGTTTCTTAATAATGTGATACGTTTGTTAATTTGTAAAACGAGACCTATTTGGAACTTAAAGTGCTTAGTTAGCGTTTAACTCAAACTAGGTTCATAATAAAATTCTCAGTTGTCATTTTATAACTCGTTTCAACCCCTTTTAAAACTCAAAAGAGGACGTAATAGTAAACTGAAGGCTTAAAACGTTTTGAACTTGTTATTATTCGAAAACTTAAGGTACTTGGCTCGTTTATAAGGTAAACAAGTTTACTTCGTAAACTTTCAACGTGAACGCTTCTTAAAACATACATGGTTTACATGCCCGTAACTTGAAACTCAATAGAGACCTAAGCAAGCAACTAGTACATAAATTAGCTAAACTTCATAATTAGCACCATGGGGTGCTCTTTTCAAGGTCGTTTAAATTCTTTTAAACACAAGAAGAAGTTATAAACAAACCAATGCCTTAAACATTTTCAAATTTACTTTTATTTCACTTTTAAACTTTCTAAACCTATCGACCATTCAGTCGCGTCACTAACTGAATAGTTCGACGATTTAGGATCTCTTTTAGGTCACAAACATCTTAATCAACTAACAGGCAATTGGTAGGCACTTAAAAGCGTTCGAAATCATAAAAATAAGCTTTCTAAATGGCCCATTCTTTTAAAGACATTAAAATTTAAAGAATTAATTACATAATGTCATATAACACATTGAAGGGGGTAAACGAGTTCACATATAGCACATTCATACGCTTCATAACACAACTTGGCAAAATTTGCCCAATGAGCCACACATGACCTTGCAATCCACACGATAGCGGCAATTCACAATCCAAACTCCTTCCTCACACAGCACCGACCACAAGATCCTTGAACCACTCAATAGTTTCTCCTTTTAATCCTTATTCGAAGTGGTCCATCCTCATTTCTTCGGTGGCCACTTGGTTAGGTGCAAAGCGGCTCAGCTCGTTGAACTTCGCTACATATTCTATTACTCTCATTTCTCCTTGCCTTAGGCATAAGAACTCCCATTCCTTAGTTCTTCTTACATCATGAGAGTAATAGTGAGCGTCTATCAAGGCTTTCAGTTTGTTCCATGTTAATGCAAGTTCACCCGCCCTAGGTTTTACCGTTCCCCACCAGAATTCAGCTTCTTTTTCGAATTGATAGGTGGCCAGATACACCTTGAATCCCTTAGGGAACTCCATAATTTCAAATAAGTTTTCCATCCTCCTGAGCCATTCCTCGTATACCATAGGGTCAGTTCCACTTCCAAACTTGGGAGGATTAAGCTTATTAAACTGGCATATCATGTCTACGATAAATGGTTCTGGTGTTAGCTCGCGTCTGGGTGGCGTCTGTCACACATTCACAGAAGGAATTACTTAGTTCCCTTTTCAACGAGGGTTAACTTGTGATCACTCTAGGGCCTGTAGGGGTATGATTTCTTGGCTAATGGAATGATTCACAAATGGTGAGAGTTGTTAAGTATATCTACTAGTTTAGTCTCAGCTCAACCTTCATGTGATTGTACATGCATATCACATTTCACTCAACAAAAATGCACGTATATGCTTGAACAAACTAGTGAACTCATAACACTTAGCAAGCACCAACTGCATTTATTTCATTTGGACAGTAGTAGTGGAATATAAGGTCATCGAATACTCTTCATCACTCTAATACTTCATATTGAAAAGAAACAACTCAAAAGCTTACATCTGGTTCATTTTCATACAACATAACATCTGTAAACATGGGTTCACGCTCTTCTTTCTCACTCCTCGCCTAAGTTGTCACTTCTAGGGAAGTCATCGACTATAGACACGTCTGAACTCTCAGTTTGGTTGTGGTTCGGGGCTAATACTTCTTGCAATATCATAGTGGGGGCATATTCGATGTTGTGTGTTCCATCCACTAGCTCCTCCACCCTAAGTATGGGAGCTTGCCATCCTCGAGGGTTGAGCGGTCCATAGGCATCTACCCAACGCACCCACAATGTGGCAATTGGTTTGTAGCGTCTTGTTTGGGGTTTCTCAACAAAGAAGCGTCGCATTTGGTGGTGCTCTAGTTGTTTCCTCTTAGCCCTAGTGGTGGGGAGGTGTTGGCTAACCGCAGGCTGAATGAGTTCGATCTGGATGAGTTGGATGGCAACAGTGCTTCTTTGAAATAGAGTGAAACTTGCGTGGTTTATACGGTGTTCTGTACTAAGTAGAAATTCTACCAAACCCCCATAAGAGAAAGGGGTACATACGTTCATGCGTAAGGTTCAATGTTGCAACCTGATTGCTACTTCCCATCATTTACCATCCATCGGTATCTTCCTTATAAAGCCAATCGCCCAATCATTTTAGGGGATTCTATGGGAAAGCCATCGGTTATGCATCTCCAAATCTTGCCAATACATGATCGCATTCCACGCGGCCCACCAGAAGGGTAGATATGCTTAATCAACTATGTGGAAAACCATCCTACACTACCACTGTAATAGTAAGCGAGTAACCAACATATACATACATATTAGACGTTACACACTTGTTAATACAAGTAATACCTTGTAAGACACGACCATATGAGCACATAAGTCACGTATTTCACACAACACACGCTTATTATGGTATCTAAATGCATAATGAAAACCTATGGCTCCGATACCACCCAGAGTAATGCCCCCAACATAAGGAGCCACACTGCCAGGACAACCTAGAAGGAAATCCTTAAGGCTCCTGACGATTAAGGATTTGGATTAGCATTTAGATAGTCTTTTTAAAGTAAAAGTGCCAGAGTTTTCCCTATTTTAGCAGCATTTTAGGGTCTTAGCTTAGCTAAGGGTGCTTGTAGACTGGTAATAAGGTGTAACATACGCTAAAATGACTCAAATTCACTGCCTCGGCCACTCATCCAGATTACTAAAATTCAAACAACTAAAACATTTGTCAGAATGATACGTATACAGCTACAAAGCTGGCTACATGCTTTCACATACCACAATGAACTTAAAAATTTACAATGTGGTAGGCATCAGACACTTTGCAAAGCTGGCTGAGACTTCTGAGGGGTCGGCAATAAATCACTTCAAGGATCTCTTATACCTACTCAAATTGAACCTGGGAAAACGGGGAATAATAAAGGGATGAGCAACCACATGCTTAGTGAGAATTCCCCCACTCTTTGAAACCCAAAACAGTTGCAAGCAATAATACTAATAATAGCCACATATCAAGCATTCATACCTTACTATCATATTATTCAATCATAGTCCCTAACGAATGATTATCCTTCTTAAACTTCATTCCAACCACTCAACTTAATTCTAGTCCCTTAATGACCAATCCTCCCTACTACCAGGCATTCAGGCACATAAACAAGTAGGCGACAAGGATTGAATATGTATGCTTTCAAACTCACTTTTGAAAACATAGTGACTCTTGATAAATACCCAGAATGGTTTATAATTCACACCAACTCCTTTCAAGCTTATAATTCTTTTTAAAAATTCTCGAAACATCTAAACTGGTAAGAATGACTTGGCAAGAAACATGCTTTCATAGAATATGCACATTGAAAAGCTTGCACGAACATTGCAACATTTGAAACTTCATTTGATTGTACTTGGAAATTCTTTCATAAAAGATGAGCAGGAGGTGCACATTTGAAAGCTTTCTTTCTTTTCTTAAACACACTTAAGTTAGCCGCTTGAAGCTCATATTCTTTAAAAGAAACTTCTTTCGAATTAGTTCTCTAATGACCCTTATAAGCTTTTCAAATCTCATTCAATATGACCTCGTAATGGCCCTTATAAATCTTTCTTTTCTGGGATACTTAAAATGGCATAATGCCAACTTCTTTTCTTACTTATTAGAAACTTACTCATAGCATAAGAACTTCTTATTGTGCTGGCTAGGGGAGATCAACACCGCCCTTAAGTGAGATCGTCACTCTTAACCTACGTTATCCCCGGGGTACACGTACTTAACTTTTGGCCAAAACGCGGCTCAGCAAATAAACTCTAACTTCGATATTGTCCTTTGTGGGGCAATAGCTCACACCAAGATAATCATATGTTGAGTCCAGTCCCCCTCAAGGTTTCTTACGCGTCACACATCATAACTTATCTGGGGAACAGCTCACACCAAGCTAATCATATCTTGAGTCCAGTTCCCAGGAACAACGCACACCAAGATTATTCATATCTTGAGTCAAGTTCCTAACATTTCTTTAGGGGAAAACAGCTCACGCCATCTTTGCGTCTAGTTTTCAGGAACAGCTCACACCAAGATAATTCATATCTTGAGTCCAGTTCCTAACCCAAGCGAATTGCCTAGCACTTTCTTAGCCTTCAAAAACGCATTTCATTTCTCTTCTTCAGTAAACTATAATGAAAACTTGCCTTTTTACGAAACAACCATAACCTTTCTAAATGCTTAAAGTTCACTTTGTTTTTAATTTTAAAACTTCTTATAAATGTAATACGTATGCGGACTCATAAAATGACTTCTACTTTTAACTTAAAAGTTTCTTATAAACGTAATACGTTTACTAATGCGTAAAACAACTTCGTTTCTAACTTAAAAACTTCGTATAAACGTAATAAGTTTGCTAAATTGTAAAACGACTTCATTTTCAACTTAAAAGCTTCTTATAAATATAATAAGTTTGCTAAATCATAAGACCACTTCGTGTTTAACTTAAAAGCTTCTGGTAAATGTAAAACGATTACTAGTTCATAAAACGACATCGTTTTTAACTTAAAAGCTTCTTAATAAAGTAATACGTTTGTTAGTTCATAAAAAGATTTCGTTTCTAACTTAAAAACTTCTTATAAACATAATACGTTTACTAAATTCTAAAACGACTTAGTTTCTAACTTAAATACTTCTTGTAAACGTAATAAGTTTGCTAAATTGTAAAACAATTTTGTGTTCAACTTAAAAGCTTTTTGCTAAATCGTAAACCGACTTTGTTTTTAACTTCAAAGTTTCTTAATAACATAATAAGTTTGTATATTCATAAAACGAAATCCATTCGGAACTTAAAGTACTTAGTTAGCACTCAACTCAAGTTAAGTTCGTAACAAAATCCCCAGTTGTCATTTTATAACTTGTTTCAACCCCTTTTAAAACTCAAAGGAGGGCGTAATAGTAAACTGAAGGCTTCAAATGTTCCAAACTTGTTATTATTCAAAAACTTAAGGTACTTGGCTCGTTTATAAGGTAAACAAGTTTTCTTCGTAAACTTTCAATGTGAACACTTCTTAAAACATAATGGTTTTACATGCTCGTAACTTGATAAAGACCTAAGCAAGCAACTAGTATATAAATTAGCTAAACTTCATAATTAGCACCTTAAGGTGCTCTTTTCAAGGTAGTTTAAATTCTTTTAAAACAAAGGAGAAGTTATAAACAAACCAATTCCTTAAACATTTTCAAATTTAATTTTAGTTCACTTTTAAACTTCCTAAACCTATCGACTATTCAGTCGAGTCACTGACTGAGTAGTTCGACGATTTAGGATCTCTTTTAGGCCACAAACATCTTAATCAACGAACAGGCATTTGGTAGGCACTTAAAAGCGTTCGAAATCATACAAATAAGCTTTCTAAATGACCCTTTCTTTTAAAGACGTCTAAAATTTAAAGAATTAATTACATAATGTCATGTAACACATCGAAGGAGGAAAACAAGTTCATATATAGCACAATACAACTTGGCAAAATCAACCCAATGAGCCACTTATGGGCTCACAATCCACACGATTGCGGCAATTCGCAACCTAAACTCCCTCCTCACACACCACTGACCACAAGCTGCTCGAAGCACTCAATAGTTTCACCTCAAGCCATCCAACTGCCAAGCTCGATTCAATATTGGCACGCACAAGCCAATAATATATAGAAAGATCGTAAATTCGTATAACATTCACGCTTAATAACCAACATAGTGTTAAAGTGTACCAACTGACGCAATCGAGACTTTAAAGCGACACTTTGCCTTTTAGTTCGCAAACCGATATCCATAAGCATAATATTTCATTGAAATTACTACAAATAGACTATTAGCATGCCCAAACCGATTTAGCCATAGCCCCTAGACATAATTCAATTTATTTCATAATTACTTCAACTGCTCAACTAACATCACTAAGCGTCTAACAGAATTCAAGTGCGACAAACTCATGCTACGATACTCCGATAACAACATTCTGCTTACTTTAAAATCCTTGATTAACTGGTACATTCAGCCATACATCGAATTATCATGCAATTAACTCATATATTTAGTACCATGTTCGTAATTTCTCAACTTTGACTCCAATTTCACCCAAACTGATTTCTAATCTCAAAATTAACATGCACTAACTAATTTAGTTAAAAATCGCTGAAATTAATAGTAATTTAGGAGGAAATGAACCCTCACCTTGAACCCAAGCTAGAGGTTCGATTCACGGCTGTGGACTCGACTTTATGGGCTCAAACAACTCCACTTCTTCGGCTCTTGCTTACCCACGCTCAAACATGACCCAAACTGCACCCAAATTCCCAAAAATTCGAACCCTAAAATAGAACACTTACTGATTTGAGGTTGAATTGGGTGTTTGGAAGTAGCGATTTCTACCCAAATTTATAGAAAATTGAAGCAACTAAGAGTGGAATTGAGTGGCCATACCTGGGCATGTGTTCAGGCTTTGATTTGGCGCCCCAACCCACCGAAAACGTGGTGGGTTCTTCCCGGTTCTGCCCAATTTTAGTACTAAATGGTGGTTAGTTTGTGGGAGAGGTCGAATGGGTAGCTTTGGTAGGCTTGGTGGCAAAAATTCTCTGCAAATTTGAGCTTGAAGGGCACGTGTATAGAGGAGATGAAAGGAGGAAGAGAGAGAGGGTGAGATGTCGTGAATGGGGGGGGCTCACGGTCAGGTGAGGAAGAAAAGAGGGACACGCACAAATTATCAGTTTGCCCCTCCCTAATCTCTTTCATTTATTTGTGGTCCAAATTGATCAATACTTGACATCGCTAATCGAATTCGTAACCCGTACTCTAATCCAAATTTTATAATATAATCTTTCATCAGCTATTCGTTCCCAAATATGACAAGGTTCGATTTAATAACCATCGAACTTCCTCTAAGGTTGACAACCTAATCGTATTCGGATTTCTAATCGATTTAGTAATCATTAATAACCGTTAATAACGCTTATTAAAAATCATCGAAAGATTTTCAAAACTAATAATAATATTAATAGTAATAATAATAACAGTGACAATAACATCCTTTTAATAAAATTAACGCTCACATAGGTATTTAGAAAATAATTTTAGCTCATATCGCTAATTAAGTACGGTTTCCATAGCGCAAAAAGGCATTATGAACAACTTAACGGAATATAAAACACACGGGTATTACAAAAATGGGCACATTGGTCTTGATTGGGGTGGGTTTAGATGGAAAATAAACCTCTAGATATGTCTCTCTTCTTAGCAATGGTCCTAAAGTGGCAAGAACAACTCATACATTGCCATGTTATAATATGAGTCTATGGCTCTCTTCTTAAGAGCATAAGAGTCTACTTGGTTAAAGATTTTCTCGGATTATGTGGTTAGTGGACCAAATAGTAATATCTAATAATGGTTTACTGGAACAAGTTGTGATCACATATACCAAGAACCTTGAGCATTATCATTAGACCAAACGGATTGGACATGACATGGTGGCACATAGAGAGAGTGAATGTAAACTACTTTCCTATGGAGGAAATGGTTGTAGACCCACTAAGCTAGCCCAGGAAAAGGGATGTGTTTGTTGAGCATATAAACTTTTAAGAGTCTTTGTAGATGACAGCTATGTCTTCACATGTTGTTCACCAATTGTTTTTCCTAATGTTGGCAAGTGATTGTCTATTGTTATGAAATTCAAATGAATTGTTCTGCATACACTTATTATTAGAATGTTTGAAAGTGCATTCTTATGCATCAATGCTTGTTGTGTATTCTTAACGTGAAAAGTACATCGGGTCTACTTAAGGTTAGCCCTCTTATATAGGTAACCACCTCCATTGATTTCAATATTGATGGAGGATGAGATAAGATTTTAAGTAAAATATCATAAGGATAATTTGAGAACCTTTTAGCTTAAAACCGTGAATGTCACCTTAATAATGACATAAGGCCATTACAACATATATGCAAAAATGAATTTTACCTAGTCCACCTTAAGAAGGGCACATGTGACAAGGTATCATTTGTACAGACTTTTGGCTGAGGACTAAAAGACATAAGTTCTATGGGAAAGGAGAGAATATTGTAGCACTTGTTTTATGCCATGTGTACAAGAGATAACCAATCGAGTTAATACTAGTCAGATCTCTACTTATATTTATGTGAGACCCTATAAGGTTACGCATTATATTTCTACCCTCAACGGCTTTCTCATCAAACACATGATTTATGGGTCATATTGAATGTCTAAAAATCAAGAATTGTAGGGGATTTAGGAGAGAGAAAATGGTATTTGAACACCAAAGAAGAGCATTAAGGTAATGGTAAAATTGAATCAAACGATTGACTTTCATTAATGAAGATTAAGCGTCTATAACAACATTCTAGAGAGACAAAATGCTGCTACTCCAAAGACAAAAAATATATCAAGCCCCCTTTTATTAGCCTCATCATTCCTTAAATAGTTGCAGTCTTATAAAGTGGCATAGGCGTGCCTCATGTATCATGGGATGATTCTTACACAACTTCAACTCCCGTACAGCACTAGTAAACTTTCCCTAACCTCACTAAGTTTGCTTGTAAGCCTTCACAGTAATACTTGACTTAGAATCAAGACGACTAAGTAAGCTAGGAACAGACAAGAGAACACATAAGAGAGAGAGAGAGAGTTTGGGAGAATGCTTTTTACTACCTTAAGGCTTGCTTTATAAATGAGACCCCTTAGGGCAATATATAGGCCTCTACTTGCTTAATGGATGGAGATCGATTTAATCCAATGGCTAATATTGAGCCCTTAGAATTCTCTACAAAAATATCCTAGATATTTACATTTCTATAGCCTTGGGAAACATTCTAAAGAATATTCTAAAATATTCTAGTATTATATGGAAAACTTAAGAGGATTCTAAAGGACCCTAGATAGTCTAGAAGGTTTCAGAATGATATAGAGCATTCTAGAATGCTTTAGAAGGCTCGGGAATATTCTAAAGGGTTATAGTGTATTCTAGAAGATTTTAGAACATTCTGGATGATCTAGGAACATTCTGGAACTCCCTAGAGACTTAACCCGTGACATTCTTTCCCTCCCAATCGAGCAACACCCTCATTGTCCTTAGGCCTTCGTATGCTCAATTCCCATGTTACCCCCACTCACAGGAGGTGTCTCTTCCACTCAATTGGATTGATGTGTTGTGTTTAGCTACTTCGCACATCAATCCTTTGCACTCTCGTATCCCATACTCCTGTTGGCCTATTTTCTCCTTCGTTTAAACTTCCCTAGAGGTGACATTGTTATGACACCCTCAGGCCTCTCATCCCTCGTGGGGGCTGCCAAGAAACTCGACTCTCCATTCCCTAAGAATCAAAGCACAAGCAGCACCTTTTCCTTGTTAGCCTCCCGTCTTATGGTTATTGTATGAGCGTACCCCTTGTCCACAACGAACGCGGTACAAGTGTAGGGGACTATGAACATCTTCATCATATCTAGAAAGTCCATCCCTATGTGGAATTTCTTATCATCAAGGGGAACAATAGTTATATCAATCTTACCTCTCCATGGCATAATTTGGATTTCACCCTGAGCAACTCCATAGATTGGAATGCTTTTAATTTAAGGCCTTTAACATAGCCCTTCTCTTGTTTATAAGGTAGGCTAATCTCATCGGCTAGTTCCAGTTCCACATACACAGTGTTTGCTCTAATGTCCACCATAGCTTGGAGTTTCTTATCTCCCACTTCGGTATCTACATAAATGCGGCCACTAGGTTACTCCCCCTACCTTTGTTTGGATAACATTCAGGAGTGACATTGAGGCAATATTTTGTTCCTCTTCTTTCCTTTTCCTCTATTACAAGAGTGGTAAGACGCTTCAGACACTCCAAAGCCCTATGAGGCCTATTACAAAGGCAATGCAATCTTCTTTGCAGACTCATCCTTCTTTCTATTGTCTTTGTCCCTTAATATCTGGTCCTTCTTATGGGAGTCATGCCTCTCTCCATCACCATCTCCATATGTATGCGTTTTTGTGCCTCACACCTTTGAGGACCCCCACTTAAACTCGAGCAATGACTTGACAGCGGTGATCACCAATGCGATATCTCGCACCCTAAGCCTTTTCGACTCCATGTTGTCCCATCCGTAAAGGCAATCAAGGAAACATAAGACTGTGTCGTGCTCCCCCATATTTGGAATCGCCAAGGGTGGCTCCTGGAACTCCTTGATATACTCTCGAATTTGACCATCTTTGTGCTGAAGGCATCGAACTTTAGCCCTAGCCTCATATTGAACATCCTTGGGATAAAACTGTTTCTTGAGTTATTTCTTGAACTCATCCCAAGTGTGAATGGGATTAGACCCTTTCTTGATGTCGTCACACCTATGGGCCACTATACAAGAGCAATGTCCTTAATGGCGAAAGTAGTCTTGCTTACCTTTTGGGCACCATCCTCGATGTCCATTGTGCCAAAGTAGGCTTCGAGTCCTCAAAAGAAGTTGTAATCTCCCTTGTGCTTCTAGCCTCGTGGAAGGCAAAAGGCTTTGGTGTATTCCACGTCAATATGGTGGATACTAATTAAATAGATCCACCATCGGCCACCACAGCCATGCACACAATGAGTTATTTTTCCTAAGCCTCGACCCCCACCTTGTAAGCCTCAACCTTGTCCTTGAAAGCCTTGACCTCACCCTTGAAAGCATCAACATCAGCTTTGTAAGCTTAGAGTTTGCCATCATTGGTAGCCTCAGATGCTCAAAGGGCTTGGATCTCCTTATATGTCGATTACAATGGAGTTCACCATTGCTTGCATCTCACTTTGACCCCCCCGGGTCCTCCATGGACTTGAGCTCCTTGATGCGCCTATCCATATCATCGACCTTATTCATCAGGGTGGACATGGAGGTGTGGTTCTCCGTTAGTCTTTCCTCCACGAAGGTGAACAAGTCCTTCTTCGCCTTGCCCTTGCCACCTTGTTGGCTACTAGTGGAAGCCTCACTTATGTTTGACATTATATCTCCAAAACTTCGGCTCTAATACCAACTATCACGAGTTGATTCCCATGCAACCTAGACTCCTGTGCGATGCTAGCAAATTTCCCCTTAACCTTACCAAGTTTGCTAGTAAGGCTTCCCAAGAATTCTTGACTTAGACTTAAGGAGGCTAAGTACGCTTGGAGAAAACAAGAGAATAAATGAGAGAGAGAGAGAGAAAGAGAGAGAGAGAGAGAGTTTAGGAGAATCCCCCTTATTACCTTAAGGCTTGCTTTACAAATGAAGCCCCTTAGGGGTATATATAGGCCTCTACTTGCTTAATGAACTGTGGAGATTGATGTAATTCAACGGCTAATATTAAGCCTCTAGAATTCTCTATACAAATATCCTAGATATCTACACATCTAGAAAGTTGTGGAACATTCTAGAAAGTATTCTTAAATATTCTAGTATGACCTAGAAAGTTGTAAAGTATTTCAGAAGACCTTACACACTTGACAAGGTTCTAAAACTGCCCGAAACATTCTAGAATGTTACAAGAGGCTTAAGAATGTTTTGGAGTTTCTAGGGTATCATAGACAATCTTGGAATATTCTGGGTGATCTTAGAACATTCTACAACTCTTTAGAGACTTGACCCGTGACACATGGTATAGCTTGGACCCGTGACACATGGTACAGCTTGGCCTTGCCATTTCTCTGCCTCCTCTGGCGAACTTCTTTCTTCTTTTTTTAATGGGAAAATAAAGGTCACACGGCTAGCCTATAGCACTTAAATGATTGGTTATTCCTATCAATTTCCTTGTCTGGCACGGTTTGATTGCTCTTGCATGTCCTAAGCTACTTTTAGGCATGATTTAATCTCCTAAGCTTTAAAGTGGCCGAAATAATGAAGCAATTAGCGTCTTCTTCATAATCAGCCTACAAAACACAAAACACCAACTAACTATTGATTTAAGAGTTATTTATGAGTTAAATCAAGTGTTAAGACTGTAAAAATGTATCAGTTGGATACCGAGCAAATACTCTCACACTTAGATTTTAGTTATCCTAGAGTAAAAACATGAGAAAAACATTTTTTCATAGAAATAGCGGTTGCATTCAGCATTTGCAACAAGTCCTTCAAACCCCTTGGTTCCCCAAGTCAATGAGTGTGGTCTCTGACGGTTTATTGAAGATACATGCAAAAAATCTTTGAGGACAGAAAAATAAAAGGAAAAGAAAAAAAAACCTTTTTGGTTTTTCCACAAATTTTTACAAACCAGCATCCATAGATACCAATGTATTTCTTAAGTCAGCAAGTAGCCCTAATGACCAAAATGCGCACAGCACAAGCATAGGATACATTCCATGGTCCTAAATGAAAATCAAGCAGTTGTAGCAACACTTTTTAGTGATGAGCAAGCATTGGTTAACTTGCTTTAATACATGTAAAGCTCTCCTCTCATGTGTTTGGAAAAATGATAAGGTTGTACTCATTCTCAATCCAAAAGGTGCATTCTACCATAAGTTTGACCTTGTTCTTATTCTCCACCACTGAACCGCATATGCAAGTTGATGATCTGGAGGACTTTCATTTATTGTAATGAGGTTCGAGTTCGGAAGCTAGGAAAGGGACTATACATTTGAAAACAAGCTAATTAGCTAAACCTAAGGAGCAACCACAACCCCCTAGGTTACCCCTAGTGGATGAGTAAGGTCTCGCGGGGTTTCCAAAAGATATGCCCACAAAATCTTTAGAAAGAAAATTGAAAATTGAAAATCTTTTTGGGGTTTTTAAAAACTTATATATATAACACTGAGGAAACATATACACACATTCCAGTCAACCATATTACTCGGGCAACCCAAGCATTAGATTACATATAAATATGATGTGCATAACAAAAAATTCTTAATCCCCACTAATGACATCTATAAACAATCCTTCACCCTACTTAGAGAACATGAATAAGCCCGATTGGTAGAATTCTCACTTTAGGAACATTTAAAACACTTCCCCTCATTTGTTTAAGATCTAACAAGGTTCACTCTATTCATTTTCCAATCTTGCAACCTACCATAGGCTTGCGAGGTTTCTCAATTCTCCACCAATAAAATGAAAAAATGCACCATGATAATCAAGAGAACTTTACAAGGGTCGTAACGGGCTAAGGGTAAAGGGTAGGGGGAGGGAAAATCGATTTTGGAAATGAGGTGCTAAAAGCCGAGTAGTTAATGAGCAACTTAATATTTCCAACAACTATGATAATCACACACTCTTCCAAAACTTAATAAGAACACAACCTTCAAAAGTAACCATTAGAAATGAGTACATACAGTGAGCATGCATTCATGCTAAACATTCTTATTCACAACTCTCTTTTTTCATTTTTCTTTTTTGGTTGAGATTTTCAACTTTTCTCTCATTTTTTCATTTTATTTCATTTTTCCCTTTTTTTATTTTTCCTTAAAGAAAATGAATAAATAAATGGCATATAAGAAAATAACACAACTTAATTTCCAAAGGGTCACAAATCAAACATCCTTATACACACCAAATGATGCAGATCAAGTCATGAAGATTACTTTTTCCTCCAATCTAAAACCGTAGTCCAAATGGGAACAATGATGACCTTTGGAAGTTGGACTCAAAGTCTTGAACCTCCAAGATCATTATTGATTTAGGGCCTTTGAGATCGAAAATAAACTAGAAAAAGGATGGTTAGACAAATTATTAGCCTCTAATAAGGAGATTAGCCATTTCTTCTTCATTGCCACTCATTTTGTTAATTTTTATGTTCTAGGCAGACCATATCCTATGAGTTTTATCTCCATTTTGACAAGGCCAATGGGCTCCAATTTTTGTCAATTATGCATGGATGGATAGATTCGAATGTCTATTCTCTAACAATTCTTAAATCAAGTTCAAATTCCAAGTATTGGGAACATTATGGGCTGTGAACCAAGCAAGGGTTGGAGCAGGGCTGTAAAATGAACGGTTTAAATTATGAGCTTAATTGGGCAAGCAAATAGATGAATTAGTGTATGAGATTTTATGGATAGTTAGAGGACCATCTAGAGGATGCTTCAAAAAAAGATTAACCTCAAATTCCTCCATTTGGATTAGATAATGATGCCACCAAAATGATGCAAGTGCAGCTAATCACAACTCAACATCCAATCCTAGTAGTCCACCTTAATTGCACACTAGTTAGAATTTTCACTGGTTATTTTCCTTGTAATCCTATTGGCTAATACCTAGCTTAGAGAAGGAGATACCAAAGCTATATAAAGACTAGAATCCCTTGTAATTTTTACAAATTTGGATGATGAATTGTAATAGCTTGTTACTTAGTTATCTCCTCAACAATCTCAACTATCTTTGTCTCTCTAAGTAGAGTGGTGAGACTTAATCTACCCTTTAAATCAATCTTAGGTGCTTAGGCTTTAAGGGATTGATGGTGGGTTGAATTCAACATAGGTGGTGGTTTAACCTTTAGGCTAGATATATCTCTTAATTATTGTTCTTACTAGCTTACTCAAACAAAATCCACCCAAAAAAAAAAATATCTTTCTTGATGGCTAATCTTGGCTTGGGGTTGTGATCTTGTCGGATTATCATTGCTATTTTGGGGTTTATGAGCATTTGGTTGATCTTCTTCAAGCTCTCGGGCTTTCTTCGTCAATCTTAAACCTTTATTTGGTCAATGGAATTCACCCATGGATCACCAAACTACCAAATACAACATCACCCAAAGCCTAAAATATGTTAAAGTATTGCTCCACTAGTCTTGGCTTAAGCATAGGAAAGTATCTTGGCCGGGACTAAATAGAAGCATTC
This sequence comes from Selenicereus undatus, assembly GCA_017589665.1. Lineage (NCBI taxonomy): Eukaryota > Viridiplantae > Streptophyta > Magnoliopsida > Caryophyllales > Cactaceae > Selenicereus > Selenicereus undatus. Next base: position 33,427,217 of record JACYFF010031956.1, on the reverse strand, counting down.
GCATCAAATGAAAACGTTCAAGGCTCACAAGGTAAGCAAAGGGTAAAACATTCAAGACAAGGTGGCAATTTCTCTAATACGACTTACAATACAAATGAATGCCTCTATTATTTTGACATAATGCAAATGCTAAATGTGATTTTGAAGAGAAGCAAAATAAGTTATGGACATGTAATCATGAAAGATACACATATGAAAGAAACACGTAAGACTAAAAATGATGAATTAGTCTTTAAGGCTTAAAATCTCACGGGTTAATCTACCAAAGTGGAGCTTGCTTTAGAAATGTCAAGGGTAAGAACTACACATAAATATCACACATTGAATTAAGTTCTGTCATGCATATCATAACTACATACAACCTAAGACTAAGGTATAAGATAACACAGTCAATAAGAATAGAACACATATTCCCTAAAACCACACAAAAGATCTTTTTGAATTTTCAAAAATTTTCATTTTTGTTTCAATTTTTACCTTTTTTTCCTTTTTTTTAAACATAGTTTCTCAACTCCACGCCTAAATCACGCAACATCCTCATTGGAAGCGAAAGGAAATGTAAAATAGAAAATAAAAGCTAAAGAGAAAAACAAATATATATAAAAAAAAAACTAAGACTCAACAAGAAAAATGACAAGACTCTAAAACTCAAAGATACAAACACATACACAAAAGAGAAGCAAAAGAAAAAGCACCCAAATATACAAAAAGAAAATAAAAGAAAAATAAGTAAAAGACACATAAGGGAAAGAAATTTCAATCAAACCAGGTCGGATGCTGGATACACCCGAACTAACTCGGTAGCACATCATTCATCAGAAATCCTCGCTCAGCATCAGACACTCCACATCCTTGTGCTAGCAACTCAAAAACTGCTTTCACCTTTGGCCATTCACCTGAAACTTGACACCACTTTCATGGTCATGTATCTTGACTGCCTATAGGGAAAAACATGAAAAACAACAAAGGGACCTATCCATTAGTACCTCAAATTTTCTAGAAAAAGATGAAACTTAGAGTCATATAAAAGCACTTTCTTGTCTAGGGTAAACTCCTTCTTAAGAATATGTCTACCAAGAAACAACTTATCCCTTTCCTTGTAAGATCAAACACTTTCATATGCCTTAACGCTAATGTCTTCTAGCTCACTCAATTACAGGCTCCTCTCCCCACCAGCTTTAGTCAAGTTCTAATTCAACATCTTGATGGCCCACCAAGCTTTATGCTCAATCTCAATAGGGAGACGACAAGGTTTACTATAAACAACCCTATAAGGTGACATACCTAACGGAGTCTTGAAAGTTGTTCTATAAGCCCATAAAGCATCTAGAAGCTCGTCAGCCCAATATTTTCTATTAGTGCTCTCAGTCTTCTCAAGAATTTCCTTAATCTACTCATTAGACACTTTAACTTGGCCACTATTCTGTACATGATATGGGGTGGCAAGTCTATGGAATATACTCCTATATAAAACATTAAAAGACTTATTAGTAAAGTGACTACCCTTATTGATAATTCATATTTTTATATATAATTTTCTCCTTCATTTTACCAACTTTTAAGTCTTTGAAATATATTTTATGAGTAAATAATGTATAATTTATGTGATTTTCAGCTAAAAAAATAAAGTAGAAGAATTTGGATGAAGATGATCAATTCTACTCAGATTTGTCACAAGAGCAAAGCAAGCCCAAAAGAAAAGAAAAAAAAAGAAAAGAAAGAAAGAAGAAACAAAGGTCCTAGTTCGGCCCAACTACAGAAGCCCAGTGGCCCAGCACTAGCTTTCTTCACCTCATTCCCACACTTCTTCTCTCCCCCCATTTGGGCCTATGCTGCAGCCCAGTCGTACCTCCTAGCAACTCCAAGCTAACATCAACCCATCTACTCTTCATCTCTATTCTCCACATGATCAATTGTTTACTTAGTCAAAGCAATTAAGCAAATTAATATTATACTTATGACTACCTATAACCATGCAAGTAACATCCCAAATTAATTGGAATTAATTTCCATTAATTTTGGGGGTATCCTAAAGGGTGGATTTTCCACTATAAAAGGGGTCATAGGTACACACACACTCATATCCACTCTCATTCTTCCATCCACTCACTCAAGCATCTTCTTATCCTTTCATCTTTCATTTTTTTAGAGAGAGTCTTTGTAAGATAAGATCATTTGGGTTGAGGGGTTAAGAAGAAAATAAGCTTTGTTAGCTATTTTTCTCTTCTCATCTCATCTCATTTGTGAGTCAAATTTGAGAGTTTATACTAAGTTTCATAATTTTGTGTAATTGAGTATAAGGTTTGGACATAGGAAGTGAAATATACCAATTTCAATGGTGTTTTCCCTAACTATGGCCAGCTAAACTACTCATTTCTAGGACTATGATTGATCCATGGTAATAATATTCTTTTGCTAATTTCTTATGGGGTTATTTTTGTCTCTTTTGCATAATCTTGAGTTTATATTTGATCATCATCTACTTATGCATCTTAACACTAATGTTTATTAATCATGTTGATGACACTAGTTTAATTTGCTATCTCAAATGAATATTAGACCTTATAGGCTAATATGATGATTATGCAATTTGAGCTTAAAATTATAATTGTTTAAATTGAATAATTTATGCTAGATATTAGATGAGTTATGTCTAAAAAGAATAATTCATGCTAAGCCACTAGATAAATTATGTCACTTTATAATTATGATCATCTTTTTAATTCATAGCCTAATGCTTGTAGCGTAGGTTGAACAAGAGACAAATTGAATCCCCATTCGAATTAGTAAATCAATATTGGCATCAAAGGTGAAATCCAAAGTCCTAGAACTTTCTCCTATTTGATTTCTCTCTACTTTACTACTTATTTGCTCTTCATTTTGTTGGTCAATTTATATTGATAATCCAACTCTGAAATTAAATTAGTCTTTATATTCGGAAAGGTAAATTTTAAAAATCGCTATTGTTCCTCGTGGGATCGACACCCTATACTCGCTAGTCTACAATTAACCTTGTGCACTTGCAAGTAAAAAGGGTTTTAAAACTACATATAAAATTCACATCAAGTTTTTAGCGCCATTGCCGGGGAACGAATAGTGATTTTTGAATTTTCTTTCCCTTTTTTTAAAATTTTTGTTTTCCCCTTCCCTGCTAATCTAACAATTTTATTTATTTCTCCACCCATTTCCCTTTTATCTTTATTGTCTCATTCCCCAATCCCTCCTAATCTAACCATTTTATTTTTTGTTCTTCCCTCTCCCATCTAATCTAACTATTTTCCCTCTCCCTTCTAATCTACTCTAATCTAATCTAACTTTTTTTTTTAATTTTATTTTTGTTATTTTATTTATTGTACCTAATCTAACAATCCCCTTCCCTTTTATTTCTTTTGTTCTTTTTATTTTATTTCATTTCGTTTATTTATTTTTATTTTTATTTTTTTATCCCCCTTCCCTTTCATTTATTTTTTTTTTTATTTTTTTTTTTATCTCTCTCTTCTCTTTTCTTTTTATTTTTGTTTGGTGACTGTTGTGGTGATTTCATTCTTTTCTCTTTGTTCCTTGTTGGTATATGCTTGGTAGACGTTCTTTGTGCTTCGATCCTGAACCATACAATCCTGAAATTGAACGCTCTCTTCGCAAGATAAGAGCTAAGAAAAAGAAATCTAAGAACAAGATAGCTGAAGAACAACCAACCCAACCACCTAAGCAACTTAAAGAGTATTTTACCCCCGCCACCTATGACTCACCAACTAGAACCTGTATGCCCACTGTTACGGTGTCATTTGAGATTAAACATTCTCTTATCCAAATGCTCCCGTCGTTTTATGGGCTAGAGTCTGAAAATCCTTTCAAGCATGTTGATGCATTCTTAGATATTTGCTCTACTGTGTTTTTACATAATATCTCTGATGATGCTTTTCGCTTGCGGCTTTTTCCTTTTTCTTTAAAAGATAAAGCTAAAGCTTGGTTGGACACTAAGACAAATATCACCACTTGGGATCAATTGCAAAAGGAATTCTTGAAAAAGTTTTTCTCCATTGGTAAACTGACTGCCTTAAGACGTGCTATAACTACCTTCTCACAGAATAAAAATGAATAATTGCATGAAAGTTGGGAAAGGTTTAAAGAGTTGTTGCGATGTTGTCCTCATCATTAAGTACCTATGTGGCAACTTGTGCAGAGTTTTTACTCTGGTTTAGATGAGCACAATAGGTAGATGGTTGATGCATCATGTGGTGGTAGTTTTTTGTACAAAACTCCTGAAGAAGCTTGGGAATTATTTGAACACTTGAGTGAAAATTCACACTTGCATGCTACTTCCTCACATTCTGATTTACCTAGGCAATCAGGAAGTAAAGGGGGGATTTATGAGGTTTCAGATTCAATTGACCTTTCTAGTAAAGTTGATGCTTTAGCTAAGAAATTTGATCAATTGTTGTGCATGAATAAAGTGTCTAATGCCCCTAATATGCAAGATGTGTTTTCGATTTATGCTAGTCTTATGCATGCTTCTGCTGAATGTCCTTGTATTGGTAAGTCTGACTGTATGACTGAACAAGTAAATGCTACCCAAGGATTTCCTTCATCCAACAACCCTTATTCGAATTCCTCTAATCATGGTTGGAGGAATCATCCTAATTTTTCATGGAGGTCTCAAAATGTTGAGAATCCTCAAGCGCAGTCTTACAGACCTACCCCTCTTGGTTTCCAAAACCAGAGAACTGCTCATCCCTCTTCCCATCAAGCCCCTCAAGCTCCATCTGGGAGCTCTGAAATTGACAAGGTAATTTCTACCCTTGGAACCTTGACCTCTGTTGTGCAAAATGTTGATTCTAAGGTCCAGGGAATTGAGTTTAAGTTGCATATTGTTGACTCTCATTCACAATCTATAGCTAAGTTAGAAACCCAACTTGGGCAACTAGCCATAGCTGTACGTAAAAGAGAAGAAGGAAAACTTCCTAGTCACCCCGTCCAGAACCCTAAAGGCCAACCATTTGAACAATTGAAAGTTGTAATGGTTCTTAAGAGTGGTAAAGAAGTAGACAACAAGGTGAGTGAGAAGAAACATGATAAAGATGAAAGACTTGAGACCATGGAGAGTGATATTGAGATTGAAAAAGAGAATGACCCATCCCCTTCTCCTGTTATGTCTAACCCCATTGTGACATATGAGCCAAGGGTTCTTTACCCTCAAGCTTTAGATGCACCGTTCCCTTCCAAGAAAAACAAGCAAAGAGATGACATCCTTGAGACCTTCAAGCAAGTTAAGGTCAATCTTTCCCTCTTGGAAGCGATTAGACAGATCCCTGCTTATGCTAAGTTCCTTAGAGACATGTGTACTTTTAAAAGAAAATTCAAAGATGACAAGCCTAAAAAGGTCCTTCTAAGTGAACAAGTGAATTCAATTCTAAAATGTGATACTCCGCCTAAGTTCAAAGATCTTGGTGTCTCTACCATTTCATGTTTTATTGGGAGTCACAAAATTGAAAGGGCGCTTTTGGATTTGGGTTCTAGTGTGAATTTGATACCATATTCTGTTTACTTAGAGTTGGGATTAGGTGAACTGCTACCTTCCAACTGTACCCTTCAGCTTGCTGATAGGTCGGTTAGGACTCCTAGAGGACGAATTGATGATGTCTTAGTGCAAATTGATAAAGGATTCTTTCCTGTTGACTTTGTTGTGTTGGACATGGACCCTACTCATGCCTTTAAGCAAATCCCTCTTATTTTAGGACGTCCTTTCCTAGCCATAGCTAATGCTACCATTAACTGTAGGTCAGGAGTGATGGATGTCTCGGTCATGAACATGAGGGTTAGGCTTAACATTTTCAAAGCCTCTGCTCAACCTGTGTTTGAAGATGAATCTGAATGCTTCTTTGTTGATATGATTGATGGTGTGATTGAAGAAGCCTTGCCTGCTATTCTAAATAGTGATCCCTTGGGAACCTGTCTTTCCCATGGGGATTTGAGGTTATTTGAATTGGAAATTACCATAGGTGAGATGAATTCTACTCTTGACTACACTCCTTATTTTGAGTCTTCCTCTTGGGTGTCCACATATGAACCTCTTCCCCCTTTGGCTAGTTCTCCTATGCCACCTTTTGTTGTATCTCCACACCTAAACTTGAGTTGAAACCTCTCCCTAATTCACTCAAGTATGTGTTTTTAGGCCCCAAAGAGACCCTACCTGTTATTATATCTTATCTTCTATCTTGTGATCAAGAAGAAGAGTTGATTCGTGTTTTGTCTGATCATAAGGGTGCTATTGGATGGTCGGTTGCTGATTTGAAAGGGATTAGTCCCACAATTTGTATGCACAGAATTCATTTAGAGGACGATGTTAAACCTGTTAGGCAAATGCAACGCCGATTGAACCCTCACATGAAAGAAGTTGTCCAGAAAGAGGTAGTAAAGCTTTTAGATGCAGGCATTATCTACCCTATTTCTGATAGTCAATGGGTAGCCCAGTTCAGGTAGTCCCTAAGAAATCTGGCATAACTGTGGTGAAGAATACTGAATGTGAACTAATTCCCACTAGATAGACCACGGGGTGGAGGGTGTGCATTGATTACAGAAAGCTGAATTTTGTCACTAGAAAGGACCATTTTCCCCTCCCATTCATTGATCAAATTTTGGAAAAATTTTCTGGACAAAATTTTTATTGCTTTTTAGATGGGTATTCTGGCTACAACCAAATACTTGTCTATCCTGAGGACCAAGAGAAAACCACATTTACATGCCTGTCAGGTACCTTTGCTTATCGGAGGATGCCTTTTGGGTTGTGTAATGCACCTTCCACATTCCAGAGATGTATGATGGTCATATTTTCTGATTATATTGATAATTTCATGGAAGTGTTTATGGATGATTTCTCTGTTTTCGGTTCTTCCTTTGATGTGTGCCTTGCTAATCTATCCATTGTGCTGAAAAGATGCGAAGAAGTGAATCTTGTTTTGAGTTGGGAAAAGAGTCATTTCATGGTCCGAGAAGGAATCGTTTTGGGACATAAAGTGTCAAAAATGGGAATTGAGGTTGATAAAGCCAAGGTTGATCTGATTTCTAATTTGCCTGTGCCTTCTTCTGTGAAGCAAGTTAGATCTTTCCTTGGTCATGCTGGTTTCTATAGGAGATTTATTAAGGATTTTAGCAAAGTGGCTCGCCCACTTACTAATCTTCTTACCAAATATGCTCCTTTTGTGATTGATGAGTCTTGTGTGCAAGCTTTTGAAAAGCTTCGATCTTTGTTGGTGTCAGCTCCTATTGTGCAGCCCCCTGATTTTTCTTTGCCATTTGAGATCATGTGTGATGCATTTGATTTTGCTATTGGGGCTGTTTTGGGTCAAAGGGTAAATAAAATGCCTCATGTCATATACTACGCTAGTAGAACTTTAACTGAAGCTCAAAAGAATTATTCTACTACTGAGAAAGAGTTGCTAGCTGTGGTATTTACACTTGATAAATTCCGTCCATACCTTTTGTGTTCTAAAGTGATTGTGTTTACTGATCATGCTGCATTAAAACACTTGTTGGCTAAGAATGACACTAAGCCAAGAATCATTAGATGGATTTTGTTGCTTTAAGAGTTTGATATTGAAATAAAAGATAGGAAAGGTTCTGAAAATTCTGTTGCAGAGCACTTGTCTAGAATCTTTACTGAGTATACTGATGACTCAGTTGGATTTTCTGACCACTTTCCTGATGAGCAACTATTTGCTGTGTCACATGCCCCTCTCCCTTGGTTTGCTCGCATTGTGAACTACCTCGTCACTAGGAAGATTCCTCCTCACTGGTCCATACAAGAGAAAGATAGGTTTTTCTCACAGGTAAGACATTACTATTGGGAAGATCCTTATCTTTTCAAACATTGCCCTGACCAAGTGGTACGTAGATGTGTCCCCGAGAGTGAAATTCATAGTATTCTCACATTTCGTCACTCTTATGCTTGTGGTGGTCACTTTGGAGGTTGTGGGACAGTTGCTAAAGTCCTACAAAGTGGGTTCTTTTGGCCCACTCTGTTTAGAGATGCTCACCGATTTTGTCTTGCTTGTGAGCGTTGTCAACGTACGGGTGCCCTGTCCCGTCGTGCTATGATGCCCCTTTCCCCTATTCTGATTGTTGAGATATTTGATGTGTGGGGCATTGATTTCATGGGTCCCTTTCCCCCATCTTTTGGCTTTGTACATATATTGGTTGATGTTGATTATGTGTCAAAGTGGGTGGAAGCTCAGGCTACTAGGACCAATGACCACAAAGTTGTGGGTAATTTTGTAAAAGAGTGTATTTTCTGTCGATTTAGTACCCCTAGAGCCCTTATTAGTGATGGACGGAGTCACTTTTGTCATCGATCTTTTGAGGCTTTGCTTAAAAAATATTCTGTGACTCATAAAGTAGCTACTCCTTATCACCCTCAGACTAGTGGTCAAGTTGAAGTGTCTAATCATGAGATTAAGTCTATACTTGAAAAAACAGTTCGACCTGATAGGAAAGACTGGTCTTTGAGATTGCATGATGCTCTTTGGGCATATCGTACCGCGTATAAAACTCCCATTGGGATGTCTCCTTACCGGCTTCTTTTTGGTAAGGCTTGTCATTTGCCAGTTGAGTTAGAACACCGTGCTTTTTGGGCTATTAAAGCTTTTAATTTTGATATGAAACAAGCAGGTTCTAACCGTAGGCTTCAATTAAATGAGTTGGAAGAGTTACGTAATGAAGCCTATGAGAATGCTAAGATTTATAAAGCCAAAACGAGAGCTTTTCATGATAAAATGATTTCTCGAAAATCTTTTGAACCTAATCAGAAGGTTTGGCTTTTTAACTCTAAGCTTAAGCTGTTTCCTAGCAAATTGAGATCTAGATGGGATGGTCCTTTTGTTGTCCACCAAGTGTTTCCCTCTGGGGCAGTCCAAATTTTGGATCCCCAAGATGGTCGAGTTCTCATGGTTAATGGTCAGCGTTTAAAACCTGTTGTGACTCATGACCTTGACCCTGGTTTGATTGAATCCATCAACTTGGTTGACCCTGTCTGCTATGATTAGTGGGTAGGACATTGTCTGGCTGAAGACATTAAACTTAGCGCTTGTTGGGAGGCAACCCAATCTTTTTAGGTGATTTTTGAGTCTTGTATAATTTTTTTTTCTCTATTTTTCTTTTTGATCAAGGTGTGCTTGTGTTTTTTGGGTGTGATTCTTCACTTGGTTTTTGGCTTTTGAGGTTGGTGATGGTTGTGAAGGTACTTTGGGAGTTTGATTGTTGAGCTTACATGGAAACATCTTCCTCATGCTATCAGGTTGTGTTGCTCTTTTCTCCATCTTCCTATATCTTTTTTTTTCCAACAGTGAGGACAATGTAAGGTTTAGGTGTGGGGGGAAGGCTAAATGACAATGAGAATATTGAGAAGGATTAAACTTGAAAATTGTGGGTGAAGTTGATTTTGGGAAGAGATTGAGTGTCCTCATTGTACATGTCTTACTCCTATTATGTGGATTCGATTCATGTGACTCATGCTCACTAGAGATTATTTCTAGTTTTGACTAGTTGAGGGCCATAATTTTTGCTGTGCTAATGTCACTATGTAGTTGATTTTAAGTATGAGATGTAACCCCATCTACAATGTCGTGATGAGTATTCGATAAGCATTGAGTTCCCCTTTGACTTTTCAATTCCCAAAAAAAAATCAAATAAATGAAATTAATTGAGTTCTGATTTCGGTACCAATGTCCAAGTCCTATCTATATCCATATCTTTAATTGCCTGAATATGTACTAAGTGCTTATCTGAGTGTTATCTTTATTCATATCTTTATCCACTCAAGAAAGCACATGAAATCAAGTAACTTCTGAAAATAAAAAGATGAAAGTCTCAAAAAGAGAGGAAAAAAAATTGATTTGACATTGGGGACTCGATTTTAAAATATGCTCTTGTGATTTTTGTTATGTGGGGTGAAATTTTATGCTTACGATTTACTACATGGTTTCGTTGTGTACTTAATTTCCTTGAATCATGGCCTAGTGACTTAGTTGGAATTGGAAATTTTTAACAATGAGTTGTGAGGTGGTAGAGAATTGATATATGTGATTTGGAGTGGGCATTTATAGTTGGATCACTTGATTTTCTTACCTGATCTTATTCTGATCCTTCTTGATGGTTTGACTGAACATATGCATTGTAGTCATTCTTTGCTCGAGGACTAGCAAAGGTTTGGTGTGGGGGAGTTGATAATTCATATTTTTATATATAATTTTCTCCTTCATTTTACCAACTTTTAAGTCTTTGAAATATATTTTATGAGTAAATAATGTATAATTTATGTGATTTTCAGGTAAAAAAATAAAGTAGAAGAATTTGGATGAATGAAGATGATCAATTCTACTCAGATTTGTCACAAGAGCAAAGCAAGCCCAAAAGAAAAGAAAAAAAAAGAAAAGAAAGAAAGAAGAAACAAAGGTCCTAGTTCGGCCCAACTACAGAAGCCCAGTGGCCCAGCACTAGCTTTCTTCTCCTCATTCCCACACTTCTTCTCTCCCCCCGTTTGGGCCTATGCTGCAGCCCAGTCGTACCTCCTAGCAACTCCAAGCTAACATCAACCCATCTACTCTTCATCTCTATTCTCCACATGATCAATTGTTTACTTAGTCAAAGCAATTAAGCAAATTAATATTATACTTATGACTAGTTATAACCATGCATATAACATCCCAAATTAATTGGAATTAATTTCCATTAATTTTGGGGGTATCCTAAAGGGTGGATTTTCCACTATAAAAGGGGTCATAGGTACACACACACTCATATCCACTCTCATTCTTCCATCCACTCACTCAAGCATCTTCTTATCCTTTCATCTTTCATTTTTTTAGAGAGAGTCTTTGTAAGACAAGATCATTTGGGTTGAGGGGTTAAGAAGAAAATAAGCTTTGTTAGCTATTTTTCTCTTCTCATCTCATCTCATTTGTGAGTCAAATTTGAGAGTTTATACTAAGTTTCATAATTTTGTGTAATTGAGTATAAGGTTTGGACATAGGAAGTGAAATATACCAATTTCAATGGTGTTTTCCCTAACTATGGCCAGCTAAACTACTCATTTCTAAGACTATGATGGATCCATGGTAATAATATTCTTTTGCTAATTTCTTATGGGGTTATTTTTGTCTCTTTTGCATAATCTTGAGTTTATATTTGATCATCATCTACTTATGCATCTTAACACTAATGTTTAATCATGTTGATGACACTAGTTTAATTTGCTATCTTAAATGAATATTAGACCTTGTAGGCTAATATGATGATTATACAATTTGAGCTTAAAATTATAATTGTTTAAATTGAATAATTTATGCTAGATATTAGATGAGTTATGTCTAAAAAGAATAATTCATGCTAAACCACTAGATAAATTATGTCACTTTATAATTATGATCATCTTTTTAATTCATAGCCTAATGCTTGTAGCTTAGGTTGAACAAGAGACAAATTGAATCCCCATTCGAATTAGTAAATCAATATTGGCATCAAAGGTGAAATCCAAAGTCCTAGAACTTTCTCCTATTTGATTTCTCTCTACTTTACTACTTATTTGCTCTTCATTTTGTTGGTCAATTTATATTGATAATCCAACTCTGAAATTAAATTAATCTTTATATTCGGAAAGGTAAATTTTAAAAATCGCTATTGTTCCTCGTGGGATCGACACCCTATACTCGCTAGTCTACAATTAACCTTGTGCACTTGCAAGTAAAAAGGGTTTTTAAACTACATATAAAATCCACATCACTTATCACTAATGATAGCACGGGGATACCAAATCTAGTAAAAATGTTCTCCTTAGGTAACTTTACAAGCACTTTAGCATTATTGGTCCTAGTAGGGATGGTCTCTACCCACTTATAAACATAGTTCACAGCTAGCAAAATGTACCAATTCTTAAAAGAAGATCAAAATGGTCCCATGAAGTCTATACCCCATACATCAAAAATCTGCACCACAACGATGGGATTAAGTGGCATCATATATCTCCTGCTAATCATACCCAACTGTTGTCACCTAGGTAACTCTTGCAATACTCGAAAGTATCTCTAAATGAGGTAGGCTAATAGAAACCACATCAAGAACTTTGACTATAGTCTTTCTCCCACTGAAATGCCCTCACATGCTTGTTCATGACGAAATGAAAGGGCACTCCTAACCTTATGGTTGGGAATACACCTTCTAAAGATTTGGTCAGAATAATACTTAAATAAGTAAAGGTCATCCCAAACAAACAATTTCACAAGGCTGTAAATAGTGGCTCATCATGGAAGCATTTACAAATGTGGGACTCGTACTCTCTACCACAGAGAATTCTAAACAAAAGGTCAGTAACTAGGTTCTCATAACCTTTCTTTTCCCTAATCTTACAATCAAATTCTTGAAGAAGCAAAATCCATGTTACAAGTCCAAGCTCAGAATCATTCTTAGAAATAAGGTGCTTAAGAGCAGAGTGATTAGTATAAACAATAGTATGAGATCCAATCAAGTAAGGTCTAAATTATTCAAAGCCAAAAATTCTTTCTCAGTCACAGTGTAATTTAGCTGGTCATCATTCAAAGTGTGACTAGTGCAATAAATGACATAGGGCTTCTTATCAATACTTTATCCTAGAATAACCCCAATAGCATAATCAAATGCATCACACATTAGCTCAAAAGGCTCCCTCTAGATAGGAGAGGAGTACAGGTTAAGGCTTCCTTAAGCTTAGTAATTCCTACATGGCACTCCTCAGAAAAGTGAAATGGCACATCCTCAGCGAAAAGGTTGGTCCAAGCCTTAGTTAACTTACTGAAGTCTTTAAAGAAACAACGATAGAAGCCAACGCATCCAAGAAAAGACAGCATCACTTTCACACAAGTGGGAGGAGGAAGGTTAATAATCAAATTAGTCTTAGCCTTATCTGCTTCAATTCCATCTCTAGAAATAACATAACTTAAGAGTATCCCCTTTTTCATCATCAAGTGGCATTTCTCCCAGTTTCAAGTCTGATTTTTCACCCTATAACTTTGCAACACTTTTCCTATATTAGACAAACAATCAACAAAAAAAGTCCCAAACACAAAAAAGTCATTCGTGAAAATTTTCATGCACTGTTCTATTAAATCTAAAAAAATAAAAACTATGCTCATATGAAAGGTAGCAAGGGCATTATAGAGTCCAAAGGCATTCTTCTAAAGGCATATGTATCGAAAGGACAAGTAAAAGTAGTTTTCTCCCAATCCTTATAAGAAAGTGAGATCTCAGTATAGCCAGAATATCCATCTAAAAATCAATGGAATGAATGTCCAACCAACCTCTCTAACATCTGGTCAAAGAAGGGAAGGGGGAAATGGTCTTTTCTAGTGACAACATTCAATTTCCTATAGTTAATGCAAACATGCCACCTAGACTGGACTCGTGTAAAGGTTAGCAAAAAAAACCGGGTACCCGATTCTGAACCCACAACTAGGTTGGACCTAGTAGGTACGGACCCAGACCCGATTAGATCAATTTCGGGACCGTTTTAAAAATTTAGGACACAGTTATAACTAGGTCCAATACTGGTCCTGAAATTTGGAACTTGGTGCAAACCCAATACCCGGTACTTGGTCAAAATTTAAAGAATTTTGATGAATAAATATAAAAAGAAACCCTTGTTTTTCAAGTGATGTATCTTTTACACCAAGACCCAACTCATAACTACCCCAGTTTAACTCTTTGCCTTTTTTGCTTTCAATTTATCCGTGACTTACTCTTTATGTATCTTAACTGCGATGGATTTCTTCCTTCAAGCTTTGGTACTGCTCCTTATTGTCCTTATTTCTTACTATGTATTTGTTTTTATATTATTTTGATAGTTTCCCTCTCTTTCTCTCTCTATTTCAAGTAAATTAAAATAATTTTTAGGTTCCCTGTTCATTTTGTAATCTTAATTTGTGGGTTTTTTTCTTAATATTATCTCCAATTCTTTGAGTTTATCTTAGAGCATATGAATTTTCTTTACTACTTATTGCGTATTTGATTTAGCATTATAATTTGGCTTTTCGGAATTTGGCTTCATATATGAGCTCTCGACCACCTTCAATCTCCTCCCTCTCTATATTTTCTAGGGAAAATGAGAAAAAAAACAAAAAACATTGCTTAGGAACGGGGTACCATGAATCAAGCCCAATCCCAATCGAGTACAAATTGTAGCCCCATTTTCAACAAGGTCTAGGACCGGTTCTGAATTCTAGGACCTGGTTTCGGTTCCTAAAAATTCAACCGAGTAACCAGTCCCACTCACCCCTAAACTCGAGTAGGAACTAACTCATTCTTGTCATCCTTAATCATAGTTATATCGGTCTTCTTAAGAACAACTTGAACAGGGCTAACCCTCTTACTATTAGAAATGGGATAATAGTCCAATGGTCTGACCACTTAAACAACTTTGACATTCATGGTAGGCTTAGCATTATCCTCCAAATGGATCTTATGTTGCACAATCAAGGGACTAATACCCTTGATATCCCTTAAGTCCAACATATGGCTTCCGTGTAAGTAAGGCAGTTACTTTTTCCTCTTAGTCCCGATCTAAGTTAGAAGCAATAATCACATGTAAAGATTCATCGGGTCCTAGAAATGAATACTTAAGGGAGTCAAGAAGAGGTTTCAATTCAAAAAAAGTATGAAGGGAATCAAACCCAGAAGCAAAAGTCATCAGACAGTCAGCAGCAGAGCACAAGTTATCAAACTCAAACACATCTTATTCAGGCACATCATCAATTAGAAAAAACTCAAACGCAGCAACAAACATATCATCAAACTCATCATCAAACGTAGAGTTCTCTACCCAATTAAAAGTATAAGTGTTAATATCATCAAACTGGGAGACTGTCTTTGTAAATTAAAGATATTCAGTTCCAAGATCATATTACCAAAAGACATTCTCGTCATTCCATTTATGTAGTCAATCAGAGCATTGGCCGCGGCCAAGAAAGGACACCCTAGAATGACAGGGACCTAATTAGCAATATTGGCCACTTTCTTAGTTTCAAGCACAGCAATGTACACTGGGTAAATAAATTTACTCACCCTAAGCAGTACATCCTCTACTACACCCCTAGGCAATCTGGTCTATCTATCAGCTAGCTAGATGACAATCTTGGTGGGCTTCAACTTATCTAACCCTAGCCTCTTATATTTATTGAAGGGTAACAAATTGACATTGGCCCTTAAGTGAAGCAATGCTATATTATTAAGTTAGTCCTTTATGACTATAGAAATAGTAAGGCAATTGGGGTACTTGGACTTCACTGGGATCTAGTGAGAAATGATAAAATGAGTGCCAAAGGATAAGAAAGTCTTCTTAGGAACACTAGTAACTCCCTTAATAGTGCACAGGTCCTTGAAAAGCCTAGCATAAAGAGGAATCTGTGAATGGCAACAAGCAAAGGAATGTTGATCTTGACTTGAGAAAAAGTCTCTTTTATCTTATCTTGTCAACATCGACTTAGCCTTTCTGTTTTAGCCCATGGGGGAAAGAAGGTAAAGGCTTATGAACTCTCTTAGTAACAAAAGTAAAGGAGAAGTATCCTTAGGAGATGAGGGATCCACTGAATCAGCAGAATCTTTCTCTTTAGGTTCCTCACTTTTAGGAGATGGGTTAGAAGGAATAGGGTCATTAAACGAATCACTAGGGACACCAATAGTAGTTTCCCCTAACTTACTAGATGAACTAGTTTTTGGAGAAGAAGAAGAAGAAAGAGAATTTTTAAAGAAACTGTGAGGGTATTTGCAGGGCTCTTTAGAATTTCCCACTTGATTATCAATCACTCAACTAGATCTAAGAAATATAACTATAGTTACTTTCCTCACAATCTCACTTGGGTTGACTCTAAAAGATGATAATGAGGCATGACCCTTAGGGTTCACCTTTAGCTCACTAGGAAAACTACCTGGCTTCCTAATAGATGGTGTTAATTAAGAAAATTGTTTAGTAATCATTCTCATCATTTTTTTGCATATAAGCATTAATTCTCCTTTGAACATTACTATTAAATCTCCTCTCAATCTTATCAATGTCAGTGTATCCAGTAGGAGGTTGAACCTGAGCAACATGAGGTAGAGGTTCAAGGGCATTAGGCCCACCCTGGAACGCCAGTCTCTGAAAGGAGTTAGAAGGATGGGAAAAGGGTTGGAAGTTATTTCCAAGAAACACTCCAAAATGAGAGTTAGGGATCGTAGCATTAGGTCCACTACTCCAAGAAACGTGAGGGTGATTTCTCCACCCTAGATTATAATAAGGGGGAAATGGATCATTCTTGGGTCACTGATAGGCCATACTCAATTGGTCCTGCACAACAGATAACTGGTGAGAAAAATAAGGACGTGCACTCAATGTATGACCTAAAGTCTAACAATGAGAACAAGATACCACAGAAGTTTAAGAAGTCTAGGGAGTCCAAATAGATAACCCCTTCAACATGTTTTCTAAGACTGTATTCCTAGACTCTAGGTGATTCACATCAGAAACAGAATGCATGCCACCCCTAAAAAATCTAGAATTTAGACTACCATCTATAGTGGTTTTCCACTGCATAATCGTCTCAACTAAGTGCTCCAAAAAGTCCCAAGCAGTAGTGGCATTCTTAAAAAGAATGTCACCTTGACACATGGACTATAACTTGGTTCTAGTTTGTTGGTCAAATCCTTCATGAACAATTTGGCACAAGTGCATTTGGTCAAGACCATGATAGGGACACTAGGCCAACAAATTCTTAAACCTATCCAAGTATTTTCAAAGTGACTCCGTTTCTAGTTGAACAAATTGATTAATTTCATTCCCTAACTTTACAGTCTTGGCATTAGGAAAATATTTTCTTAAGATTAACTTAACAAAGTTATCTTAAGAAGAAACAGAATTAGCAGTCAAGCCATACATTCATTTTTTACCAGCATCTTTTAAAGCAAAAGGCATTAATTTTATTCTCACCACATTGACAAATATATTAGGGAAATGCATAAAAGAACATTCTTCTTCAAATTCCCTCAAAAATAAATACTAATCCTTTAAACCAGTAAATTTAGGGGGTATTTGAGTGTAATGAGGCCTTAACTCAAAGGTCACATTAGGTCTTAGGTGATAAGTCGCATTTAATGCATATTTTTTTTATGTTTTATTAATTTATATTATGTTATTAACTTGTCTAATATTCGTTGTTTTTACATTGTTTAGGAAATAAAGGTTTAAGTCCAAAACTGATGAAAAAAAGTTGAGAGATTAAGCTAAAAGGAAGGAAAATATCAAGTCGAAGAAAGCTAGAAGAATCAGTCAAAAAAATGCCCAAGACTCCACTTCTCTACAAACTCCATACTCACTCCCCAACTCTACAAACCACCCAAGCATCACCTTGATCTACCCTACCACAAGCCCACCCCAAAATCTCGCCAGCTTCAACATTATCAACTGTAGTTTCACCACAATTCATCACATACCTCACCTATCCCCATATATCGCGCTAACCTCTCATCATAATAATCATCATTGCCACACAACACCCCCCATATCACGCATCACGTGGACCATCAACTACCCCATCACCATTCATCACATATCATCGCACACCATAAAAAAATAGCCCCCCGAAAATGCCTACCCCATCATCTCTCACACGACAACATCATCACATATCATCTTCATCTCCTACATGATCATCATAATCAGCATCATCTCCAAACCCCCGCTGTTGTGTGCCATTTAATAAGAGTCATGGGCTCAAGACTTGAACGGTGTAATTGATTGTCATTCTAATCCACTTATTCTTTAGTTAATTCTTAGTATTTTAGAATTAGTTTTTTTTATTTGTTTTCCTTTTATTTAATCCAAACATGTTAAATGAATTAGTTTTGGTTTATTTAACATGTTAGTCTAAATTTTATTCTACTTGACTTGATTGTGTAAAACTGTGTCAAATTTATGTTTTGAGCTAAGTTGATTGTTATTCATGTTTATTTCATTGTTCAGTTTTGATATCTTGCGGGAATTTGATTTATTAAAATTGCTATTATAAGGTTGGTCTTGATTAATCTTATTATGACTTGAATTAGGTTTTCAAACAAGGACTAGTTAAATATAATTGACGCTAATTGTAATTTGCTAGGGTTAGACGTATTCAGTGCTCTAATTAAATTTGTTAATTTATCCTGGTATAAATTGGGTAATTTGATTGGAAGGGTTTAAATATAGGGCTAGTCTTAGAGGTTAAACTAAAAATTGGGAAAAAACCGCTAGTGGGTCTTTTCTAGTATCTAGCTGTTAAAAAAATAAATGATGGATAGTATTAACGATAGATATAAATTAGGGCATGGTGAATCATAACTAGGTCAAGTGACTTATTTGATTTGTTATTTTTAATAATTATTTGTTGTTTTTTTAGTTAATTTCTTTAGTTTGTGAATTTTAATTCTTAAATTTATAGATTTTAATATTAATTTTGTTTAACCCTCCCCCAAAGAGCAGCCTTTTAGGAGTGTCTTAGTAATTTTAGATCAGTTATATTTTAATTTTGAGTGTGGTTAACCTTTCGTATTTATTTTCTATTCTATTTTTCCATTACTTATCGGTTTGCTAGAAATTAGGCTAAAAATAGTTCCTTTTTTTTGTGTTTTATTCAATTTTATGGTTTAGTTATTATTCTAATATTCTGCTGTTTAATTTTGTAATTTTTGAAAATTATTTGATAATTTTTTTAAATTATTTCTTGAATTGAATACTTGCAGCATTTTACTTTAATAAATCTGAAAATCACTTTTTTAATTTTTATTTTCCGTTTTGATGGTTTTATTAAGTCTAGAAAATTATATTTTATAATGTGGGTAAGTTTATTATTTATTTTTATATTTAATTAAGTGCAATTTATTATTTTTCTAATTTTAAATTTTATTTTCTATTTTAATTTTCTGCAATTATCTACTGTTTTATTTTTCTGAAATTAGTTAAATACAATTATGGGAATATAAATTTATCAATTTTCATAATATCAATTGAGATTATTTTTCTATGATTTTTGATATTAATTTTCTGCTTGTTATTTTCTGTTTTAATTTTCAATCTAATATTGTGTGATTATTTCTATTTTTATTTTTCCAGAATATTTATGTTAGCTATTTGATGTTTTTATTTCCATAATTAGGCTTCAATATTTAGGGGCATTAGTAAGTAATTTTCTAGATTTTTTCTTAGCTTAATTTGGATTTATATAAATTAATTTGGTAAATTTTGAACTAGATATTAAGTAAACTTAAAAATTTATATCTCTCTCCGTGGGATCGACCCCTACTTTCCTATCCTATAAATCTTATTTATAAGTCAAATAGTGGTTTAATTTGTAGCATTACAGCAAGCTCTACAAATTTTGGTAGCATTGTCGAGGAGAGATTTGTTCGCTTTTATCTCTCAATTTTATTAAATTGATTGATTTGTTCTAACATTTGGATTTTCTTTTTTCAGGTTGTTAGTTGATGAAAGCTACATGCAATAGGAAAGTACAACCAAACAAAGAAGAGCTACCACTAGAAGACCAAATAGTAAGCGATACAGAAAGTGACAATTCTGTATGTCTTTCTGTTAGTTAAGAATCTTCTATTGTTAAAATGGCTAATAATGATACTTTGCGTGAGGTTGCTGCCGCTAACTTGGTTGTAAAACCCTTATCAATTACATATCCTGCCTTAAACCGAACTTTAAAACTAAATTCTGAATTTTTGAATTTATTGCCTAAATTTCATGGATTGCCTGGTGAGGACCCATATAGATTTATTAATGAATTCATTGGTACTTGTGCCACCATATAACCTGAGGGGATTCCTGAGGACCAGATTAGACTGAGAGCATTTCCTTTAGCACTTTAGGATAGGGCTAAAGACTTATTATATTATCTCCCCCCCCCCTCATTTACCACTTGGATTCAAGTCCATAATGCTTTTTTAGAAAAGTTCTTTCCTACATCTAGGGTAGGGTCAATTAGAAAAGAGAATTGTGGAATAAAACAAATAAATGGAGAGTCTTTGTATGAATATTGGGAACGTTTTAATAGGTTGTGTGCTAGTTGTCCTCAGCACCAAATCACTGGTCAATTATTAATCTAATATTTTAATGAAGGACTTTTACCATCTGATAGAAGTATAGTAGGTGCTGCAAGTGGGGGGCTGTTAGTGAACAAAACTCCAGCTGCAGCTAGCAAGTTAACTAATAACATGGCTCAAAACACCCAACAATTTGAGACTAGAGAAAACCAACTTAGGAGAGTCAATGAAATTTTACATGGATCATCTGTTGAGACTCAATTGTCTCAAATTACTAATATATTGAACCAATTAGTTACTGGTGGGGTTCAAACTGTTGTTATTTATAATATTTGCTGCTTAGAAGGTCATGTTTTTTATGCTTGTCCTAATTTGCAGGGGGGAATGTTAATGTTGTGTTTCCTAATAGGGTCAAAGAAGATATGACCCCTATTCCAATACCTATAACGAGGGATGGAGGGATCATCCTAGCCTTAGGTATGGACCTAGACCTAATCCCCCTGTCTTTAACCAACCATCGAACCAACCCCCTGCTCAAGATAAGACTAACTTCCTTCTAGAACGGATGATGAAAAATATGGATGAATAGAAGAAGGAAACATACCTTAACCTACAGAACTTAGAGATAACCATGAAGCAGATGCAACAAAGACAAACCGATTCTAACTTAGTTAGTAATCTACAGGCGCAAGTACAACAAAGAATACCATCTCAACCTTACCCGAACCCTAAGGATAGTGTTAATGCCATAACACTTAGGAGTGGAAAAGAGTTAATGGAGCCTAAATAGAGCAGAGAGGAAGAGTTTGAAAAAGAACTTGAGGCTAAGGAACCAGAAAAGGACCAAAAGAAGGAGTCTACCATTGTTTCTAAACATGAACCATCAAAACCAATTCCACCTTTTCCTAATAGATTGAGGAGTTACAATTCTAATGTAGAAGAGGCCGACCAGGATATTCTAGATGTATTTAGAAAGGTTGAGATTAACATTCCTCGTTTGGATGCACTTAAGTAGGTACCTCGCTATGCTAAGTTCATAAAGGAGTTGTGCACTTTAAAGCGCAAAAATGAAAGGAAATGAAAAGGAAAGTGTGGGGGAGAATGTTTCTGCTGCTCTCTAAAAGAAGCTCCCTACTAAATGCAAGGATCCAGGTATGTTCTCAATTTCCTGTAAAATAGGGAACATGACATTTGATAAGCTATGCTTGACTTACTTTCTTCCATTAATGTGATGTCCATTTCTCTTTTTGAACAACTAAAAGTAGAAGAGTTGAAAAGGACTGGTTTGATAATTCACTTAGCTGATAGAAGTTGTACATACCCTGATGGTTTAATAGAAAATGTCTTGGTCCAATTAGATAAACTGGTATTTCCTGTTGATTTCTTTATCTTGGACATGGGTGATGCTTCTAATGATGTTCCTATATTATTCGACATATCATTCTTAAAAACAGTTATGACAAAATTAGATGTGCACATTGGAACTTTGTCTATGGAATTTGAGGGAGATGTAATTAAATTTGATATTTTTGGCTATGAAATTTCAATCTGATTTGAATCATATATGTGCACTTGACATCATTGATGAATTGTCCCAAGATGTCCATGACTTGTCACATGAAGATGAGTTAGAAATTATGCTGACCATGAGTTTTGATGCATCTAAACATATGCCATTTGTTTTGCATAATGAATTAGAGGCTATGATAGAGTCTTTCCGTCTAGTGCGTTCAATTGAGGAGTCCGAGGAGATTTGTTTGACTACTGAACATGATAAATTGCTTGCAGAGCTTGTCGTAGAGTTACAAATTAAACCACTACTCTAGATATGAATAAGGATATAGCATAGGGGAGTAGGGATCGATCCTACGAGGAAAGATTATGTCAATAAGCTAGTTTAATTCTAAGTGATTTTACTACTGTAATTTAAAACTTCTCTTTGTATTTTCAAAATAAATCAAATATAATAAGTAAAAATCTGGGAAAAAAACTTAAGGTTGCCTCCTAAATATTCTAAATTTAATTCTGAAAATAAAACAGTAAATGGCATTCCTAAATAATTTGGAAAAATAAAAACAGAAATAATAACACAATATTCAACTAAAAATTAAAACAGAAAACAACAAGCAGAAAAATTAATATGAAAAATTACAAAAAGTAATCCAAATTAATATTCTACAAGTTTATAAATTTATAACTCCAGAATTATAAGTAATTAATTTTTGAAAAATTAAAACAGAAAATTAACTCCAGAAAATGAAACAGAAAATAAAATCTCAAATTAGAAAAAAATAAACTGCACTAATATAAATACGAAATTAAATAAAAAATTTGACCAAATTTAAGGATATAATTTTCTGGACTTAATAAGACCTAAAAAAACATGAAATAAAAATTAAAAATGTAATTTTCAGATTTATTGAATTAAAAACCTGCACATATCCAATTCACGAAATAATTCTGAAAAATTATCAAATAATTTCCAAAAGTTCTGAAATTAAATAGAGGAATAATATGACACTAGATAAACTCTATGATGGATTAAAACTTGAAAAAACACAAGAGAAACTATTTTTAGCTTAATTTCTAACAAACCGGTAATTAAAAGGCAAAACATAATATAAATTAAATCTGAAAATTATGATAACGCTACAAATCAAAATCTAACTGATCTAATATTACCAAGACACTCCTAAAAGACTAATCTTTGGGGGGTAAATGAAATTTATATTAAAGCTAATAATTGAAAAATAAAATTTGACAAACTAAACAAATTAACTAAAAAGCAACAAATAATTATCAAAGATACCAAATTTATGAAAAATACTTAGCATAATCTATATCCACCATGCAAATTAATATTTATCACCAACACACGAATCGATTTTTATCCATGAGTTAGACTATAAAAGACACCCACCAGCGGATCTTTCTCGTTTTTCCTTATATTATAGTTTATTTAGGTCCAACCCTAATATAAACCCTACTAGTTTTGATAACCCTCACACCAGCGCAAGAATTTAATCAAACTAGAGCATTACGTATTAGAAAAACATCATCTAACGCCTTGTAATCAATTTACCAGCAAATTGATTTAACAAAGATCTATAACGATCATCTAATTAAAAGAGATGAGTTTGAGCTATCCATGATTAATTAGGGTGATACTAATGCTTAAAAGACTATAACTTTCACGTATTAAAGCCTTTTAAACTATCATGTGAATTCATATTAAACTAACTAGCATGCATTCTATTTAATATAACATGAATATCATGAACGATAAATACTAATCACTATAGAATCATGAATAAAAATTAACTAGACAATAAAGCATAAAACTTATTTCAAAATAATTAATTTAGCATGGTTTCAAATAGATTATACTAAGCACAAAAAAAATTACTCGCTCATATTAAAATTAAAATTACCAAATTCACCCAAATACTCCATGTTTAATAATAAACTAAACTTATAAAATAAAAGAAAAAAAACAAATAAATATTACTAGATAATGATGTGGAAGTCGGTTGATGATGATGATGAAGTTTGATGATGGTGATGCGTGAGGCTGGCTGAAGATGGAGATTAAGGATGATGGTGATGAATGATGATTAATGGTGAGGTTGAAGAAGGTGTGATGGTGAGACGATGGAGAGGATGATGATGGACGTGAGGTGTGCCGTGGGTTTTGAGGTGTGGGGTTGAGGAGGCAGCCGTGGGTTGAGATTGAAAGAAGGCTGCGAGTGGTGATGAAGCTGTTGTGAGAAAGGAGGCAGCCGTGGGTTTGAAGCTTATGGCATGAAGAGGTTGAAGGGGAGTAAAGCCGTGAGTGATGATGATGATGATGAAGATGGAGTATGGTGTTTGAGGAGAGGAAGGCGTGGCTAAGGAGGCTGTCGTGGTGAGGGTTAGGATGGTGATGAGGAGGTGATTATATGATGATGAGGGAAGGAGGGTGAGGTAGGGTTTTAGCTACTAGAGTTTTTTTTCCTGAGACTCCTTCTCCCCTAAGTCTTCTAGCTTCTCTTCAACTCTTGCAACCCTAACCCAAATAAATCATTATGAAAATAATATTTTTTATAGATAATTATTTTGGGCCGACTTGATAGCCAAGCATGTAAAATCTGAATTTCGACGCCTTCTCTTCTCCTCTTTATTTCATTAATGCTTAACCTGAAAAATATATGAAGTAAAGTAAACCAGAAGAAATAATATATATAATATAATCAAAATAATTATTAAAACAATGCATGATTTTTGACTTAACATTGCTACCCTCACTTGTCTCACCCCCTAAGTTGGATCCTAAACCTTTGCCTGAGAATTTGAAATGTCTATTTAGGGGATGATGAGACACTATCTGTGATTATATCCAGAGCACTTGAGCCTGAACAAGAAGAAAAATTGGTTAGGGTGCTTACAGAACATAGAGGAGCATTTGGATGGACTTTAGCAGACCTTAAAGGACTTTAGTGCAACACTTTGTACTCATGCGATCACTTTGGAGTCAGAGCCTAGGCCTAGGAGAGACCCTCAATGGAGACTTAACCCACCTATGATGGAAGTTGTGCAGAAAGAGATCCTTAAGTGGTTAGATGCTAGGGTAATTTATCTTATAGCTGATTCTTATTGTATGAGCCCAATCGTAGTTTAAAACAAAGAGTGGGAGACAGTTCCTACTCGAGTTTAGAGTGGCTGGAGAGTCTGTATAGATTATAAAAAACTAAACAAGGCCACTAAGAAAGACCACTTTCCTTTACCTTTCATGAACTAAGAGTTAGAAAGGCTAGCTGGTAGGTCTCATTATTGTTTCTTAGATGGGTATTAAGGGTATATCTAAGTCCCAATAGCCCTTGAGGATCAGGAAAAGACCACCTTCATTTGCCCGTTTGGCACTTATGCTTTTAGGAGGATACCATTTGGTTTATGTAATACACATGCCACATTTCAAATATGCATGATGAACATTTTTTCTGACTTTATGACCAAAATTATGGAAGTTTTAATGGATGATTTTACTATTCATGGTGATTCTTTTGATAGTGCTTGCATCATCTCACTTTAGTACTTAGGCAATCCATTGAAACCAATTTGATTTTGAATTTGAAAAGTGTCATTTCATGGTTGAGCATGGTGTGGTCTTAGGATATGTTGTTTCTGCAAAGGGACTAGAGGTAGACAAAGAAAAAGTTGAAATTATTCAGTCTTTGCCTTAACCCCAAACTATTAGAGAAGTTAGATCCTTTTTAGGACATGTTGGATTTTATCGTAGATTTATCAAAGATTTTTCTAAAATTGCTTCTCATTTGTGTGATCTGCTTACTAAGGAAGTTTGTTTTGACTTTAATGAAGATTGTATGAAAGCATTCGAAGAATTGAAAATGAAACTGACCACCACTCCTATAGTGCAACACCCAAACTAGGTCATACCCTTTGAGTTGATGTGCGATGCTGGTGATAAACTTGTGAGGGCAGTTTTAGGTCAAAGAACAGGAAGAGTACCCCATGTAATATGCTATGCTTCTCGAACTCTTGACCATGCACAGAGAAATTACACCACCATTGAGAAAGAATTGTATGTTGTTGTGTTTGCTCTTGAGAAATTTTGCCTTTATTTACTTGGTGTGAAAGTTATTGCCTTTTTTGATCATGTTGCTCTTAAAGCTTTGTTGCAAAAGAATGACTCTAAGTTGATTAGATGGATTTTATTACTCCAAGACTTTGATATTGAGATAGTAGACAAGCCTGGAGCACAGAATTTAGTAGTTGATCATTTAAGTAGGCTAGAGGATGGGCAAAAGGGAAACTCACTTAGTGACTAGTTCCCAGATGAGACTTTATATGCTATGACTATTGGAAGTCTCTCTTGGTATGCAGACATAGTCAGTTACCTAGTGATGAAGGAATTCCCCACGAGCTCGTCTAGAGTAGAGAAGGAGAAAATTAGAGCGCAAGCTAAATACTACCTATGGGATAAGCCCTACTTGTAGAAATTTTGTAGTGATCAGATTATTAGACGATGTGTAGATGACAATGAAATTAATTCCATTCTTACCTTTTGTCATTCTTCTGAGAGTAGGGGATACTTTGGTCCCAAGTGAACAACTCACAAAGTCTTAGAGTGTAGTTTTCACTGGCCTTCGATCTTTAAAGATGCTTATGAGTTTTGCATGCAATGTAAACCGTGTCAGAGAATAGGTAGTCTATCTATAAAAAATCAAATGCCCTTACATAGCATTTATGTTTGTGAAATTTTTGATATATGGGGTGTTGATTTCATGGGACTCTTTCCCCCTTCATGTGGTCATACTTAGATTCTCTTATTTGTGGATTACACTTCTAAATGGGTTGAAGTTGTAGCTACTAGAACTGATGATACTAAGACTGTGGTTAAAATGTCAAATCTCATATTCTGCATAGATATGGAGTACCTAAAGCACTTATTACTGATAGGGGGACACATTCCTGCAGCAAAACCTTAGGTGCCCTATTACCTAAATATCATGTCACTCATAAGGTGTCTACTCGTTATAACCCCAAACAAATGGCCAAGTTGAGATTTCAAATAGGTTGATTAAAAGTATTTTAGAGAAAGTGGTCAATCCAGACAGAAAAAGCCTTAGGTTAGAGGAAGCTATTTGGGCTTACCAGACTGTATATAAGACACCTATAGGCATGTCACTTTACCGATTAGTTTTTGAGAAGCCCTATCATCTACCTGTTGAATTAGAGAATAAATCTTAGTGGATCATTAAGCAATGCAACCTAGCTTATGACTTGGCAGGTAAGGAAAGAAAATTGCAGTTGTGGGAATTAGAGGAATTGAGATTAGAGGCCTATAACAATTTTGTGATTTATAAGGGTAAGGCCAAGGCATTTCACGATGCTAAGTTGTCTAGGAAAGAATTCCAAGTGGGTGAAAAAGTTATGCTATTCAATTCTAAATTGAGACTCTTCTAGAGCAAGCTTAAATCTGGATGGCCAGGACCTTTTGTAGTGACAAGTGTCCATTCTCACGGTGCTGCAAGATTCAAAGTTTGTCTACTAACAAAATTTTCAAAGTGAAGGGACATAGGTTGAAACATTTCAGAGACGGAGACTTTGTGAATATCATTGAAGAAATCACTCTAGAGGATCCATGAGCTTTGTGACGTCGAGCCAACGACTATAAATAAAGGCGCTGGTCGGAAGGCAACCCAACATTTTTCAAGGAAGTTTTTAATTCGCTTTCGGTACCTTGTTTTCTTTTATTATTTTGCATGCACTAGGGACAATGCATAAATTAAACTAAGTGTGAGGGTGTAACCTACATTTAATTTAGGTTGTTTTGCATTTTTTTTAGTTTGCTTTTTTTTTTGGTAAAAAAAAAAGAAGTCATTTTCGAGTCCTTCTTATAAAAATACATGTGTGAGTCTTTCTAGATTACTTCTTGCTCCTATATTTTTCAAAATTTGTTTTGAATCTTTCTTTGAGTATGGTGAGTCTATAAGCTGTTGATTGTCACTTAGAAGGATTTTTGAATTTTGAGAAAATAGTGAAATTGCTTTTACTAATTTCTTTTAAAAGGGTGATCAGTCTTGACTGTTTAGTTTTATTTACCCTTATTGCATGCTAAAAATTAAAGCACCACATGAGCCAAATATTGCCTACCTAACGTTATTAGAGGCCTAATTTGAGCCTAATTCATATATTCTTGGGAAACTGCATTGAATAAACTCCACATAGCCAAAAGTCCACATGCCTAAACCTTGGGTTAACTGGTTAGGAGGTATCCTTATTGCAAGAAATGAAATTGTTATCAAGTGGAGTATTCATAATATCAAGTGGTGTTTTCTAACTCAAAGTTGCAAGTACTTTCAATGCAAATTCAAGTCAAAACTTTGAGGTACTGATGTGTTAAGCAAGATAAAAAAATCAATTAAACATAATTTATATTACTCTCTTGCCTAAGCATGCCTCAAAGAGAAGAAGTGCAACAACACTCCCAAAGGGAGAAGATGTACGAAGCAAAGAGCAAGGTCAAAGTAAAATTTAAAGGATGAATTCAAAAGTAAAGTGAAGTATGATGTTTTCCCTGGCCAAGAAAACCACCATGCCATTACTCATCCAAATATTCCTACCCTCTTACCTTAAGCCAAAATCCCCTTAAAATTCCTCTTGATTAGCATATATTAGGGGAAATGGGGTAAAAAGTCGAATTCTTTATCTTAACAAAGGAAATTAGAGTTTTAAACTCTAAGTGACAGCTGCATGTTTATTTTCTTGACCTACAAGGAGTTAGATTATTAATTTTCATAAAAATTGATATCTTAGGCAATTTGAGTCTAGTTTGATTTTATGTTCATGTAGGATTTATAAGAAGGGTTTAAGGGTAAATCATTAGATAATCTAGAATACCGTTGCAAGAGGACGTCCAAAGTCTAAGTGTGGGGGAATTTGATGAGTTGCATTTTATGCATATTTTTTTTATGTTTTATTAACTTATTTTATGTTATTAATTTGACTAATATTCGTCGTTTTTACATTGTTTAAGAAATAAAGGTTTAAGTCCAAACTCATGAAAAAAAAGTGGAGAGATTAAGCTAAAATGAAGGAAAATGTCAAGTCGAAGAAAGCTAGAAGAATCAGTTAAAAAAATGCCCAAGACTCCACTTCTCTACAAACTCCCCACTCACTCCTGAACTCCACAAACCACTCAAGGATCACCTTGATCTACCCTACCACACGCCCACCCCAAAATCTCGCCAGCTTCGACAACATAAACTGCAACATCACCATCATTCATCACATACCTCACCTATCCCCACATATCTCTCTAACTTCTCGTCATCATAATTAGCATTAGCGCACAATCCCCCCCCATATCATGCATCACCTTGATCATCAACTACCACATCACCATTCATCACATATCATTGCATACCATAAAAAGCAGCGCCCCCAAAATGCCTACCCCACATCTCTCACACAGCAGCATCATCACATATCATCTTCATCTCCTACATGATCATCATAATCAGCATCATCGCCATCTGCCTTAATTATCATAATCATCCCTTTTTCCCCTCCTCCTTGGTGGTGTTGGGCCACCGAGACACATCTGACCACCTCCAAGCCACCACGACCACGGCTGTTGTGCACTGTTTAATCAGAGTCATGGGTTTGAGACTTGCACGGTGTAATTAGTTGTCATTCTAATCTACTTGTTCTTTAATTAATACTTAGTATTTCAGAATTAGTTTATTTTAGTTATTTTTCCTTTTATTTAATCCAAACATGTTAAATGAATTAGTTTGTGGTTTATTTAACATGTTAGTCTAAATTTTATTCCACATGACTTGATTGTGTAAAACCATGTCAAATTTATGTTTTGAGATAAGTTGATTGTTATGCATGTTTATTTCATTGTTTAATTGTGATATCTTGTGAGAATTTGTTTCATTAAAATGTTATTATAAAGATTAATTTCAGGCTGGTCTTGATTATGACTTGAATTAGGTTTTCAAACAAGGACTAATTAATTATAACTGCTGGTAATTGTAATTTGCTAAGGTTAGATGTGTTCAACGCTCTAATTAAATTAGTTAATTTATGCTGGTATAAATTGGTTAATTTGATTAGAAGGGTTTAAATCTAGGGCTGATCTCAAAGGTTAAATTAAAAATCAAAAAAGAACCGCCGGTGGGTCTTTTCTAATGTCCAGCTATTGAAAAATGAATGATGGATAGTATTAATGATAGACATAAATTAGGTAAAGGTGGATCATAATTAGGTCAAGTGATTTATTTGATTTGGCATTTTTAATAATCATTTGTTGTTTTTTTTAGTTAATTTCTTTAGTTTGTGAATTTTAATTCTCAAATTTATAGATTTTAATATTAATTTTGTTTACCGCCCGAAATGAGTAGTCTTTTAGGAGTGTCTTAGTAATTTTAGATCAATTATATCTTGATGTTTAGCATGGCTAAATTCTCATATTTATTTTCTATTCTATTTTGCCATTATTTACCGGTTTGCTAGAAATTCGGCTAAAAATAATTCCTTTTTTTTCATTTTTTATTCAATTTTAGGTTTAGTTATTATCCTAATCTACTGCTATTTAATTTCAGAATTTTTGAAAATTATTTGATAATTTTTGAGAATTATTTCGTGAATTGAATACGCGCGGGTTTTTACTTTGATAAATCTGAACATTATGTTTTAAATTTTTGTTTCACTTTTAGGGCCTGTTCTTTTCGTGGGTCAATCCATTTTTACCCACTTCAACCTACTTCAATCTACTTCAACCTATTTCAACCTACTTCAATCCACTTGAAAAAAAAATACCAACTTCAACCCACTTCGACTTATCTCAACCTACTTCAACCCACTTCAACCAATTTCAACCCACCCTCTTCATAATTTTAATAATTTGTAAAGTATCATGTGAGATTTAGGGCCTGTTGTTTTCGTGGGTAAATTGGGTGGGTAAAATGGTGAAATAGGTTAAAGTAAGTTGAGGTGAGTTAAGGTAGGTTGAAGTAGGTTGAGGTGGGTTAAGGTAGTAGATTGAAGTTGGTATTTTTTTTTGAAAATGAGTTGAAATAGGTTGAAGTAGGTTGAAGTAGGTTGATGTTGGTTGAAGTTGGTTGAAATTGGTATATTTTTTATTTGGTAGGTTGAAACGGGTTAAAATAATAAGAATATAATTAATGTGTGATAATTTATGAAGCTATCCAAATTTTGTGAAATTTTTGTTTTTTATTTTTTATTTTTTATTTTTTTGATTTCTAAT
>JACYFF010031956.1:33330195-33366367 GCA_017589665.1 Selenicereus undatus | reverse complement strand
ATATATATATATATATATACATATGCATTTAGGAGTAATTTTCATAAAAATGGTGATGGAAATGTATTTTTTATAGTGCCTAAATAATAATTAATTATCTTGATAATTATATATTGTGATGCACCGTTTGGTAAATAATTGATTTGATTAATTATTTCTGAAGGGATACAAGTTAGTTTGGATGGTTAACTAACTCATACCTTTTAATGAAATGGTGCATATTTGAAGAGATATGTCCTTTTTGAAGTGGCATTTATACAAGGATGTTATCCTTTCGTGAAGAGGCATGATGAACTCTATAAATATGAACAATCTTAGCATGCATCGGTATTTCTTGAGGGGCCTGATCAAGAGAGTTATACTATCACCAGAATCCCTAAAATTTTTGTCATATCTTACACACTTAGGGTCCTATCTTCATGAGTGCAAAACGTAGATAGGGGAGACTTCTTTGTATCCCAAAGACTTGTTCTGACATCCCTGTTGTACGTGGGGGCGAATAGAGTCTTTAGAAAAATCGTACTTACACCTGCCTAGAAGTCTCAGTTAATGTGCGCTAAGTTTGTCTGTGACAAAGTGATATATGTATTCATCAAACCGAATTTTATAGTAATAATCTAAGGACTCTAATTTTTCGGATGCAAAGAAGTTGATAATTCTCTGTTAAATTGAAGGTCTAATTGAAACAAAGACACGTTCATAAAAGAAATGAGTTTCTTGGACTAGTATAGTTGTTTCTCTTAATGTAATCAACATTATATTGATTTGTTGCACAATAAAGTACAATAATAGTCTTGAGGCTATTGTATGTATAATTTTGATTATGAGAAATAAAGAGATCTATGATTGTATATATTTATAAGGGTTATTGTATGCGGAAATTTTGATATGATATCAAAATAATGGATTATAGCCATGTGTTTATGTAGTGAATAAATTGTGAAGTCCATAAAGATAAGTGGTTTAGTTGGACTTGATGGTTATAATATAAAAATTATCCCGAAATACCTATGAATGCATTTAACTTTATTTTTGATGTTGTCTTGATGGATGATGTTTTAGGAATTTCTTGGGTTGCTGCGGATAATATGGGATGAGAGTGGGCTTACGTGATGACACGCACGAAATAGTTAATGATCTCCTCCTCGAGCGTTGAACCTGCAAAAAGGGCACCCTGGCTGTGGTTCAGGGAATGCCTCTTCAATGGTCAAGTTAATGGAGGGTCCCAGTAAAAGACAAGGTAGTGAAGAGAGAGTTGAAGAGGAATGTGAAAGTATACCAGAGAGCGAATTCTTTTTTCGAGGTAGGTAGGTGGATATTTATAGCTCCTATAGCAGGGGGTAAAATAGTAATTTCACTATGGAGATTCCCCTAATGGGCTGTCAGACAATTTGCTCTGTTGGGCTCTTAGCTAGAGACCCAAGGGTCTCGTCAAGATTTGCTGTGACTAGCTGGGCCTAGCCTATGATCGCGCATGTGGGGGCCCATCCAGGAAATCATATTATCCGGATCATTTAGCCACTCACATTTTGCCTGCACACTGAACCGGACAGATGATAAGGCGAAATGTGGAATGCACTCATGGTAAGAAGTTGAGGTGGCCTCGGGAAATAGTTCTTCGATGGTCGGAGCACCCAATCCCGGATTGACGCCTGGCCATTGTCTTCAGGTTCGGTAGACTTCTAGGGCGAGCTTGTTCATGAGGTTGGACAGTGGCCTAGGGAATCATCCACTTTCGATATATAAAATGGGGTCGCTAGGAGCTGTATTCTCGTCTCTATGTGCAAGCTTCATTTTTACAAAAGACCTCTCATTATGGTGTTCCCTTGCTCTTGGAAGACGGATGAGATGGCCATGTATGTCCTAGAAAACTTCGAATGGGATTGGAGAGAGGTTGCCTTCCCCCCTTTCTGTCTTTCGTCCGATTATAAGGATATGTGCTCGGAATTCGACCTGGCCGCGGCCGAGGATGCTGCCCGAGACTTTCTTCTTCCTAAGATACCCCAGGTTATATTCTACGCTGTGCTTCTCAATGATATTGTGAAGCTGGGCGTGCTACGCAAATGGATGATCGACATATTGGAGTTGACCCTTGTAGAGTTGCAGTGGAGTACCTTCGAGGAGTGGGTGTGGCACAATAGAGGCAACATCCTATGGACTCATCATCCAAAGACAAACAACAATCAAGAAGAGGGTTCGGGATCTGGCGGTGCATCTCCCCTTCACAGTGATGATGACGACGAGTAATGTTTGGGCTTCATTACAACCTTTGTCATGCACTTTCCCTCATCATCTTACCTCTCTTTTTTCTTTTTCTCTTTTTTTTTTTAGCTGTCGTGTACTCCCCAACTTTCAATAATAAAGTGTTGACTTTTTCTTCATGGCTTTGCCCTTGAGTATGTGCTTCTACTTGTTTATTTTGGCCTGCGGGCCGTGCTATAAGGAAGTGGTCCTTTAATGTCGCCCCTAGTTCGACCATCTTTGAAGGCTAAGGGTGTCATACGATAGGAGGGTTATCGACCAGTAGGCGCAGCTTTCGGGACCTTGGTCATAGCAAGGTGGCCTTTGGGCCCCATGTAGAACCCTCGGCTATGCAGGGGTGCGAAGTTATGGTGGCCAGCAGCTAGGCTGTGCTATAGGGCCACAGGCTCCTTTTAGGGGCTAAAGATGCCGAAGGAGATTTTGAGTATTTAGGCGCTACGTGGTAGTGGCCGAGTAACGCGTCAGTTCTGTAATCGCTTTGGGGGGAGTGTCGTCCCTTACTCTCCCACTCCCCTCTATAAAGATAAAGTTGTACAATTCGTGGAAGGTCACTTGATCACGCTTCCAATCTCTTTAAAGAGAGAGAAACGAGTTTTCTAGAGAGAGATAGTTTCTATGCTTTTCTACATTATGGTGTTTCCTTACTTTCTTAGTATTGAGTAGGCGCCCAACCACGTTGGAGAAACTTTCAAGTGGCACTTGAGGGGCTGCATGCCTTCCTCGGCCACTTCTCGAGGATTACCGCTATCTTTGCCCGACATCGACCTCACTATGGTTGAGGAAGCTGCCCGGGACTTCCGCATGCTCGTGATGGTCCAAGCTGTCTTTAACGCTATGCTAGTCAACGAGGATTTTGCACTGGGTGTCCTGAGTAAGGATCTGGCCAAGCATTTGAAGTTGTGTGTCGAAGGTTTGCCGTAGTACATGTACGAGGCCTGGCTACAGTTGGACAAGCTCGACCTTTGGTGGGCGCAATACCAAAGGCGGGCTAATCAAGGGGTTGGACCTAGGTCGATGAACCGTCAAGAGGAGAACTCGGAGTCGAGTGATGCTCTGCCTCCTTCCAGTGATGATGAGTTGCCATAGGCTTCTCTTGTAGTTTACTTCTTTATTCTGTTCTTTCTCTTTCTAAAACTGGCTTGTGCTCACTGATAATGGCAATGAAAAGTTGTCTCTTTACATATGGACTTGGTTTCTTCATCAATCTTTTCACGTTCGTTTTGTAGCATTTTTACACAGGTGCGGCGGATGGCTCCTAGTTTTTGCTTAAGAACCCTTAGCCCTTTCTAGGGGCTAAAAGTGTAGTGCCCGACCTTTACGTCATGCGTGAGGATATAGCGACCGACCTGTAGGCCGTGGTTGAGAACCTTTACCCCCTGCTGGGGGCTGAAGGTGCAGTGGATGCCCCTTGGGCTGTGCTTGAGGATCCTTATCTCCTTTTGGGGGCTAAAGGTATAGCGACCAGCTCGTAGACCATGCTTGATGACACTTAGCCCTATTTGGGGGCTAAAAGGTGTAGCGACCAGCCCTTAGGTTATGCTTGTAGGACCCTTACCCCCTTATGGGGGCTAAAGGTGTAGCGAACGACTCCTAAGCCATGCTCAACGACTATTATCCCCTTGTCAGGGCAAAAGGTGTAGCGACAGGCTTTTATACCATGCTTGCAGGACCCTTAGCACCTTTTGGGGCCAAAAGGTGTAGTGAACGACTCCTAGGCCATGCTCGAGGACTGTTAGCCCCTTTTGGGGGGCTAAAGGTGTAGCAAACGGCCCCTAGGCCGTGCTTGAAGGACCCTTAGCACCTTCTAGGGGCTAAAGGTGTAGCAGACGGATCCTAGGTCGTGCTCGAGGATCGTTAATCCCTTTTGGGGGGGCTAAAGGTGTAAAGACTGGCCCCTAGCTTGAGGACCCTTAGCCCCTTGTGGGGGCTAAAAGGTGTAGCGAACGACTCCTAGGCTGTACTATAGGGTTGTTGGCCCCTTTTAGGTTGAAGGTGCAGCGGGCAGCCCTTAGGCCGCGCGATAGGACCCTGAGCCTCCAGGTGATTACGTGTGCTTAGATGCCACGTGTTAGGGATTGAGTGGGGTTCAGGCCCTTCAAGCATCTAGGGGGGCATGCTGCCCCTTCCTCTATTCCCTCTCCTCCTATATAAATGTAGTTAGGTTCCTTGGGGGAGGTCATTTCAATTCACCCTCAAACCCTTTTGAAGAGAGAAACAAGCTTTCTAGAGAGAGAGACTCTACTTTCCCCCTCATCCTCCTTCAAACTCACTATAGCATCTTCAGACATCTCCTTTAAATCTTCAAAGGGGTCATGTGTATGTTCAAACTTGCCTTCAACCTCATCTTCAATCTCATCTTCAACTTCTTCACTTTTTACAGGAACTGCTTCCGCGCCTCTCTTGAGGGTTGTAACTGCATTATTCATCGAGTGAGACCGTTACTGAGAGGTCAGAGGGCCCCCGAATAGAGAGCCACCACCCTTAGTTTCCAAGCCTCCCAGCTCTAATTGATGATTGGGTAGTTACGCACTTTCCACCAAAGGGGAGCCCAAGATCCCTTATGCCATGTCGATATATGGGCCCGACACCTCTTCATGGTCTAGTTGTGAGTACTCCTCTACCCCTAGCATCCTTAGCATTGAGGAGGAGGTTGTCGATCAGTGGGAAGTTGATGTTATCGTTTCCCACATGACTGACATTCAGGAATGCAGATTGACAATGTTGTAGACCACTCTATGGTTGAAGACTCCCCGATCAGCTCATGGCCAAAGGTTCTTCTGAAGGTAACTATCAATCTGCTTCATGTTCTTATAGGACGAGCGTAGAAGTGGGATCTACCGCCACAAGTTCCTCTACAATGGGGGAAGAAAGTACTTCATCCATCCCCTGCTGATCGACTTCTAGTTCCTGGAGGGGTCGTGCAAAGAAAAGGCCAGCCCCCGAAGTGGTTGCTGAAGGGATGGTCTTCCCCGGGGCTTCTGAGCGGTCGAACCCTCAAGATGGGCTGAGCACCCATTTCCCCAAGCCCAAGGTCGTGGGTACCCTGAAGAGGCCGGTGCTAGAGGAGAAATACCTTCTGCCCGCTGGGTACAATTTCATCATCCCCGACGTTGACGCCACCGTAAATAAGCCGCCCTCAAAAG
Organism: Selenicereus undatus; assembly: GCA_017589665.1. Classification (NCBI taxonomy): domain Eukaryota; kingdom Viridiplantae; phylum Streptophyta; class Magnoliopsida; order Caryophyllales; family Cactaceae; genus Selenicereus; species Selenicereus undatus. The sequence goes on along the minus strand of JACYFF010031956.1, from coordinate 33,360,962 downwards.
GTATAACAATCTATCAAGCGCCCGTTTCTTATGGTGTAAGGTTTCTGCTCCACCCGGTTATTGTGGAGATCCTAAATAAGTATGAATTTATGCTCGCGCAGGTTGTGCCCACGTCCTGGCACAATATTTGTTCTTTCATCGCGACGTGTGAGTTACAGGGGCTAACTTGCACAGGCTGCGCTTTGAGAGTGGTTCATACGTTCTAGAGGGCTCTCAGCGACACCGGGGACACTGGATGGCATAGTTTTAACAACAAAAGGGGCTTCATGATGGCCATCGAAAAGAAGCCTAAGTTAAAGAGCTGGAAATGTGACTTCGTTTTTATACGTCGCAAGGCGGGTTAGGGGGATCTAAAGACAATCGTGTCTTTTATGGCCAAGATAGTGGACGCGGGGAAAGAACCCGAGTGTAAGCAGAGCAAGTCAAGCAAGAGGGAGCCTTTCAATTGGCTTCCCAAACTGTCGTACTTTAAGAACAACATTTTCCTTGTCACTTGGCCTCCTTATTCTTAAGAACTACTCTGAGGGTACTTAACATCCCTCTTTTGTTTGGTTTTTTCTTTGGTTTTGACCTGACTTTCTTTTGTCTTGTACAGAGCAAGCACGGGAAAAGCTTTCACCCCTCGAGAGTGGGTAGACCATAGAGCAGGAGATAGCGACTAAGAATAAAAGGCGTTGTAAAGAGGAAAGGTGCAGAGGAGTTAAGACTCAGGCGAACAAGATTTGTCTAATTGTTGCGTGGTCGTTCTTCCTTGTGATCTTTTCTGAACGAAAGTTTTAACTCACCTCTTTTACAGGCGCTGAGGGGACTAAGCATCCCCTGCGTGGACTGAGCCCCCTCTTTCTAACGGCAGGGGGGTTGAGGGGTCATCTTGGCAACAACGTTCTGGGTAATGCTCGGCCTCCAATGAGGCACTGGGATCTCCTACCACAGGCGGTTCTCTACAGATCCAACAGGTCGCCTGGTGGGCTATTGGGGAGCCTTCGGTGAACACCCAAGCCCAGGCCATCGATTTCTTGGCGGCCGATGTCCCCACCAAGTATACTTTAGTGGAGGGCTTGACTAAGTCTTGAGTCCTTACCCCTTTCGGATTAGCGAAGCCACTAAAGGTCACCGAGGAGCAGGTGGCCATTGCTAAGGTAAGGCCAAGCTTTTCTCTACTTGTTTTCTCCTAGTTGTTTTTTTCTCTCTTTGGCTAACCCTGCAGAGTTGTTCCCTAGGCCTATGCCTGAGCACTGAAGGTCATAGGGCCAACTCTGTCTGTTTTGGTCTTGCACAAGCGAATCCACGACCTCCAGACGGAGTGCCGAAAATTGGAAGATTCTGCAGCCAAGTGCAAATGTCGCTATGAGAAGCTGAAGAAAGAGAAAGAGGCCTTGGAGGTCGTGAAAGAGGCCTTGTAGGCTGAAAGGGAAACCTATAGTGCCAGTTGGAAGAAGCCCACCCTAAAGCAGAGACCAAGGCTGCGATGGGAATTGAGATGGTGGCTAAGGCTAAGCATAAGAACTACTGGCTGGGACATGAGGACCGTTCAGAATTCTTTCGGGAATTCTTGATGACCTTGGCCCTTGACACTTTCCGCTAGGAGGGCTATTTCAAGGCGTATGTTAAGTATATTGAGGATTGTCGTCAAGCCCGGGCCGACGGTGGAAACATTGAACTGGTGGACTTCAATCCGCCGGCAGCTAATGAAGACGGTTCAGGCGATGAGGAGATCGCGCCTCTAGACGGTGAGGCCGCGACCCTTGATGATGAAGGCGATGAGGCTGCGGCGCACGAGGACAGTGATAATGATGAGGATCCGGACATTTGATGTATAAGGGTCCTTGTTTACTTGTTGTTTTTTTCTTGTTTTCGGCCTACTGGTCCTTCATTAGGGTTTGTGCTTCTCTTTATTCAATGAAAGCTTTGAATTTTTGCCATGGAATCCTCGCCTTTATTATTAACCTCTTCACTTGTTGTTTCACTTGCCTCTGTGTACACGCTTACCTTCGTAATCGCTGGTGCTTTGTAGGATTGTGGCCCTTAAGGGAAACGACAAGTGAGGGGTGCACTTTTCTGTACGGAGTGTGGTAGGACCATTAGCCCCTTTTTTAGGCGATAAAAATGTACAGACCCTCAACCCCTTTTAGGGGCTAAAGGTATAGCGACTGGCCCTAAGGCCATGCTAAAGAACCGTTAGTGCCTTTTTAGGGGCTAAAAGGCATAGTGATCAGTCATAAAGTTGAGTTGTAGGGCACTTTTTTCTTTTGGAGCCTAAAGGTATAGCGACTGGCCTTTGGATCGTGCTTGAGAACCCTTAGCACCTTTTGAGGCTAAAGGTATAGCAACTGGCTGTTAGGCCGTGCTTGAGAACCCGTAGCCCCCAAAGGGGGCTAAAAGGCATAGTGACCGGCCCCTAGGTCGTGCTAGAGAACCCTTAGCCCGTTTTGGAGGCTAAAGGCATAGCGACTGACCCTTAGGCCGTGCTTAAGAACCCTTAGCCCCCTTTGGGGGCCAAAAGGCATAGCGACCGGCCATAAGGCCGAGCTGTAAGGCCCTTAGCCTCTTTTGAGGGCTAAAGGTATGGCACCCGACCCCTAAGCCATGCTTAAGAACCCTTAGCCTCTTTTGGCAGCTAAAAGACATAACAACCGGCCATAAGGTCAAGTTGTAGAGCCATTATCTCTTTTTGGAGGCTAAAGGTATAACGACTGGCCCCTCTGCCGTGCTTGAGAACTCTTAGCCCCTTTTGGGAGCTAAAGGTATAGTGACCGACCATTAGGTCGTATTTGAGAACTTGTAGCCCCTTTTGGGAGCTCAAAGGCATAGCGACTGACCATAGGGCTGAGCTGTAGGGTCCTTAACCCCTTTTGGGGGCTAAAGGTATAGCGACGGGCCCCTAGCCCGTGGTAGAGAATCCTTAGCCCCTTTTGGGGGCTAAAGGCATAGCAACTAGCGTATAGGATGTGTTTGAGAACCCTTAGCCCCTTTTAGGGGCTAAAAGGCATAGCGATCAGCCATAAGGCTGAACTGTAGGCCCTTAGTCCCTTTTGGGGGCTAAAGGTATGGCAATCGGTCTGTTGGCCGTGCGTGAGAACCCTTAGCCTCTTTTGGGGGCTAAAAGGTATAGCGACCGGCCATAGGGCCGAGCTGTAGGGCCCTTGGCTCTTTTAGGGGCTAAAGGTATATCAATCGGTCTCTAGGCTGTGCTTGAGAAACCTTTAGACCCTTTTGGGGGTTAAAGATATAGCGACCGGTTGTTCGGCCGTGCTTGAGAATTCGTAGGCCGTTTTGGGGCCTAAAAAGGCACAGCGACCGACCATAGGGCCGAGCTATAGGGTCCTTTATCCCTTTTGGGGGCAAAAGGTATAATCACCAGCCCCTAGGTCGTGTTAGAGAACACTTAGCCCCTTGTGGGGGCTAAAGGTGGAGAAGAGATAGACATGCCCAAAATTGCCTTTGCGGTCAATTTATTTATTGTAGGAAAAACACAAGTACATAGTTATCAATCTTGAAGTAGGAAAATATCGCTACTAGTAGTATTTCTGCAGATCACTGCAATGCCAGGTTCTCGGAGTAGGGGTGCCTCTAGGGGTCTCTAGATGATACGTACCTGGTTGTACTTGATTTGTTACCTTGTATGGACCTTCCTAATTTTCCATGAGCTTGCCTTGCTCTCCTGTGCATGCCACCGCTTCGGTACGACGAAGGACAAGATCTCCGACCCTGATGGGGAGGAGTTTGATTGTGCGATCATGGACCCACGAAATGCATGGTTTGTAAAGGGCATCTTGGAGGAGGGCATCACCTCGGACAGAGGGGAGGAGGCTAAGAGCTTCTTGGAGAGCTGTATCGTTAAGTTCTTCTTAGAACGTGGTAAGGCGATGGGTGCAGAGTGCTATTTCAATAGGCAGCACAACCTCTGACCCATATGCCAACATCAATGGTGTTTCTCTCGTTGCTGTCTTTTCGGTTGTGCGGATTGACCATAAGACACCATGTAGTTCCTTAGCCCATTTGCCCTTTGCTTCATCAAGCTTCTTTTGTAAGCCATGTTAGATGACATTGTTTACAACCTCGACCTATCTATTTGTCCATGGATGGGCCACGACGTTGAACTGAGCTTGACACCCTAGGATGTTAAGATAATTGATGACTTTTTTTATGTTGAACTGCCACCCGTTGTTGAAGATTATTGCTCGAGGAATGCTGAAGCAAGTGATGATATTTTTCCAAATGAATTTTTGGACCTTGGTTGCGGTAATGGAGGTGACAGTCTTGGCTTCTATCCACATGTTGAAGTAATCCACCGCAACAAAAAGTTACTTGCATTAACACGTGGCCTTGGGGAAAGGTTCAAGTATGTTTACGCCTCATGTAGCAAATGGTAAGGAACTGATGATCGGCGTTATAGGTGTGGTAGGTTGTCGTTGGATGGGGGCGAACTTATGGCACTTGTCACAGGTGCAAACCAGGTTCATGTCATCCTCTCGCAGGGAAGGCCAATAATAGCCACTCCGTATGGTTGCAACCACTAGGGAGCGCCCACCAATATGAGAACTGCATACTTCTTCGCGTAACTCCTCCAGTATCATCTTCCGCCATCTCCGGGGTCACGCAGCGCAGACGCGGTCGGGCATAAGATCGCTTGCATAAGATCTCGTCATACAGTATGAACCAATTCGCCCGTCTTTTCACACAGTCTGTCTCCTTGGAGTCCAGGGGCAGTGTGCCATCTTTTAGGTACATGCGAATGGGGTCCATCCGTGTGGAACTCCTATCCAACCAAAGTAATTCATGAGGGTCGATGCTTCTTTCTGTCAGAGTTTCCCATTGGATTCGTTTGGGCTTCCTGTCCGTGGAGAAGCTAGCCAGTTTTGATAGCGTAGCAGCTAGCCGATTCTCTAACTGCAGTATATGTGTTATCGAGAAATGCTTTAATAGCCTTGTGGCTTCGCACACCCGCCGGACGTAGGCTGCCATAGTGTCATCTTTTACCTTATACTCCCTATTGAGCTGGCTAACCACGAGCTGAGAGTTCAAAAACGCTCGGACCGAGTCCACCCTTGCAGTATAGTACAACTCCATGCCAGCTATCAAGGCCTCATATTCAGCTTCATTGTTAGACGCCTTGAACATGAACTTTAAGACATGTTCGTGCCGCTCTCCCTGGGGCTCTCAATGATTAGGTTGGCACCACTGCCATCTTTAGCAGAGCCGTCCACGTAAAGATTCCAAGAGGGGGGAGGCAAGTCTGTATTCATAAGTATGTTGGCGCTTTTAGCCAAGAAATCTACCAAGGCCTAGACCTTGATGGCTTGTCGGGCCTTAAAGACAAGGTCATATTGGGACGACTCTACCGCCAACTTTAAGATTCGTCCAGAGGCCTCTAGCCTTTGCAGGACATTTTTCAGGGGCTGGTTATTAAGGACGATCACCTTATGCGCCTCGAAGTTAGGCTGCAACTTCCGGCTGGTCATCACTAGTGTGTAGGCGAACTTCTCAATGAGATGATACTTTACTTAGCCCCTGCTAAGGCATGGCTTACATAATAAATCGGGATCTGTCCTTGGCTCTTTCCACCACTAGAACTGCGCTTATAGCCTTTTCTGAGATGGCTAGGTAGAGTAGGAGCATCTCCCCAGGGAGGGGACTAGCTATCTTCGGCAAATGAGCCAAGCATGTTTTAAGTAATTGGAAGGCCTCATCAGCTTCCTTGTCCCAAGCAAAATTTGCACGCCTCCGAAGCACACGAAAGAAGGGTTGGCATTTGTCAGCGGACTTGGACATGAAACGCCCCAATGCCACGATGCACCCAGTTAACCGCTAGACCTCTTTAAGATTACGTGGGGTTTAATATTACACTGCTTGGATTTTGACCGAATTAGCCTCTATTCCTCGACTGCTAACCATGAATCCAAGGAACTTTCCTGACCGAACTCCAAACACACATTTCTTTGGGTTGACCTTCATGCCAAATGTCCGAAGGATATTGAACATCTACCGCAGCTCTTGCTGTCCTTAGTGTTGAGCAAACTGTTAACGATCATATCATGCATGTATACCTCCATGGTTCGCCGGATAAGGGGTTCAAATAGTTTGTTTACTAGCTGTTGTTATATGGGCCCCGCATTTTTCAGCCCGAAGGGCATCACTTTGTAGTAGTGTATGCCTCTGTCAATCATGAGCACAACTTTTTCTTGATCCTTGGGGCACAAGGGTATCTAATGGTATCCTGAAAACGCATCCGTGAACCTTAGCAAAGCATGGTCAGCCGTGACATCCACCAGATTTTCAATGTTTAGCAGAGGGAAGCTGTCTTGTGGGCATGCCTTGTTTAGATCGGTAAGTCCACGCACATTCTCCAAGTCCCGTTAGGTTTCTTGATGAGCACCACATTCAAGATCCACTCGGGATATTGACGCTCTCAAACGAAGCCCACCTCTAACAACTTTTGCACCTCCGCGGTCACTACCGCGACCCTCTTGGGGCCAGTGTGTCATTTCTTTTGGATCACTGGCTTGTTCATGGGGTCTACGTTCATTCGATGCTCCATTACTTTGGGGTTGATGTCGGACATCTCCTCGGGACCAAAGGCGAAGACATCCCGGTATTCCTGTAAGAGCTTAACCAAGGCGTGCCAGGTGGAGGCCTCTATCTCCCGACCCAAATGAACTGTGGGCTTAAGACGCTCTTCGTCCAGGGGGATCTCTTCGATGCCATCGGCGGCCTCTGGACATGGTCACTCAGGGTTCAGTCGAAGCCAACATGTGTATTACCAAGGCTTCGGCAGGAGGAGGAGGCACGATCCGTGCCTTTTTATCCAAAGTTGGAGGCCCTGGGAGTTGACACTCGGTCGACTATTCCACCAGTGGCCGGATGCTAACAAGGTAGCACTCTTTGGCCCGTTCGCTGGTCTCCTTGTAGCTTGCCAACACTTCCATCATTGGTCTCGAACTGAAGCTGAAGTAGATACGAGGCAATAACATCCTTTACCTTATGTAGAGTTGGCCTTCCCAAGATGACGTTGTAGGTCGTAGGGACATTAACTACCAAGAAGTCTACCTCTAGATTTCTTGGCTAGGCCTTGTCCCCAAAGTGCAGTGGGAGGCGGATCATCCCTGTGGGGTTCACCTCTTGGCCCCGAAACCCAAAATAAGGCGTACTAGGGGGACGATTTCTCTCCCTGGATAATTAAGCTTTTTCAAACAGTCCCACATGATGATGTCCACTGAACTTCTAGTGTCGATTAGGATTCTACGGACAATGGTGCTGGCCACTTTCATCTCGACCACTAGCGGGTCATTGTGCGATGAGGCAAAGTGCGGGCCCTTTCGCCAATCGAACGCCATAGTTGGTACTGTGACACGGCTCCCCTATTCGGCCATGATGACCTGCTGTGCTTCTCGAAGCCAAGCTTTCCAAGCGGACCGAGTGACACCCTCCACGTATCCACCAACAATGGTGGCCACCATTTCGGTGAAGCACTCTTCCTCAAGAGGTTCAGGCCATGCAGGCTCACGTTCCTTTCGAAGGAATTGTGGCACTCTCATTAAGAAATGATTGATCTATCTCTTGTTGGCTAGCTCGCGAAGGGCCTTCCTCAACTCTCGACACTCGGCGATTGTATGCCCGTTTTGTTCGTGAAACTCATAATATTTCCGCGCATGGGGTGCTTCTTCACCTCCATGAGTATGCTTCAGGGGTTTGTAGTGAAGCAGGGGTCTGTAGTGAAGCAGGGGTCTACAATTTTGAGCCTCGGGCTCCTGTCCCCTCATCGCAAGTTCCTGTCAACTAGGGCCTCGGCTTTCTTGGGGTATTGGTGCTTTTAGCGCAAATTTCGGTGGCACAGATAAAGTCGGGGGCTTTTCTCTACGCCTCCGCTAGTGTGGTCTCCTTCTACTATGCCAAAGAGAACTTGAATCGTCCCCTCTTCAGGCCATTCAAAAATGAGGTGAACACCACCCCATCTTCCAAGTCTCGACACAAGACTGCTTCCTGGTACAAGCGCTTGACGAAGTCTGCCAGGGACTCTTGTAGTCCCTGCTTATTCTTCAACAGGTGGATGCTGGTCCGCCTTTCTTTACGGCTAGCGATGAATTGGATGACAAATCTATCAGCTAGATTCTAAAAGCAAGAAACGCTTACTAGAGTTAAACTGTTAAACCAGGATTGCGCTACCCCTTTCAGGGTAGCCGGGAAGCATCAATAGTAGGCAACATCGTCCTCCTCTGGGGCTTACATCTACGCCTTATGCACCCCTAGGTGTTCTTCTGGTCGGTGGTCCCATCGTACAGGCCCACGGTGGGCATCTTTACCTTACTGTAGAGCGGAACATTGATTATCACTGCACTAAACAGAGTAGAGAAAGCGGCCAGCCTGTCCGGGCAGACGTGCCGGACACGTTGATGGGAGTCTCAGGACGCTTCCCTACCTCTACTACCAGCGTACTCCTTCGAGCGAGACCGACCCTAGGGGGTCTGGGTAGAGACCGTAGTGATGACGGGATCCTTGAACGCGCATGCCTCTAAGGGGAGGGTTGCAAATGCATTCGCGGTTCGAGCAGCGCTCAGGGGTGCGTTGCCAACCTGAGGTCTCCCCGCGGGGCCACAAGGTTTTCTCCAGCTCCTTAAACCAGGCACTACGTCGGGAATGCGTTGCATACAATGTTGAGCCCGTGGTTGACTTCGTCAGTCTTTCCTGGTTGAAGCGCCGACTCTATAGGGCGTCCGCTCTGATAGAACAATCACGGTTTTCTCCCCGTGATCGGCCGTTCCTATCTAGGCGTACGATCTCCCTTACCTCGTCACTGTGATGATGTGACATGATGGGGGCGTGCCTATGGGAAGGCTTGCAGACCGTGGTAGGCATGTAATCGAAGTGAGAAAGAGGCCGCGCAGAGGTCGAGGCTTCCATAGCCTTCTTCACTTCTTCAATCACCTACTGCATGATTGTGTCAGTCATGGTGGACATGAGGCTCTTGAGTGCGTCCACCATAATGTATGCCTCCTGCTCAGGTTGGCGTGGCCCAACCAAACGGGGGTTTGCCCTGGAACTTTCTGAGGCGTGCTACACCTCGGGAGGTGTCGAGACTTCTGTCACGGTTGCCTTGTCTCTTAGGGCCCGAGCCTGTGTAGGTCCGTTGACCACCATCATTCACCGTTCTCTGCCCACAGAGGCCAAATATGTTTCAGGAATCTCTTGGGTTACTGAGGATGACGTGGGATTAGAGCAAATTTACGTGATGGCACGTACAAAATGGCTGATGATCTCCTCCTCGAGTGTTGAACCTGTAAAAGGGGCGGCCTTGGGTGCGGTCTGGGGAATGCCTCTCTGACGGTTAAGTCAATGGAGGGTCCCAGTAAAAGACAAAGCAGTAAAGAGAGAATTTAAGAGGAATGCGAAAGTGTGCCAAAGAGCGAATCCTTTTTTCGAGGTAGGTAGGTGGGTATTTATAGCTCCTATAGCAGGGGGTAAAATAGTAATTTCACTCTGGAGGTTCCCCTAATAGGCTGTTAGACATTAGACATGACTAAAGTTACCAACTTCGTAAGTTTTTTTCCTATTCTAATCAAGTTCGACTTGAAGACTAGTAGTTCAACACCAACTAAATCCTTTATATTGTCAGTCAAATAATAGGGCCTAAATTTCACCAATGGGAATAATATCTATATAAAAGCACTCGACAGCCCACAACCAAAGTACTTCACCAGTCTAATTCATGAACCTTCAAACCTGGAATTGATGTTGGGGGGAGGAAAGTGAAATTATAGTGGAAACACTCAAGAATTTGAAACCCAGGATGGGGCTACCTCATACTTCGTCTTTGCCCCAAAATCGCAGCCAGTTGAGCATCCAAAATCAAAGTAGGTGAAGTAAACTTGAACAATTATAATCTAAATTGAATAACTTTGATATCAAATCTGCAATTTATGGCCGAAATGAATGAGGTACATCACTGAGGACTAAAGCCCAAATCTCGAATTGAAAAAGGAATGAAAAAAAACAACAACGAAAGTTCAATCCCTCAAAAATTAACTATCTCTACCCCTCTTATCTCCACTTCTCAGCCCCCAAAGCCGAGCCCTCAATGCTCTATTAAGGCCCTTGTAATTGCTCGACCCTTCATGGTGATGATGATAGAACTACTGGGTAACTGTCGCGTAGAAAATGAGTCTTTAAAATTCCGGTTTATGGTAGCAATGAATATCGATGATTGAAGGAGGAGAGAGAGAGTCCATGGCTATTATGGGGACGATGAAGAGGCAACAGCTTGGGGGGGAGTTTCGGGTTTTTAGGATCGAATTTATGGCGAAGAAGAAGTGTAAAGCTTGTCGTAAAGCTATAAATTAAACCACTATTTTGATTTATAAATAAGATTTATAACATAGGAAAGTAGGGATCGATCCCACGAGGAAAAATTATGATAGTAAGCTAGTTTAAATCGAATTAAATTTGCTACTCTAATTTATTTTACTTTCTTCTTATAGTACTAAAACAAATCAAATTAAACAAGTAAAAATCTAGAAAAAAATACTTAATGTTGCCCCTAAATTTTCAAAAATTTAACTCTGGAAATAAAAATAGTAAATAGCTATCCTAAATATTCTGGAAAAAAAGCAGAAATAATCGCACAATATTAGACTGAAAATTAAAAAAGAAAATAACAGACAGAAAATTAATATTATGAAAGTATGTAACTTTATATCTCCAAAATTATGTGTAATCAAATTTAGAAAAATTAAAACAAAAAATTAACAACAGAAAATTAAAACAGAAAATAAAATATGAAATTAGAGAAATAATAAACTGCACTAATATGAATACACAAATAAATAAGAAATGCACCAAGATTTTAAAATATAATTTTTTAGACTCAATAAAAGACTAAGAATGTAAAATAAAAATTAGAAACGTAATTTTCAGATTTATTATAACAAAAAACCTGCACGTATTAAACTCACGAAATAATTTTGAAATATTATGAAATAATTTCCAAAAATTATAAAATTAAATAGTAACAGATTAAGATACTAAATAAAACCTAAAATCAAACAAAATACAAAAAAAACACAAAAAGGAACTATTTTTAGCCTAATTTCTAACAAACCGGTAAATAAATGGCAAAGTAGAATAGAAAATAAATATGAACATTTTAATCACACTAAAAACCAAAATATAACTAATGTAAAATCACTAAGACACTCTTAAAAGACTAATATTGGGGGTGGGGGGTTGTAAACAAAATTTATATGAAATCTTGTAAATTTGAGAATTAAAATTGACAAACTAAAGAAATTTACTAAAAAGCAACAAATAATTATCGAATATACCAAATTTATGGAAAACACTTAGCATAATCTGTATCCACCATGCAAATTAATATTTATCATAAACACACAATTCGATTTATCCATGATTTAGACTGTAGAGGACACCCACCATCGAATCTTTTCCATTTTTCCTTATTTTATAGTTTATTTAAGTCCAGCCTTAATATAAACCATACTAGTTTTGATAACCCTAGCACCAACGTAAGAATTTAATCAAACTAGAGCATTAAGTATTAGAAAAACATCATCTAACACCTTGTAATCAATTTACCACTAAATTGATTTAACAAAGATCTATAATGATTACCTAATTAAAAGAGATTGGTTTGAGCCATCCATGATTAATTGGGGTGATACTTATGCCCAAAAGACTATAGCTTTTATAGACTAAAGCCTTTTAAAATATCATATGAATTTGTATTAAACCAACTAGCATGTATTCTAATTAATCTAACGCGAATATCATAAACGATAAATACTAATCGTTATAGAATCATGAATAAAAATCAACTAGACAATAAAGCATAAAACTTGTTTCAAAATAACTAATTTAGCATGGTTTCAAATAGATTATACTAAGTACTAGGAAATTATTCACTCATATTAAAAATAAAATCCTAACAATTAACCAAAGATTTCATGCTTAACACTAAACTAAACTAAAAAAATAAAATTAAAAAAATAGCAATAGAATACTAGATGATGACGATGAGAATAGGTGATGATGAGGATGATGTGTGAGATGATGAGGGATTTTGTGTGATGCCCAGAGAGGTGAGATGATAGTGATGATGATGATGATGATTGATGTTGATCGTGATGATGGTGAGGGTGGGATGACATTTGGTGATGGTGAGGATATTTGGTGAGGAGGCTGCCGTGTGAGAGGAGGTGAGGGAGGGTTGGACGTGAATGTTGCGGTGATGGCGTGAGGGTTTTTGATGTGTAGGAGGATTTTAATAGCATAATATAGCTAGGGTTTCTTTTCCTTATAGGATGTCTTCTTCTCCAAGTCTTCTAATTCCTCTTTAATTAGGAGTAGTAATCTTGTAACTCTACCCCAAATAAATCATTATAAAAATAATATTTTTCAAAATTCATTATTTTTTAGACCAACTTGATAAATTCGCTTGTAAAATCCTTTAGTAAATAAAACCCAAACTTCAACGTCTTCTCTTCTCCTCTTTCTTTATTAAAGCTTAACCTAAAAATATATATAAAATAAAGTAAATTAGACAAAATAATATATATAATATAATCAAATTAATTATTAAAAACATACATGAATTATGACTTAACAAATTGCCCCACCTTTAGACTTTGGACGTCCTCGTGCAAAGAAATATGGGACACGACTTAAAACTGATCCTCTTTCTTTCATATAAAGTCATGCATAAATATAATATTTATACTAGGCATTTGCTTGCTTTAAAAACAGTTTTATGCAAAATTAATTAGTTTTCCTTCCAACAAGTGAATAACTACTAAACATCCAACTACCATAAAAGAGTTTCTTCATCAGCCTCCCAACATTTCTTTAATGAAGTAACAAGAGAAATAATCATCCATCTCTTTTAAGCACGCATACACCTATCAAAGGGTCTAAAAATTTTATGATGGAAAATTTGAAGTACGATATGGCTATAGAGACAATTGAACTAGAAGGAATGACTCATTGAAATTGATTCTAAACTTGCCTTGTAATTTTTTTATTTTTTTTTTCCCTCCAAAACTCCAATTGTGCACATATTTGAGGCCCATATAGGGTCTCAAAAATTAAACACTCCCTGTCTCACACTCACCCGAATAGAGGTGCTGGAGTTTACAATTTATTCGCATCACTATTTTATTTATTTATTGGTTGTTAGTTTGGTACGAGTCATTGATCAGCCAAAAAAGGGCAATGACTCTCCCAAGCATGGGTTACTCCATACATAAGGCTCAATTTGAGACCTAAACTTAAGGGGAAAAGGTGCCAAGACACCTACTCCTACCCATGTTGGTAATCTAACTTTTTTCTTTTTTCTTTTCTTTTTTCTCTTTTTTTTTCTTTTATAAGACAAGAAAAAGTCACAATTTTAATGAGTTATTCTTCTAATTCAATAGTCTAGGAAAAGAACTAGGTCATTTTATTGCCTCTAAAGCGGCTATATAATATGATTAAATAGGATGGATAACTATGACAGTTACTCATTAAAGAGATATATGAGGATCAGCTCAAACTTCTTTGAATGACAGTTAGCATGCTTAAAAGTCCTCACTCATAGAAGAATAAACTAAAAATAGCTATGCAAATTTTTTTTTTTAAGAAAGCCTAGCATAAACTCATATTCATGCATTGTTTATAAGAAAATCACAAATTTTTTATTTTTTATTTCAAGAATAAATACTACAAGAACTAAATGTAGGATGCACCCCCTACACTTAATTCATGCATTGTCTCTAATGCATGCAAAAAGATAGAAATAATGAAGTAAAAGTAAAATTAAATGGGTCATTCCCTAAAAACCATTGGGTTACCTCCCAACCAGCGCCTTTGTTTACTATCGTTGGCTCGACACAAATGAGCTCATGGATCCTCTAGTCGGATCTCCTCCACTAAGTATACTTGATCTCCTTCATAGAAGTGCTTTAGCCGGTGACCATTTACTTTGAAAATTTTATTAGTAGCAAAGGATTTAATGTCAACAGCACCAAGTGGATAAGTCCTTACTACCATAAAAGGTCCTAGCCATCTAGAGTTTAACTTACCAGGAAAGAGTTTCAATTTTAAATTGAACAACAACACTTTTTCTTCCACCTGAAATTCTTTCCTACTAAGCTTAACATCATGAAAAGTTTTGGCTTTACCTTTGTAGATCACTGAATTGTCATAGGCTTCTGGGCAAGTCTCTTCTAATTCCTGTAATTGCGACTTACGTTCCTTTCCTGCTAGGTCATAATCTAAATTACACTACTTCACAGCCCAATATGATTTATGGTCGAGTTCTACAGGGAGATGATATGCTTTACCAAAAACGAACCTATAAGGTGACATATCTATAGGTGTCTTATATGCAGTCCTATAGGCCCAGAGAGCTTCCTCTAACCTAAGACTCCAATCTTTCTTATCTAGTCTAACAACCTTTTCTAATATGCCCTTAATCTCTTTGTTGGAGATTTCAACTTGGCCATTTGTTTGGGGATGGTAACCAATAGACACGTTATGAGTTACATGATATTTGGCTAGGAAGGAACCTAAGGCTCTATTACAAAAATGTGTTCCCCTATCATTGATGATTGCTTTAAGAACTCTATATCTATGCAAAATGAGAGATTTAACATGTTTCACCACAGTTTTAGCATCATTAGCTTTAGTAGCCACAACTTCAATCCACTTAGATACATAGTCAACAAGCATAGGAATGTAAGTAAAACCAAAATAAGGGGGAAAAAGGTCCCATAAAATCAATAGCCCATACATCAAAAATCTCACAAACATACACATTATGTAGAGGCATTTGATTCCTTCTAGATAAATTTTCTGTCTTCTGGCATGCTTCACATGTTTTGCAAAATTCATAGGCATCCCTAAAAATAGTAGGCCAATAAAATCCACATTCAAGAACTTTGTGTGCCGTTCTTTTGGGTTCGAAATGTCCCCCACTTTCAAAAGAGTGATAGAAGGTTAAGATTGAATGAAATTCACTGTCATCTACACAACGCCTTATAATCTGATCTACACAAAATTTCCATAAATATGGGTCATCCCAAACATAATATTTGGATTGAGCACTTGTCTTCTCCTTTTGGTTTTTAGACAAGTCTATAGGAAAGGTTTTAGTTACTATATAATTAACCATATCATAATACCAAGGCAGCCTATCAATGATAGCATATAAAGTCTCATCAGGGAAACAATCACTCAATGGATTCCCACTTTTCCCATTGTCTAGGCTACTTAGATGGTCTGCTACTAAATTTTCAGCTCCTGGTTTATCTTTAATCGCCAATTGGAATTCTTGCAGTAGTAGGACCTTTCTAATCAATCTAGGTTTTGAGTCATTCTTACTTAACAAATGTTTAATAGCAGAATGATCAGTATAAACAGTAACTTTAACACCTAATAGATAAGGATGAAACTTTTCTAGAGTAAAAACAATAGCATACATTTCCTTTTCTATAATAGTATAGTTACACGGTGCTGGGTCAAGAGTTCTGGAAGCAAAATAAATCACATGAGGTACTTTCCCTACTATTTGACCTAAGAGTTCCCTTACTGCGTTATCACTAGCATCACACATGAGTCCAAAAGGCAATGGCCAATTGGGGGATTGTACTATAGGAGTCGTGGTCAATGTCAACTTCAATTGGTCAAAGCTCTCCTATAGTCCTAATTAAAATCAAATAAAGTATTTTTTTACAAGTAAAGCACATAAAGGAGAGGCAGTCTTAGAAAAATCCTTGATAAATCTCCTATAAAAGCCAACATGACTTAGAAATGACCTCACCTCCTTGACACACTATGGATAGGGCAAAGATTGAATGATTTCGACTTTAGCCTTATCAACCTCTAATCCCTTGGATGACACTACATGACCTAAAACTACTCCATGTTCCACCATGAAATGGCACTTTTCAAAATTAAGCACCAAATTAGTCTTAATGCAACACTTAAGTATTAGCGTAAGATGATGCAAGCACTCATCAAAGGAATCACCTTGTACAGTAAAATCATCCATGAAAACTTTCATAATTTTGGTGATAAAATAAGAAAAGATACTCATCATACACCTTTGAAATGTACATAGTAGGTGCATTACATAGACCAAAAGGCATTCTTATAAAAGCATAAGTTCCAAAAGGATAGGTAAAAGTAGTCTTTTCTTGATCCTTAGGAGCTATAAGAACCTGAATATAACCTGAATAACCATCTAGAAAGCTATAATGTGACCTCCCAGCTAGTCTCTCAAACATTTGGTCCATAAAGGGCAATGGAAAATGGCCCTTCTTTGTGGCCTTGTTAAGCTTTCTATAGTCAATGAACACTCTTTAACCACTTTGGACTCTAGTAGGTATTAACTGACATTCCTTGTTCTGTACTACTATTATTCCCCCCCTTTTTAGGAACAACATGGATAGGACTAACCCACTTAGAATCAGCAATGGGGTATATTACTCCAGCATCTAACCAATTAAGAATTTCTTTTTGAACTACCTCCATCATAGGTAGATTTAGTCTTCGCTAAGGGTCTCTCTTAGGCTTAACATATGATTCTAATGTGATTTTATCTGAACTTAATGTAGGGCTAAATCCTTTAAGGTCTTCTAAAGTCCACCCTAACGCTTCACTATGTTCTTTAAGCACCCTAATAAGTTTATCCTCTTGTTCAGATGTAAGCGCATTAGAGATTATAACATGTAAGGTCTCATCATCCCCTAAATAAGCATACTCAAGATTTTCAGGTAATGGTTTTAGTTCTAGCTTAGGGGGTGAAATGCGAGAGGGTAGCATCTTCGCATGACTTTCAGGCAATAATAGCTTCCTAGGTCTGTCAACTACATGTAATTGCAACAAAGACTCTATGCTACCCACTAACTCATTATTAATATGGTAAGGCACATTATGAAGCATAAACTGATCCAAACCTTGAGGAAGTACAGTTAACAATTCATCATCATGAGACAGTTCACAAACATCTTGGGACAATTCATCAATCACATCAAGTACACACAGATAATTCACATTAGCGGGAAATCTCATAGCATCAAAAATATTGAACTTAATGATTTCACCATCAAATTCCGTAGTTAGTGTTCATGCATGCACATCTATTTTTTTCCTAGATGTTTTAAGAAATGGTCTACCAAGCAATATGGGAGCATCATGGCATGCATCACCCATGTCCAATACATAAAAGTCAGTAGGAAAAACAAGCTCATTGACTTGGACTAAGACATCTTCTAAAACTCCATTTGGGTATGCATTACTCATATCAGCTAACTAAATGATTGAATCAGTTTTATTTAAGTCTCCTAAGTGTAGTTTGTCATAAATGGACCTAGGAATCACATTAATGGAAGCTCCTAAATCAAGCATAGCTTTATCAAAGGAGAGGTTTCGAATTTTACAAGGAATAGAGAATACACCTGGGTCCTTACATTTAGGGAGAAGCTTCTTTTGGAAAACAGCAAACACATTTTCCCCCACACTTACCTTTTCGTCCCCCTTCAGTTTACGTTTTGCAGTACAAAGCTCTTTAAGGAACTTAGCATAATGAGGCACCTGCTTTATGGCATCTAGGAGAGGAATGTTAATCTCTACCTTCCTAAATGTTTCTAAGATTTCTTGGTTTGCGTTATCTACCTTAGGGGTTTTCCTTATCAGTTTAGTAGGAAAAGGTGGTAATGGCTTGTAAAGTTCCTTCTTATCCTCACCTACTTCCTTAACATTAGAGGCGGTGTCTTGATCTTGGTTAGGTTCAGGTTTGTTGACCTCTATTTCATGCTCTAGCTCTATATTCTTCATAGGTTCCTTCAATTCTTTCCCACTCGTAAGTGTCATGGCATTCATATTTTCCTTTGGTTATGGAATGGTTGAGATGGCAATCTATGTTGTATTTGGGCCTGGAGGTTGCTAACTATGGTATCAGTAGCAGTCTATCTTTCCTGGACTTGTTTAGCAGTCATCTCTATGTTTTAAAACCTAGTGTCGGTCTCCTTTTTCTGGTCATCCATATTTTTTATGACTTGCTCTAAAAAGAAAGTTCTTCTATCCTGAGCAGATGGTTGACATGATGGTTGGTCAAAACCTGGGGGGGTTCTTCCTAGGTCCATATTCCCTAGCTTAAGCCGAAGTCTTATTAATCAAAGCCCCCCCACTAGCAGCATCCACCATATTTCTATCTATAGGTAATCAACCTTCATAGAAATATTGAATCAATAATTGTTCAGAAATTTGATGTTAGGGACAACTAGCACATAATTTATTAAAACGTTCCCAATACTCATGGCAAGTTTCCCCATTCATATGTTTAATTCCATATATTTCTTTTCTAATTGATGCAATTCTAGATGCGGGAAAAAATTTCTCTAAAAATGCTTTATGAACTTGGGTCCATGTAGGGAATGTTACAGGGGGTAAGTAATATAACCAGTCTTTGGCCTTATCCTGAAGTAAGAAAGGAAAGACTGTCAACCTAATTTGATCCTGGGTCATACCCTCAGGTTGCATGGTCGAACATGTAATAATGAACTCATTAATATGACAATATGGATCCTCACCAGGCAATCTATGAAACATAGGCAATAAGTTTAAAAATCCAGAGTTTAATTTTAGTGGTCGGTCTAATACAGGGTAAGTAATGGATAAAGGTTGAGTTTCCAAATTAGGTGCAGCAAGCTCATGTAAAGTAGCCATCTCAACTTTAATATCTTCACAACTTACCGAGTCGGAGTTTACATATTCAGAATCACTTACTTTACTTTCAGACACCTCAAATATATGCTCCTTTTTCTCTTCGATCATACGATCACTCCTTAATCTCATAAACTAAAACAACTTATAAAAATAAAATACTAGAGTTAAAACAAAATAATAAAAGTAGTAAAACTAAATAGAAGCAAACTAACGATTTTATTTTCTTTCCCCGACAACGGTACCAAAATTTGTGAAGCTTATCGTAGAGCTACAAATTGAACCGCTACTTTGATTTATAAATAATATTTAAAGCATAGGAAAGTAGGGACCGATCCCATGAGGAAAGATTATGATAGTAAGCTAGTTTAAATCGAATTAAATTTACTACTCTAATTTATTTCCCTTTTGTTTATATTACTAAAACAAGTCAAATTAAACAAGTAAAAATTTGGAAAAATTACTCAATATTGCCCCTAAATGTTTTAAATTTAATTCTGAAAATAAAAACTGTAAATAGATATCATAAATATTTTGAAAAAATAAAAACAGAAATAATCACACAATATTAGACTGAAAATTAAAGCAGAAAATAATAGGCAGAAAATTAATATTAAAAATCACAAAAAGTAATCTAAATTAATATTGTACAAGTTTATAACTTCATATCTCCAAAATTATATGTAATTAAATTCAGAAAAATTAAAACAGAAAATTAACTACAGAATATTAAAACATAAAATAAAATCTAAAATTAGAGAAATAATAAACTGCGCTAATATAAATACAAAAATAAATAAGAAAAGTACCCAGATTTTAAAATATAATCTATAGACTCATTAAAACCCTAAGAACGTAAAATAAAAGTTAGAAACGTAATTTTCAGATTTATTATAGCAAAAAACCTGCACGTACTAAACTCGCGAAATAATTTTGAAAAATTATGAAATAATTTTCAAAACTTCTGAAATTAAATAGTAACAGATTAGGATACTAAATAAACCCTAAACTGAAACAAAATTTGAAAAAACACACAAGGAACTATTTTCAGCCTAATTTCTAACAAACTGGTAAATAAATGGCAAAGTAGAATAGAAAATAAATATGAACATTTTAATCACAATAAAACCAAAATATAACTAATCTAAAATACACTCCTAAAAGACTACCCTTTTGGGGGGGGGGGAATGAAGTTTATATTGAAGCTTATAAATTTGAGAATTAAAATTGACAAACTAAAGAAATTAACTAAAATGCAACAAATAATTCTCGAATATACCAAATTTATGGAAAACACTTGGCATAATCTATATCCACCATCCAAATTAATATTTATCATCAACGCACAATTCGATTTATCCATGAGTTAGACTATAGAAGACACCCACCAGCGAATCTTTCCCATTTTTTCTTATTTTATTGTTTATTTAAGTGCAACCTTAATATAAACCCTACTAGTTTTGATAACCCTAGCACCAACGCAAGAATTTAATCAAACTAGAACAGTAAGTATTAGAAAAACATCGTGTAACACCTTGTAATTAATTTACCAACAAATTGATTTAACAAAGATCTATAGTGATTACCTAATTAAAAGATATGGGTTTGAGTCTTCCATAATTAATTACGGTGACACTTATACCCAAAAGGCTATAGTTTTTATGCACTAAAGCCTTTTAAACTATCATATGAATTCGTGTTAAACTAACTAGCATGCATTCTAATTAATCTAACACGAATATCATAAACGATAAGTACTAATCGTTATAGAATCATGAATAAAAATCAAGTAGACAATAAAACATAAAACTTCTTTCAAAATAATTAATTTAGCATGGTTTCAAATAGATTATACTAAGTACTAGGAAATTAATCACTCATATTAGAAATAAAATCCCAACAATTAACCAAAGATTTCATGCTTAACACTAAACTAAACTAAAAAAATAAAAAAAATAAAAAATAGCAATAGAATACTACTTGATGATGACGATGAGAATAGGCGATGATGACGATGATGTGTGAGAAGATGATGGATTTTGTGTGATGCCCAGAGAGGTGAGATGATGATGATGATTGACGATGATCGTGATGATAGCGAGGGTGGGATGACATTTGGTGATGGTGAGGATATTTGGTGAGGAGGCTGCCGTGTAAGAGGAGGTGAGGGAGGGTTGGACGTGAATGTTGCGGTGATGATGTGAGGGTTTTTGACGTAAAGGAGGATTTTAATAGCGTAGTATTGCTTGGGTTTCCTTTCCTTGTAGGATGTCTTCTTCTCCAAGTCTTCTAATTTCTCTTTAACTAGGAATAGTAATCTTGTAACCATAAATGAATGATTATAAAAATAATATTTTTCATAATTCATTATTTTTTAGGCCAACTTAATAAATTTGCTTGTAAAATCCTTCAGTAAATAAAACCCAAACTTCGACGTCTTCTCTTCTCCTCTTTCTTGATTAATGCTTAACCTAAAAAAATATATAAAATAAAGTAAATTAGACAAAATAATATACATAATATAATCAAATTAATTATTAAAAACATGTACGAATTATAACTTAGCAAGAAGGCATGGGTTTGAGTTGAGGAGCATGTGTAAGGCACACATTCGATTAAATGAGGAAAGGCTTGGGCGCGCGTTGGGCTGGCCCAGCGAGAGAAGGGAAAGGATGGTAGAAGAAGAGAAGAAGAGGAGAAAGGCAGGCCGCAGACAAAATGGAAAGCAAAGGCCTACGAATGAGAAAGAAGGCAGTTTGACTGGGACAGGAGAAACGGGTCACGATTGCTGGACTGGTCCAGCTTGGTCCGAGAGAGACAAAGAAGGGAGAAGGGAAGGCAAGATGAGGATGGACTAGGCCGTCGAAGGTGATCGGGGCCGACTCCACACTTGGGCTGAGCCTCAGCTGCTGGGCCAGTTCTGCTTCCTTTGCCCCCTTTCCCCTTGATCCACAACTTCTCATTATTTAATCATCTTTTCCCCAAGTTTTTACAATTCCCAGAAAATGAACAACAACACTATCAAAAATCTAATTAACCAATTTATTCTGAGCAATTATTAGATAATAAAAGGGTATAAAATATCATAATTTTTGGTTGAACAAATACCTACACACCTAAGTTTTGCTCATCCTCGAGTAAAATAAAACAAAAAATTCTATAAAGAGAAATAAAATCGTAACTCACTTTTGTAGGAATTAGGGTTGCACTTCGGATATGTAACAAGTGCTTCAAACCCCTAGGATACCGCTAGTGGACGAGTAAGATCTCGTGAGGGTTTACAAAAGATATACCCATGAAATGTATGAAAGAAAATACAAAATGGAAAATGGAAAATCGTTTTGATTTTTTTTTTTTTCACAAAAAATAATATGTACTATAGCAGGGGAAGATAATACACATCCTAATCAACCACATCACCCAGGCAACCTAAGCACTACATCATATATAAACACAATGTACATATCAAGAAACCCTTAATCCCCACTTCTGACATCGATACACAATCTTTCACCCCACCTAGAAATTATGTACAAGTGTGACTGACAGAACCTCACTTTAGGAAAATGTTGAACACTCCCACTCATGTGTTTAAAATATAACAAGGTTCACTCAATTCTCTTCTAATCAAACAAACTACCATAGGCTTGCTAAGATTCTCGATTCTCCACCACTAAAATGCATTATGCAAAACAATAATCAAGAGGACTTTTGAGGGTTTTGATGGGGCCAAGGTTAAGGGTTAGCAAAGGGACAAGCAATTGGAAAATGAGGAGCTAGAACCCATAGCTATTGAGCAACCAACACTTACACCAATTATGATGAGCGCACACTCTCTCAAAACACAAAATAAAAACACAATCCAATTAAAATTGACTATTGGAAATGAGTATACAAAGATACATCAATGCCAACACGCTTATTCACAACTCTTTTTTGGAAATTTTTTAGCTTTTTAAAATTTTTGTTTCATTTTTTTCCTTGGGAAAATTTTCAAATTTTCTTGCTTTTTTCCTTTTTTCTTGCTTTTTTTTTTCTTTCGATGAGAAGATGAATGAATGGCATATACAAAATAATACAACTCAATTTCTAAATGGTCACCATGATATATCCCAAATATACCAAAATCAACCGCCAATTACGTAAAATACCCAAAAGTTACCCTCCCAAATAATGAAGTTTTGCCCCACTAGTCTTGGCTTAGGTATAGGAAAATTTGTTTAGGCCAAGGGCTAGAATAAAGGGTTCACAACAAACAAATGTCAAAGCTCAAAAGGTCTAGCAGAGGGTAAACATTCAACACATGGGTGGCAATTTGGCTATGTAGTTCACAAAATGCACATGGTAAATATGATTTCAAAGAGAATCAAAGCAAGTTCTAGAGTTGAAAGCATGGAAGAGACACACATGAAAGAAAACTGTGAGAATAAATTGATGAATTAGTCTATAAGGCTCAAAGTCTCACGGGTTCATCTACCACTGTCAAGCTTGCTTAGAAATAATGTTTGGGGTTTGGATTGTATACAAACATCATACTTTAGGACTAAGTTCTATCAATGCACACAACATTTATATAAAATCTAACACTAAGGTAGAAGAGAACATCGCTAATCAGAAATAGCACATAAATTCCCCAAAAATAAAGCAAAAATCTTTATTGATTTTTCAAATTTTTTTCTTTTTTTTATTTTCTCATATTTTTTTAAAATTTTTCTACCCACACACCTAATCTCACAATGTCCTCATTGGGAGTTGAAAGACACATTAAACACAACATAAAAACTAAAAAGAAAAACAAATATAAAAACAAGACTCAAAAACAAAAAGGATATGACTTAAAAACAAATGTACAACATATATAAAGAAAAGAGAAAAAGAAAAGCAACCAACTATACGAAAAGAAAAGAAATGGAAAAAGGAGAAGAAGAGAAAGGAAGATAAGGAATTTTCAGCAAACCAGGTCAGGTGCTAAGTACACTTGAGCTATCATCACAATCACCGACCAGGACTCACCTCGCGGAGTATCAGACACTCCACGTATTCTTTACTCAGCAACTCCAGAAATTGCTTCAATCTTTGGCCATTCACCTTGAAGGTGGCACCACTCTCAAGGTCCTAGATTTCAACTACACATAGGAAAAAACACGTGAGATAATATAAGGACTTATCTATCGGGACCTCAATTTTCCTAGAAATAAATGGAGCTTAGAATCATATAAGAGTACTTTCATTCCTAGGGCAAACTCTTTCCTAAGAATGTGTTTGTCATGAAATCAAAGGAAGGCTTAAACACAGAAAATTCATCCATAAAAATTTCCATGCACTGCTCAACTAAATATGAGAAAATGAAAATCATGCATCTTTGAAATGTAGCAGGGGCATTACACAGTCCAAACAGCATCCTCCTAAAGGCATAAGTCCTAAAAGGACAGGTGGGAGTAATCTTCTCCTGATCCTCAGGAGCGATAGAGATCTAGATATAACCAGAATATCCATCTAAAATTCAATAGAAGGAATGTCCAACCAACCTCTCTAACATTTGGTCTAAGAAAGAAAGGGGAAAATGGTTTTTCCTAGTGGCAACATTCAATTTCCTATAGTCTATACAAACATGCCACCCAGATTGAACTTGAGTAGGGACTAACTCACTCTTATCATTCCTAATCACGGTAAGACCGGTCTTCTTAGGAACAACTTTAACAGGGCTAACCCACTCACTATCAGAAATGGGATAAATAATCCCATGGTCTAACCATTTCAGTACTTCCTTCCTAAGTACTTCCTAGAGAGTTAGGCTTAAATGCCTTTGGCGGTCATGGTAGGGCTTAGCATTGTCCACCAAATGAATTCTATGTTGCACAATGGAAGGAGTAATACCCTTGATGTCCCCTAAAGTCCAACCTAAAGCTTCCTTGTTCTTTCTAAGTAAGGTAATCAATTTGTCCTCTTGGTCCTGGTCTAGGTCAGAAGTAATAATGACAGGGTAAGGATTCAAGGGGTCCTAGAAATGTATACTTAAGAGAGTCATGAAGGGGTTTCAATTCAAGAGTAGGAGGGAAACAGGCTCATAATCAGAGTCAGAAAAATCAGTGAGCAGACAGTCAGCAGTAGAGCACAAGTCATCAAACTCAAACACATCATATTTAGGCTTATCATCAAGAAGAAATGACTCATACTCAGCAGCAAACATATCATCAAAGTCATCATTGAACACAGAATCTTCTACCCAGTTGGGGGTAGAGAACCCCCTATCATCAAAACTAGAGGGATGTCTTTGCAAATTAAAGATGTTCAATTCTAAGGTCATGTTGCCAAAGGACAGTCTCATCATACCATTCCTACACTTAATGAGGGCACTGGTAATGGCCAAGATAGGATGCCCTAAAATCACAGGGACTTGACTAGCTAAATTGGACACCTTCTCAGTTTCAATCACTACAAAGTCAACAAGGTAAATAAATTCACCCACTCTAATCAACACATTCTCAACTATACCCCTAGGCAGCCTGGTTGACCCATCAGCTAATTGAATGACCATCTAACCCTAGTCTCTCATACTCAGTGAAGGGTATCAAGTTGACAACGACCCCTAAATCAAGCAAAGCTATATGAATAAGCTAGTCCCCTATGACTATAGAAATAGTAGGGCACCTGCAGCCCTCATACTTCACTGGGATCTGGTAAGAAAGAATCAAACTAGCACCAGAGTCTAAGACAGCCTTCTCAGGGACAGTAGTAACTCTCTTAGTGCTACACAGATCCTTTAAGAATCTAGCATATGGCGGCATTTGCTGAACAACATCGAGCGAAGAAATGTTGATTTTGAGTTGAGAGAAGGTCTCTCTTGTCTTCTCAATATGAGCTTGGTCTTTCTTTTTAAGCCTATTATAAAAAGAAGGTAAAAGGGACTTTCTCAGCGGAAGAAGCGGAATAAGAATCCTGACGATGTTAAGGATCAACTGAATCAGAGGACTCTTTCTCTTCAAGCTCCTCTTTCTTAGAAGGTTACTCATAAGGTAGAAGAGTATTAGAATCATTGGGGACACCATCAGTGGCATCCCTTGGCTTACTAGATAAACCAGTTTTTGGAGAAGGAGAAGAAGAAGAAGACGAATTTTGAAAGAATTGGTGAGGATACTTGCAGGGTTCATTAGGATTTCTCACTTGGTTATCAATCTCTCGACCAGATCGAAGAGATATAACTGCATTCACTTTACTCACCGGCTCACTGGGGTTAGCACTCGAAGAAGAGGAGGCGTAACCCGGTTCGTCTCAGGTTGACTTGGAAAAGTACATAGCTCCCTCGAAGATGATGCTAACTGGGAAAACTGTTCAGTCATCATTCGCATCATTCTCTCTATATTAGCATTAATCATTCTCTCCACATTACTATTAATTCTCCTTTCAATTTTATCAATGTTAGTATATCCAGGAGGAGATTGAACTTGAGTTACGAGAGGTGAAGGTCTAGGTGCATTGGGCACACCTGAAAAAGCTAGTCTCTGAAAGGAAGTTGAGGGATGGGAGATGGGCTGGGAATTCTTTCCAGGAAACACTCCAGGCTGGGAGTTAGGAACCGCAGCATTTGGTTCATTACTCCAAGAAACGTTAAGGTGATTTTTCCACCCTGGGTTGTAACAAGGGGAAAAGGGGGTCGTTCTTTTATCTCTAGAAGGCCATACTTGCTTGCTCTTGTCCAGTTCCTAATTGGTAAGCAAAATAAGGACAAGCACTTAAAAAATGATATAAGGCCTGGCAATGGGAACAGGAAATCATAGAAGTTTGAGACAATTGGGGCATTTGGGGAGACAATCCCTCCAACATGTTTTCCAAAACAACAATGTTAGACTCTAAGTGACTTACATCAAAGACAGAATGTAACCCACCCCTTGCAAACCTAGAACTTAGACTGCCATCGTGAATGGTTTCCCACTACATGGATTTCTCAGCTAAGTCCTCTAGGAATTCCCAAGCAGCAATGGCGCTCTTAGAAAGAAAGTCACTCTGACAAATGGACTCTACCATGGGTCTAGTCTATTGGTCAAGTCCTTTATATACAATCCAGCACAAGCGTATTTGGTCGAGACCATGATGTGGACACTGGGCCAACAAATTCTTGAACCTATGAAAGTATTTCTAAAATGGTTCCCTATCTAGTAGCACAAATTGATTGATTTCATTCTTTAGCTTAACAATCTTGGCATTAGGAAAATATTTTCTTAAGGGAAATCTTACAAAATCATTCCAAGAAGTAATCGAATTTGCAGCCAAGCCATACAACCAGCGTTTAATAGAATCTTCCAAAGCAAAAGGAATCAATTTCATTCGCACAACATCAATGGGGATATTAGGAAAATGCATCATAGAACATACTTCTTCAAATTCCCTTAAAAATAAAAAAGATTCCTCTAAACCCGTGAATTTAGGGAGCATTTGAGTATAGTGAGGTCTTAATTCAAATGTCACATTTGGTCTAAGGTCAGGTATAATAAAATAAGATGGCGAAGCAGCCTTAGGGGGATAGAAAATATCACTCAAAGACCTTTCTTGTGTCATTTCTTTTAATTCAAGCTTGCGTTCATGTTCGAGTTACAAGTCACGGTCAGGTTAACTCCTAAGAAGTCTATGATTTTTAGGGTCTCTGACCCAACCAGTCATGTAAATCTCACACCCTCACAAAAGGATCTATTTTTGGTCCTTCTATTTTTCTAATTTTTTTCGGATTTTGGATTTTTGTATTTTTTCTTTTCTTTTAAAACACAAACAAAGCCAAAAAGTGAATCAAACCTAAAAACAATATACAAACAGAAAGCAATCAAATCTAAACATAAAAAATACAAACATAAATAAACTAGAAGAAAATAGAAAACAAACTAAAACCTAAACAACCCAATTCTAAAAATAAAACTAAAACAGAAAGTAAAACTCCTAACATCATAACTCTATACATAGTAAATTCAACACAATCACAAGGGTCATGAATATATTCTTTGTGAATTTTTTCTGTCCCCGAACTGTGTAGAAAATTGCAAATAGATTATTAGTTCTAAAATTCATAGAAAAATTCAGATAGTCCCAAACATTCCAGAAAACTTCACACGAACTCTAAACATTATGCTGAATCCAAGAAAAATATCAACATGGCAACAATCACATTAGAAATTCTCTAAAAAAATTAAAACAGAATCTGAAACTAGAGAAAAATCTACACTAATATTGCTTTTTTTTTTCTTTTTCTGTTCAACTTTGCCTTGTTTCTTTTTGCTGTACATAAACTAAATTGGCTAGTACTATTTTTTCAGCAGCTAATAGCCTTAAAATTAAAATGAAACTAATATCAACAAAAATCAAAATACTAACAAAAATAAAAAATAATCTAAACTAAATTACTAAAACTAAATAACAACTCAAACTAAACCAAAAATTATAATTATAAAACTAAAACAACAATGACTCAAACGACTTAAATAGTTAAACTACGGCTCGACGCAACAGAATTTCACAAATCCAGCCCCAGCAACGACACCAAAAACTTGTTGTAACTTCCGTAAGTATACGGTTTATCATTATAGGAATTATGGGCGTCGTCCTCAAGGGTGGACTATGAATTTAGGTAATTAAAATTTTATTCTAAATAATGTAACCTTCTTCTATGAAAAAACAAACTCTTTAGACATCAGACATGACTAAAGTCACTAACTTTGTAAGCTTTTTCCTATTCTAATCAAGTTCAACTTGAAGACTAGTAGTTCAACACCAACTAAATCCTTCATATTGTTAGTCAAACAATAGGGCCTAAATTTCACTAATGGCAATAATATCTATATAAAAGCACTCGACAACCTACAACCAAAGTACTTCAGCAATCCAATTCATGAACTTTCAAACCTGGAATTGGTCTGGGGGGGTGGGGGGAGTGAAATTACAATGGAAACACTCAAGAATTGAAACCCAGGATGGGCTATCTCATGCTTTGTGTTTGCCCCAAAACTGTAGCCAATTGACCATCCAAAATCAAAGTAGGTGAAGTAAACTTGAACAATTGAAATCTAAATTGAATAACTTTGATATCAAATTTGCAATTTATGGTCGAAATAAACGACGTACATCACTGAGAACTAAAGCCCAAATCTCGAATTGAAAAAGGAATGAAAAAAACAACAACGAAAGTTCAATCCCTCAAAAATTAACTCTCTCTACCCCTCTTATCTCCACTTCTCAGCCCCCAAAACCGGGTCTTCAA
The DNA here is from genome assembly GCA_017589665.1 of Selenicereus undatus. NCBI lineage: Eukaryota > Viridiplantae > Streptophyta > Magnoliopsida > Caryophyllales > Cactaceae > Selenicereus > Selenicereus undatus. The sequence continues at coordinate 33,332,008 of JACYFF010031956.1, read as the reverse complement.
TGCTCCATTAAGGCCCTTGTAATTGGTCGACCCCTCATGGTGATGATGATAGAACTACTGGGTAACCGTCGCGGAGAAAATGGGTCATTAAAATTTCGGTTTATCTTAGCAATGAATGTTGATGATTGAAGGAGGAGAGAGAGAGAGTCCATGGATGTTATGGGGAAGATGAAGAGGCAGCAGCTTGGGGGGAGTTTCGAGTTTTTAGGGTTAAATTTGTGGTGAAGAAAAAGACATGGGTATGGGTTGAGGATCACGTGCAAGGCACGTGTTCGATTAAGTGAGGGAGGGCTTGGGCGCGCATTGGGCCAACCCAACGAGAGAAGGGAAAGGCTAGTAGAAGAAAAGAAGAAGAGGAGAAAGGTAGGCCACAGACAAAATGGAAAGCAGAGGCCAACGGATGAGAAAGAAGGCAGTCTGATTGGGACAGGAGAAACGGGTTGCGACTGTTGGACAGACCCAACTTGGTCGGAGAGAGAGAAAGAAGGGAAAATGGAAGGCAGGATGAGGATGGTCTGGGCCGTTGAGGGAGATTGGGTCCGACGCCACACTTGGGCTGGACCTCGGCTACTAGGCCAGTTTCGCTTCCTTTGCCCTTTTTCCACTTGACCAACAACTTCTCTTTATTTAATCATCTTTTCCCAAGTTTTTCCAATTCCTACAAAATGAACAAAAATGCTATTAAATATCTAATTAACCAATTTATTCCGAGCAATTATGAGATAATAAAAGGGTATAAAATATCATAATTTTAGGCTGAACAAGGATTGAGATGATAAATTATAACATCGTTAAATATTCTTATGGTGGAAGTAATTTAGGGAGTAAAATTATGCATGATTTTCATGGTGTTGTATGAGATGGTCACTAAAGATGATACGAGCAAATTATATTTTCTATGCCACTTAAATTGCTAATCCATTGGCTTGAGCATGTTCACAATTCATGTAATTTTGCTATCATGACAATAATTACTTTCATATGGTTCATATGGTGGGAGTTTAAGTGTAGTCGTATAAAGATTTGCATTATGTATCAAAATTTACTATTATGTATGTACCCTTACTTAATATTCTTTAAGGATCAATACTTTATCCTTGATGTGAGAATGCTATTTCCATGTTTTCTTGATAAATAGATGTCTGTATATTTAGTTGGATATTTAGATGTCATTTGGACAAAATATTCACTTGATATTTATGATTCATAAAACGGTGTTTATGAATCGATAATTAAGGTGAAGGCAAGGATAAATAATTCATCCTTGATAGAAAGAAATGTGAACAGATGTCAAATATTATTTATTTATTTCTATGTAACTTTAATTTGCTAAAATATGTATATGTCCATGGATGCTTTTGATAGACTTGTTAATGCATATTATAGCATGGTTTCTAGATGTCTATATTTTTATTCTAGATAGTTGGATGTTATTTATTCCAATTTTAAGAATTTAAATTGGAGGAATAATTGTCTCATCCTTGATGAATTTGAATTGGACATTTACACAAGGCTTGTTAAGTTGGGATTTTCTTAGTTTAGTGGGTACAGTAGGTACTTGGAGGTTTTATAATTATCTTAGTGTTGGGATAATCTCAGTTTTGGATAGTTTGGTGGTGTTGTTGTTTCTATTATTGTAAGTAGTACCACTTATTTGTTTCTTTATCCTTCTTAGTAATTTTCTTTTAATAATATTATTATTATTAGCAGTTGTGCAACTACTATTATCATTATTGTTAGTGTTATTATTAGTTGTTCCTTTATCTTTATTATTATTATTATTATTATTATTATTATTATTATTATTATTATT
>JACYFF010031956.1:33283685-33311212 GCA_017589665.1 Selenicereus undatus | reverse complement strand
GGGCTAAGGGCCCTCGAGCACGGCCTTATGGCCGGTCGCTACGCCTTTGGCCTCTCTGGGGGTAGAGGAACGTTAAGCACGGTCGTATGGCCGGTCTCTATTCGGCTCATCTCTGACTTAAGCTACGGGCACTCGAATACACACCTTGTCCTTTCGTTTAAGGGCCGCTCTTATACGGGTAAGTAAAAACGGAATATACACAAACAAAAGAACAAGGACAAAATGTTAAAGATGGTGGCATAAAAGTGGGCACATCCTTTTCATTAAACTGAGATTCCTACAACCAGTACAAAGAAAGCAGAAATAAAGGCAATGGGGCGAAAGCTACACATCCGGCTCTCCACCATCTCCTTGCTCCTCCTCAGACAAGCCGGCCTCGGTGTCTAAAGGATTGGTGGCCTCGTCCGCAGCGGCCTCACCTTCGGATGGGGGGGGGGTTGAACTCCGCTTCCTCAGGATCGTGACCCTCCGCAGCGGCGCGTTCACGCTTGTCAACAAATTTCAGATAGGCCTCAAAGTACCGGTCGTCATTGAACTCACCTGTAAGGGTTAGCACGACCTTGCAGAGGTAAACCAAGGTATCAGAGCGGCCCTGACGGTAGCCCTGCTCCTTTTCTTAAACCGTTTCGGCCGCGACTTTCTCCAGCTGACGCTGTAACGCCTTTTTCACAACCTCGTGAGCCTTGAGGTCCGCTTTCAACCTTTCATAATGCCGCTAGTACCTAGACACCACTCCTTCTAGGCGCCGACATTCAACGACGACCTTCATTCCTCGAGCGAAAGCCTCCGATATGTCGATCTCCTCCCTGGATACTGGTGGAGGATCTGAAACCCCAGGGGCTGCCAGCTCCCTTGACTTGACTATATCTTGAACTAGAGAAAGCCGAATGCTGGGGTCTGCTTTGATGAAGCTACCCGTGGGCCACGAGGAATGTGAGGAAGCGCCGCCTGGAACCATGGTGGAAGCTCCTGTAGCTCGAGTAGGGGTAGGGCGCCCCTTCCTGGCAGCCGTCCGCTCCCTTGATGACCGGCTAGCCGACTGTTGAGCGACCGACCCTTCAACATTCGCCTGCCCCAGCTGCGGAGGGGCCTCGTTGCCGGTCTCCCCGAGTGCCCCATCGGTCCTCTGCTTTTTGCGCGACAAAGGCAAGCTCACGGTAGGTCTCTTTCTACGGGGCGTAAGGGAAGGCGCCTGTAAAAAAAAGTAAGTTAGCCTCGTGTTGCTTCTGTAATCGAAAGAAGAAAAGAGAAGGGGTCATAGACCATACCTTCCTAGCCTGCTGGGCAACAGCAAGCTGCCTCTCCTCCTCCTGCCTGCTTTCGGCGACAGCCGCCACCTGCTCTGCCGTCGCATCCCCGGTCTCGAAAACTATCAGCCGGGTTCTCGCTTGATCTGCACAAAGACAAACAAGTCAGGTTAGCACCAAACGTGTAACCAAACAGCATTGGGACAACTAAGTACCCTTGGTGAAATTTTTAAGAATCAGAAGGCCCGTCGCGGCAAGAAAGAAGTCGTTAGCGAAAAATTTCAGCTTAGGCAGCTAGTTCAACAGTTCTCGGTCACTAGACTTGGTCATCCTCTTTTCCGAACCCTCACGACCGCAATCACTTGGCTCATGAATCTTGGGATGGGTTGAGGACGGTTATCCTCGGGAATGTAGAACATAAAGTAGCGAGCAGTTCGTCGCTCCTCGGTCGTGGGCTCTCCAAAGGGATTTCGAACTGGTTTTCCCTCGTTCCAGTAAGGGACGTCACCCCAACCCGACGCCCTACTTAGAAATAGGATGTCATACTTCCAATGCCTCACTTTTGACTTCTTCTCAATGGTCGTCATGAAGCCCGACCGGTTATTGAAGCAGTACCACCCTAAATCCCCAGTCTCCCATGGGGCCCTCTGAACAGTGTGCGCCAAGTTGAACGCCCCCGCCGAGCAAGTTAGACCCCGCAACTCGCACGTGGCTATAAACGAACATTGTGCCAGGACGTCGGCACAATTTGAGCGGCTGCTAACTCGTACTTGGTTAAAATCTCCTTGATCACCAGGTGCAGAGGAAACTGCATACTGTAGTCTAGGGCCACCCTATATACAGCTATACATTTGGTGGGGGGCTCACTCACGGTATCGTCCGGCTCGAGCATCACAAAGGAATAATCGGCCGGTAGGAGATACTGCTTGTCGAGTGCCAACCTCTTTAGTTTGGAAACAACCCTTGGGTTAGGGAAGTGACTTCCTGGACCATCTTACGGGTCTGAGCGGGTTGGAGCCCCGGGGAATTCCAGCCCCTCTGCCACAATCTCGGTAGTTGGCAGCGGCCGACCTCTCTGGGTAAGCCTCGGACCGCCCGGACCCGATGAATCGGCAGAAGAGCTTGTCGAGGCTTCGATAGATGACGAGCCGTACCCTGAGGAAGAACTAGACGAGCCTGACCGGGAAGACATGCTAGAACTAGAGGAGGCAACTCGAGCCTCCGTGTTGGATTGGGGAAGAGCTGAATAGGGATTACCTATTGAACCCTCAGCCAGCAACTCGTCTGGAGTCTGGTTGCGTAGAGTCGACTTTGTCTTCGCCATGCTGCGGACCAAGAAGTCGGGAACAAAGTTAGCTAGGGTAACCTCCCAAGGATATGTCAAAGTCACCTCGGAGCTAAGAATGCTGGGGGTGGAGGAATACTTGCAGCTGGATCACGAGGGCGTGCCCAGCTTGAAAACGGAGACAGCATAGGGAATCTTTTTCGGCTCCCTAAACTTATTCTTTCGGGGGAATCCAGCCACCACACGACCATCAATAAAGGGCACGAGCGTATACCTCTGGACGTGGAAGGACGAGAGACCAGGTTAGAGAAAGGGACTAACCTCCAAACAAACATCGAAGGGTCAGGAAAATGCTGGAGAACCTAAGGCAACTTGGGAAGGAGGAGAGGAAGAGGGATGTCAGAGCCCCTTTCTCTAGAATCTTTTTATCTCTCTAGGGTAAAGAAAGTGTGGAACACAAATGACCCAGTCGACTAGATCCTCACCCTTATATAGAGCTAGAAGGCGGGTCGCATGCCCCAACACGCCTCGATAAACACGCCCCTCCCAAATCGACGCCACGTGGCCCCACAGATCGGCCACGTCATCAATGGTACAGGGGAGTCGGTGTCCCTAGGCGTTTTACTTCGAACAGTCCCACTGGGGACTAAGGGCCCCCAAGCACGGTCTTATGGCCGGTCGCTACGCTCTTAGCACCTCTGGGGGCTAAGGACCCCCTGAGCACGGCCTAACGGCCGGTTGCTATGCTCTTAGCCCCTCTAGGGCCAAGCGTCCATGAGCACGACCTCACGGCTGGTCGCCAAGCTCTCGGTCCCTCTGGGGGCCGAGGGCCCATGAGCACGGCCTCATGGCCGGTCGCTACGCTCTCAGCCCCCCTGAGGGCTAAAAGCCTTGGACCTCGGCCTTATAGTCGGTTGCTACGCTTTTAACCCCTATGGGGGCCAAGGGTCCATGCGCACTGCCTCACGGCCCGTCGCTAAGCTCTCAGTCCCTCTTGGCCCCACTACGCTGTCAATCCCTCTGGAGCCGAGGGCCCATGAGTACGACCTCACGGTCGGTCGCTACGATCTCAGTCCCCCTGAGGGCTGGGAGCCAAAGAGCACGGCCTGATGGCCGGTTGCTAGGCTTTTAGCCCCTCTGGGGGCTAAGGCCCCGTGAGCAAGGCCTCACATCCAGTCGCTACGCTCTCAGGCCCCCTGAGGGCTAAAAGCCCTGGACCACGACTTGACAGCCGGTTGCTATGGTCTTAGCCCCCCTGGGGGCCGAGGGCCCGTGAGCACGGCCTCACGACCGGTCGCTACGCTCTCAGCCCTCCTGGGGGCTGGAAGCCTAGGACCACGGCCTAACGGCCGATTGTTATACTCTTAGTCCCCCTGGGGGCCAAGGGTCCATGAGCATAGCCTCACGGCCGGTCGCTACGCTCTCAGTTCCTTTGGGGCTCAAGGGCTTATGAGCACGACCTCACGGTCATGCGCTATGCTGTCAATCCCTCTGTGGCTGGGGGCCCATGAGCACGGCCTCACGGTTGGTCGCTACGATCTTAGTCCCCCTAGGGGCTGGGAGCCAAGGAGCATGGGATGACGGCCGGTTGCTAGGCTCTTAGCGCCTCTAGGGGTTAAGGGCCCGTGAGCACGGCCTCACAGCCGGTCGCTGCACTCTCAGCCCCCCTGGGGGTTTAAAGCCTCGGACCACGACTTAACGGCCGGTGGCTACGCTCTTAGCCCCCTTGGGGGCCGAGGGCCCGTGAGCACGACCTCACGGCCGGTCGCTGCAGTCTCAGGCCCCCTTGGGGATGGAAGCCCAGGACCACGGCCTGACGACCGGTTGCTACGCTCTTAGCCCTCCTGGGGGCCAAGGGTCCATAAGCACGACCTCACGGCCGATCGCTGTGCTCTCATTCCCTCTAGGGGCCAAGGGCTCATGAGCACGACCTCATGGCCGTGCACTACGCTCTCAATCACTCTAGCGCCAGAGGCCCATGAGCATGGCTTCATGACTGGGCGCTACGCTTTTGGTGCCCCCTGGGGGCCAGGGGCCGATGAGCACGGCCTCACGGCCGGTGGTTATGCTCCCGGTCCCCCTAGGGGCCAAGGGCCTTTGAGCACGACCCCTTGGTAAAAAAGAAAACACAACACTTGACAACGATGCAACGATACAGGAAAGCACGGAAAAGCAGACAGGCTTTTTATTATGTGAAGGGTCCCTACAAGTGCCCTAAAGGGTGCACGTCAGTACAAACGGGCAAGAAGCTAAGTGTTCTCATCATTAGAGGGGGCGGGGGGGCCGCCCGAGTTGGAATCTTCTCCTTGGCCGTCTGTAGAATTCGAAACATTCATTTCATCAGTCGGACGGTTCTGCTGGGCTACCCGAAGGATATCGTCCATATAATATATCCACTTCTCGAAAGTCGACCACCTCAGATCCATCAGCGAAGACTTCATCTTATCCCCCGTGTACTTGTGAGCCATGCCCAACTCAATAGCATCATTCAACAACATGGCGTAAAATGTGGCTTAAACTATTTCGGGGAGCTCAAACTCGGCCGCCGCCACTTTGGACTCGGATAATGAAAAGCCCGGGCACAGCCCATGAAAATCCTCGGGAAGAGGACGACGGGAACGCGAAGCGCTTCTCCGACGCCAGATGAACGTCTCCCTCACGTAGGCGGCCATCTCTCTGGTGCCGCGGATAAGAGGGAAGGCCATGACTCGTCAAGAAGAATGTCGACCGCTTACACTGATTTTATCGCTCCTAAAGAGTGACTCTTGAGTATCCTTTCCAAAGAAATGATGATGTATTTATAAGGAAAAAGGGGGCAACCCAAAAGTTTGGGACTTTCCCAAGGACTTGGCAACCAATTCGCGAGAGACACGTGTCCAAAAAAAAAAAACCAGAAGAACACAACTGCTGTTTGATACGAACACGGGCGCCTTTATTAATCATTCACATCAGTACAAGATGGATGCAAAGAAAAAGGGGAAAGCGGGAGGTCGCCCGCCAGCTTCCACAAACTCAGGTAGCAGGCGCCCCTTTCGAGTTCATATCACCTGCCGCCGCGACCTCATTGGGGCTTCCCTCTTGATGGCCAGGCAGCATGCCCGCGCCAGAGCCGCTCGGGCGAAACCAGGCCTCAGAGATTTTATCGCCGAACAGCCAAATCCACGACTCGAACGACCCCCAACGCAACTCGGAGAGGGCCACTTCCAATGCTTGAAGCCTCGACCCATGTAAAACCCCAAGCCTTTCGGCCTCGTTGAGAAGCATCACATAGAAGATTACTTGGGGGAGCTCAGGAAAACCATAATCTTCAGCCGCCTGCTCCGCCACGACCAAATCAAAGTCTGGGCATAGGGTTTGAAAGTCCTTAGAGAAGGGTGATGCGGGGAAAGCGTTCCCCCGCCGGTCCCACGTGAAATAATGGACGACGAACTCACTCATCGCTTTGGTATCCATAGCGCGTGGGAAAGCCATGGAAAGTCGTGCTCACAACTATTAACATGCTAGGGAATAAAGAGAACTCTGTACCAAAGACGCCTTTTGAAGTAAAACGTGACAGTTTTGCACAAGCATAGTTCCCACCTCGTAACACGTGCACATATGGATGGTGGCCTCAGGACCGTCCATGCCAAGAGCGCCATTTCCCAGGGTCCCTGGATGTGCAGATGGTGGCAGCCATGCGCACATTCCGCAGTTCGCGCATTTATGGGCGGCTCATCTTTGGGAGTCGGTTCTCGGGAATCTCTAGATGCGCAATAACCGACAGCGACGATCCATATTCTACCTGAATACTCGCCAGACTCGATGTACAGGTAAAATGTGGGGGGCTAAATGATTTGGGAAAAACCCGGGGTCTGTCCAATGGGCCTTTCACAGGATTGTCCAGCAAACCAAGCCCACACGCAGGCTAAATGGCCCACAAGGACATCGCCCTAGGGTCACCCTCAAGCCCACGTCTGCTCAAGGGCTCGGAACGCAACCCTAGGGGCTTTTTCTGGGCCCAACAACTTAGTAACTTACGGCCCAAGCGGGCAGCCTAGATAAAATTACTATTTTACCCCTTTCTGGAAGAGACTATAAACAGTGACCTACTCTCCTCGGGAAAGGGGCTGGCCACTAAAAAACTGACTTTCTATAGCATTCACACCTTTTGGAACACCCAATTGACTTGGCAGTCGGAGAGGGGTTCCCCGAGCCACAACCCGGGGCTGGCCTTTTTTGCAGGTCGGAGCACAAAGAGCTGAGGACGACGTTGTGTTGATCGCCAGCTGTCAGATAAACCCGTCCCTTCGTCCCACGTCATCAACACAACCACAAAACTGATTCCCGGCGGAATCAGATTGCCAAATTTTGTAATCACAAATTTCGTAGCCTAAAATAAATTAGACAAGAAATTGAGAAACTAATTTGATTTTGTATTAATGTTGTATATGGGTACAATCTCTAAATTAAATACAATGAGATGATCCTTTGATTCGATCTCCTAATGACTTGAGTACTTCGAGGGCGTGATGCTTGATCTCGGTTGATGCAAATCAACTGAAGAACTCTGAAGACTGTTCTTGATTTTGATTTGTAAGTGACTGATTGTATCTTCTCAAGCTCTACAAGTTTTGATCATTCTCGCTTGGTAGCTGGATGCTCCTTGCCATGTGAGCTCTGATCCGAGGACAAAGTGGCGGCGATCGAGTTTGAGCTCCCCGAAATAGTTGAAGGCACATTTTACGCCACATTGCTGAGTGATGCCGTTGAGTTGGGCGCGCCTCACGAGTACACGGGGGACGAGATGAAGTCTTCGCTGCTGGATCTGAGGTGGTCGACTTTCGAGAAGTGGATATATTGTATGGACGATATCTTAAGGGGGGCCCAGCAAAATCGTCCGGCTGATGAAATGAAAGTTTCAAATTCTACAAACGGCCAAGGAGAAGATTCCAACTCGGGCGGCCCCCCTGCCCCCTCTAGTGAGGAGGACACTTAGCTTCTTGCCCGTTTGTACTGACGTGCACCCTTTAGGGCACTTGTAGGGACCCTTCACGTAATAAAAAGCCTGTCAGCTTTTCCGCGCTTTCCTGTATCATTGCATCGTTGTCAAATGTTGTGTTTTCTTTTTTACCAGGGGGTCGTACTAAAGGGCCCTTGGCCCCTAGGGGGACTAGGAGCATAGCGACCGGCCGTGAGGTCGTGCTCATCGGCCCCCGGCCCCCAGGGGGCACCAAAAGTGTAGCGCCCAGTCATGAAGTCGTGCTTATGGGCCCTCGGCGCCAGAGGGATTGAGAGTGTAGCGCACAGCCGTGAGGCCGTGCACATGAGCCCTTGGCCCCCAGAGGGACTGAGAGTGTAGCGACCCGCCTTGAGGCCGTGCTCATAGACCCTTGGCCCCCAGGGGGGCTAAGAGCATAGCAACCGGTTGTCAGGCCGTGGTGTTGGGCTTCCAGCCCCCAGTGGGGCTGAGAGCGTAGCGACCGGTGGTGAGGTCTTGCTCACGGGCCCTCGGCCCCCAGGGGGGCTAAAAGCGTAGCAACCAGCCGTCAAACCGTGGTCTGGGGCTTTCAGCCCTCAGAGGGGCTGAGAGCGTAGCGACCGACTGTGAGGCCGTGCTCACGGGCCCTTAGCCCCCAGAGGGGCTAAGAGCCTAGCAACCGGCCGTCAGGCCGTGGTCCTTGGCTCCCAGCCCCCGGGGGGACTGAGATTGTAGCGACCAACCATGTGGTCGTGCTCATGGGCCCTTGGCCCCTAGAGGGACTGAGAGCGTAGCGCACGACCGTGAGGCAATGCTCATGGGCCCTCGGCCCCCAGAGGTACTGAGAGCGTAACGACTGGCCGTGAGGCCGTGTTCATGGACCCTTGGCCCCGAGAGAGGCTAAGAGAGTAGCAACCGTCCATAATGCCGAGGTCTAGGGCATCCAGGCTCCCAGGGGGACTGAGAGCGTAGCGACTGGCCATGGGGCCGTGCTTATGGGCCCTCAGCCCGGAGAGGGACCGAGAGCGTGGCGACCGGCCGTGAGGCTGTGCTCATGGACCCTTGGGCCCCAGAGGGGCTAAGAGCGTAGCAACCGGCCGTTGGGTCGTGCTCAGGGGGCCCTTAGCCCCCAGAGGGGCTAAGATCGTAGCGATCGACCATAAGACCGTGCTCGGGGGCCCTTAGTCCCCAGAAGGACTGCTCGATGTAAAACTCCTAGGGACACCGACTCCCCTGTGCCATTGATGACGTGACGTGGCCGATCTGTGGGGCCACGTGGCGTTGATTTGAGAGGGGGTGTGTTTGTCGAGGCGTGTTGGGGCATGCGATCCGCCTTCTGCCTCTATTTAAGGGTGAGCATCTCATCGACTACGTCATCTGTGTTCCACATTTTCTTTCCCCTAGAGAGAGAAAAAGATTCTAGAGAGAGAGGCTCTAACAACCCTCTTCCTCTCCTCCTTCCCAAGTTGCCTTAGCTTCTCCAGCATTCTCCTTACCCATCGAGGTTTGTTTGGAGGTCTGTCCCTTTCTCTAACTAGGTCTCTCGTCCTTTCATGTCCACAAGTACACGCTCGTGCCCTTTCGCCACATTATTTGTATATTATGTCGTCTTGCTCGTCCCGTGGGGACGTCCCCGAGGGGCAAGCCTGCCCCCACATAGAGGGTCGGCATTCGGAACTCTCCAACCTCCAGGCCTTTATTGATAGCCGTGTGGTGGCTGGATTCCCCCGAAAGAATAAGTTTAGGGAGCCGAAAAAGATTCCCTATGTCGTCCCCGTTTTCTAGCCGGGCACGCCCTCGTGGTCCAGCTGTGAGTATTCCTCCACCCCAGCATTCTTAGCCCCGAGGTGACTGTGACATATCCTTGGGAGGTTACCCTAGCTAACTTTATTCCCAGCTTCCAGGTCTGCAGTATGGTGAAGACAAAGTCGACTCCACGTTTCTCGACTCCAAACCAGTTGTTGGCCGAGGGTTCGATAGGTAATCCCTGTTTAGCTCTTCCCCAATCCAACGCGGAGGCCCGAGTTGTCTCCTCTAGTTCTAGCATGTCTTCCCGGTAGGGCTCGTCTAGTTCTTCCTTAGGGTGCGATTCATCATCTGGGGAAGCCTTGACAAGCTCTTCTGCCGATTCATCGGGTCCGGGCAGTCCGGGCTTAACCAGAGAGGTCGGGCGCTGCCAACTATCAAGATTGTGGCCGAGGTGCTGGAATTCCCTAAGGCCCAAACCTGCTTAGACCCGCAGGATGGTCCGAGAAGTCACTTCCCTGACCCAAGGGTTTCCAAACTAAAGCGGTTGGCACTCGACAAGCAGCATTTCCTACCGGCCGATTATTCCTTTGTGATGCCCGAGCCGAACGTTACCTTGAATGAGCCCCCCGCCAAATATATAGCGGTATATAAGGTGGCCCTAGACTACGATCTGCAGTTACCTCTGCACCCGGTGATCAAGGAGATTTTAACCAAGTACGAGTTAGCACCAACTAAAATTGTGCCGATGTCCTAGCGCAACATTTGTTCATTTATAGCCACGTGCGAGTTGCGGGGTCTAACTTGCTCGGCGCCGGTGTTCAGCTTAGCCCACACGGTTCAGAGGGCCCCAAGGGAGACCAGGGATTTAGGGTGGTATTGCTTCAGTAATTGGTTGGGCTTCATGACGGCCAATGAGAAGAAGTCAAAAGTGAGGCATTGGATGTATGAGTTCCTATTTCTACGTAGGGCGTCGAGCCGGGGCGACGTCCCTGACTGGAACGAGGGAAAACCAGTTCGAAATCCCTTTGGAGAGCCCACGGCTGAGGAGCGACGAACTGCTCGCTACTTTATGTTCTACATTCGTGAGCATGACCGTCCTCGGCCCATCCCAAGATTCATGAGCCAAGCGATTGAGGTCGTGAGGGGTCCGAAAAAGAGGAGGACGAAGTCTAGTGACCGAGAACCATTGAACTGGCTCCCTAAGCTGAAATTTTTCGCTAACGACTTATTTCTTACCGCGGCGGGCCTTCTGATCCTTAAACATTTCACCAAGGGTACTTGGTTGTCCCAGTGCTGTTTGGTTACGCGTTCGGTGCTGACCTAACTTGTTCGTCTTTGTGCAGATCAAGCGAGAGCTTGGCTGACGGTTTTCGAGACCGGGGATGTGTTGGCAAAGCAGGTGGCGGCTGTCGCCGAATGCAGACGAGAGAAGGAGAGGCAGCTTTCTGTTGCCCAGCAGGCTTGGAAGGTATGGTGTATGACCCCTTCTCTTTTCTTCTTTCGATTACAGAAGCACCACGAGGCTAACTTACTTTTTTTTGCAGGCGCCTTCCCTTGCGCCCTGTGGAAAGATACCTACCGTGAGCTTGCCTTTGTCGCGCAAAAAGCAGAGGACCGATAGGGTACTCGGGGAGACCGACAACGAGGCCCCTCCGCAGCTGGGGCAGGCGAATGTTGAAGGGTCGGTCGCTCAACAGTCGGCTAGTCGGTCATCATGGGAGCGGACGGCCGCCAGGCAGGGGCGCCCTACCCCTAATCGAGCTGCAGGAGCTTCCGCCGTGGTTTCGGGCGGCGCTTCCTCACATTCCTCACGGCCAACAGGTAGCTTCATCAAAGCAGACCCCAACATTCGGCTTTCTGTAGTTCAGGATATAGTCAAGTTCTTGGATCTGGCGGACCATAGGGTTTCGAATCCTCCACCTGTGTCCGGGGAGGAGATCGGCATGGCAAAGGCTTTCGCTCGAGGAATGAAGGTTGTCGCTGACTGCTAGCGCCTAAAGGGAGTGGTGTCTAGGTACCAGCGGCATTGTGGAAGGTTGCAGGCGGACCGCAAGGCTCGCGAGGTTGCGAAAAAGGAGTTGTAGCGTCAGCTAGAGAAAGTCGCGGCCGAAACGGTCCAAGCAAAGGAGCAAGGCTACCGTCAGGGCCGCTCCGATACCTTGGTTTACCTCCGCAAGGTCATGCTAACCCTTACGGGTGAGTTCAGTGACGACCGGTATTTTGAGGCATATTAGAAATTTGTTAACGAGCGTGAACGTGCTGCTCCGAAGGGTCGCGATCGTGAGGAACTGGAGTTCACCCCCTCGTCCGATGGTGAGGCCGCTGCCAACGAGGCCACCAATCCTTTAGACACCGAGGCTGGCCTGTCTGAGCAGGAGCAAGGAGATCGTGGAGAGCCGGATGTGTAGCTGTCGTACCCTTGTCTTTATTTTTGCTTTGTTTGTACTGGTTGTAAGAATCTTAGTATAATGAAAAGGATGTGCCCACTTTTATGCCAACATGTTTAACATTTTCTCCTTGTTCTTTTGTCTGTGTATATTTAGTTTTTACTTACCCGTATAAGGGCGGCCCTTAAACGAAAGGACAAGGTGTGTATTTGAGTGCCCGTAGCTTAAGTCAAAGATGAGTCGAGTAGCGACCGGCCATAAGGCCGTGCTTAAGGGCCCTTAGTCCTCAGAGGGACTAAGAGCGTAGTGACCGGCCATAAGGCCGTGCGCAAGGGCCCTTGGCCCCTAGAGGGATGAAGAGCGTAGCGACCGGCCCTCAAACCGTGCTCAAAGGCTATTGGCCCCCAAAGGAGCTAAGAGCGTAGCGACTGGCCCTGAGGCCGTGCTTAACGGCCCTCAGCCCCCATAGAGGCCAAAGGCGTAGCGACCCGCCATAAGGCCGTGCTCGAGGGCCCTTAGCCCGGAGAGGGACTAAGAGAGTAGCGACCGGCCCTGAGGCCATGGTCAACGGCCCTTGCCCCCAGAGATGCCAAAGGCGTAGCGACCGACCATAAGGCCGTGCTCGAGGGCCCTTAGCCCACAGAGGGACTAAGAGCATAGCGACTGGCCTTGAAGCCGTGCTCAAGGGCCCTCAGCCCCCAGAGAGGCCAAAGGCGTAGCGACCGGCCATAAGACCGTGCTCCTGGGCTCTTAGCCCGTAGAGGGACTAAGAGCACAGCGACCGGCCCTAAGGCCGTGTTTAAGGGCCCTTGGCCCCCAGAGAGGCCAAAGGCGTAACGATCGGCCATAAGGCCGTGCTCAAGGGCCCTTAGCCTGTAGAGGGACTAAGAGCGTAGCAATCGGCTATAAGGCCGTGCTCAAGGGCCCTTAGCCCCCAGAGGGACTAAGAGCGTAATCAGGACACAAGATGTGTAGAAAGCGGCGCGAATGTTCATATCTCAAGGAGCACGAGGGTCGTGCATAGGGGGTAAATAAGTACAATGCCTAAATGTGATATTTTCGTAAGTTGCTGCTATGCCATGCCCGGGGAATGGGGGTACCCTGAAGGGTCTCCAGTCGATATGTGCCGGGACGGATTTGCAAGATGACCTTGTAGGGTCCTTCCCAATTGGCAGTCAACTTGCCGTGCTCCGCTGCACGGGCGACGCTCTCTGTGCGCCGGAGTACAAGATCCGCGACTTGGATGGGCTGTATCCTGACAGCACGATTATGCAACCGTGCAATCCGAAGTTTGGAGGGAGCCTCACGGAGTAGGGAGTCGCCATGGACAAAGGGGAGGAGGTCCAGGGCTTCACGCAAGGCTATGTTGTTCGCTGGTACTTGGAATGTTGTCAGCTGATGTGTATGGATGGCCACTTCCACGGGAAGGACGGCTTCAGAACCGTAGGTGAGCATAAACGGGGTCTCCCCTGTGGCTGTCCTTTCGATTGTGCGGAGATGCCATAGAGTGCCGTGTAGTTCGTCCGCCCAGTTGCCCTTGGCATCGCCGAGCTTTTTCTGTAACCGATGGAGGACGGACTTGTTAGCCGCCTCAGCTTGACCGTTGGTCTAGGGATGCGTCACGGCCATGAAGCAAGCCTGGCAGCCCAAGCTACTGAGGTAATCAGTAAGTTTGCTGGTATCGAATTGCCGGCCATTATCGAAAATCATGGTGCGGGGGATGCCGAATTTGGTAATAATGTTTCGCCAGATAAACTTGCGCACTTCTGCGGTGGTAATGGAGGCAACGACCTCGGCTTCGATCCACTTGGTGAAGTAGTCCACGACCACAAAAAGGTACTTACGTTGGCCCGTGGCTCTGGGGAAGGGGCCAAGAATATCCATGCCCCATGTGGCGAATGGTAGTGGGTTGACTATCGGCGTCATATGAGTGGAGGGGACTCGTTGGATGGGTGCGAACCTTTGGCACTTGTCACAAGTCCGGGCTAGCGTCATTGCATCATCCCACAAACTGGGCCAGTAGTAGCCGATTCAGAGAGCCTTCACGGCTAGCGCCCGTCCCCCAGTGTGCGAGCTACAAATGCCTTCATGCAATTCTTCTAAGATCTGTTTCCCTTCCACCGGGGTTACGCACCGCAGAAGAGGTCGGGCGAAGGAACGCTTATAGAGAATCCCCTCATACAACACAAACCAATTTGACCGCCTCTTTATCTTCTCCGCCTCCTTGGTATAGGTGGTCAACGTGCCGTCAGCAAGGTACGCGCAGATAGGTTCCATCCATGTGGGACTCCGGTCCAGCCACGCTACCTCAAGCAATTCGATGCTCCTTTCTGTCAGAGTTTCCCATTGAATGTTCTTCGACCGGCCGTCATCAGAAGAGCTTGCCAATTTGATAGAACATCTGCCTGCCGGTTCTCTGAGTGGGGAATGTGCATTATGGTGAAATGTCTAAGCAACTTGGTGGCCTCACGAACCCGCGTAACATGCACGGTCATCACTTCGTCCTTTGCTTCGTAGGCCCCGTTGAGCTGGCTGACAACGAGTTGGGAGTCAGAGAAAGTCTGGACATAGTTAGCCCCTGCCGTGTGGCAAAGTTCTATTCCTGCAATGAGGGCCTCGTATTCGGCCTCGTTGTTGGATGCCTTAAACACGAATTTTAGGGTGTGCTCGTGACGTGCTCCAGCGGGACTTTCCACAATAAGACCAGCCCCACCACCATCCTCAGTTGATGAGCCATCTACGTACAAGTTCCAGGGTCGCGGTTGGGGAGCTTCCTTCGTAGGTGTCGTGCTTTCGGTTAAGAAGTCAGCCAGCGCTTGGGCCTTGATGGTCCGCCGCTGCTCGAAGGCAAGATTGTAACGCGAGAGTTCTACGACCCATTTTAGGAGGTGTCCAGTTTCTTAAGGATGTTCTTTAGGGGCTGGTCGGTTAAGATCAAGATTTTATGGGCTTCGAAGTAAGGCCGTACCATTCGGCTGGCCATCACTAAGGCACACGCGAACTTTTCAATGAGGGGGTAATTCATCTTCGCGCTTGCTAAGGCATGGCTCATATAATACACTGGTATCTGTTCTAGTGCTCTCTCGACCACAAGCATCGCGCTGACCGCGTGTTCCGAAACAGCCAAATATAAAACCAAGGCCTCCCCCTCCACGGAACTGGCAATCTAGGGTAGCTGAGCCAAGTACGACTTCAGAGCTTGGAAGGCCTCGTCGGCCTGTCCATCCCACTTGAAATTGTTCCGCTGGCATAGGAGAAAGAAAAAGGGCTGGCACTTGTCAGCGGAACGGGACATGAACCGTCCGACGGCGACTATGCAGCCTGTCAAGCATTAAACTTCCCGTGCGCTTCTGGGTGGTTTCATATCAAGGACGACCTTAATCTTGTCCGGGTTGGCTTCTATGCCGCGATGACTAATCATGAAGCCAAGAAATTTGCCTAACCGAACCCTAAAGACGCACTTCCTCGGGTTCAGCTTCATATTGAACGCTCGGAGAATCTCGAATGCCTGCCGCAAATCGCCTTCGTCGTCGCTCTCGACCTTACTCTTCACGATCATATCGTCCACATATACTTATATGGTCCATGCAATAAGAGGCTCGAACAACTTGTTGACTAGGCGTTGGTAAGTGGCCCTAGCATTCTTTAGACCGAAAGGCATCACTTTGTAGCAGTGGAGGCCACGATCGGTTATGAACGCCGTCTTCTCCTGGTCCTCGGGACAGAGGGGTATTTGGTGATACCCTGAGAAGCATCCATGAAGCTCAGTAGGGTGTGGCCAGTAGTAGTGTCCACCAATTTCTCGATCTTCGGCAAGGGCACATCCTCCAAGTGCCGTTGGGCTTTTTTACCAATACCGCATTCGAGATCCATTCGAGGTACTGGCAGTCCTAAATGAAACCTGCCTCCGGTAGCTTCTGGACCTCCGTGTTTGCCATGGCCGCGTGCTCGGGGCCCATGTGGCGCTTCTTTTGCACGACAGGCTTGTGCCGAGGATTGGCATTTAGGTGGTGTTCTATTACAGTGGCGACGATGCCGGGCATCTCTTCTGGTCCGAAGGCGAAAATGTCTTTGTACTCCCGCAGGAGTGAGATGATGGGCAGCCGTTCCGGGGGCACAATGCTGCATATGAGTTGTACACCGCGCTCGGGCCGCCCCTCCTCCAGTTGTATGTGTTCCACGGCGTCCACGACCTCCGGCCGAGATTGCGGAGGTTCAAGGGAGACGGAGTGGATTACCATTGTCTCGGGGACCGGAATGACTGGGCTTTCCTTTGACCGCTTCACTGTCTCGAGCGGCCCTTCCGCCTCGCGGTCTCTGGTCCGTTCTATAAGGGGTTTTATGCTCACCAGGTAGCACTCCCGTGCCGTCCGTTGGGCCCCCCCAGAGCTCTCATGTGGCCCCGTCGTCTACCTCGAACTGGAGTTGGAGAAGATATGGGGCGACTATGGCTTTTACCTTGTGGAGGGTGGGCAGCCCGATGATTACATTGTAGGCCATAGGCACGTCGACCACTAGAAAATCGACTTCTAGTCTTCTGAAACGGGTCTTGTCTCCGAATCGTACCGGGAGGAGGACCGTTCCTGTAGGAAGCACCTCTTGCCCTCCAAATCCCCAAATAGGATTTGTTATGAGGACAACCTCGCGCCCTGGGTGGGAGAGCCTCAGCAAGCACTCCCACGTTATGATGTCCACATAACTGCCCATGTCTTCAAGGAACCGTCGCACGATTGCGTTTGCGATCTTCATTTCGACCACTAGAGGGTCGTTGTATGGGGAAGCGAAGCGCGGGGCGTCATTTCCTCCAAAGACCATTGTTTGAGCCATGGGGCAGAACCCCTAGCCTGCTCCATGGTGAGCACCTACTGCACATTTCGAAGCTGGGCCTTCCAGGCTGACCGCGTCTTACCCTCCATTTGGCCGCCCACTATGAAAGCCACTATCTCCATGGAACATTCTTCGTCCTGCGGCTGGGGTGGCCTGGAGTTTTGTTCTTCTCAGAGGAACCGCGACCCCCATTTTAGGAACCGATCGATCTGCCCCTTGTCTACGAGCTCGTGGAGGGCTTTTTTCAACTCCCTACACTCGGTCATGGTGTGCTTGCTTTGTTCGTGGAATTCCCAGTATTTTTGGGCGTTCTGCGGCCTGGGAGTTGCGATCAGAAGAGGCGGTCGCCACAGCATCGGGTGCCCTCGTACCTCCATGAGAATGCTCCTGGCATCGGTAGTGAACCGGGCATCGGGAGTCTCAAACTGCGGCCTTCTATCACGAGGGATAGGGTTCCTTTCGCCGCGAGTGAAACCCCTATCCCCCGGAGCTTTAGTCTTCTTGGGGGCGTCCGTACCCTCGGCGCAGATCTCGGTGGCGCGGATAAAGTCTGCGGCCTTCCTCAGGGCTTCGGCCAATGTTGTCTCCTTCTGTTCCGTCAAGGAGAACTTAAAACGCCCGTTCCTGAGGCAATTCAAAAAAGAGCTGTATGCTACACCGTCCTCTAAATCTGGAATTAGTACCGCTTCCTTATGAAAACGTTTGACAAATTCGGCGAGGGATTCCTATGGTCCCTGCTTGATTTTTGACAAGTGGATGCTAGTTCGCCTCTCCTTGCGACTGGCTATGAATTAACTTACGAATTTATCGGCCAGGTCTTGGAAACAGGCTACACTCCCCGGGGGAAGGCCATTGAACCAAGACTGTGCCACTCCCTTCAAGGTGGCAGGAAAGTAGCGGCAGTAGGAGGCGTCATCCACATCCTGCACGTACATCTGGGCTTTATAAACCCCCACATGCTCTTCCGAGTCCGTGGTCCCGTCGTACAGGTCGATCATCGGCATCTTCACCTTGCCGCAGCTCGGAGTGTTTACGATCTCGGCTCGGAAAGGGGTCTAGAAGGAGGGCATTACCGAGCGGGCGGCCGTTCCAGAAACTTTGATGGGGGTGTCAGGGTGGCGTATGACCTCGACCACTGAAGGACTCCTTTCCTCTCGGTCGCGCCATGGCTCCCTGTGGGGGGAGTGGCCTCTCACGCGCATCTCCTGACTGCGTGCCTCTCTTGCCGGTGGGCTTCGCGTCCGGTCCCAGTTAGTGCGATGCTCCGGACTAAGGCGACGCCCACTTGACATTTCCCTTCGCAGTCGGGAGGTCTATTCCTGGTCCTCGAGCCAACCGGTTCTCCGTGAGTGAGTGGCATAGGGGGTGGAAGCGGTTGTTGAGGCTACGGTCCCTTCACGCTCGGATCAGCCGACAAGGTTGACCGTGGCACGACCCCCTTGTCGGCCGCCGGGAAAACGAATAGGCTTATCCGACCGTGCGACCTCACGGGCGTGGCCCAATGGGCGCAGGGACATTTGCATCTGCTGGCGGGTAAGTCCTGCCTGAGCTGTAGGGTGCTCAAGAGAGATGGGATGTTCATTCGTGCTGGCCACCTCTAGAGCTCTCTGACCTGCTTGGTGACCTGCCTCGTGATAGTGTCCGCCATGGTGGACATAAGGCCATTAAGCGCGTCCACCGTAACATAAGTTTCGCGCTCTTGGGGCGACGCCCTCTCTGCCCGAGGGCTCGCCCGAGAACTCTTGCCGGCATCCTCTACTGTGGGCAGCGCAGAGGTGCCTGCGGCTGGGGCTTTATCTCTACGAGTACGCACTCGTGTTGCATCACTAACCACCATCGCTACCGTTCCTTCCCCATAGACGGCGCCAATCTGATTCCGTCGGGAATTGGTTTTGTGGTTGTGTTGATGACGTAGGACGAAGGGACGGGTTTATCTGACAGCTGGCAATCAACACGACGTCATCCTCAGCTCTTTGTGCTCCTCGGTTCTTTGTGCTCCGACCTACAAAAAAGGCCAACCCCGGGTTGTGGTCTCGGAAACGCCTCTCCGACGGTCAAGTCAATTGGGTGTTCCAAAAGATGTGAATGCTATAAAAAGTCAATTTTTCAGTGGCTAGTCCCTTTCCCGAGGAGAGTAGGTCACTATTTATAGCCTCTTCGAGAAAGGGGTAAAATAGTAATTTTACCTGGGCTGCCAGCTTGGGCTGTAAGTTTCTGAGCTGTTAGGCCCGGAAGAAGCCCCTAGGGTTGTGTTCCGACCCCTGAAAAGGTGTGGGCTTGAGGGTGACCCTAGGGCGATGTCCCTGTGGGCCATTTAACCGCGTGTGGGCTTGGTTTGCTGTACAGTCCCATGAAAGGCCCATTGGACAGATTCGGCATCCCCCGCACCATGATTTTCGATAATGGCCGGCAATTCAATACCAACAAACTTACTGATTACCTAAGTAGCTTGGGCCGCCAGGCTCGCTTCATGGCCGTGGCGCATCCCCAGACAAAGGGTCAGGTCGAGGTGGCTAACAAGGCCATCCTCTATGGGTTATAGAAAAAGCTCGGCGTTGCCAAGGTTAACTAGGCAGACGAAATGCACGGCGTTCTACGACATCTCCGCACCATCGACAAGACAGCCACAGGGGAGACCCCGTTTATGCTCGCCTACGGTTCTGAAGTCATCCTTCCCGTGGAAGTGGCCCTCCATACACATTGGCTGACAACATTCCAAGCAGCAGTGAATAATGCAGCCTTGTGTGAAGCCCTTGACCTCCTCCCCTCTGTTCGTGGCCACTCCCTACTCCGTGAGGCTCTCTACAAACTTCAGATTGCGCGGTTACACAATCGTGCTGTCAGGATACAGCCCATCCAAGTCGCGGATCTTGTACTCCAGCGCACAGAGAGCGTCGCCCATGCAACGGAGCACGGCAAGTTGACTGCTAATTGGGAAGGACCCTACAAGGTCGTCTCGCAAATCTGTCCCGGCACATATCGACTAGAGACCCTTCAGGGCACCCCCATTCCCTGGGCATGGCATAACAGCAACTTAAGAAAATATCACATTTAGGCATTGTACTTATTTACCCCCTATGCACGACCCCCGTGCTCCTTGATTAATGAACATTCGCACCGCTTTCTACACATCTTGTGTCCTGATTACACTCTTAGTCCATCTGGGGGCTAAGGGCCCTTGAGCACGACCTTATGGTCGGTCGCTACGCTCTTAGTCCCTCAACGGGCTAAGGGCCCTTGAGCACGACCTTATGGCCGGTCACTATGCCTTTGGCCTCTCTAGGGGCCAAGGGCCCTTGAGCACGGCCTCAGGGCCGGTCGCTACGCTCTTAGTCCCTCTGCGGGCTAAGGGCCCTCGAGCACGGTCTTATGGCTGGTCGCTACGCCTTTGGCCTCTTTGGGGGCCATGGGCCCTTGAGCATGGCCTCAAGGAAGGTCGCTACGCTCTTAGTCCATCTGCGGGCTAAGGGCCCTCGAGCACGACCTTATGGTCGGTCACTACGCCTTTGGCCTCTATGGGGGCCAAGGGCCGTTGAGCACGGCCTCAGGGCCGGTCGCTACGCTCTTAGTCCCTCAACAGGCTAAGGGCCCTCGAGCACGGCCTTATGGCTGGTCGCTATGCCTTTGGCCTCTATGGGGGGCCAAGGGCCGTTAAGCACGGCCTCATGGCCGGTCGCTATGCTCTTAGCCCCTCTAGGGGCCAAGAGCCTTTGAGCACGGTTTTAGGGCAGGTCACTACGCTTTTCGTCCCTCTGGGGGCCAAGGACCCTTGAGCATGGCCTTATGGTCGGTCGCTACGGGCTTAGTCCCTGTGAGGGCTAAGGGCCCTCGAGCATGGCCTTATGGCCGGTCACGACGCCTTTGGCCTCTCTAGGGGTAGAGGGCTGTTAAACACGGTCTTATGGTCGATCGCTACTCCGCTCATCTCTGACTTAAGCTACAGGCACTCGAATACACACCTTGTCCTTTCGTTTGAGGATCGCCCTTATACGGGTAAGTGAAAACGGAATATACACAAACAAAAGAACAAGGAGAAAATGTTAAACATGGTGGCTTAAAAGTGGGCACATCCTTTTCATTAAACTGAGATTCCTACAACCAGTACAAAGAAAGCAGAAATAAAGACAATGGGGCAAAAGCTACACATCTGCCTCTCTACCATCTCCTCGCTCCTCCTCAGACAGGCCGACCTCGGTGTCTAAAGGATTGGTGGCCTCGTCGGCAGCAGCCTCACCTTCGGACGAGGGGGGTTGAACTCCACTTCCTCAGGATCGCGACCCTCCACAGCGTCGCGTTCACGCTCGTCAACAAATTTTAGATAGGCCTCAAAGTACCGGTCGTCACTGAACTCACCCGCAAGGGTTAGCACAACCTTGCGGAGGTAAACCAAGGTGTAGGAGCGGCCCTGACGGTAGCCCTACTCCATTTCTTGGACCGTTTTGGCCGCGACTTTCTCTAGCTGACGCTGCAACTCCTTTTTCGCAACCTCGCGAGCCTCGGGATCCGCGTGCAACCTTTCACAATGCCGCTGGTACCTAGACACCACTGCCTCTAGGCGTCGGCATTCAGCGACGACCTTCATTCCTCGAGCGAAAGCCTCCGCCATGTCGATCTCCTCCTCGGATACAGGTGGAGGATTCGAAACCCCAGGGGCTGCCAGATCCCAGAACTTGACTATATCTTGAACTAGAGAAAGCCGAATGCTGGGGTCTGCTTTGATGAAGCTACCCGTGGGCCACGAGGAATATGAGGAAGCGCCGCCCGGAACCACGGCGGAAGCTCCTGCAGCTCGAGTAGGGGTAGGGCGCCCCTGCCCGACAGTCGTCCACTCCCCTGACGACCGGCTAGCTGACTGTTGAGCGACCGACCCTTCAACATTCGCCTGCCCCAGCTGCGGAGGGGCCTCGTTACCGGTCTCCCCGGGTGCCCCATCGGTCCTCTGCTTTTTGTACGACAAGCTCACGGTAGGTCTCTTTCCAGGGGGCGCAAGGGAAGGCGCCCGCAAAAAAAATAAGTTAGCCTCGTGCTGCTTCTGTAATCGAAAGAAGAAAAGAGAAGGGGTCATACCCCATACCTTCCTAGCCTACTGGGCAACGGCAAGCTGCCTCTCCTCCTCCTGCCTGCGTTCGGCGACAGCCGCCACCTGCTCTGCTGTCGCATCCCCGGTCTCGAAAACTGTCAGCCAGGCTCTCGCTTGATCTACACAAAGACAAACAGGTCAAGTCAGCACCAAATGCGTAACCAAACAGCGCTGGGACAACTAAGTACCCTTGGTGAAATTTTTAAGGATCAAAAGGCTCGTCGCGGCAAGAAAGTAGTCGTTAGCGAAAAATTTCAGTTGAGGGAGCTAGTTCAACGGTTCTCGGTCACTAGACTTGGTCCTCCTCTTTTCCGAACCCCTCACGGCCTCAATCGCTTGGCTCATGAATCTTGGGATGGGTCGAGGACGGTCATCCTCGGGAATGTAGAACATAAAGTAGCAAGCAGTTCGTCGCTCCTCGGCCATGGGCTCTCCAAAGGGATTTCGAACTGGTTGTCCCTCGTTCCAGTCAGGGACGTTGCCCCAACCCGACGCCCTATGTAGAAATAGGAAGTCATACTTCCAATGCCTCACTTTTGACTTCTTCTCAATGGCCGTCATGAAGCCCGGCCGGTTATTGAAGCAGTACCACCCTAAATCCCCGGTCTCCCATGGGGCCCTCTAAACCGTGTGCGCCAAGCTGAACGCCCGAGCCGAGCAAGTTAGACCCCGCAACTCGCAGGTGGATATAAACGAACAAATGTTGTGCCAGGACATCGGCACGATTTGAGCGGGTGTTAACTCGTACTTGGTTAAAATCTCTGTGATCACTGGGTGTAGAGGAAACCGCAGACCGTAGTCTAGGGCCACCCTATATATCACTATACATTTGGCGAGGGGCTCATTCACGGTATCGTCCGGCTGGGGCATCACAAAGGAATAATCGGTCGGTAGGAGATATTGCTTGTTGACTGCCGACCTCTTTAGTTTGGAAACAACCTTTAGGTCAGGGAAGTGACTTCCCGGACCATCCTGCGGGTCTGAGCGCAGTGGCGGATACAAGGTGGGGTCAACTGACCCCCCTCTCAAAAAAAATAAAAAATATGTGGCCCAAAAAAAATATAAAATTAGTATAAAGCACATAATGCAATTTGCTATAACAAAGTGTGTATGGTTCAGTGGTTTCTTGGTGCACATGTACTCCTCTTTTCCTGACAGGTTGTGGGTTCAATTCTTCTCTTTAGCCCCTTCACTTTTTAAATCTTCAACATTTTTTCAAGTCACAAACTCAATTGCAGGTTAAAATGCTTAAATTTGCTTTTTCTTGTTTAATTTATGTGTTTAAATGCCAATTTCACTACTAAATTTGTTTAATTTTTGGGTTTAATTTCAATTCTAAGTTGAAATGCTTATTCATTTTTTAAATTTTTTTAATTTTCAACTTTTTCTCAAGCACAAAATCAGTTCTAGGTCAAAATGCCTAATTTACTTTTCTTGTTTAATTTGTGAGTTTATTTGCCAATTTTAATTTTAAATTTTTTAAATTTGTGTGTTTAATTTCAATTCTAAGTCGAAATGCTTAATTTATTTTTCTTGTTTAATTTGTGAGTTTATTTGCAATTTCAATTACAAATTTAGTTAATTTATGGGTTTAACTTTAATTCTAGGTCAAAAATACGTATATATTTTCGACCCCCCTCTCAAAAGTTTCTGGCTTCACCACTGTCTGAGCGGGTTGGGGCCCCGGGGAATTCCAGCCCCTCGGCCACAACCTCGGTAGTTGGCAGTGCCCAACCTCTCTGGTTAAGCCCCGGACCGCCCGGACCCGATGAATCGACAGAAGAGCTTGTCGAGGCTTCCACAAATGACGAGCCGCACCCTGAGGAAGAACTAGACGAGCCCGACCGGAAAGACATGCTAGAACTAGAGGATGTAACTCGGGCCTCCGCGTTGGATTGGGGAAGAGCTGAACAGGGATTACCTATCGAACCCTCGGCCATCAACTCGTTTGGAGTCCGGATGCGTGGTGTCGACCTTGTCTTCGCCATACTGCGGACTTGTAAGTCAGGAACAAAGTTAGCTAGGGTAACCTCCCAAGGATATGTCACAGTCACCTCAGAGCTAAGAATGCTGGGGGTGGAGGAATACTCGCAGCTGGACCACGAGGGCGTGCCCGACTCGAAAATGGGGACGGCATAGGGAATCTTTTTCGGCTCCCTAAACTTATTCTTTCGGGGGAATCCAGCAACCACGCGGCCATCAATAAAGGCTGGGAGGTTGGGGAGTTGCGGATGCCGACCCTCCATGTGGGGGCCGGCTTGCCCCTCGGGGACGTCCCCACTGGACGAGCAAGATGACATAATATACAAATAATGTGGCGACAGGGCACAAGCGTGTACCTGTGGACGTGCAAGGACGAGAGACCTGGTTAGAGAAAGGGACTGACCTCTAAACAAATCTCGAAGGGTCAAGAGAATGCTGGAGAAGCTAAGGCAACCTGGGAAGGAGGAGAGGAAGAGGGATGTCAGAGCCTCTCTCTCTAGGGGAAAGAAAATGTGGAACACAAATGACCCAGTCGACGAGATGCTCACCCTTATATAGAGCCAGAAGGTGGATCGCATGCGCCAACACGCCTCGACAAACACGCCCCTCCTAAATCGACGCCGCGTGGCCCCACTGATCGGCCACGTCATTAATGGCACAGGGGAGTCGGTGTCCCTAGGCGTTTTACTTCGAGCAGTCCCTCTGGGCACTAAGGGCCCCCGAGCACGATCTTATGGCCGGTCGCTACGTTCTTAGCCCCTCTGGGGGCTAAGGGTCCCCTGAGCAAGGCCCAACGGCCGCTTGCTACGCTCTTAGCTCCTCTTGTGGCGAAGGGTCCATGAGCACGGCCTCATGGCCGGTCGCCACGCTCTTGGTCCCTCTGGGGGCTGAGGGCCCACAAGCATGGCCTCATGGCCAGTCGCTACGCTCTCAGTCCCCCTCGGGCCTGGAAGCCTTGGACGTTGGCCTGATGGCCGGTTGCTACACTCTTAGCCCATCTGGTGGCCAAGGGTCCACGAGCACGGCCTCACGGCCGGTCGATACGCTCTCAGTCCCTCTGAGGGCCGAGGGCCCATGAGCATAGCCTCATGGTCGGTCGCTACGCTCTTAGTCCCTCTGGGGGCCAAGGGCCCATGAGCACGGCCTCACGCCCGTGCGCTACGATCTCAGTCCCCCTGGGGGCTGGGAGCCAAGGAGCAAGGCCTAACGGCCGGTTGCTAGGCTCTTAGTGCCCCTAGGGGTCAAGGGCCCGTGAGCACGGCCTCACAGCTGGTCGCTACACTCTCAGCCTCCCTGGGGGTTTAAAGCCCCGGACCACGGCTTGACAGCCGGTTACTACGCTCTTAGCCCCCCTGGGGGCTGAGGGCCCGTGAGCACGGCCTCACAACCGGTCGCTACGCTCTCAGTCCCCTGGGGGCTGGAAGCCCAGGGCCACGGCCTGACGGGCGGTTGTTACGCTCTTAGCCCCCCTGGGGGCCAAGGGTCCATGAGCACGGCCTCACGGCCAATCGCTATGCTCTCAGTCCCTCTAGGGGCCAAGGGCTCATGAGCACGACCTCACGGCCGTGCGCTACGCTCTCAATCCCTCTAGCGCCGAGGGCCCATGAGCATGGCTTCATGACTGGGCGCTATGCTTTTGGTCCCCCCTGGGGGCCAGGGGCCGATGAGCACGGCCTCACGGCCGGTCGCTATGCTCCCAGTCCCCCTAGGGGCTAAGGACCCTTTAGCACGACCCCCTGGTAAAAAAGAAAACACAACACTTGACAACGATGCAACGATACAGGAAAGTGCTTAAAAGCAGACAGGCTTTTTATTACATGAAGGGTCCCTACAAGCGCCCTAAAGGGTGCACGTCAGTACAAACCGGCAAGAAGCTAAGTGTCCTCATCACTAGAGGGGGCAGGGGGGTCGCCCGAGTTGGAATCTTCTCCTTGGCCGTCTATAGAATTCGAAACTTTCATTTCATCAGCCGGATGGTTCTACTGAGCCGCCCTCAGGATATCGTCCATACAATATATCCACTTCTCGAAAGTCGACCACCTCAGATCCATCAGCGAAGACTTCATCTTGTCCCCCGTGTACTCGTAAGCCATGCCCAACTCAACGACATCATTCAACAACATGGCGTAAAATGTGGCTTGAACTATTTCGGGGAGCTCAAACTCGGGCGCCGCCACTTTGGCTTCGGATAATGAAAAGCCCCGACACAGCCCCTGAAAATCCTCGGGAAGAGGACGAGGGGGACGCGAAGCGCTTCTCCGACGCCAGATGAACATCTCCCTCACGTAGGCAACCATCTCTCTGGTGTCGTGGATACTAGGGAAGGCCATGACTCGTCAGGAAGAATGTCGGTCGCTTACACTGATTTTGTCGCTCCTAGAGAGTGATTCTTGAGTATCATTTCCAAAGAAATGACAATGTATTTATAAGGAGAAAGGGGGCAACCCAAAAGTTTGGGACTTTCCTAAGGACTCAGCAACCAATTCGCCAGAGACGCGTGTCCAAAAAAAAAAAAAAGAACACAACTGCTGTTTGAGACGAACACGGGCACCTTTATTAATCATTCACATCAGTACAAGATGGATGCAAAGAAAAACGGCAAATGGGGAGGTCGCCCGCCAGCTTCCACAAACTTAGGTTGCAGGCGCTCTTTTCGAGTTCATATCGCTTACCATCGCGGCCTTATTGGAGCTTCCTTCTTGATGGCCAGGCTGCATGCCCGCGCTCGAGTCGCTCGGGTGAAACAGGGCCTCATAGATTTTATCACTGAACTGCCAACTCCATGGCTCAAACGACCCCCAACGCAACTCAGAGAGGACCACTTCCAATGCTTGAAGCCTCGACCCATGTAAAACCTCAAGCCTTTCAGCCTTGTTGAGAAGCATCGCATAGAAGATTACCTGGGGGAGCTCAGGAAGACCATAATCTTCAACCGCCTGCTGCGCCACGGGCAAATCAAAGTCTGGGCATAAGGTTCGAAAGTCCTTAGGGAAGGGCGATGGGGGGAAAGCCTTCCCCCGTCGGTCCCACGCAAAATGACGGACGACGAACTCACTCATCGCTTTGGTATCCAGAGCTTGTGGGAAAGCCATGGAAAGTCGTGCTCACAGCTACTAACACGCTAAGGAATGAAGAGAACTCTGTACCAAAGACGCCTTTTGTCGTAAAACGTAGAGCTTTGCACAAGCATAGTTCCCACCTCGTAACGCGTGCACTTATGGGCGGTGGCCTTGGGACCGTCCATGCCAAGACCGCAATTTCCCAGGGTCCCTGAATGTGCAGATGGCGGCATCCATGCGCACATTCCGCAATTCACGCATTTATGGGCGACTCATCTCTAGGACTCGGTTCTCGGGAATCTCTGGATGCACAATAACGGACAGCGATGGTCCATGTTCTACGTGAATACTCTCCATACTCGATGTACAGGTAAAATGTGGGGGGCTAAGTGATTTGGGAAAAACCCGGGGTCTGTCTAATGGGCCTTTCATGGGACTGTCCAGCAAACCAAGCCCACACACAGGCTAAATGGCCCACAGGGACATCGCCCAAAAGGTCACCCTCAAGCCCACATCTACTCAGGGGCTCGGAATGCAACACTAAGGGCTTCTTATGGGTCCAACAGCTCAGTAACTTACGGCCCAAGCGAGTAGCCCAGATAAAATTACTATTTTACCCCTTTCTCGAAGAGACTATAAATAGTGACCTACTCTCCTCGGGAGAAGGGACTGGCCACTAAAAAACTAACTTTCTATAGCATTCACACCTTTTGGAACACCCAATTGACTTGACCGCGGAGAGGCGTTCCCCGAACCACGACCTGGGGTTGGCCTTTTTTGTAGGTCGGAGCACAAAAAGCTGAGGAGCACAAAGAGCTGAGGACGACGTCGTGTTGATCGCCAGCTGTCAGATAAACCCGTCCCTTCGTCCCACATCATCAACACAACCACAAACGGATTCCCGACGAAATCAATATATATATATATATATATATATATATATATATATATAT
>JACYFF010031956.1:33205748-33273685 GCA_017589665.1 Selenicereus undatus | reverse complement strand
TATATATCTATATATATATATATATATATTTGTATATATATGTTTTTTTTTAACCACTGACTATTTGACAAGTTTTAAAATATTTATATAGAATTTGTTTTTTAAAAAAATAACGAATGGTTGTTGGGGATGACTTTGTTGCAATCTATATAGACGCCCTAGGATAAATGCCAAACAATAAAATAAACAATAAATCAATAATTAAATAAAATTTACGATCTGAGAATAGAGGGGAAACAATTACGTGTTTATGAGTGCAAACATATCTGGGGATGGTCAGGGGGCGGATTAAACCATATCCGCATCTATACATAATTTCAAAAATGAAAAATCATTAGGTTTTGGATGGTTATATCTATACATCTATCCATCAATTTTTTGGGCTTTACTTGCTTGTGTCAAGTATTACCCATATTCAACCTATATTTGCATGCCCACTATATTTGACTATCAATTTCAAGTGACGCTACTAACATTCATGGCTAGATAAACTCACAGAAGTTAAAATTGTAAAAAAAATTAATTTTTCATTTTTACATAAATAAATACTAGTCAGTCAAAGTTTCATTTCTAACATTTATTTTTCGGTTTTACGTATTTTGGTTGCCTTTAGTAACAAATCGGGTACATAATTAGGTAAGATTTTAAAAATCCGTGCCCATACATATACCAATTTTTAAACGCAATACTCATATCCATCTCACTTAAAACTCATTTTCATCGCTCTTCCGGGTGTGAAATGCGACGAATTGTAACCAAATTTTTCTAATTCAGATAATACGAACTCCCATCCCTGCGCATATCCACAAATCTAATCTTAATTCCTAGCAAACCAGCTTTCCTTCTAATGCAATTTACACTCAGACAAAAGTAAGCATTTTCTGATTGTTCTTCCTTTCGTAACACAAGGCTAAACCAAAATTGAAGACGAATAAATAAATATATATCTCCATCAGCAGGCCAGCCAGAAAGAAAAATCATAAATAAATACTGAAGGAATATATCTGCTAGTCATAACGTACAAAAAACATCCAATCATTTAAATATATAGCAAAATTATACCGGCTGAGCTTACAGCCTAACACAATATAGTAGTAAAAAAAAAAATCTCAAAAAATTCTGATGCAGTTTAAGGAATTAATCAAAATAAACCTATCAAATTGTGTCTTCAGTTTGTTCTCTTGCTGTCTGCGTAGCATATCACAGACAAATATAGTTTTTCGGATACCACAGATTCAACTGTTAACATTTTTTTGGGGGGGGGGGCCCCAA
The DNA here is from genome assembly GCA_017589665.1 of Selenicereus undatus. Taxonomy (NCBI): domain Eukaryota; kingdom Viridiplantae; phylum Streptophyta; class Magnoliopsida; order Caryophyllales; family Cactaceae; genus Selenicereus; species Selenicereus undatus. The sequence continues at coordinate 33,272,413 of JACYFF010031956.1, read as the reverse complement.
CCATATTTTGCTTACATAATTCAAGCCATTATGGATCAATAATGAGCTTAACTCTAATTAAATGAATGATTAAAGATATACAAATACAATTTTTTAGTACATAAAGCTGACTTAAAGCACAAGAAAGCAAAGAGGAATAGTTTTTTCAGAGGGAAAGCCATTGGCCAAACCAGCAGAAGCCCTTACGGTAAGTACCTATAAAAGAGGGGGGTGGGGCGGCTAAACCTGAACACCTACATTATCAGCCACATTCAAAATCTTTTCTTGGTACGCAACTAAAAGAGTTAAGCAAATCAAAGACAATGGCAAGCAAAACCAAGGGTTCATCTAGTTCTACAGCACCTTCCTTTGTGGAGTTTGAGCCCTATTGTGAGTGGCAGAAAGAGGAAGGACTTGAAACTCTAATCATCCATCTCCCTGGTATGTCTTCATTCGTCTCTAGTTTAGTGGTGGCCGGGATCAAATTGTCACAGCTCATGCATGCCGGCTTGGTTCAGAGTCCAGCAATTTAAACAAACTAACCCAATTCCGCTTAGGAACTCAGCTTGGCCTAACTGCCCTATCTCAACGAAGTCTGGTCGTCTAGGCCGCATTGAATTCAAGAAAAAGTTTGGGTGGCCTGGATGTGACCTAACCTATCTAGCCTGGCTGGTTCATCATGTTGGCTAAACTGACCGATCCTTAGCTAGCTTAGGCCGGGCTAGTTCATTTATAGTTCTTTTTATTCTTCATTTTATTTTCTTGGGCAGTCCTTGTATCATAGTCACTGGACTACTTTGCGAAGTGGTTCAAACACCCACTTAACCAATTCTAATAGCAATTGATGAGATGAGATCTTGTTATTGGAATGGGGTTCCAGCTAGACTTTTTGTTACACAAACCTTTTTTCGGGGGGGGGGGGGCCTTTTCATATCTTGATTCATGAAATCTCGTTGTATATTGTATATCCAATTCCTCTGAGCATGTGATTTTTGTCTTGGAAGGCTTGAACAAAAATGCTTGTGCAAGGCATGAACACACATTATGACCCAAAGTTTTTCTTTTTTTTTTCCAGGGTTTTTGGGGTGGGGGGGGGGGGGCGGGATTATGTGTGTTTCATTAAACTATATGAACAAGAGTACTAGGAAACAGACCAATAGTTGACATCTCACTTTTCCTTGCACAATATGCATAGACTTCAAGAAAGAACAACTGAGAGTGCATGTGACAAACCAAGGAGTCCTGAGAATAAGTGGAGAAAGACCTGTCGACAGAGCACAAAGGAAGCATTTCTCAAAGAAACGAAGATACCAATAGACAGTAACATCAATGACATCAAAGCCAAGTTCACCAAGGGCCGACTTCATGTTATTACGCACAAAGCAGCCAAACTTCTCCTCATGAAAAGCAGAATTCAAAATCAGGGGATACCCAAAAGCCAAAATCCGAAGCCCCGCTGACTCCTGATGACCAAAGGCTTAAAGCTGCACGTAGCAGAGCTCATCAGGAGGGTAACAAAATGGGACGGATGGGTGGAGATGATCAGCCAAATAATGGTCACGTATTCGGGCTTAGCTGGTCTTCGTCAAGGATGCAGGAAAAGAAGGTGGCTCCGTATCTTGGGATTGCGGCCACTGTTATGGTGATAGTTGGAGCTTTTGTTGGGTATAAATGTGGCTTTGAACCTTCCTGTTATCATGATGAGGCATTGGGATTATATTAGGCTCGTCTTTTACATATCTCTCTGCAAATTATATGGTAGTTTTGGGTATGTTGACCCATTACTGCGGCCCCTTAAAAGGACACAATGCTCTTGATCAAGTGTACAGAAAAGTTTCCTCTTGGTGATAATTCTTGGAGCAATAAAACAAACTCTTCAGTACTAATAGAACTTTTAAGTCCTTTAGATATAAGTGATCAAAATGCGTGATTTGTCTTTTTCTTTTGATCATGTAAGTGCACAATATATAACTTTTAGCACTGAATTAGACAGGAATAATAAGAGGATAATTATAGCATTCTTAAAGGGAAAAAATGTCCAAGAAAACAGGCATTTTCAGACCCAAAAAGACAGAGCGCTTCTAACAAAAGTAAAATGATGCTCATTTCGCCAAGCATAATTAGCTATACTATTCATACTGCCTGGAAACTCACACCGTACATCTAATGAGAAAAAATTAGAACTGGTAATTACATCCTAATAACTAATAACAATTACACAGCATAAAATAAGAAGACTGAAGTCTAGTGCTGTTGGCTGCCAGAAGAGGCATTATTGTTGGACAACGCCAAAAGGAAGTCTCTGTAATCCCCAGGAGTAATGCTTTTGCATATTGCATCTTTAAGTTCCACCCCATATTTTATCCTCAACTCCTTCTGTATGTCACCCATATCGACCTCTGCTCTGCTCACCATTATGCGTAGTAGCGACCCTTTCTTCAATTCATTGTTTCTCAAGCTTCTTTGTAGCATCTATGGTAAGGACGAATCCAGGTAAGCGCACGGAACCAAAACCACTATGAATTCATCATGAGGCAAAATTCTACGCCATGTCTGGTAGATTATAATGCAATAGAATGTAGCCAAGAGGAAAGTTTTAGTTAATTTCATTCTGACTACATTTTTTTTGCCTCGAATGAACCATGGAGGCAGTACAATATGGGGGGGGGGGAATCGAATTTGAGACGTAATATACTCAAAACCTCAATTTTAACCAGTTGACTACATTACATGACAACAGGCTTCACTAAACATAACACCTGACTTTGGGGTCCCCCCCCCCCCCTTCCCTTTCAAAAAAGATACAAATAAATTCTTGTTAGTTGCCAGTGGGTCAATTGGTGATGGGCTAAGTTTGATATGCCCCAAGGAAAAGAAGAAGTGGGATATGCTTGATGGCTGTCTTTTACTTGTCCATTAGGTGGAAAATGAGCCAGTAAAATAAGCCATTTTGACGAGTGCTTTTGTTTTTTTAAAAAAAAAATTCTTATCTCTTTTATGGCAAAAGGGGGGAAGTAACTGCAAATCAATATACCGCTCGTTCATGGGCTAGAACTAGTGGGCTTGGATTTGTTGGCTAAGGTTGATTCGTCCAAGCTTTTGCTCGTGCCAGTCACTGAGACAGCCCACCCAAGTTAGTAGTTTACCATTCAAAAGGAAAGAACAATTCAGTCTGGACCATGCTGGATGAGACCGTTTTAACTGGTAAATAGGGTAAGATACCCCCCCCCCCCGGGGGCAAAAGTATTCGTTTAGGAGTCATTTGGTAAGTTAATTCATTTGTCGTTCTAAAAGAATTCTTGAGGCTGTCATTAAAAACGTGTACCTAAATCGTATCTTCAACATGAAATTGTGGAAAATTGTTCCTTTTGTAAATAAGAAACTATATGAACACCACTACGATGTACATACCTTGGCATAATGTTTGGGAGGATGACTAATGCACTTGACTAAACTCTTTATTGCATCCTCGAATTGTGTTGAACCCAATTTCTTGAATTGCTACATGGTGTATTGCAGCATCGTCAGTTTACTACTTGGCATCTGAAATTGAGTTCCAAGTGCATATTCCTGGAGAAATAATTTCGAAGTGCAGAGTATAACTGAGTTACCTGAGTATCACTGTGGCCATAGATGCGTTTATGGCTAGCAAAGGTGAGTTTGAGTTGAGGGATGCTTCTTTTACTTAGAATTTCAAGCACCACAGCTTCATTAACTCGGCCAGAACTTCCTTCCCCTGTTTGGTACAGCCTTATTGCATCAGTTTTAGCAGTGTCTTGGCTCACGTCAGCATGGTGGGCTTTGTGGGATGCTGACAATGCTACCAATATCTACACAACCAAAGTAGGCGATTGTGATTAGTATTCTGGATTCACACGTCATGCAATGTTTGAGGAAATTCCCATTATCTTCGTTGAAAAAAAATTGGTGTTCGATTTATGATACATACTCGTCTTTTCCTTATATATGAACCAATCAAATCAGACGATTGCATATAGACATAACAATCAACCTATGATTATATTGGTCGAAAACCCCTGATTGAACTAGTTTCGAATAAAAACAATGTACCACAATTACTCATAATGAAAAATGAAAAATAACTATGCAAAAATTGGCATGACACGAACCAACCTCATTTGATATAGTCTCAAGTGAACCAAATAATTTGATTATGGCTCATTTAAAAAGAGTAGCCTATAAAAAAATAATTATAAGTTTCGACATCGATTGCGCGTAATAGTGTCTCAAAAAGCATGTATGCACCCAAGCCAAGTTGACCTGAAAAAGACCAAAAGATACCACAACTAATTTAAATACTATCTAATTTTGACATCTGTATTTGTGGCTCCCAAAAGCCCCACCTAGCCAAAGATGGAAAAATGTTTGAAATTCCAAAAGATGGCTCCCGAAGACTGCATACTTGACTGACTGAATCTCCAAAAACATTACACAACATTAAAAAAAGATTGTGCTGCAAAACAAGGTTACCCTTTGATAAGGAAGAGGAGGCTCCAAGCTAGCAATATCCTGATCCAACAGCCTCTTAAAACTTGTTTGGTACGCTTGCTTACATGACTTGATTTCCTACCCGCAAACATCTCAACCAAAGCCCCGTAATCAGCCTCATTTTGCTCAATTGCCTCCCTGGCCAAAGAGGTATCTCTTTCACAATGGTCAACCATCCAAAGAGCGAATCCCTCACATGCCTTAACCGAAAATTTCTCCCCTCTACCACTCAACATAACTTTAAGTCTTTGCAAATGGCTTAACAAATCCTCCCCGTACATTGCCTTGTAAGTCTCCCTGATCCGTCTCCTTTCAACTACAGTTGTTTTTGCCACCAAGGTTTGAACCAGAGAGCTCAGTCCCCCAAATGAGTCATGGATCTCCTTGCAATCTCTCTCACAATGCCTTGGGCTAAAGTTGGCTGCCATGAGTTTGAGACTATTTTGATGCTAAATTTAGCTATACAGTTAGGATGAGTTTTATTGCAGTATATAAGGGTGGGCAGTGTTAGAGAACTTGGGGTGCAAGGAAAGAATTTTTCGGCTTTTTGGAGAAAGTTGCATCCATCAAAGCAAAAAGGTGGAAAGGGGATGGCAAATATATGGTTAGACCAAGCTTTAAAAGAAAAATAAAGTGGACCAAGGATTTCTCTTGGATTTTAGTGAAAGATATGTGTTTCCGAGTGGACTATGACTGTGCAAAGGAGTCTTTTCAGGTGAAGTGTGTAATTATCTTCTCATTTCCCCATAGTGTGACCGCATAGGGGAGGCAAACGAGGAGGCAGAGGAGGCCAAATTAAGTGAATAAAATCATAAATTGTCTTGTCCAAGTGCACATTATATTCAAGAATTCATAGGAGCATGTTTGTGCACAGTGACTAGTTAATTACTACAGTAATTGGGTATATTTTTTGATTAATTATATGTCCTAGAGACTATAATATGTTTTGTATGACTGTTATTTGTACATATGCTAATTTTATAAGAGTTTTTTCCTCCAAATTTCTACACTTTGTTGGAAAATAGTTCACAAATTTCTTGAAACAACTCTAAATTGTAAAATTATAAAAAGTCACACAAACTTCACAAATTCTTACACATTTGAATTTGTTATATTAATTTTTGTAAATTTCTAATGTTGGGGCTAGGTCCATAAATCAGCATATTTCATTTAAGGTCTTGGCACATCAATTGTAGGCTTCTTAAGGCCAATGAGTCATGCATCTTTAGGCCTCATCATGCATAGTCTGTGAGTCCATCTAAGCTCAATGTGCATAATATGGCTCATTAGACTTTTAGAATCCTAGTCAACTCTGGGTTGCGTCCAATCGTGCATCATATTCATAATGCGTAAGTCCAAGTCAGACCTAGATATCTGACCCATACATAAGTTCATGGTCCATCAATTACATTCCCTAGATCCAGGATCCCTATATGAGTCCACCTAGATCTTCTCATGCTAGCAATTTCTTGTGTGCTCCTAGGAGCACATGCTCTCATTGTCTATGTATATATATTTTTCAGGCGTGTATTTGTCATATATTAATTTTTTAATATATATTTGATGATGTGGCTTGTGGGAGTATATGCTCCCAGAAGTATGGTATACATATTGCCTCATGCTCTACAACTAACCCATTTAGGCAAACCAAATCATAGTCATACTTATGTTAGTATGGGCATGTGATTCATCGAAGAAAGAATTGAGTCCAACTCGGGCACAAAAGTCAGTCTTTAATCCCAACTTAGGATCCAATCCAGGGGAAGGCCCGATTTCAACCTAAAATCCCATATCTTATTCCCATTTCACCCTAAACCTTCAAGCCCAACAAGTCATTGTCTTCCTTTCAAATTATAAGTCAGTAACCATTTCCTTTAGCCCATCTCCAGCATGGTTAATTGCTCGTGACATTCCACCTCTCTAAAGTATCAAATTATTGCTCAGGATAGGGGAAGACAAAGAAGGTATACGAGCGAAGTCTGCAAATTGGAAGACTTTTATCTCATGAAGAGTTCAAGGAAACTATGAATACTGGGTCAAGAACAAAGTCCAAGTCCAAGTCCAATAGAACACCAATTCCAATGGCTGGGAACGACAATGAGATAGCCCACATTCTGAAGATGCTAGAAAAGATGTAGACTAGGATGAATAAAAGTAACAGAAAGATAGAACTGATGGCTACTACACTACAAACGCTTGTCAAGAATGCCCCAAAGGAAAAAGGTGAGAAACGTCACAACGTAGGAGGGGAAGATGATAAGAAGAAGGAAGAAAAAGGGAAAAGAGCACTCCTTAAATTGATCCAATAGTAGATCGAATAAAACAACTGCTTAAGGAATCTTCCATGTTCAGTTATTACTTTAATAAATATATGGGATTCACTTCTATCCCAAAAGGAAAACTACCTCCAAAATTTACTATGCTAGACATTAAGTTCCATGGAATTGAAAATCCTCACTATCATGAGAAGAATTTTCTTAGTGCAACGATAGTAAAAGGAATTGATAAGAACATCTTCCACATCATATTTCCTTGGACGTTCGACAAGGATGTAATAAGGTGGTATAATACTGTAGACCCACAAAAGGTCACAAACTAGGATGATCTTTGTAAAGAATTCCTACGTTAGTATTCTTACAATACTAACCTACCAATTGCATTAAAAGACTTAGAGTTAACTAAGCATGAGGAAAAGAAAGGTTTTTTTGTCTTCCTTGCTTAATGGAGGGAAAAATCCGCTCAAATGGCTAACTGACCCTTAGAGGTTGATCAAGCAAGGTTGTTCATCTGGAACCTCCAACTCACATATAGACAACACCTGCGATTTATGACCTTTCAAAACTTTACTGCGATAAGGAATGTAGGCATGTTGCTAGAGGAAGAATTAGCTGGGGAGGCACCTATCAATATTGGTAGCAACTGGAAGGGCAACTTCTAACATATGGACTAAAAAGACAAAGGCCTTGTAAGTTAGGAGGTGCATGTTGTAGATTAGTACATTGAACACATCCTTATTAGGATCACTCATGAAGGGCAACAACTCACTTGGCTTGTATGATGACATTCTAGCCATTTTAGATCACCAAGGTGAAAAGTTGGGTCCATCTATTCACATAATGAGCATAATTGAATCCAAGCCCAAAATGCCTCCGCAAAAGATGCCGTGAGTTCTGTTGAGTTTAGAAGATATGATGTGTCCTAAACCTATAGTCATAGGTTAAGTCATAGAGTCATTCGCTCTTTGAATCCAAGTCTGATGTAACCTTGATTCTTTGATAAAATCATCTTCTCCATAAGTTCTTTTACATATTCTCATATCCTTCTTTTCTAGAGTGCTTCTATCCTGTGACAAAACCAAGGTAAAATAAAAAAATAAAAAAATAAAAAAAGAGACAAGAAAAAAACAAAGAAAAGGGGCTAGCTTGAATACCTCACAAGGCGAGCTAAGGAGAGAGAGCAAAGTACAAAAGACTAAGCATTTCAATCTATCATCTAAAAGGGGAAAGATTAAGAACTTCTTGCAATAAGTCATACAGTTTTGAGGGATATGCCTAGGATAGGAGGCCTCCTTTGACAATCCACATTAATATCTTTATTAAACTTGATAAAATTCCCATTTAGAATCCTTTTGAGCCTTCAAATAAGTCTATTTCTTTGGTAACCACATTTGTCCTAACCAAGTAGTGGGAGTGTGTAATGGGATATATTAATATGAATCAGCAATAGAAAAAGAAAGAAGGTTCAGACAAAATGGTCACATCTAGAAAGAAAATTAAAAAAAAAACAAAAAAAAGAAAAGGAAAAGAGTTTGAAAACAAGAATGTTAACAACAGAAAGAAATTGTTGATTTGCATTAACTTTATCATCCATGCGCACCTAGGGATTTCATAAGGGTTGTTTAAGCCCTCATGCCAATTCTCTTCCTTTGGCATCCTGACCCAGAAGCATGCCTTAAAAAGTCCTCTTGTAGGTGTCCCTCCTTTTAGCTGCATGTTTTAATCTTGAACTACAATTGGCTTGATTCCACATTGGATATGTAGGTAACTCATTTAAGGCCCAAGCACAAAGATTTCTATAAAGAAACATCTCATTTGAGTCCTTTAGTTTCAAAAAAGAAGAGAAAATAAAAAGTAACTAGCCCAAAACCCTAAAAAGGAGGACTAGGCAGCCAAAAGGAGAGTGAAAATAAAACCTTGGTTTTTAGAGAACAAAGAAGCATTCCATTGACTACTCCCATCGAATTAGACTTGAACAAACCATTCACCAACTTCACCCCTACTTCTCAATCATCATAGCCTCTAATCTCACCTCCATTCCAAAATTTAGGACTCTTGGTCTCAACCATGACCATAAATTCAAGAGCGAAAACTCGTGCCATATTCTCAACTATCCTAAACGGGCACTCACCCATTATGCACGACGAGGGACTCTCCTACGTTTCCTTAGGGCTCCCTTCATGGTAAATATTTCCCGACAAGGTAATAACTATATTATTTGCACTAAACTAGTGGTTAATCTAGACAATGCCAGCAAAAGTAGCTTCCCAACATGGAAAGGATCATATTTACTCTACTGAACTAAGGGCTACTCCCACTAAAAGTAGTAAAAGCATTTTCAGCTATTACTATTCTCTTACATCTGAGATTTCTTTCATAATAAACAGAAATTGGGGGTTTCTTCAGAACTAGAACACTTTCATGCAAAATTAGAGGTTGCTCCTTCTATTGAAAAAAAGATTCCTCGTCCTGGGCAATGTATGACCCATGACATGCTCTAACCTAGCGGTTACCTAACTTTTTACCCCCCATCCTAAGCAACAAAACATCACCATGCATAACCTATGAGTCTTTTCTACCTTTATCAACCCTTATCTAATGGACCCCAAACTTAGTATGCGACACGCATGCTTGCGAGGTTAGGTCATCATCAAGTCTGCATAGTTAGCATAACCATGTCTGTATAGTCAGCACAATCGCGTCTGGATAGTCATCATGCCTGCATAGTCCTACTTAGGCTAGGAAGTGCACATACATCAATGCATCGGCCTTTAGCCGATTTATTGGACTGCCCTCCGCCCTAACCACTTAGGAACCCTAGATTGAAGAGAAGTGTAATCAGCCTACACAGTGATCCTACAGGAAGGGCACACAACCTCGGTTAGCCATAAATCTACATCAAATGTTCCCAAGACAACATCAATAGAATACACTTATACTTTGACCATCGCTTTAATCAGTCTTAGTCAAAGCGGAGGCTCCAACCCCAAAGCTGGTTTTGCGCAAACGTCATCACCCAAGATACAAACCCTGTCAAGTACTTAAGGTCAAAAGGATCTAGTCATAGAGGATACCTCATCCTCTTTATCTTAACAAAAAAGGATGCCTCAGCATCCAAGACATCTTCTCATTACATAGTCTCCCATCAGAAAGAGATGACTTCAATGCTCAAGCGGCAAAAAAAAGGGGGGGTTCAAACTTGAAGGTTGGACATCTCAATATCTCATGCCATGCAGTCCTTAAGGATCAATCTTCAGGCTCAAACGCTAATAATTTCACAAGGATTTAGCTATAGGTTTTAGGCTTAGATGCCATCAATTTGACTAATAGGTCGTCAAGCCTTACCACCTCTAAGTTCACAGGGTGCTAGCTATAGGCTCAAAGGCCACAAAGTTCTCAGGAATATGGAAATAGATCTTCAGGCTTCCACACAACCAAGGTCTCACTACTAGCTCTCGACACAATAGGTATCATCGGCTACGGTCACGGAAAGTTGGCGGGCGCTAACTGTCAGGACCCTCAGCGATTAGGCTTGGACTTCCACATCATCGACCACCGTCACAGTAAAAGTTAGCAGGAGCCAAGTCCCAGTAGCTAGACTTAGATTTCTACATCATTAGCCAGACTTGGATTTCTACATCATTAGCCATTTCCATGATCAAAGTTGGCAGGCGCCAAGTCTTAGGACCCTTAGCATTAGGCTTAAGATTTCTAACCTCAGCCACTGTCACGGCCAAAGTTGGCGGGCACCAAGTCCCAGGTCCCTTAGTAGCCGGGCTTGGATTTCTACATCGTGGGCCACTGTCACGTCGAAGATTGGCAGGTACTAAGTTTGAGGACCCTCAGTAGCCAATCTTGGATTTCTAACAACATTCACTGTCACTGCGAAAGTTGGTAGGCACCAAGTCTTAGGACCCTTAGCGGCTAAGCTTGGATCTCTAACATCAGCCACCATCACGGTGAAAGTTGGTGGGCGCTCCACCTCAAGACCCTCAGTAGCAAGGCTTGGATTTCTATATCATCAGCCACTATCGCGATGAAAGTTGGTCGGCGCCAACTCGCAGGATCTTTAGCGGCCAGACTTGTTTTTTAACATTAGCCACCGTCATGACGAAAGTTGGCGGGCACAAAGTCTCAGCACCCTCGGCTGCCAAGCTTGGATTCTATATCATCACATTCAAACAGGCAACTACAAGTGAAGACCATTACTTTGACCTTCGCCTTACCATAGCTTGATCAAAGTGGGCGATAACTGCATTTGTCCAAAAATGACATCTTATTTTTAATGGCCCAATGATGAAAATTATACCCTGACTTGTGTACTTAGGAGCTAGGGCTCAGTAGAGTAATCCTTGAATTCGAGTCTAAAAGGCTAATAGAGCCCAAGAAGCCCAAATAGGCCCAAATTGATAATGTTTGGCATCCAGTTGAGATCGACTCTAGGGAGTATAACATTATTGAGTTTAAGTATCAACATTCTTCATTGAACAAGCTTTCTAATGACAAACTATACACCAAAGTCTGGTAAGGAACGGAAAAGAAGTAAGTTAAATATGTGGGCATGTGCTGAAAATGACACTTGGTTACTATTTTGCTTATATATTGTTTCAACCTTATCAAAACGTATGAAATTAGTTTTGTTAGAAAATATACTAAATATACTTTCAAGGACAAAAAAGAATCACTTAAAACAGGGGTCGGATGTGAAAGTTATGACTAAAACAAATTAGGTTGTTAACAGCCTAGCCTAAGAAGTTAGGTGGGGTCCTGCTTCCTATGACTGGGCCATGTCCTCTACCTAGGAACCTCACTGTGTTTCCTTTCTCCAATTCCTTTTACACTAAACAAGATTAATTAACTAGAATTCTAGGCTTATTAGTTTACCAAGACTAAGTAGTCAGAATCCTAGCTGAAGTGGTGTACCAGTTTAGATTAAGCTTAATGGGACTAGGGTTAGGTCTCCTATTTCTAAACTGATTCAGATTATCCCCTCAACTACTATAAATAGGGGGATACCCCTAAGGGTTAGACATACATTGAATTGGCATGGATCCAATTGACATGGATGAAATTGCCATTAGTTATAGGTATCAAATTAGTTAGATGCATCAAAACACATCAAAATAATTAGAGAGAGGAGAGTATCAAAATTGAGAAGAGAAATACTCCACACATTGGAGATAGAGAATTGGGTTAACCATTTAAAAGGTGTCACTCTGCTGGGTTTTCAGCTAAATCTAGTGGAGTATCCTGAGGGCAAGAACTTTATCATTCCCTACTCTTCTACTCTACTCATCTTTGATGGTTTTTGACGCTAAATTATCAAAGATGTAGTCTTTAGGTAGTTCCCTGTTCACTATAATTAACTTTACTTTTATTTACACTAGTATGGACCCGTGCTTTGCACGGTGCATATTACAGTACATATATATATAGTCAAAATAATCGATGAATGTTCACTGTATACAAACTTAATATTGTAATTTAGAAAATGATACTTAAATTTATTGAAAAATATGAATAGATAGCACTTTTATGTATAACCATTGAAACTCAATAATTAAAACAACGTATGATTATCAAATACGCGATTTAAAGTATGACAGAGATTGTAGGTAGTCAAAATGAAACTAAAAATCATGTTAAATGATATGATAATTCGTTAATTTGTGGTGGCAATGACGAAAAATTCACATTCTCATCTTCTACCTACATTAAAAATTAAGTTCTTAGTAATAATTTGATTAGCAATGATATAATGAAGATTACGATTATATCTTGTGTACCTGGTGTACCTAACATCAGTGTATCGTAAGTAATACACCTCCTCCTTCCAACTTACTGACGCAATAAGAGTGATAGACAATTCTACTTCATGGCATCGTCGATGCTCCATAACAAATACCCATGGTTTATCTATACAATCATTTATAATCGCATATACTGATAGATGACTATACGGTTGTAGAGAATGTTATAATGAGATAGTAATAAAAAAATAAAGTGTCCAAAACGTGATTGGCACAGCTTCAGTCTGGCCTAGATTCGAGTTTTCGGTGTTGGTCGTTCTTTGGATAACTGGATTCTCTATTCAGTTCATATATGCGTTCAGATCCAGATTTTCATTCTAGGCGAGAGCTGAAGGGAGTTGGAGGTGAAGAGGTTGAGCTTAATTTCTCCCATATTTGTTAAGTTCTCTGTTTCTATTTTGGTTATTCAAGTTTGATTTTGCTTTGCATAATTTGGTCATAATTAAAGTTAATGGTGATTGATAGGGTAAGCTTCTTCCTGACATTAATCTTCCAGTGTAGCGTGCTGAAATAATTGGTTATTAATTAACTAAACCTTGACAATTTAATTCAATCGTATCACATTTAGTTTTATAGCGATCTAATTTCATAACACATCCCTAAAGATCGACACCCGTACTTGCTACAACGATCAACCATACATTTGCGAAATTCATAACATAAATATGCAACTGGAAATGTATAATCAATAGTACCTAACAATGAATAAATTAGATAATTTTTTTAGGCTACCATAATTTTAAAATTATTATAGAAAAATTAATATATTATAACTGCGATCGAAAATATTTGCTAAACTTATTGTAGTATATTTCGATATATTAGAAATTTTAGTTGATAGTTTCTCATAATTTGCTCCTGTCAATAATTGCTTCTTCTTAAAAAGTTATTAATTATTTTATTTGAAAAAACTTAAAATATTGTATATGACATGGTTGCTATATGGAATATTGTAATATTTTATAAATAATTATTACCAAGAAAAACCTATAATTTTTTTCACTTACTATATGGGTATAGAAATACTTGTTACAAATTAAAAAAAATAAAAAACTTCATCAACCTCTTAAAAGGAACATTTTTCGACCTTTAACTAATTGTCACTGTGCGAATTTTTGTTCATAAAAAAAAAAATAGTGATTTTATGAACTTTATTTATGACTAAGAAATATAAGAAGAAAAACACCTTATCCCGCATTAAGAACATTTGGAAAGAAAATTCTTTTGTCTAGATCCAGCTCTTCTATTAATTCATATCTCTTTTATTTAATCTAATAATAATATGCAAAGTGGCTAATTTCGGGTTTACCATTAAAATAAGAAAAGTGAAACTTTAATATTTTATTCCTTCCTTGGATCACTAAAATATTAATACCATCCATAAACTTTAGTACATATATATTTTCAGTGATTTAGAAAAAGTTATTAAAGTATACTTTGTTTTTAGGTAGTTAATAGATTCCACTCAAAAAAAAAGTCAAGAAATAATATACTTTTAATTATGATGGTAATTATTTTTATTGAAAATCTGATGGTTGTGATTGTATAATCAAATAACCTAATGATATTATGATGATAATTATTTTTATTGATTTAGGAAAGGATATCGAAGTATATTTTGTTTTTAGGTAGTTAAGAGATTCTGTTGCCAAAAAAAAATCAAGATATTATATATTTTTAATTATGACAGTAATTATTTTATTGAAAATCCGACGGTTGTGATTATATAATCAAATAATCTAACGGTTCAAAATCTCAAATTTATGAGAAAATTCGAAAAAGCCACGTCATCACAACATTGCTTTTATATATAGTATAGATTGGACTAAAGTTTGTACCCTTTTGCAAGATTATATGAATGATTCTAATTTGTTGCATGGATTTATGTGAATATGATTAATTTTTAATTTCTCGCATTGATTAATAGAGGTCGTCAGTGATGATAGCGATGATAAGGTGCACTCCAACACATCACCGTACCTTTACTGTCGAATCTAGAACCTCGGTGCCAGGCCAAGGAGTCAGGATGAGTCCCCACATTAGGGATTGTTCGGGGTATGCCCAAAACCATTTTGAAGCAGCTTCAATTTGTCCTTCGGTGTCCCTATCAGCACGATCTACTTCGAAAGGTGTCATGGTTTGTATGTTTCCCTAAAACTCACTGGCGACTCTATTTAGCCATTACTTCGGTTATTAAATACTTTTTATAGCATAGGGAAGTAGGGATCAATCCACGAAGAAAGATTGTTTTAAAAAGGATAGCTTAATCCTAAATGATTTTACTAATCTAGTTTATTAAATCTAAACTTAATAATTCTAAAATAATTAAAATCTAATCAATAAAAATCTGGAAAAACACCCAATGATGCTCCTAAATATTTTGGATTGTATTCTGGAAAGAAAATAGTAAAAAGCTTTCCTAAATAATCTAGAAAAATAAAATCAAAAAATTACCACAGAATATCAATGCAGAATATTAAATCTGAAATTATAAATAAAATAATCTGCATAAATATAAATATGAAAATAATCAAGGAAATTACCCTAATTCTAGGACACAATGTTTTGGACTTAACAATACCTAATAATAGTGAATTTACAATTAAAAATGAATTTTTCAGAATTAATAACCTAAGAACCTGCACATATCAATTTCGAAAAATAATTCTGAAAAATTATCAAATAACTTCCAAAAATTACGAAATTAAATATGGGCAGACTAGGACACTATATAAACTCTAGGAACTAATAAAAATTGAAAAAGAACAAAAATAACAGTTTTTAGTCTAATTTCTAACAAACCGGTGTTTAAATGCTAAAACTGAATATAAATCAATCTAAAGTTATAACCACTCTAAAAATAAAAATCCAAACTATCTAAAATTACTTCGACACTCCTAAAAGACTATACTTTGGGGGGGGATTGATTGAAATTATATTGAAGCTAATAAAAATAGAACAAAAATTAACAAACTAATCAAATTAACTCTAAGCAACAAATAATGATCAAAAGTTGTCAAATTTATGAAGGATACTTAGTATAATCTCAATCCACCATGCAAACTAATATTTATCATTAACACACAAGTTAATTTCTTTCATGAGTTAAACTATAGAAGACATCCACCAGCGGTTCTTTCCCATTTTTCCTTAGATTCTAATTTAATTAGGTCCAGCCCTAATGTAAACCCTCTTAATTTGATAATCTTTACACGAACACAAAAATTTAATCAAACTAGAGCATTGCGTATTAGAAAAACATCATTTAACACTTTGTAACCAATTTACCAGCAAATCAATTTAAGAAAGATCTAAAGCGATTACCTAATTAAAAGAGATTGGTTTGAGTCATCCATGATTAACTAGGGTGATACCTAAGCATAAAAGACTATAACTTTTACGTATTATAGTCTTCTAAACTATCAATTGAAATCGTATTAAACTAACTAGAATGCATTCTAATTAATTTAACACAAATATCATAAACAATAATTGCTAATCGCTATAGAATCATGAATATGAATCAACTAGGCAATAAAGCATAAGACTTATTTCAAAATAGTAAATTTAGCATGGCTTCAAGAAGATTATACTAAGCATAAAAAAAATTACTCAGTCATATTAAAAGTAACATCACAAAATTCACCCAAATAATTCATCTTTAACAATAATATAAAAAAAAGGAAACAAAAAAAATAAGAATAATACTACTAGTATATCACGGCTGGAAAGCAATGAATGATGAAGAATTATGAGGATGATGATGTATGGTGATGATGCGTTAAGATGGTGAAGGTTAGGCTGGTGATTGATGATGAAGCAGGCGTGGTTGGCGTGAAGGGGTATTGTGGAGAAGTGGGCTGGCTTGTAAGGTGGTTGTCGTAAGGTGGTTAGGAGATTTAAGGGCACTATGATGGGGGAGCAGAATGAAGAAGATGATGATGGGGAAAGAGGAGGTTGAAGATGAAGGCGTGATATGGTGAGGATGATGATATTGACGGTGATGAGGTTGGAAGGAGGCGTGGAGGTTGTGATAGATGTTATGGTCGTGATGGAGGGGGTGGCGTGGGTTGTGTTCTATATGATGGTGATGAGATAATTATGATTATAGGTAGGAAGAAGGCTATATGAAGGTGAAGGAGATGGGTTTGCCGTGAGAATGGTTGTGTAGCCATGCCTCCTCTTGTGATAGGCGTGGGGTTTGATTATATATGATGATGATGGTGAGGCTAGGGTTAGTGAATAGGGTTTTCGTCTTCCTTTCTTCCTTAGACTTCTTCTCCCTCAACACTTCTAGCTCTTCTTTAACTCTTGAAACCCTAGTCCAATTTAATAATTATGAAAATAATATTTGCCATAAATTATTATTTTTGGACCGTCTTTATAGCCAAGCGTGTAAAACCCGAATTTCGACATCCTCTCTTCTCCTCTTTATATAATTAATGCTATTCCTGAAAAATATATAAAATAGAGCAAATTAGATGAAATAATAAATATAATACAATCTGATTATTTAATAAAACAATGCATGATTTTTGGCTTAACAAATTCCCCCACACTTAGACTTTGGACGTCCTCATGCAAAGAACTCTTAGACTCGACCTAAAATTAACCCTCTTCCCTTCTTTTATTATAAAATTATGTATACTTATGATATTCATACTAGGTTTGGGCTTACTTAAGAAAAACAGTGTTATTGAATTAATTAGTTTTTCCTTGAATAAGTGAATACCTGCTAAACATCCAACTATCCTTAGAGAATTTATTCATCAACCTCGGAACATTTTCATAATGAAGTGACAAGATCAATAACTATCCATCCCTTTTAGATATGCATACACCGATCAAGAGTTCTAAAAATTTATGATAGAAAAATTGAGGTGCGGTATGGCTATGGAGACAATTGAACTAGGTAGAATAACTCATTGAATTGATTCTAAACTTGCCTTGTATTTATTTTTCCCTTTTCTCTCGTCAAACTCCACTTGCGCACATATTCGAGGCCCATATAGGGTCTTAGAAATTAAACACTCCATGTCTCACACTCACCTAAATAGAGGTGCTGGAGCAAACATTTTACTTTCATCATTACTTTTATTTATTTTATTGGCTCACTAATATGGGAAGCAAGCTTTCCAGTGGCAGTATTGCCTCAAAGGGTAACACCCAGTAGCGCATGTCTCAAAGGGGTACTTTGTCATTCCCAACTTTGACTCTATGAAAATTAGACAAGTAAAATCACAATTTTAATGAATTATTCAACTAATTCAATAGTCTAGGAGATGGGCCAGGTCATTTTATTGCCTCTGAATTGGATATATTACATAACTAAATAAGATGGATAATCAAGAGAGTTACTCATTAAAAAGATGTATGAGGATCAACTCAAACTTCTCTAAAGGATAACTATCATGCTTAGAAGTCTTCACTTATAAAAGAATAAAATAAAAAATGGCTAATAAAACAAAAAAAATTTCTAAACAAGCAAGCCTAGCATAAACTCATATTATGCATTATTTATAAGAAAAGAATTTTTTATTTTTTTTGATTTTCTACTTTTTTTTTTCAAGAATAAATACTGCGAAAATTAAATGCAGGATGCACCCCCCCATACACACACTTAATTCATGCATTGTCCATAATGCATGCAAAAAGAAAGAAAATAATGAAAATAAAAGCAAAATTAAATGGGTACTTCCCTAAAAATGTTGGGTTGCCTCCCAACCAGCGCCTTTGTTTATAGTTGTTGGCTCAACTTCATGAAGCTCTTGGATCCTCTAGTTGGATCTCTTCCATTAAATCATCAGTAATCTGGTAAGGCACTTTTTGAAACTCGGCATGATCTAGACTTTTAGTAAGCACAGTCAAAAATTCATCTTAATTGGATAAGTCATAAAAATCGTGGGACGACTCATCAATAACATCAAGTGCATACGCGTAATTCACATTAGCAAGAAATCTCATGGCATCAAAAATATTAAATTTAATCACTTCACCATCAAATTCCATAGTTAATGTTCCTTCATGCACATCAATTTTAGTCCTAGCTGTTTTAAAAAATGGCCTGCCAAGCAAGATGGGAATGTCATGACAGGCATCACCCATGTTCATCACATAAAAATCAGTAGGAAACACAAGTTCATTCACTTGGACTAAGACGTCCTCTAACACTCCATCTGGGTAAATACTGCTCCTATCAGCTAACTGAAGCACTACACCAGTTTTCTTTAACTCGCCTAAGTTTAGTTTGTCATAAACAGACCTACGCATAACATTAATGGAGGCACCCAAGTCAAGCATAGCCTTATCAAAGTAAAGATGTCCAATCTTACAAGGAACAGAAAAAACACCTGGGTCTTTGCACTTAGGGGGAAGTTTCCTTTGAAAAATTGCGGACACATTTTCCCCCACACTTACCTTTTCATTCCCTACTAATTTTCTTTTAGTAGTACATAATTCTTTCAAGAACTTAGCATAACGAGACACCTGTTTAATTGCATCAAGGAGAGGTATGTTGATATCTACCTTCTTTAATGTCTCTAAGATCTCTTGGTTAGCCTCATTTACCTTAGAAGTAGGGTTTCAAAATCGACTAGGAAAGGGTGGAATTGGCTTATAAGGCCGTCTTTTCTTCTCTCCTATTTCCTTAGTAGTTTGATTAAAATCTATGTCTAACCCTGGTTCACTCCCCTTGACCTCTAACTCAGGCTCAACCTCTTTACTCTTCCTAGGCTCTTGTAACTCTTTCCCACTCTTAAGTGTTATGGCACTAACATTTTCTTTAGGGTTAGGGTAAGGCTAAGATGGTAACCTATTTTGCATTTGAGCCTGCAAGTTGCTAACGATGATATCAGTTGCAGTTTGTCTCTCTTGAACTTGGTTAAGAGCTGTTTCCATACTCTGGAACCTATCATCCATCTTCTTAAGGACTTGTTCTAGTAGAAAGTTGGTCCTATCTTGATTAGAAGGTTGGAGAGATGTTTGGTCAAAACCAGGTGGATTAGTTTGAGGGTCATACCTAAGATTAGGGTGGTCTCTCCATCCTTCATTATAGGTGTTAGAATAAGAATCATACCTTGTCTGATTTTGGTTAGAGCAAAGAGCATTAACATTACATTCTTGTAGAGTAGGACATGTATCAGTAGGATGCCCCTCTAGACAACAAATGCCACATATTATTGCTTTTTGAATATCCCCAGTAACAATCTTATTTAACATAGCAGTAATGTAAGATAACTGATGCTCTAGAGATGAATTAGAATCTGTCACATTTACCCTTTTAACTTGTGAGTCCCTAGCACCAAACTGCTGAGTGTTTTGGGCCATTAAATTAAATAGATTTCTAGCATTAGCTGGGGTTTTATTAACCACTAGCAGCATCAACTATATTACGGTCCATAGGAAGTAAACCCTCATAAAAATATTGAATCAATAGTTGTTCAGTTATTTGATGTTGGGGACAACTAGCACATAACTTATTAAATCTTTCCCAATACTCACAAAAGGTTTCCCCATTCATTTGTTTGATTCCACATATTTCTTTCCTAATAGATCCAATACAGGATGTAGGAAAAAACTTTTTCACAAACGATTTATGTAATGCAGTCCATGTAGAAAAAGATCCAGCAGGCATATAATATAACAAGTCCTTAGCATTACCAAGCAAAGAAAAGGGAAAGGCCCTTAGTCTAATTTGGTCCTTAGGAATTCCTTCAGATACCATGGCAGAGCAGGTAATAAGGAATTCACTAATGTGTCTATAGGGGTTCTCTCCAGCCAATCCATAAAACTTAGGTAATAAATTAATAAACCCTGAATTTAATTTCAAAGGCTTATCTAAAACAGCATAAGTAGTGGACATTGGTTGGGTTTCTAAGTTAGGAGCAGCAAGTTCTTGAAGAGTAGACATGCCTCTTTAACCCTAAAACTTACAGGGTCAGGCCGACTCTCTTTGATTTCAGCTCTCAATGATTGATCCCTAACCTCCCCAATGTCCTTACCACTCCTTAATTTCATGCACTACAAGAAGTCCTACAAAAAAAATAGAATACTAAAGTTAAAACGATGCAATGAAACGAGTAAAATTAAATAGAAGTAAACTAACAATTTAACTTTCTTTCCACGGCAACGGCGCCAAAATTTGTAAAGCTTGTCCAGAGGTACAAATTAAACCACTACTTCGGTTATTAAATACTTTTTATAGCATAGGGAAGTAGGGATCGATCCACAAAGAAAGATTGTTTTAAAAAGGCTAACTTAATCCTAAATGATTTTACTAATCTAGTTTATTAAATCTAAACTTAATAATTCTAAAATAATTAAAATCTAATGAATAAAAATCTGGAAAAACACCCAATGATGCTCCTAAATATTTTGGATTGTATTCTGGAAAGAAAATAGCAAAAAGCTTTCCTAAATAATCTAGAAAAATAAAATCAAAAAATTACCACAGAATATCAATGCAGAATATTAAATCTGAAATTATAAATAAAATAATCTGCATAAATATAAATACGAAAATAATCAAGAAAATCACCCTAATTCTAGAACACAATTTTCTGGACTTAAAAATACCTAATAATAGTGAATTTACAATTAAAAATGAATTTTTCAGAATTAATAACCTAAGAACCTATACATATCAATTTTGCAAAATAATTCTGAAAGATTATCAAATAACTTCCAAAAATTAAGAAATTAAATATGGGCAGACTAGGACACTATATAAACTCTAGGAACTAATAAAAATCGAAAAAGAACAAAAATAACTGTTTTTAGTTTAATTTCTAACAAACCGGTGTTTAAACACTAAAACTGAATATAAATCAATCTAAAATTATAACCACTCTAAAAATCAAAATCTAAACTATCTAAAATTACCTACACACTCCTAAAAGACTATAATTTGGGGGGGGGTCGATTGAAATTATATTGAAGCTAACAAAAATAGAACAAAAATTAAGAAACTAATCAAATTAACTCTAAGCAACAAATAATGATAAAAAGTTGTCAAATTTATGAAGGATACTTAGTATAATCTCAATCCACAATGCAAACTAATATTTATCATTAACACACAAGTTAATTTCTTTCATGAGTTAAACTGTAGAAGACATCCACCAGCGGTTCTTCCCCGCTTTTCCTTAGATTCTAGTTTAATTAGGTCAAGCCCTAATGTAAACCCTACTAATTTGATAATCTTTACACCAGCGCAAAAATTTAATCAAACTAGAGCATTACGTATCAGAAAAACATCATTTAACACTTTGTAACCAATTTATCAGCAAATCGATTTAGCAAAGATCTAAAGCGATTACCTAATTAAAAGAGATGAGTTTGAGCAATCCATGATTAACTAGGGTAATACCTAAGCATAAAGGACTATAACTTTTATGTATTATAGTCTTCTAAACTATCAATTGAAATCGTATTAAACTAACTAGAATGCATTCTAATTAATTTAACACAAATATCATAAACAATAAATGCTAATCGCGATAAAATCCTAAATATGAATAAACTAGGCAATAAAGTATAAGACTTGTTTCAAAATAGTAAATTTAGCATGGCTTCAAGAAGATTATACTAAGCATAAAAAAATTACTCATATTAAAAGTAACATCACAAAATTCACCCAAATAATTCGTCTTTAACAATAATATAGAAAAAAGGAAATAAAAAAATCAAAATAATACTACTAGTATATCATGGCTGGGAAGCAATGAATGATGAATAATTATGAGGATGATGATTTGTGGTGATGATGCGTTAAGATGGTGAAGGTTCCGCTGGTGATTGATCATGAAGCAGGCGTGGTTGGCGTGAAGGGTTATTCTGGAGAAGTGGGCTGGCTTGTGAGGTGGCTGTCGTAGGGTGGTTAGGAGATTTAAGGGCGCCGTGATGGGGGAGGAGAATGAAGAAGATGATGATGGGGAAAGAGGAGGTTGAAGATGAAGGCGTGATATGTTGAGGATGATGATATTGATGGTGATGAGGTTGGCAGGAGACGGGGAGGTTGTGATAGATGTTATGGTCGTGATGGAGGGGGTGGCGTGGGCTTTGTTCTATATGATGGTGATCAGATAATTATGATTATACACAGGAAGAAGGCTATATGAAGGTGAAGGAGATGGGTTTGCCGTGAGAATGGTTGTGTAGCCGTGCCTCCTCTTGTGATAGGCGTGGGGTTTGATTATATATGATGATGATGATGGTGAGGCTAGGGTTAGTGAATAGGGTTTTCGTGTTCCTTTCTTCCTTAGACTTCTTCTCCCTCAAGACTTCTAACTCTTCTTCAACTCTTGAAACCCTAGTCCAATTTAATAATTATGGAAATAATATTTGCCATAAATTATTATTTTTGGACCGTCTTTATAGCCAAGTATGTGAAACCCGAATTTCGACGTCCTCTCTTCTCCTCTTCATTTAATTAATGCTAATCCTGAAAAATATATAAAATAGAGCAAATTAGATGAAATAATAAATATAGTACAATCCGATTATTTAATAAAACAATGCATGATTTTTGGCTTAACAAACACATGACCGTACCTTTACTCTCGAATCTAGAACCTCGGTGCCAGGCCAAGGAGTCAGGATGAGTCCCCACACTAGGGATTGTTCGGGATATGCCCAAAGCCATTTTGAAGCAGCTTCAATTTGTCCCTTCGGTGTCGCTATCAGTACGATCTACTTCGAAAGGTGTCATGGTTTGTATGTATCCCTAAAACTCACTAGCGACTTTATTTAGCTAATGACTAATTTTTTACTATTTTGATTTGGCATCTGTTCATGTACTGCAAGGCTAATAAAGGAAAACATATTAGGATCTAGGTGTAGAATCTGCATGTACCCAAATTAGCATATTTGATCTAACCTAGAAACTTGCTTGGGATCTTGGATCAGGCCTATGTCCTGATTATAAGCCAGGTTAATGAAACTACCAGGACCTTAGTCCAGTAGATATGGACCTAGTCCTGCCTCGGGCTGCTTAGCACGACCTAGGCCCATTCTCTGTGAGCCTATAGCTTAGCATCACATAAACTTATAATATAAAATTAAAAAAACCTGTAATTTTTAAAAAAATGTAAAATTACCTAGAACACGAGCTCCAGCCATTTATAGGGGAACGCACCCTCGGGGAGGTGGATCCCTACAATACTGAACGTGATAAACCCAGAATTATGTCATAGCATAGCTTATATTGATATGGTCGAATTAGTGGGGTAAAGTTTAAATATATGCTATACCGTGTCTAATGCCGTAAAAATCCACCAACTAACGACAAAGTTTGCTGAATGCTATACCGTGTCTAATGTGTTTAAGATTATTAAGGAAGAAAAAGCCCTTCAAATTTTGAAGGGACTGAATGATGATATGTTCTCTAATGTTAGGGGGAAAATTTTGGTGCTTAATTCATTGTTGTCACTCGAGAAGATGTTCAATATGGTGCATCGAAAGGAGCATCACAAGAATTTAATGCTTGCTGAGATGATCGAGCAGAGGTCATGGGTGCCTTCACGATGACATGGAAGGCAATGTACACTGAAGGTGACAAGGGTACGTGCAAGCATTGTGCAAATATGGCCATGAGCAAGTTGGGTGCTATGAGTTGATTGGGTATCCCCTGGGTTGGGGGTTGCGTGGATGTGGGCGCAGTATCCGAGGAGGTTGCTGAGGATGTGGTGGATGAAGTGGCTCAAGTCGCAGACGAGGATTTAACCGAGAGTAGGCGAATGCCGCAACAACCCAGCAAGACGCATCTGGTTAACCTGGGACAACTGCAAAATCGAACCCAGTCATAATCCCGGCCCTCACCCCTGAGCAAGTGCAAAGGTTAACGACTCTAATTGATTCTCTGAAAAAGGCATGAAAAACTAACAGATGAGTCTCCATGTGTGTTTGATACTGGAGCATCCAGGCGTATGACAGGAGATTTAAAATTGCTAAAATTCCCTGAGGGTATAAATCCTATTTTGATTAAACTTCCTAATGGAGATCAAATGGTGGCCACCAAATAAGGCTCAGTGGCACTAGGAAATACGGGTTTGAGTAAAGTCCTTTATGTGCCAAAGCATAGCTGTAATCTCATCACAGTTGCAAGAGTCAGTAAAGAATTAAATTGTACAGTAACGTTCTTTGATAATTTTTGTGTTTGAAAGAACCGTACTTTGAGGACACTGATTGTGATGGTGAGCAACGAGATGGGTTTTATTATTTCAAGGGGACATCTGAAAAGAGCAAGTTAATGCAACTATAATCGACAATCTTTGGCACAAGTGATTAGGACATCCGGGAACTGAAGCCATGTCTACTCTTCTAAAATCTTTAGGTGTTTCTGATTGATCTGTCAAGAATTTAGATATTTGTGATGTTTGTTTTCAAGTTAAGCAAGCCAGAACTTAATTTTCATATTAGTGAGAATAACATGAAAATTTATTGGAGATGGTGCAATATTTGGGGCCCCTATAAAGTATCTATTTCATGTGGAACACATTATTTTTAACCATAATCAATTATGCTAGTTGTGCAGCATGATTATATTTGATGAAAGAAAGAGTGAGGCTTGACATTTTTTAAAATTATTTATCTCCATGGCCAAAACTCAATTTAACAAATATGTGAAGGTGGTGAGAATTAATAATTGATTTGAGTTCAAGTCAGGACCTATGAAGAGTTTCTACATAGAAAAAGGAATAATCCATCAAATGAGTTCCGTAGATACTCCTAAGTAGAATGGAAGAGTGGGGCGAAAACATCACCATGTATTGAATGTGGCTAGAGCACTTTGTTTCTTGGCCAATTTACCATTATGGTTTTGGGGCAAATG
This sequence comes from Selenicereus undatus, assembly GCA_017589665.1. NCBI lineage: Eukaryota > Viridiplantae > Streptophyta > Magnoliopsida > Caryophyllales > Cactaceae > Selenicereus > Selenicereus undatus. Next base: position 33,247,010 of record JACYFF010031956.1, on the reverse strand, counting down.
TCCTCTTACACCAACTAACCTAATTAATAGGACTCCAATGAGAATCCTTCATGGTAAGATTCCTTATATCACTACAAGAAAGACTGGAATTTGTGACCCTTTTTTTGTGACCTACAAGAAGCAGTCACAAATTATGACCAATTTTATGACAAATACAGGGTAGCATGAAATTTCTGACTAAAAATTAAACAGTGTGAAATTCAGTCATATTTTATGACCGATTTTCACACCACTATAAAATTGGTCACAATTTTAAATATTTCAAAATTCAAAAATAGTTTTTCCTTTAATTTTTTAAATTGAGAATAATTTTTCAATTAAAAAAATCCCACACTAATTTTATGATGGTAGAAAAATTTATTTTGATCACAAAAATGGAAAAGTCAATTGAATACCCTAGTAAAAATGACCCTTTAGAGGGAGAAACGCATGAGAAAAAGTCTTAAAGCCCACGATTTCTCTGCTTCGCATCTTCCCGTAACCCTAATCCATACTCCATATCTGCCGCCTTCTCCCTCTCCCCTTCTGTTCTTCGTTGTCTCTTCCTCACCCTCCTCCATGCCGTTGGCTATGCTTGGCATGTCCCCTCGTTTGCTGTGTTCAGACAATGATTTGTATGCTTCTAGTGTGCGCGACTTGATTACTGTGGGGTATGTACGAATCCTTCCTTGTTTATGGGTTTTACTATTGAAAGTGAATGTGTTCCTCATCATTCTCAACCATTTTGGCTCAGCTTTATGGGTCTAAGTACACCTCTTGCTCAGATCTACCTCACATTTCCTTCTCTGGTTACTGCTGCTAGGGTTTACTGGCCACTGTTTGTGGGGCATTTTGTGGGACGGTGTTGCGTTCACCGCCAAATTCAGCATGTTTGGTCCAAAGGTATGGGCTCCCTGCCTACTTCCGGTCAGATCTACTTCGCTTATCTCTCTCTGTCCCCTGTTCACCCTAACTAGGTGACTCCTCTTGGCTCACTGGTGAGTGGTGGCCACTATTATGGTTAACTGTACACAATGTACTATCGGCCCTGAGATGGCCGACCGTAACAGTCGTGGTAAGCTGTACCTTTTCTTCCCCCCTTCCCATACTCTGCATCTTTAGATCTTGAATGACCTTGCACTCTAAGTCAGGAATATGGTAACTTTCTGTTACTGTACAACCCCCTTTCCCTTCATTCTTGATTTAATTACTGTGTCAACATATGATGTATCTGGTTGTGGTTATGGTGATTATTTTACCGAATTTGTCTCTGCCATGTTGCTACTGTTCTGGGTTATGCGTGCTTTTTTGGTGCTTGTGCTATTTTTCCTGCAACCCATATTTAAATTGGTGTTGGGTTTGCAGTTATCTTCCACCCCTTTGGCCTTCTGTCATATGCTGATTATTTTACCGAATCTGTCTATGCCATGTTGCTACTGTTCTGGGCTATGCGTGCTTTTTTGGTGCTTGTGTTGTTTTTCCTGCAACCCATATTTAAATTGGTGTTGGTCTTGCAGTTATCTTCCACCCCCTTTGCCTTCTATCATCTATGTGTTTCGACATGTCATGGCTACTCTAACGCACTCGTCCCACCAATTGCTGTTTGCTCCTGTTTTGGAAGGCTTGTTGTGCAGCCTCTAGTCTAGCTTCCTTTTGTGTAGGTGTTTGTTTATGGCCTGCTCTGGGCGGCACCGGTTGTATTGATGGGCTTCGGAGTATCATCCTTGATTCTTGGCCAAATTATTTTGTGATCAGATTGTTATGGCTTTGTTATTTAGGTTATTATCCTTTAATGAAATGGTTTCTCTGGTGCTTGCTGGTTTGGAAATGGTTTTTAGCCCAGGGTTCTCAGTTGGTTGCTTGGCACCCCCTATTCGGGAGGAGGCAGTACCAACCTTTCCTAGTTAGTGATTGGATGCCTCATCTTCAGATGAATGCCTTTTTAATTGCACCACCTCTCTAGGTCACCATTCTTCAAAGGTGTTTGGTGCCTGTCAGTGCTGCTAGGAGCTATACTCCATGGTGGTGTGACACTGGTATTAATGCCCTTTTTATGCACGTAGTCAAGGATGAGTACAACAACCACATGTTGCGACCTGAGACTCAGAATTCCTTATGTAAGGTTCTGTTATGGATGCTAAAGGTCTGTACTGGCAAGGCTATTCCTTTTGTTTTCTTAAACTTGGTAGGTTTTAACTCCACCTTGCGGCAAGGAAATATTACACACCATGAGTACATCCAGGTCTGGCTGCTATTTCTTTCCCATAGTCTTCTGTTTGGAGCTGTTTCGGAAAGTTCATTTTTTAAATGTTTATTTTGAGGGGGGGCTATTGCAACACTTTCGTCTTCACTAGCTCAATAACGAGGAATTCAATCAAGGAGTTATTTAGTTTGCTAGTTTGAGGCTATTTGCTATTTATGCTTATTTATACAGGTTGGGAAAGGAAGGGATGTTGGGCTGAATCAGATTGCTTTGTTTCAAGGAAAAGTTACTGGTGGGAATGGGGAACAAGTCCTAAGCAGACTTACAGTCTAGAGGACTTTCCTGGTTTGGTTATCTCCTTTGTGGTTCTCTGTTTTTCCTTATTTTTGCTGTCTAAATTCTTTGCTTTGTCCTTTACTATCCCTTGAAGAAGGTCCCTTCCTTTCTTGCCACCAATATTGTATGTACATTATTTTTTTTTGGATGGCTTGTGCTCAAGCCTTTTTGTGGAGTTCTGTGAGTAAAATGAATGTTCATGACTGCTTAGAGAGAGATAAGTGGTTATCCCTTTGAGCCATATAGATGCACAAGTTTGGACACAGAAAACAGTCACAATCAAGTTTGGATGTGGCGATAAATTGGAGCATCTCCCTCCCCCCCCCGAAAGGAATGGATGTAAATTTGCATGCGAAAATAATTATTGCAGCAATAGCAAAGCCCACTTTTTGGTCAACCACTGCGTGCCCTTTTCAGTTTTCTGCCTTCTGCGGTATTCAAGTCCGGATTGCTTTGTACTGATGTTGTGTGGAAAGCTTGTTCTTAGGATTAACCAAATTTTAGGTAAATAAAAATGAAGGTTTTGAGTTTAAAATTTGGAGTTCTTGGAAAAGTGTTTAGGATATGATTTGATAGACAGTTGATGAATAAGGGTTGTTTTGTGTTGCCAAATTGCATTTAGATGTGATTGGATATTCTTTAGATGCTGCCTTGAATGCACAATTCTTGGTTCAGATTGGAGTTTTTATCGCAGTACTTATGATAATGGGTTTTATACTTGAGCAAGGCTTGTTAAAGGTTAGTTTCATAACTTCCATATGTTTTCCTGTCGCTTGATTACCTCGGGGTCGTCTCTTCCAAATTAAGAGTTGCACTGGATGATTGCTAACAATATAAACCTTTCTATGTTCATTAATACTTATGTTCATTAATACTTCCATTGAATTATTATCAACAGTATAAAGCATTTGGATGATTTCTTGAGGGCACCATTAGGCATCAAAAACATGAAGTTGTAAAAGGCATGATGATGATGGTGATGAACAAGAGAATGAAGACGATGATGGCGATGAGTATGAGGATATTGTATGATTGTCATGCGAACAATGGTTGATGGTGTCATATGCTGATTATGATGTTGTACTTTGTGTTTTGGATTACTTTGAATGATGATGAACTTTGTAATGTAAGTTTGATAGTTTGGTAATAAGTTGTTGGAGTTGGAAACTTATTTGGTTATGAAATTATGAAGTTTGGTACTAAGGTACTAGTGTGTATTTGGTTATTATGGAATTATGAAGTTTGGTGGTTATGTATATGTAATTTATTGCAATAATTCAAGGAAGCAATTACATTACAAATGCATGTTTCAAAATTTTACAGAAAAATTGGTTAGAAGAACGGTGACAAATTGTTTTTGACCATACCAAAATCGGTCACACATACGGTCACAAGATTGGCAAATTTTCAACAAAATCGGTCCCAAAATCGGTCACAATCACGGTCGCAAATTATATGATTCACATTAGTCACAAAATCGAACACAATACCAATTCGGTCGCAAAGTCAGTCTTAAATTCTCACCACGAAAGCCGTCTGGAAAACAGTGTCAAAAAAAACATAGTCACAAATTCGGTCACAAATAGTGACTACACGATCGGCCACAAATGGCATCTCAATTTGTGACTGAATCAGTCACAAATTCAATTTCCGACCAAGTGTTTTGTGACCGCTGTATGTAGTCACAAGGTCGGTCACAAATGTCATTTGTGACCGATTTTACTTCATTTATGATCGTTTTTTCGGCCACAAATGAATAGTTTTCTAGTAGTGTATGAAGCACCTTTTCAACAAAAACCAAGTTATTGTCATCTTAGAGTTTTTTGCAACCAGTGCTTCTCTCACAATCACCACAAGGTCAAGGATAAGTGTGCTTCCCGAAGCAGAAGGTGTGTCTTTATGGGTTACCATATGGAAATAATGGATGGAGATTACTTGAACTTGACAACCATGAACTTTTGGAGAGTATGGATGTCACATTCTACGACGAAGTTGCTAAGCATATTGTCCTTTCTTGATGAATCGGGATTTTCATGGCTTGTTTCTTCGTAGAGTAATGTGAGTTATCCACAAAGATCTTTAGTTGTCTTATTGTAATACCTGCATTTTATTTAAGCTATCTAGCCTGTTTCTTGCTATTATGAAGTCGTATTTTATTATTTTAGCCAAGTTAAATTAGTATCGATGTGCCTGCTTAAGTGATAATGTCACAAAAAGACCATTATTATTATTATTGGTTTTGAAATTTAATTCGTGCTAATTTGTGGCATTAAATTGTGCCGATAGTTTAATTTAGTCGTTTCCCAAATATACTAGATTGTTAAGCTTGGGGATTAGTTTCGTTAAATATTTGACCGAACATTGTTGTCGGGGAGCGAATAAATTGACGAGTGACTGTATTATCGGGATGACTTTAGACTAAGATACAAGAGATTGGGCTAGTAATATTAGTGCATGGGCAAGCAATAAACAAAAAAAAAAGAAAAAGAACAAAAGGGGGGGGGGGGCAGGGCCCCCTTCCTTTCATGGCAAATGAAAGAGCAAAGGGGGGTTCTTTTGGGGTTTCTCACAACCCCTTCCCGGCGGACAAACACGAGAGAGAGAGAGAGAAGTGGACCGAGAAAGAAAAAAGAGGGAGGAATGGGAGTCGTGGCGGCAGAGGCGGCGCCATACCAGTGCGCATAGCAACCCAGTGTCTCCTCCACCAACCGTACACAACCAACAGAAGGAGAGAGAGGTTGAGAATGGATACACAACGACCATTAGACATGGGCGGCGACCTCTGATGGTTGTCGGCTTGCCATCGGTGGCTGAGGATCATCAAGGGAAAGGGGTGGCGCGCGGCAATGAAGTGTGGGACGAGCAGGGATATGTGAACCAAACCCTGGCCACAACCTCTATTTCTACTGCTAGTGATGGGCTTGGATTTGGCCAGAACCAGACCAAACGAGGAAATGAGGAGGCAGAACGTAGCAGTAGCAGCATCTAGCTAGTGGGGAAGCAAAGGAACGAGCCAATTCTATGCATGCCAAGCGAACCAAACCCTTAGTCGGGTCCTTAAACTTGGAGCGGGGTGGGTGGTTCCTGATCCCTAAATCTACTATTAATTTTCAAATATTTTTGAAATATTTGTGATAGCTGATTTAGTGGTTAGGTTGAAACTATAACGAGTTAAAAAATTATAAGTACTTGGTGAATCATTTTTGTTGAACTGAAATGATTTTGAGGATTGTTGTGGTCGGTGTTATGAGGAGGGAGTTTGGGTTGAGTGTTTTAAACTGGTAAATTACGTAAGCATTGAGGTGTGCTAATTATGTACTTGCTTTCGTGATTAAATTTGCTTGCATGAATCTTGAACTTGTTTCGAGTATTGTCATGACAATATATAGATGTCAGATGCTTTGAGCCTTTGATTGTGTGCTGCTTGATCAAGATTGTGATTTGGTTAGCCCATGACTTGTATGTGCTATGTGTGGATATCACAACTGAGTTCTATGCCCAAGTGTTGCAACCCTAGCTATTCAAGTTGCCTATTTGTGTTTAAGGGTCTCGCGTTGAATTATTTCTGAAATACAAGTCAGTTTGATTAAAGCCTACTTGATTCACTATTAAGTATGTGCTACCCATCTAGCTTTAACTCTTTCGAATAATTGAATTCTTCAAGTAATCTGTTTAAGAGTAGTTTGTTCATTGTCGTCGCTAAAACAATGTCCTAACTGCTTAAACAAGTGACTTAAATGCTTACTGATGCCTTAGTGGTTTCTCAAAGTTACTTAAATGGGCCATCAGGTTGGAAACAACGCGAATTATGAATGAATATGGTTGTGTTATGCTTAAAGGTGTGTGTTAATAAGCATGCATGCAAACTACTGCAATACGACAAGCATGTTGAGTTATGTGATTAGTAATGACTGTAGAGCATTCGTTTGACAAGGATACTTTTAAGCGAAACTAACTATGAATGACTTGTATGCGTGCAAACTTTTATGACAAGTTTTAATGGCGTTTCCTTTGAAAAATGATTGCGTATTTGGCCATTAACTCATTTAGAAGCATAATTTGACAAGATGAATGGTTGTATGCTTTTCAAATGTCGAATGACCCTATTAAGGCGTTTAGCCTTCATGAGAATGAAAGTGCCATTGTCGTGATGCAATGAGAGTTGTGAGACAAAATGTGTTATGAAATGAATGTTGCATCTGAAATGTAATGAAATCGAGATATTCATGTGTAAATGCAACTGTTAACGTTTAAAAACAAGTTTCCATATTAACTGTCTTGAAGAGTGAATGAATATGCAAAGATTAACTCGTTTTAGGCATATTTTGCCAAATTAGTGGTTTTATGCTTTCTAAGTTGATGTGAAATCATTAAGGCCTCGAGCCTCATGAGAATTAGAATGTCATTGTTTGTGATACAATGAAAGTTTTAATGTAGACGCATTCAGAGGTGAAATGCATCTAAAATGTTTTGGGCTAGGAAAATGGTGCTACATGTATAATGATTAGGGAGAATGCGGGATTCTTGGGAATGCCAATACCTAGGAGATAGAACCAGAAGTGGGAACTCTAGAAGACCCTGACGGGGGCAATATGTTACCCAGGAGTAGATCGAGAAGTGGGAACCCCAAAAGATCCAGACGGGGATAATATGAAATGTGAGTGACGATCTCATTAGTACGATGGAACATGAGTGACGGTTTCATCCACACCAACCACAGATATGGGATTCCGATGCCTATTAAAATGATTCCGTGCGTGTTATATATGTGATGTTAATGCCTCATTCGAAGGTAATGTTGGTGTAAAGGTTTGAAAAGGGTGCATGTTTTCTTGAAAAGAGTTTTTATTGAGTTTTAATTATCTACCAAGTGCATAACTACGGTTTTATAAGAAGCCCCATTAATTTAAGCGATGTGCATTAATCTTACTCTCTTGCCAAAAGAAGTCTCGCTTGGTCATTTTGTTTAAACTCCTTGACGATAAATTTTTTATATGTGAACTAAGTATTCTATTGCATCCATTACTTGAATTGTTGCATGAGATAGCTTTTTGATGAATCCTATGTGTGTGTTATGTGATGTTATGCTTACATTGTGTGATCTTATGTCGATACAACATGAAATTACCACCAATAAGCCACAAGGGACTTAGTTCAGGCAAGCTAAGCACCTTGGGCATGAATTAGAAGGAGCATAAGGTTAACATCGTACTAGAAAGGTGATTGAGGTGACGACAGATGTGGAAGACCACACATGGTTATTATATGATATTATATATCAGATTGTGTGTGTAAGTGCTACTTAATGTATGACGTGTAATTGTTTTATTTTCTGGGGGTTGGGAGTCATTCACTGAGCGTGTGGTAGCTCATCCCCCTATATTTTTCCTTTTCCCCCAGGTTCCTAAAGTGACAGGAAGAAGTGGTTCACGTAAGCCAAGGTGCAATCTCCCTTACTGCCCTAGAAGTAGACTTATATGCTTTTGTAGTTAAACTGCGAGCTTAGTAATGTATTGTGATGTAATTTAAGTTCTTGAGCGCATGTAAGTTAATTACTGAAGCTATGTAATGCATATTGTTTAGAAGTCACTATGTATGGTCATGTGAGCCGACTATCTGATTTATCAGTTGTCTTATAGCTGGAGTTGTTATTTTCTTTTGGGATGTATACCTCAGTGCTCCGGATGTGTGATTTATTGAGTTGTACTTTTCAATTTTTTCTATTATTGAGCTATACTGTTTAGTGTACTCCGAGAGTGTGGCCTATAGAGTTGCAATATCTGGCATGTAGCCATTGAGTTATGAATATATGTTGTGTGTTTATCGAGTACATGAGCCTATTATAAGGCTAGAAGCCTGGTTTTAGCATATTTTCAGGCGGAACTCTGTTCGTTTTGCCTCAAAATTTAAGTACAAATCAAGAAATTATTAATATTCCTAGCCCTATGGTTGGGGATGTCACACTTATAATAGCAAACATGGTTAAATATTTCATCATTTAGACCACATTGTAAATATATAAAACTCGGGAAATTTTCTTAAGTCTCTCATAGTCACCTTGAGTGCATTCACTATTTGGCCTGATAACAGTAGTTCCATCATCTCTTGTCCAATCGGGTGCAAAAGGACCATTTGAAATGATGTCCCAAAAATCAAAATTGATGGATCTAATAAGTTATTTCATCCTGCACTTCCAAAGACAAAAATTAGTACCATCAAATATCGGAGAACAATTGATAGAAATATTTAATAAACTAGCCATGGATCTAGCTATAGACGGTCAAGTCTTAAAATAATGGCTCCTTCTCTGATACCAAGTATTGGCCCAGTTTTGGCTAGTTAAATCACACTAGAGGGGTTGAGTAGGGTGATGATCAAAATCACAAAATAATCGAAAGAGAAATGTGAAAAAACAAATATAGACAAAACGCGCTATTTATAGAGGTTTGGCCACGCCTCGTCCTTTATCCACGAGCGCCCTTCCCCGATGAGATTTTGAACCCTTTTCGTTTATTAGGTAAGTCGATTGCACATGATTCATTAATCGCACAATCTCTAAGTTGGCTCTACAACTCTAGGTGTCTCAACGTAAGCAGAGCTCCTCAACCATACTTGGGTAGTCAGCTCTGTGACTAATCAACTCAACCAAATGCAAAGAAAGATAATAACTATAAGATACACTTCTTTGGCATATGCCAATGTAAGCTTAAACTCTTCTCAGGTTTCTCCTCTTGACTTGCAAGTGTAGTAGTTGTCTTTTCCTCTTGTGTGTTTCCAAGCTTCAGATGCTCTGCTATTTACAGCTAACACGATATAGCCGTTGGAGCCTTTCAAGGTAAGTAGCCGTTGTCACTAATAAAGAAAAGATCATCTTCAGCATATTTCAAGCCCTTGAAGATCATTCAGCCCCTTGAAGCTTCAGCATATTACCTTTTCAAACTTTGCCAACCTTCAAGGCAACGGTTACATTCTAAATTTGTGGCTGGTCAATTAAATCACTAAGAGCAATATTGTACAACTATTTTCTATGAAATATCGGCAAGTATAAATCACATATAATTTCAGCCAAATCAATCCGTAATATCTAAAATATGCACATATAATCTTACCAAGATAGCAAACATTATTCTAAGATAATATCACCTCAAATTGCATCTAGAGTTTCGCAAATTCAAATTTAATTCACAAATCTCCAAAGTAATTTTAGCATGTCAATATCCACTTAAAATTATAGCGCATTGGAACAATAGTAATTATATGGTAAATCCAATTATAATAAACATACCAATGGACCAATCCCTTATTGTCTTTCATAAAACATATTAATAAACATATTGTGAGCTTAAGGGAAGCTAAGAGGGAGGAGAAGTAAGCAAAAATAAAATTATACTAGTTGTGCGAGAGGACATCTACTATCCTGATAAGGAGGTGCGATTGGGTGCGAAGAACTAGAAACTATGGAATAGTGCCACTATGGCCAAACACTTACTCTATGTAAGTGAAACAAAAAGAAAAATTCTCTGGGTAAAGTGGGTACAAAAAGTGTATGCGTAATTAAGAGGGATTGCACTATGAGATTATAGTTGCAATGACAATGTGAGTTGTTATTGGCAGAGATTAACAAAGCAAAGAGAACACAAGGAAGCTAGGTTTGATGGGGATATGTTGTGAATGGTACTGCAGGGGGCAAATTCTCTATATCATCTACTTATAAGGTACTTCTGCCTTATAAATATGAAGTTTCTTGGTGGAAGCTTGTTTAACATAGGCTACACGTATGTAAATATGCTTTTTATTATAAAGTAGAGGCTGGCTAAAAAACATAGTGTCAAACACGAGATAGCTGGGGTTGATATTTGTTCTGTAATGAACTTCAAGGCACTAATCATTTATTTCTAGATGGAGAATTCTTACCGCAAATTTTGGATGAATTTTTGATGTTAGATAGCATGTCTGATTGGAGGGTTGACTAGAATAAGTGGTTAATACAAGATAGGGTATCCAGAGCAAAGCAAGCTATGATATTCCTCCTCTTCTTACTAACATATCTCAGATTTAAAGATAAAAGCATGACACATTATTGTCGGCTCTTACTAAGATATATCCGTCTAGATTGTGGAAATACAAATATGAAATTTCATGTGTGGCACATATTAATATGGAAAGAAATTTCATATGTTATACATATGTCAATCAAAATATCATAAACCGTATAATGATCTTGTTTCAGCATAGAGGTTTGAATCATACAATTGCTCAATTTGCACGCACTTAGTAATATTATAATACAATTTTCATGATAAGTATTTAGTCCATCATGGTCTGCAGATAATTGCATGTTATCACGATTTTGACCTACTTTTCCTATTCAACTTATGATGCTCACTGTCTGTTCCCTTGATGTTTATCTTTATCCTCATTTGCCTTCATCATCTCTCTCCTTGGTCTTTGTTTTATCCTCATCTCCTCTCACCCTTTAGCCTTCATAAAAATACGTGGAAAGTACATGGGAAATAATGCAAGAGATTAGGGATAATGCTTGTAATAACCTTTCATTAGTTTAATCCAACGAAGAGTATGAATAGATTATGAAGTCATGTGGCGCAATAATACTGTTTAAATAATACACACATGTATCACACCAAAGGTAATCATGATCATTTGTTTATGTCAAGTTTTTGTCCTAATTATATATATATGGACATGGGAATTGCATCTCAAACACTCTAAAATGGCGTATTGACTGCTATTTGAACTTCACAAAAATCAATTGTACAACAATCTGAAAATGTAAGGCATAGTTAAAGAAACTAGTAAAATATTCATCATATGAGCTCAGGAAAATCATTAAATTGTTTTAAAAACAATTGTAGACCGATGAAGCTTAATTAAATAGTGCTCGAGGGGGTAACAAAGGTTTCTTTGGGGAGTGGGCTTCGTCCTTGCTTCCACTGACCTTTTCTTTTCAATTCTTTTCCATGTACTCTTCGTTCCTTTTCACAGCCTTTTTGACTCACTCTGAGTCTTCACCTTCCCCCCTCCTTAACAACCCTGTTAATCTTTTTAGCATTGTGGCGATGAAATCTTTGAGGTCACCAGTCTTAGTCTCCTCTGTTTCTTTTGTTCTTGATATGAGTTGTGAGCATCAAGCTTCTCTTTAGCTCTTTAACAAGGCGTATCAAAAGGGAGAGTCATTTTCCCATTTCTTTGTTATAACACCTCACTTCCTAAATGCCCATTCTCAAGGCTTGGACTTGGTTTTTAAGATCCTCTTGTTATATCCCTCTGTGCAGTCCTGAATGAGCTTTAGAGGCACACCAAGCTTGTCATGAACATAGCTCAACGCCATCCTTTCTAACTGAAGTAACTTTTTTGAGGACTAAGGGGGAGGCTTTGATAGAGATGGGATTAACGGGGAAGATTGTTCAGGCTCTGAGGGTTCCTGTTTAGAAAGCTAATTAGAGTATATCCACCACCTATCCTCTCTTGGAGCAAAGCCAACCATAGAGTGTAGTTGTGAATTAATCATAGAGGTAGTATCATGGCTTTATTGTTGATCTTCAAGGGAAATATTGGAGTGTTCAGAGATGTGGTCTACAAGATCGGAGAATGGAAGGGGTTTAATGTTGTGGAAAATAGCATAGTTAGGATACAATATTCAATTGGTTATAATTCGATAATAAAGTTAAGTAGGAAAGAGAGTAAGATGACACACGGTATTTACATGCAAAACCCTCCAATCTGGAGGTAAAAACCATGAATAACATGAGGAACAAAATCCACTATGAAAATGGGTGAGCATAAAATGGATACAAAATTTGTTTAACGCTCCCTAACAACACCCAAAACACCCTTAAATAGAATAGTGATCAACCCACTAATTTTGATACACCAAATATTGTATAAAAATACAATACATTGTTTTTTGCTATCTTCCGCACCACTGTTGAGACCACCCAATTTATAGGAAAGGGAATGGGAGCTTGCCTTAATTATAGAGAATTCATATGTTTCCTCTATCGGCCTATCATTACCCAACTATTACAAAAGTCTTGATTTATCTTCTTCCATTTGCTGCTTGAGCATAAAAAATTGACTTTTGATGTCGACTAAGTTTTAACCAACAACGATGAGGTTATAGTTAAGATATATTAAATGTCTTCAAAAACTTTAACCCCTTCAAGCGTGTGCTAGTGGATTTCAACAAACACTAGTTGAATAATTTGGGCCACGTTTACAGATCTTCACCTTGGCTCAAACGCCTTGAGAGTGTGTAGTGGATTAAGAAATGCTCCATAGCCAACAAATATGGATTATGAATAATGAATGCCAATCAAATCCCAACAATACTTGAACTTGACAATAGGAACTGGTTTTGTTAACATATCTGCGGGATTATGTGTTGTACCAATTTGCCTTACAGTAACTTTGTTGTTCGCTACAATATCTTGAATGAAATGATGTCTCATGTCGATCTGCATGTTCTGTTCCTAATATATTTGATTTTTTGTTAAATGAATATTACTCCGGCTATCACAAAATACTATAGTGACATTTTATATGATACCAACCCCACTAACCAGTCCTCTTAGCCAGATTGCTTCTTTAACTCCTTCTAGAAGTGAAATATATTCTGCCTCAATAGTAGACAAAGCTGCTACTGATTGTAAACTAGCTTTCTAGCTAATAGTAGAATCGCACAAGGTGAAAATATAACCTGATAAAGACCTTCATTGTGAAGAGCACATGTATAATCAAAATCAACATAGCCAATGACGTTGCTGCATCTCACCTTGTTCCTGTCATATATTAAGCCAATGTCCACAGTTCCTTTCAAATAACAAAATATCCACTTAACAGCTTCCTAGTGTTCTTTTTCAAAATTACTCACATACCTGCTTATGATGCTAACAGCATGAGCGAGATCAAGTCTAGTGCATACCATTACATAAATAAGACTACCAACTGCACTTGAGTAAGGAACATGAGACATTATCTCTCTTTTTTTCCTTAGATTGGGGACAAATACCACATGATAATTTCAAATGCGAGGCCAATTGAATACTCATAGGTTTAGAATTATCCACATTAAACCTTTAAAGCACTCATTTGATATAGTTTGTTTGGGGGAAAATTAATTTTTGTGCCTGATGATCCCTATGAATCTCCATCCCGTGAATTTTCTTTACGGCAACCAAATCCTACATCTCAAATTCCGTATTTAGATGGGCCTTCAACTCATTAATTAATGATATTTCATGAGTAGCAATTAACATATCATCAATGCATAAAAGTAAGTATATAAAAGATCCATATGAAAATATCCTATAATAAACACAACTATCATACTGGCTTTGAGAATAACCATGCCTAATCATAAAAGAGTCAAACCTCTTATACAATTGCCTACGAGATTGTTTTAGGCCATAAAGAGACTTCTTTAATTCCTTTCCGAGAACTCTAAACCCTCTAGTTGTTGCATGTAGATCTGTTCTTCAAGCTCTCCATGAAGAAAAGCATTCTTAACATCAAGTTACTCTAACTCCATATCCTGCCAGGCAACTAATGCAAGAAGCACATGAATAGAAGTGTGACGAATAGTAGGAGATAACCCTATTTTTGAGTATAGCCTTTTGCTACTAAGCGAGCTTTAAATCTTGCATTTTCAACACTAGGTTGCCTTCTTTCTTCTTATACACCCTTTCGCAAAACTGCAACTCTTTGGCTTTTAGGTAGCCTTACTAACTCCCAAGTATCTTTCTTGTAGAGAGATTCAATTTCTTTACGCATGGCAAAGAGCCACTTTGAAGAATTAGGAAAGAAATAGCTTCAACATATTTTTTAGGCTCTTCACCTTTATCAGTTTCCTTTGCAACTGTAAGTGCATAAGCCACAAAATCCACTTCACTGTATCTTCTTGGTCTTTTGATTTCTCTCTTTGGTCTATCTCGAGCAATTGAACAATAATCATCATCTGAATTATGCATAGTGGAATTATGCATCTCGAGTGGTGGTGATGAAGAGGGAGAAATATTTTGTTGGCTAGCATTAGGCACCTCTAATTCAAATTCCACCTTCGCATGCAGTTGAGTTTTGCAAATCGTCACCTACAAGAGGGGAAGAAGAACCGACAACTTCTTTTTTGGGATGAAGTAATGTACTTTCATTAAACATAACGTCCCTACTAATTATAACCTTCTTGAGATCAGGACACCATAAACGATATCATTTTACTCTAGATGCTTAACCTAAAAATATGCACTTTCTAGCTCTAGGTTCAAATTTTCCTTGATTCACATGTGCCTATGGAGGGCAACCAAAAACTTTAAAATTTGAATAATTAGTGGGATTAGCTGAACAAACTTCCTTTGTTGTCTTAAACTAGAGTGTTGTATGTGGAGATCGATTCACCGATAGCAAGCCGTTGAAGCGGCTTCTACCTAACACTTTTTAGGAAAGCTAGAACTTAAGAGCATACAGTAGACTCTCTCTATAATTGTGTTGTTCTTCCGTTTTGCAATGCCATTTTGTTACATTGTGCCGACAATTGTGTGGTGTTGATCAATTTCTTTATTTTCACAAAACAAATTTGAAAGGACTCTGACAGAATTCTAAGTCATTATTTGTGCGAAGCCACTTAACCCTTTTTCCAGTTTAGCTCTCGATCAAAATTTTCAACATTTAGAATGTCGAAAATACTTCATTTTTCTATTTTGCAAAATATGGCCAGACTTTTCTAGAAAAATCATCACTAATAGTTAGCATATAATGGTGTCCTCCTTTAGAAGTAACAGGATATGGATAAGATGGCTACCGCAAGCGCATAGCTATTGCAGCATAGTTTTAATATCGCTCCCATAAAGACAAAGTGTAGTCTATTGACTTTAACCTATTATAAAGGCTAAGCAACTAAATTCCAATTGGATGTCTCAACTACCACTATTTAACTATTAGAAATTCAATCAAATTAAAGACATCTAGGGAAGCTTCGCCTAGTAAAGAGCTGGATCATTGGATATAGTTACGCACGTTATCTAAATTGGATGATTCAATTGTGTGCAATCAAACTAAAAATTCAATCTTTTCTTTCGAAGCAAAATGAATTGCCTAAACTAACCCAATTAACATTCTTTTAACTATCCTTGGTTTAGTCTTGGTTAGGGATTCTTGATTGCTAATATTTTCCTCTTAACAAACAACTCTCTTTCAAGCAGTGGTTAAATTAAGTTCTAACTTATTGTTCTAATAGTGAGTTTCTCCTTTCAGTACTTCACTCAACTATCTAGTGTATACAAGCAAATCTGGCCAAAACTTATTCACAACAGATCATCCACATGATAGAATTCAATCAAACCAATTGGATATAGTACATATATTAAAAATTAGAGATCCAACATCAATACTTTGGCTAACAAGTCCCTAAATTAAGAAAAACTACTCACACATAATGAAAATATTCAACATGTACAAAAAAGTTCAAGAAGAGGCTAGAAGGGAAGAAAATCTTAGCAACAATGGTGGTCTTCCATGGCTTCCCAAACTCTAAGCCTCTAAGTGTCAATCTTCCACTCACTAGAAAAAATCCTAAAACTAACGATAGAAGTGAGAGTTAGACGCTTTAATTTTTTATGCTCTCCCATATTACAGCTGAAAAGAACCCTATTTATGTGTAAACTCATCCATTCTCATCCATAAGATGAAGGAAGACGAAAAGACAATAGTTTCAGGCTTACCACGGACTGTGGGAATCACCACGGAGGGTCCCCTCCATGGTCGCCTCAATCTCAGCATTCTCTGATTCTTCATTCTTCTCCACGGGCATGGTAACTTAGAGGCATCCATGGGGAGTTAAAACTCACTCAATTGGGGTCAAAGCCATGGAAAAAAGGTCCGAAGACCTGCAAAACACAGAGCAGAACCATACCCAAGAGTAAAACTAGAAAAGGAGCATAGATAATAACGTAAAGTACACAATTCTTCCTAAAAATGTAGCAAAATGACCCTAAAATGAAGTGCATTCTAAGCATCTATCAAACTCCCCCGTGCTGGAACTATTGCTTGTCCTTAAGTAAGTATGAAAATCAAAACTAAAATGAAGAATCTCCTCAGGTGAACATAAGTAGCAACATCAATAGCCTACCAATCCAAGAAGCTAGCCCAAAACTGATAAAAAATATTGCAAAACAGATGAGGAAAGAAGTTTTCAAAATAAGAAGAAATACCATCACATTAAACATTGAATCAATCACCCAAATCAACTTAAAGAATCATATTGGCACATACATTAGGGAGAGCTAAAATTAAAGAATAGGTAGACCCTCACTTTATGAATGAAACACTCATCAGTCATGTGTTCAAAAATATAATATGGTTCGCTCAAATCGCATTCCAAACAAATCAAATCTGCCATAAGCTGGACATGACTCTTGAATTCACCACCATGAAAATACAACGCATGCTAGATAGTCATGAGGACTTTGATAGGGTTGTAACGGGGCTACAGGTAAAGGTAAGAGAGGAACAAATATGTTGGAATTTGTGGAGCTCAAAGCCAAAGACTATGAGTATGAACCATCTTCAGCCAAAGTTTCACAAAAATACTCCTCATACCGAACACCAATACATCTCAAATGCACAAAATAACCCCGAGTTGGTCGAGTATGCGAAAAATGTTGAAATATAAAATTCATAGCGCATCCTTGCACTATTTTTGCTTCTCTTTTTTTTCTCTTTCAACATTTTTTTTTCTTTTAATTCTTGCTCTTTTGGCTTTTACCCCTTTATTTTCTTTTTCTCTTTTTCGTTTTTTAGACAAGAGAAGGATTATAGCAAGAGAAATTGTGCACTATTGAACACTTTTCTAACAACTCACAAAATTCAACCCCAATGACATTAAGGAAAATATCGCATAAATCCCTCGTTGCATACAAACAAACCACACCCAACAACAATGTCATCAATATCCACCAACTCCTCCCAATCACTAATGAAACTCTATAGTCTTAGCGAAAAAGGGAGAACATGTATTCGACCAAGATTCAATATTATAGGTTTGCATCAAGAAAAAGAAAGCTCAAGGCTCAATGGGGGTAGCAGGGGTTAAATCATAAAAAGGGTGGCTATTTAATCAATGTAGCTTATAAATTCAAAGAATGCCTCAATCACATCGACTAAACATGGATGCTAAAGGTGGTTCTGAATAAGAGTCAAAGCAAGTCCTAGAGATTTGAAATGAAGGAAGAGCCACACATGAAAAGGAATACGAGACTAAAATGATGAATTAGTCCAATTAAGGCTCAAAGTCTCACAGGACAACTACCAAAGCTCAATTGGTTCATTAGATCATATGTGCCAGATATTCATGCAAAGATTCACTTAGCAATCTAATCACATTCAACATGACGGACAAAATATGAAGCACATTTTGAAAACTTACAATTAAACATTTATTCACAAAAGGACATCACGAAAAGGGATCAAAATAAGCCAAAGAAAGCTGCTTAGTCTAAGACTCATCATTGGAGGATTTTATTACATTTTCTCTTTTTTTTATGTTCCTTTTTGTTTCTTTTTTTTAAAAAATTTTTGACACACTAAAATGCAACGAAAAATAGTTCAAAGTATCAAAATAAACGTAAACCTAAGAAAAGAAGCCTAAAAATAGAAAGAAAAATGAAATAATAAACTAAAAATGCAAACTACTCCTAAATGCAACACCTAAAATGTGAACTACTCACTCATCCACATCACATATACATATGTGCACATAACTCCCCCATGTTTGGACAAAGCATTGTCGTCAACACAAGAACATAAAAATCAATGGGGAAGAAAAAAGAAAAACTAAAAAGGAGGAGAAAGGGGAGCAGGAGTGTAGGGATGAGAAATATGCCAGCCTCGGTAAGTCTCTAAACAGGCCCTAAAGTCTTGAAAATATTGATTTTAGGAGGCAATCACCACACGAAGCTCATCTTCTCACTTCTAAACAGAGTCATGAAGCACGGTATGTTCAGTTTGGATGTATGCTCAGAGGGATGCTTGCTCCTCTTGAATGGACTAATCAGAGAAGGAGACGAAGAATGGCTAGGATGAACTATATGCCCTTAGGTGAGGCGGGGTAGGAGGTGGTGCAGGTTGCTTCAACCCTTTGTTACCCAACAAAAAGTATAGATTGGTCTGGCTCAAGAGAGTGGGTCGTTCAATATTATGTGGAGGTATGAGACAGTTCCCATGATAAATCCAACAAATACGCCCAGACGCAACCTTACAAAATCATATTTGTTCAAAAGTGGCTAAGTTTAACCACTCGGAACGGGGAACTCTATCATCAGGGTTCGATTATATCCCTACATACCTAGTAATGGGGGTAATAAGGCCCCTAATCACAATCCCCTGGGCGGAACTAGTGGTCGCACTATACAACTGATTAACCAAGGATGAATTGGGGTCAAGTCGGTTACCTTGGAGCATCTTATACAAAAAATACATTTCAGACAGGCGAGGCACATTTAAAATATCCTCCATCGCAAATAAACCACAAGCAAGCAATCATTGGGCTACTTGAATACAGGGGTTTCTAATGACAATACCTTTAGAGGTGCTTGTATCATACTGATGATCCCCAGAAATTTCGTGCCAAAATGCATTCGAGTTAAATTCTTTAGGGACATGTTGATAAGGCAACTCCATACTCGGCAGAAAACTAAACATGGCATTAAAGGCGGTTAAGTTTAGTTCATAAAACTCCATATTTATATAGAAGGTAATGTATCCTTCTTGACAATGAGGCCCACTCATGAATTTCACATGTAATGTGCTTAAAAATTCAAGGGTGAAGACACGATAAGTGTGGTCCTTAGTCTCCAAAAATTGCGCTATACCTCCTATAGCAAACAACCAATAGATATCATCCAACAAAGCCAATCTAGCCAACAAATGCTTGTCATAATAACGAGTAGCAACAACAAACTTACTACTCACATTATAATATCTAGCAATATGCTCAAGATGTGTTAAACCAAGGGGGTTAGCGATATTACCTCGATTTCGCGCGTTTGTTGAGGTTCAGGAAGTTTGGGGTGCTATTTGAGGTGCTTAACTTGATGTCCTTGACTCTTGGGTGGTTTTTGACTTCTTCTTGGGTGCCACAGAAATGATAAATGGATGGGTGAAAGCTTGAAAATCTAACTAAAGTGAAAAATGGAAAAGAAAAGAACAAAAAATGCAAATTTTGAGAAAAGGAAGGTGAAATAGGAAGAAAAAGAGAATTTGGAAGAATGGAGATTGAAGTGGAGTTGGTGAAACTTGAGGTTTGAAGATGGGTAGAATGTGAGAGAAAGAGACCAACAAATGAGAAAGTTTATGACGATTTAGAGAAAAAGTGAAGAAAATGAGAAGACAGCAGAGAAATTTTAGGAAAAATGATGAAAAATTGAAGGTTTTAGAGGTGGGCGGTTATGGAGATTCTAGAGGGAGAAGGAGAGAGTTTAGAGAGATAAGGGACGAAGGGTTGAAGAAGAATAGGTGTCGTGTTAAATGGGCATGAAAAATCCTTGACCGTAGACGAGGAGCCTCACCACGGATCATGCGGTCCACCATATAGGGTCCGTAGTGAGCTTTGCCTCCGAGTTTTCTTTGGATTTTCGAGCAGCTCTTCCGCGAACTTGATTGGACATCATCAGGGGTCCATGGAGAGCTCTGAAGTAGACGCTAAAACTCTCTTATGATTATTTTTGTGATTTTTTTGATGACTTTTCACTCTTCTTATTACCTCTTTTCTCACTGTGATTTTGTTTTCTTCTTTTTTTCCTTTTTTTTCTTTTTTTCGTTCTTTTTCTCATGGCGTTTTTCTTTGTTTTTCTCTATTTTTTTTCAAAGAAAAATAGAACAATATATACAATCAAGGAAAAGAAAAACTAGTAAATGAAAAAAAAAAGCAACTTAGGTTGCCTCCTAAGAAGCGATCTTTTAGGGTCGGGAGCTCAACCTCTCTTTTAGGGGAGCTCAAGATAAGAAAAGTGATGGACAACAGGATTGTCAATAGGGTCCCCTACATAATAAGGCGTAAGATACTGCCCATTGACTTTGAACGTACCAGTTGTCTCACTCCATACCTCTACAACTCCATGAAGAAAGACCTTTATTACTTTAAATGGCCCCCACCACTGGGATCTCAGCTTGCTCGAAAATAATCACAACTTAGAATTAAGCAATCAGACGAAGTCACCTACCTCAAATCTTTCTCTTCATAATGTGCTTATCATGCCAGTGCTTGCTCTTTTCCTTATAAATTTTTGACATTTCATAGGCTTCAGGCATAACTCCTCTAACGCATTCAATTGCAGAAGCCTCTTCTCACCGGTAGCCTTAAGATCAAAATTAAGAGTTTTAATTGCCGAATATGATCTGTGTTCTAACTCAATCGGCAAATGGCAAGACTTTCCAGAAACTACGCGGTATGAACTAGTACCGAGAGGAGTTTTATAAGCAGTCCAGTAAACCCAAAGAGCATCATCAAGCTTTTTAGACTAATCTTTTCGAGATCAATCGACTATCTTCTCCAAAATGATTTTCAACTCTTGATTAGATAACTCAACTTGATCACTTGTTTGCAAATGACAAGGTGTAGCAATCTTATGAAAAAGCCCATACTTGTTTAAGGGAGACTCAAGTGGTTTGTTACAAAAATAAGTCTCATTATCACTCAAAAGAGCTCTCGGCATGCCAAACCTTGTAAATATGTTCTTTTTAAGAAACATGATTGCCACCTTCTAATTGTTGGTGCGAGATGGAATAGCTTCTACCCACTTTGGAAACATAATCAATCACCATGAAGATGTAAAGATTGTTGTGATAAAGAGGAAATGGTCCCATAAAAGGAATCTCCCAAATGTCAAAAAGTTCTACCTCAAGAATTCCACGTTGAGACATCTCATGCCTTTTAGAAATGTTACCCATCCGTTGACATTTATTGCAAGTCGTAACGAAGGTTCTTACATCTTTAAAGAGAGTGGGCCAATAGAAGCCAACCTAAAGCGCCTTAGCTATAGTCTTGTCGAGTCCAAAGTGCCCACCATAAGTTGAAGCATGACAATGTTGGAGGACAGTAGGAACCTCATCTTCTAGTAAACATCTTCTATAAACACCATCTCACTTGTAGAGTAGAGGCTCCTCCCACACATAATATTTCGCATTAGCAAGGAATCTCTTCCATTGTTGGTAAGATAACCCGGATGGCATCACTCCACACACCATGAAATTCACCAAATTAGCATACCATGCACGTCCTATTAAGATATTACAAGGAGTTGGTCATTTGGAAAAGAGTTATATGTGGGAAGCTCTTCTATTGGAGTGGCCTCGTGAGCCAAGCAAGATAAGTGGTCTGCAACTACATTTTAATGACCAGCCTTGTCTCGAATTTTCAAGTAAAACTCTTAGAATTGATCAAATATGAACGGAATTTTTCCAAGGTGAACACAACAGCTAGGAACTCTTTCTTTGTTATGGCATAATTCATTTGACCATCATCCAAAGTCCAGCCTGCATATTAGATGGCATAGGGCTTGTGGTCCTTCTGTTGTCCTAAAAATGCTACCACTACATAGTCATTAGCATCACACATGACCTCAAAAGGTAATCCCAAATCCGGGGCCTGCACAATTGGGGCGGAAATCAAAGCCTCTTTCAACCTGTGAAAAGAACTTAAGCACTTTCCATTAAACTTAACGGGTACATCTTTGACAAGCAAATGAGTGAGAGGTTTTACAATTTTCGAAAACTCTTTTATGAACCGTCGGCAAAAACCAACTTGTCTAAGAAAGCGCCTTACACCCTTCATAGAAGAAGGTGGAGGTAATATCTAAATTACCTCTACCTTTTCCTTGTCCACTTCAATGCCCCTATTTGAAATAATATGGCATAAAACAACTCCCTTCTATACCATAAAATATCACTTTTCCGAATTTAAGAGTAAATTCATATCCTCCCACCTTTGCAAAACTTTAGACAAATTATCCAAACAATGGTCAAAAGCTATACCATACACAGAAAAATTAGCCATAAAGACATCCATCATGTCCTCAATAAAGTCAGAGAAGATAGCCATCATGCATCGTTGAAAAGTAGTGGGGCGTTATACAACCCAAATGGAATTCCCCTAAATGCAAATGTACCGTATGGATAAGTAAAGGTGATCTTTTCTTGGCCACTAGGGTGAATAGGCATGTGAAAAAAACCTAAATAGCCATCTAAATAGCAAAAATAAGAATTCTTTGCTAGCCTCTTGAGCATTTGGTCGGTGAAGGGTAGGGGAAATGGTCATTACTGGTCGCTTTATTCAACTTCTTATAGCGTTTGCACATACGCTAACCCGTAACTGTCCTAGTAGGTATTCGCTCGCTATTCTCATTTTTACAACCACTATTCCCCCTCTTTTATGCACAACGTGGACTGGGCATACCACTTATAATCGGAGATATGATAGATAATGCCGGCCTTGAGCGATATCAAAATTTCTTTTTTGACCACATCTTGCATATTAAGGTTTAACCTCCTTTCGTGCTCAATTGTGGGTTTATGGTCATCTTCCATCAAAATACGATGCAAATACATAGAACGATGAATTCCTTTAAGGTCATCAAGTGTATATCCTATGGCCTTATAATGCGACCTAAGTATTCTTAGTAAAGAGTCAACTTGAGATGCGTTTAAGCTCGCATTCATAATCACAAGATATGTGGAATTAGGCCCAAAAACTTATACCTCAAAGAAGAAGAAAGAGGTTTTAGTTCTCAGGGGCACGTTTCTCATCTGACAGGGGCACTTCGTTATGTACTAGCGTTTCCACCTTGGAAAAGGTTGGGTTAACTGGTGGGGAACCTTCCAGGAATTGAGCACACATTGCTACTTTTGGGTTTTTATCTCAAGTAGTACCGTCATTTAATAAACAATGCTCAAGTGGATCATAAGAATCATTATTAGAGATGGTCTTTCGTACCAAACTATCAACTACATCAATCCGATGACACTCACAAGAGATAGCAGGAAATTTAGAAGCTTTAATCAAGTTAAATTCCATATGTCCATCATCGACATCAAAAGATAGTTTGCTATTTTTTACATCTGTACGACACCCAACAGTGGCCAAGAATGGCCTCATAACAATAATGGGGGTGCTTGTATCATCCTCCATTTCAAGGATTACAAAATCTATGAGCGCATATAAATATCCTACCATAATGGGGACATCCTCTAAAATACCTACAGCGTACTTTACAGAGTTGTCCGCGAATTGTAAGGAGATGGCGGTGTGTGTTATTTCTCCTAGGTCCAAATTTTTGTAAAGAGAGAGATGCATTAAACTTACACTGGACCCTAAATCACATAAAACACGATCTATTGACACACTACCTATTAGACTAGGAATAGACAAGCTGTCGGGATTCTTAAGCTTAGGAGGGAGCTTATTTTGAATCGCGACACTACATTCTTCAGTCAATGCCACTGTTTCATGCTCTTCTAGCTTTCTTTTATTAGACAAAATCTCTTTCAAAAACTAAGCACAAGAAGGCATTTGCGACAAGGCATCGGTGAATAGCTTGTTAATTTACAATTTCTTAAGGATCTATAAAAACTTCCCAAATTGTTGGTCCAATTTAGCCTTAGCCACTCTTTGGGGGAACAATAAAGATGGTACATAAGGTCTTGGGGAGATTTTCTTGGGGGGGTCGTTAGGAATCTTATTAGAATTATGAACATCATCACCTATGTCATCATTAGAAGAAGTAGACACCTCCTTCTCAACAACCTCATCATCTTTATTATGTGAATGCTTATTTTGGCCAATCCCCCTACGTCCCTCAAGTAGCTTGCCCCCTCTTAAAATCATGGCATTACATTGTTCCTCTGGGCTAAGTTCATCCTTACTAGGAAATCTACCATGAGGTGTAGATGAAGAGGTAGCTTATTGAGTAATTTGAGCTTCTAACATCTTATTATGAGTAGCAAGTACATCAACCTTAGAGGGTAATTACTTAATATACTCATCTTGATTTTGATGCTCCAAAAGCATATTCTCCATCATGGTTTCTAAGTTAGATTTTTGAGGTGTTTGTTGAGGATAAGGAGGTCTTTGAAATGTACGGGATGGCCTAAAATTCATTTAAGGCATAGGATGGCCATTAAACCTATAGGAGAAATTGGGGTGATTCCTCTAACCAGGATTATAGGTATTTGAGAATAGGTCATTGTTCGGTCTCGGATTAAAATTGTTTGTATAGTTGACTTGTTCACTAACATCTCGAGCAAATAGGCTCCCAACTTCACAATTCACAGTCAAACGATCAACTGACCCACAAATCTCACTTGAGGGGGAAGGGGTACTTGAGCTAACAGAATTAACATTCAATCATTCTAGCTTTTGACACATGACATCTATCTTAGCTAAAAGCATATAGATAGCATCAAATTCTAACTTACCACCAACGCACTTGGGTTGGCTTCTCTCATTAGACCATTGATATTTATTCAACACCATCTCTTCAATAAGATTGTAGTCCCTGTCTTCAGTTACCCGCTGCTGCATCTATAGTAGACCTTCTCAGCTAGGTGACTACATTATGGAAAGCTACCACTAACATCCACCGTTGAAGGCCATGGTGTGGACATAGCCTCAACAGGTCTTTGAAACACTCCCAGGCTTCATATAGCGATTCATCCTCCCTTTGAGTAAAAGTAGTTATCTGGTTTCTCAAACTCGCTGTCTTGCTAAGAGGAAAGAATTTTGCAAGAAATACTTTGGTGAGCTCATCCCATGTTGTGGAGCATCCTGAAGGCAAAGAGTGGAGCCACGCTCGTGCCTTGTCCCTCAATGAAAAGGGAAATAACTGCAATCTTACAACATCAGTTAAGACATCATTGGGCTTCAGTGTGTCGCACACCTCTAAGAATATTGAGAGGTGTAGGTTAGGATCTTCTAGCAAGGTGCCCCCAAATTGGGATTGTTGCACCATAGATATAAGAGCCAGCTTAAGCACGAAGTTGTGGGCTTCCACATTGAATCGGGCAATATTAGAGGCAATGCCCTGGATTCCCAGGGTAACAAAGTCTCAAAGTGTCCTTCTTTGGTCATCTCTGCCTCCCGCCATCGTTGAAATTAAAAGCTTCTTGAAATTTGGCACTTTGTTCTTCTAACTTCAATTTCTTCCTCCTAGGGCGAAAAGTCCTTTTTATTTCTGGATCGAATTCAAACGAAAAGGGCCTTGGCTTATAAGTGCCAAGATCTTGCAAAAATCACCCCAAACCACTAACAATGCAAATTAAGGAAATAAATTAAAAAAGGAAAAATACAAAAAATACTTACTCAATCTCAATAGGCGAACTCAACATCCACAAAATTGGTCCCCGGTAATGGCACCAAAAACTAGATTGCTACCACAAGTGCATGGCTGTTGCAGTATAATTTTAATATTGATCCCACAGAGACCAAGTGTTGTCTTTCGAGTTTTAACCTATTATAAAAGGCTAAGCGACGAAATTTTCAATCGGATGTCTTTATTACCACTATTTAACTATTGGAAATTCAATCGAATTAAAGACATCTAGGAATTTCTTCGCCTAGTAAAGACTAAAGAGTTCGATCGTTGGATATAGGTATGCACTTTATCTAAATTGGATGATTCAAAGGAGTGTAGTCAAACTAAAAATTCAATCTTTTTTTCCGCAACAAACTGAATTGTCTAAACTAATGCAATTAAGCTTCTTTCAAATATCCATGATTTAGTCTTTGTTAAGGATTCTTCATTGATAATATTTTCTTCTTCGCAAACAACTGTGTCTTTCAAGCAGTCATTAAATTAAGTTCTAACTTATTGTTCTAATATTGAGTTTCTCCTTTCAGTATTTCACTCAACTATCTGGTCTATACAAGCAAAGCTATCCAAAACTTACTCACAATAATTCATCCACCAGACATAATTCAATCAAACCAATTAGATAAAGTGCAAATATAAAAATTAGAGATCCAACATTAATACTTTGGCTAACAAGTCCCTGGATTAAGAAAAACTACTCACACATAATGGAAATATTCAATATCTACACAAAAGCTCAAGAAGAGATCAAAACAGAAGAAAGATTTAGCAACAATGGTTGTCTTCAATGGCTTCTTAAACTCCAAGCTTCCAAGCGCCAAACTTCCACTCCAAATCCTCCTCTTACTCTAAAGAAAACTATAAAAAAAATCCTAAAACTAATGATAAAAGTGAGAGTTGGATGCTTTGGTTTTTTGTGCCCTCCTATATTACAGCCGAAAAGAACCCTATTTATGCATAAACTCAGCCATCCTCAGCCACAAGACAAAGGAAGGCGAAGAGGCAACAGTTTCAGGCTTACCACGGATTGTTGGAATCACCACAGAGGGTCCCCTCTGAGGTCGCCTTTGTCTCAACACTCTCTGATTCTTCTTTCTTCTCCACGAGCACGGTAACTTAGGAGCATCTATAGGGAGTCAAAACACACTCAATTGGGGTGAATGCGAGGGTAAAAAGGCCGAGAAACCTTCAAAATACAAAAAAAGAACCGCACACCAGTGTAAAACAAGAAAAGGAGTATTCATTATAACATAAAATACACAATTCTCCCTAAAAATGCAACAAAATGGCCCTAAAATGGAGTGCATTCTAAGCATCTATCAGGATGCCAAAGATCGGAATGAATATAATCAAGAGGACCCTTCGTTGTGTGAATACTAGTGTTAAAACTAACCCATTTTGTCTACCAAGTGCACAATGTTCGTAAAATTCCATCTTACTGGTACTTTGTCGCATAAGAGGCATCTCTTACTCAAAATAACCATTCCTTTGTCGCTCATATGGCCAAGAGGTATATGCTGTAATTTTGTGACATTAGAATCTAACAGGTTGATGACACTGTTGTTGAACATGTAACAATACATCCTTTAACAGATATAAAGTTTCAAATTTGTTAGCTTTCATCGAGACAAGGGCACCTATGGGGACTCTTACAATTCCACCTTCAGTTATCTATTTGCACCCAAGACATTGAAGGGTACCAAGAGAGATAACATTCCTCTTAATTTGGGTCGTTCCTTCTTCCACAGCTTTACAGTGTGCATTATTCCTCATTAAGAGAACAACACAATCAACTGATTCATAAGTAGTGAACCAATTTGTGTGAGAACACGTGTGATAGGAACAACCAGAGTTAAGAATCCACTCGGTCTTAGATCTAGTTCACCATCAACTAATAAGACATCGATTTGTGACTCATTATCCGCAATACTACCTTCAGTGGATTTTTCTAAAATTTGTTGAATATATTTATTATGATTCCCTTTTTCATGCAATAATGACAGAACTTCCCATTATTTCTGCCCTTGGATTTAGACCTGAATTTATGTCTACTGCCATTACCTTTTTTTGGGGTTCTACCTTTAGACGTTCGACCCTCGGGCTTGCTCCTTAGAAATATTTTCTAAGTCATATATTTTTTTTTAGCCAAAAGACTTTTCTTAACATCTTCAAGTGAAAGGGTCTAACCACAACCGTATAGTATCATGTCTTTAAAATTACGATACAAGCAAGGTAATGAACAAATTAATAAGACAACTTTATCTTCTTCAACAATGGCCACTTCTAAATTTTCCAAGTCAACTAGAATGAAAGAAAATCAAGATGAGACTTAAAAGGTGTACTTTCCGTCATTTTAAGAGTGTACAATCTTTCCTTGAGACGAAACTTATTTACGAGTTTTTTGTCATATAGAGGCCTTCCAATTTTAACCACAAACCTATGCTGATTCTTCTTTAATGACCTCTCGTAAAAGCTTTTGGGACAAGTAAAGTTGGATTGCTAAAAGTGCTTTTCTGTCCAACTCATTCCATTTGCTCCTCTGCCATAGTATCTAGCTTGCTCGTCTTTCCACCAAGGCCCTTTTTGATCCCACGTTGGATGAGAATGACCATAATTTAAACACGCCATATGCTTAAAGATTAATTTTTCTATGAAACTTCTCAATGTTAAATTTTCATGACGAAAGTCATGCTATAGATCCAATTGAATATAAGAATGCTCTGATACGAATTTGTTACAAAAAATAGCGTAGTTAGGATACAATATTCAATTGGATATAATTCGATATTAAAGTGAAGTAGGAAAGAGATCAACATGGCACACAATATTTACATGAAAAACCCTCCAATATGGATGTAAAAACCACGGACAACACGAGAAGCAAAATCTAATATTAAAATAGGTGACTACAAAAGGGATACAAAATGTGTTTAACACTCCCTAACAACACCCAAAACACCCTCAAATAAAATAAGTGATCAACCCACTAATTTTGATACACCAAATATTGTATGAAAATACAATACACAAGCTATGACTTATTTTGCTATCTTCCTCACCACTATCAAGACCACCCAATTTATAGGAAAGGGAATGAGAACTTGAATTAATCGTAGAGAATTCGTAAGTCTCCTCCATTGGCCTATGCATAGCGCAACTAGTATTAAAAGTATTAATTTATCTTTTTCCATTTATTGATTGAGCATAAAAAATTAACTTTTAATGCCCACTGAGCTTTAGGCAACAAATGATGAGGTTATAGTCAAGATATATTTAATGTCTTTGGAATTTTTAACCCCTTCAAGCTTGTGCTAGAGGATTTTGGCGAACATTAGTTGAATAATTTGACCCACCTTTACACTTAGTTTTGGGATGCAATGTTGGAACAAGTGATATAGGAAAGGATCAAATTTTTTACGTTAATGGAATATCCTTCCATTAATTGGTAGAGAATCTTAAACAAAGGAATTGTTGGATTTTCCATATAGTCGGCTCTACAACTTAGAAGTGTAGTTCAGATTCCTTTCCCCTTTACTCTCAGTCTTTGAGTATTGAGTGATACACTTATTAGTTACATAGGCACAGGTATTGTTTAGGTAATGGCATAATCCAAGAATCTTTTCTACTATAGGACCATCTAACTTGAGGCTAAACGTTTTTTAGTTTAGGCCTATAAAAGCCTGTTCAATATTGTTGTGACACTTAGCCCAATAAAAAAAGAAAAAAAGGTGTTTTAGTTGGATAGATTTTTCTAAAAAGCCTATAACCTATTTTATAACAGCGAATAGTCGTCATCCATATCTCTTATGAGGTAGCTATATAACCATCTCCAACTTCCACACCCTACGTTCCCACTACATCTAACCTAGAAAGAATTATGTTACTTTCACTTATGAGTCCGCAAGATTTTGGTCCTCTAAAATTGTTAGTTACTACGGTAGGTACCGATTCCCAACTTTCTTCTATGATTTTTAGTGAGTTGTGTTCAATACTTATGCATCAATTCATCCGTGTGGTCTGCCATAAAAGGTTGAACTCACTTGCTGGGTTCTTATTGTGAATTTTATTTTATATACTTTTTTTCTAATTTCATTAGAATCAATGAGTTTGCGATAGGGACTTGAGCTCGACTCAGTAACCCGTCCATCGAAATAGACCTAGCTGCCTGGGCAGAAGGCTAGAATGTCTTCTTGGTTCAGGAACCCATTTGGGTTCAGTAGGCTAAGATGTGCGCCCTATTCTTTTGCCCAAATAGTGGATACTACTAGATCATGGACCATAACCCACATCCTGAGCCAATATCCCTATTTTGCCAAGCCCGAAAAGGTTAACTAGAAAATAACCAAAAAATTAGGAATAATACATTTGTGAAATATAGTCGCCAGTAAGTTTTTAGAAAAATTAACAAAACTCAAGACATTCTTTAAATCGAACAATAAATCGTAAGGGGCAATTTGTTCGTTTTAAAGAGGTTTTCAAAAGGCGCCCAAGTGATCCACAAAATCGGGACCTTCGAACTCCCTAGACTTGAACTAGACACCCAGATTCGGCCTCTCCTAATCAAAGTAGTAAATTCAAATTAATATATACAAAACTTAAAAGTATGCTCCATCTTAAGATCTAGTGAATCGAATTTAAATAAACAAAGTTACTCTAAAGAAACACAAAGGAATAATCGCAACTATAGCAGGCGGGAATTAAACTAATTAAAAATTACATGTTTGCTCAAAACACAACCCTAAATAAATTAAGGTAAAATAGGGAAGAGGAAAAGAAAAAGAATGGTGATTACATTTGTGCCCTCAGGCTAACCTACCTGATCTACTTGGTAACCTAACACGATTTCGACAAAGTGATGCTTTCTCACAAGTCAATAAGTTCTCTACCAAGTTTCCATGTGTCTCATCTCATGTTTCCATGTATTCAACCGTAAGCGTAGACTCCCTTTTTATGGAGCCTACAGGATAAATCAGGTTTATTAAAAAAATGCAAAAGTGAGGAATTTTTACTTGGCAAAATCTATATAATTAGCTGGACCTTTATCAGATAAAATATTTATCAAAGTAGATGTGTTTTAGATACAACCGGAATCAGCGACGGAACATGGTTAATCTGGGACAGAATTTTCATAGCAACGACGGAATTAGCGACGGAAGACGGCTGTCGGATTTTCGCTCGTTGCTGAGTTCCTGGTGACGGAATTTTGAAATTTCGTCGTCATTGGCGACGGATTCAGCGACAGAAATTGCGACATACTTTTCTTGGCGGGGGAAATTGACGGGACAGGGGTGGCGACGGAATGAAAAATTTGTCACCATCAGCGACGGAAATTCCATTGCTGATGGCGACAGATTTTTCAGTCCGTCGCCACCCCTGCCCCAAAAAAAATTTTCCTCAATATGTCGCCATTCCGACGCTAGGTTTCTCATTTTTTAAAAATAAAATCGCTTGTTTTTTATCGTATCCGTACGTACATTTCAATCCATGCAAGAAATTTACAAGATCTTTGCATTCAATCAACATCCAATGGCTTCGAATATTATTTCATTCGAAGCGTTCTCAACAATTTCAAGCCACACAAAAAGTGGAATATCACATCCAACGCAACACTTCCAACCAAGGGTTTTCAATTCACAAACCACAAGTTCTAAGTGAAGTCTCTACATATCACAAACTAAAAATCCAAACAAACCAGAAGTTGCCAGTAATTGAGAATGAAGTTATATATATGTTTGTAGAAGAGAGAGAAGCAAGCGCCAAATGGGAGGAAAATTAAATAAGCACTAGGGGGAGGGGAGTGAAATAAGCTCAAAGGTGAGGGGAAGCAAGTAGCAAGAGATGTACTTCATAAAGAACCAAGCAGAAGAGCCACCAGCTGAAGGAAAACTGCAACTAATTCAATCACCAAGGTGAAGATCATCCTCTTCCTCTACCTCACCCTCTTCCTCATTATGTTGCGAGTGATGAGTAAATGGTGGCTGAGATCCCGAGCCAGATGCCTATTGCATTTAAAAGAAAGCTTGGAGGCGCTGATTGATGCTCATCATTTGTTGGCTCAGTTGTTGGTTGCTTTGGGTGAGCAATTTGTTGGATTCCTCCAGTTGTTTACATTTCTCCATAACCAACTGGTAGCTTTCAGCTTGTGAAGTTAGCTTACCCCCCAAGTTGGTTACTACACCCTTCAAGTCATTGAGCTCTTGTTGGGATGGCGTAGAACCCGTACCTACTGACAGGCATTTCAGTGAAGTGCACATTAGTATTGCAATTAAGTAAATTCAATGTATAACCATGGTCGTTGAAACTTTAATATGAAAACTATACCGGATCTTTAAGTGGGACTGAAGTAATCGGATTCCCTCATGTTCACAGCCTCGTCACCAATGCCATAAATACGACCCTTCTTGTTCTTGAATGTCTTCACCTACAACTCATTTAGGTTTCAAAATGGTTGGTTTGGATCTTGAGAAGTGTCATCCCCGCTCCCTTGAAAGTTGATAACATTTTGAAAATCATGTTCAAAGGATTCATACAATACCACAAGATGCGCACGAAATCATGCATACTACAATTACTTAAAATAAAGTATACAAGTTCATGTTGAACTACCAATGAAGATTGAGAATAGCTAATTGCTTACATATGTTTGTTGTGATTTCTTGTCAACCCAAGGGGTATCTTCTTTTCCATGGAGTTTGTGAGTGCGACTGAATAATTCAACAATCATGGGCTTCATCCCAAGTTATTCCCTCTATGTACATGCCATAAAGAATGATGTCAAGCACAACACAAAATACAGTATTAAACTTAAACAAATACATAGCAAACATTAATTCATTTACAAGATGCCGCCTATGCTCATGCATAGGGATCGAGCCACAGGTGTGGAGAGATGGGCCACTTTCCGGAGTTCCCAGTCGGTTCTTCTTGGCTGTTTCACGTAACTTCTTGTAATGTTCATTTGCCCAGTGCTGTTGGAGTCCCTCCCATTGAGTGTCACCGAGTGAAACAGGCTTCTTATTATGCTTCCCTGCTGTGCCAAAGAAGTCTCTCAAGTGTGCATTGCCTCGGTTTTCAAAATTCCTTCGTATATGGTCCTCATGGACCGGATCCCAAGTAAACCACTTCTGCAATTATGAAAACAAAAAAACACATCAAATAATAAAATAGTAATTTATCATGTTCACAGAAACTGTTAATGCGAAGTCACTGTAGTTACCTTGAACTCTCCAAACCGCAAATCTCGTACTGGTTTGGGCACTTTGCTCCAACTAGGCCAAGCTCTGTCAAATTGCTTTGAAATATGAGTGAAATCCTACTAACAACACCATCATTTGGGAGAAAATATGAGTGAAATCCTACTAACAACACCATCATTGGGGAGAAACCTAATTGAACATAACACATCAAATTGATTACTTGTTATGCAAAATTCATGTAGTGCTTCATAAGATATAATAAATGAAGACTTACCCATTACCATCTAGCTCAATCCAAGTCTTAGCTCGAGTGCTCCCATGATTGGATTGTGCTTCACTTTCACCACTTGCAATGTTCTCTTAGGACTGGTTTGTGTTAGGGTGTGCAGGGTGGGGAGTAGGCTGCCCAGTGTGAACAACATGGGGGTTTGGAGGAATATTGTAGGTAAATTGGCCGTACATGGTGCTTTGGTTGGGAATGTGTGAGGTCTAATGATGGAAAGCCCCAATTGGGGGAGGCAGTGGTCCTGAAATACCTGGCATGTAAGCAACCATTACGGCTCCTGGTTGAATTGGTATATGAGGTACCAGGGGGAAGATGGATCAAGGTCCATTGCGGCCGGATCTACTGCAAAGCTCCTACACCCTCTTCCTCTACCTCGAAAGGAGGACTTACCTCGACGAGAACTTGAATCCATACCTGAAATAGGTGACAACAAAGCCAAGTACAAATATATAATGATTGCACATATAAACCGTTTCCTCATACATGATAATAGGTACGTAGGTAACACATATTTTGCAAAGCAGACAATATAAGTAAAGTCACAACCAATTGTTTGACATGCAAAGTACTCAAATTCATAAGAATTCATAACCACTCAATCTTCTGCATCCTCATCATCATCAATGTCATCGTCATTGTCATCGTCATCATCATCATACAAATGCAAATTTTCTTCAGCTTCATCTGTTTCATTATCGTCATCCCAACCCCCCTCTTCATCACCCTCATCATTCTCTATCTCATCTATCTCGTCATTACCCTGAATGAATGAAAACCCTATTTCATCATTAACCACTTCCGGTGGTGCACTTTCATCCACTAATGACGCAGGGATGGCGTCATTTACAAGTTCGACGATAGTCGTCATGTCCGTTTGTTGGTACGTAGTAGGTAGAGTGTACTACTTATCCACTCTCACCCTTGGTTTGGTTGGTATGACAACAAGCTAAATGGCCCTAACCCTTGAGTGATCTGCATGTGGCATGAAGTATACTTGTGATGTGGTGTTTGGGAAGATAAATGGGTCATATTTTCAGTACCTTCTTGTACGGTGCACCTCAATAAGGTTGCTTAGTTTATGAGATCGTATCCCATGATTTAATGTGGGGTCGAACCACTCACAACTAAAGAGCACACATCGTTTAAGTGGCTCACCTACGTACTCAATTTAGACCATATCCTTCAATACACTATAATAATCATTCTCAATATCGCCTTCCTAAGTGCCACAGACACCAACACCACAATTACATGTTCTCTTCCCGACGGTTCGAGCTTCTATGTGGAATTTGAATCCATTTACTCTATATGTCGTCCACATCGACACATACCGCTTTGGCTTCACAGCCAATTGGTTCAAACAACAATGTTTGTCGGTCTCGAATAGTTGAATATAATGCACCTAAGGCGACATAACATGTGGTTTTAATTAATACAATGCACCTAATTAACTGTTATGTTAAAATTATGAATAAATGAGTTATAATACTTACATTCTCACCAAACCAATCCGCAAAATGAGTTTCGATGATGGTGTCGACATCTACATCGCTGACATTGGGACGTGCCGTTCTGACTTGTTCCATGACAATTGTATCACATTTTATGAAGCCTATGAATATACTTGAGCTCTGAATGATAAACTCAATTGGAAGTGAAAATACCACTCACCCTATATAAGGTTTAACTTCATCACAATTTAACAGCACGTGAAGATGGGCAGCAACATATTCGACATCTGTGAGATACCTTGATCTTTCCCTATTAATAATGGTCCCTTGCAGTGCAAACACGGACATAGTTGGAAAATGATTAATATGTTCATCGTCATCCTCATTTCTCCTGCATCTAGTGCGCATGGAGGGCACATTAGAGCCGAAGTAATGGGAGGCGAAGAATGTCCTCTCTGCTTCTAGGTATGCTTCTGTGATTGAACCTTCAGGACTTGCTTGTTGCTTTATTTTTTTATTCAATCGGCCAAAGAACCTACCAAATTCACGATTGCATTCACTTTTAAGTGATTCCACATATAAGAATTGAGATAAGGTTTCATCGATTATAGTATAATTTACCTCTCAAATGGATACATCCATCGGTATTGTACTGGACCACCTAGTTAAGCCTCTTTTGCTAAATGCACTGGCAGGTGTTGAAAAAGCCATGAGGGAAAATGGTCTCCAACTTACACAAAGTGATGACAATGTTGCGATGTAGTTCCCCAAGCATATCCTCCCGCAATGTTGTTGAGCATAAGTTCTTGAAGAACTGGCTTATCTTAATAAGAGGTTTCAACACATCATCTGGGAGCGCACCATACGCAATTGGTAAAAGAGTCTCCATGAACACAAGACAATCATGACTTTTCATGTTGATGAACTTAGCCTCAATAGGGTCCACGATATTCCTCAAATTGGAGCAATATCCATCAGGCATCTGAAGCTCCTTCACTCATTCACACAACTCCCTTCGTTTAACCACAGGAAGTACGAACTTCGCTTTTGGTTTCACCGGCTTACCACTTGGGCCTGAACATAAATGTAATTTTGGTCTATCACATATTTTTGCAACATCCATTCTTGATTTGGCGTTGCCCTTTGTTTTTCCATGAACATCCATAATAGTGTTAATAATATTCTTGAAGAAGTTCTTTTCAATGTGCATCACCTCCAAATTATGGCGGAGCAGTTGGTGTTGCCAATAAGGCAACTCCTAGAATATGCTCTTTATTGTCCAGTTGTGCTCATTTTCCTTAAATCCTGGTATCACCAAGTCATCATTTGTAGTTACCATTAGGTAATGTACCACCTCGACATATAGTTCTTCCCCAAATAGTCAGCGAGGAGGACCCCCTGTAACAGTTCTGCCTTTCCTAAATGTTGTTCTATTTCTTCTGAAGGCATGATTCCTTGGTAAAAAAACATCGATGACTCTCAAACCATGAGAATTTACCTTCGTTTCTCAATCTCAAAGCCTTTTGCTGCTTTATACATACAAGGCATGCCAATTGACCATTAGTACTCCACCCAGATAACATTCCATATGCGGAAAAATCACTGATGGTCCACATAAGTGCAACCTTCTTCTGAAATGTATGCCCCGTAGAAATGTCATAAGTATCAACTACAACATTCCACAACTCTTTGAACTCATCAACAAGAGGTTGTAAATATACATCCATCTTATTCTTGGGATTTTTGGGCCTGGGGATTACACAAGTCAAGAACATAAACGGTGTGGTCATACACATTTCAGGAGGGAGGTTATAAGGTGTAACGACCACCGACCAAATGGAGTATGATCTTGAAGACAATGTGTAAGGATTAAATCCATCAACACATAAGCCAAGCCTCACATTCCGAGGCTCTGCAGCAAATTCAGGGTACTTGTTATCGAAATATTTCCATGCTGCCCCATCTGATGCATGATATAAAACATCGTCCTCACGTCAATGTTCATAATGCCATCTCATGTGCTCTGCACTACTTCTTGATGCGTACAACCTCTGCAGTCGAGGTTTTAACAGCAAGTAATGCATCCTCGAGTATGGCAATAGATTATGATTACTTTGTTGTAACCTTTGCCTCTTCCATCTTGAATGCCCACAAAACTTGCACACATCCAGGTTTGCGCCCTTCTTATAAAATAGCATGTAACCTTTCCGGCAACAATCAATTTGGACCACATCGTTGCCGAGATCTTTAACAACCTTCTTCGTTTGCCCATAGTTGTTTGGCACGCGGATGTTAGGGGGACACATCTTTTTCATTAATTGAACAATTTCATTGAAATAATTTTGAGGCATATTATAATCAGATTTACTACTCAACAGTCTCACCACCGCAGATAGCTCACTGTGGGTAGAGCAACCATCATATAAGGGTTGATGAGCAGCTTGAACCATATTATAAAATGGTTCTCAGCAAGAGCTTGACCCCTCTTCCCTTACATTTTGATTTGCTGTTATAGCATCATCAACCATGTCCTCCATCCGATCTACTTAGGATTCAGAGTAGTCATTATTAACATGACTTAAACCTCCAACTTCAAAAATTTTACTATTTGAATAATCAGAATTATATTGATGATGTTCTATTTCCCCATGACTTATCCAAAACCAATACCCTTGCACAAAACCCTTATACATAATGTGCATCTTGACCTCTTCAGGTGTCAAGTACACCCTATTGCTGCATTCTGCACAAGGACATCCATACTTTTCCCAATTTAGAAACTCGGTCTGTGTACGTGCAAATTGATTGAATTGGTTTACTCCATCTAGAAATTCTTGTGCATAACCGCTACGATCAGGCAGCAATCTATTGTACATCCACCTGCGATGTGGAGGACCATTCATATTTTGCTCAAATAACAATAACCACATAAGGTATTTGCTAAGAATTAATTTTAATCAAAATTATAATAATTACATAAATTACGTAATTATATATTATATATGTTTACTTTAAAAGTTCCACATGCACACCAAAAAAAAACTTATAAATTTCGACA
Source organism: Selenicereus undatus (assembly GCA_017589665.1). Classification (NCBI taxonomy): domain Eukaryota; kingdom Viridiplantae; phylum Streptophyta; class Magnoliopsida; order Caryophyllales; family Cactaceae; genus Selenicereus; species Selenicereus undatus. The sequence goes on along the minus strand of JACYFF010031956.1, from coordinate 33,209,129 downwards.
AATATACTTATATTCTCGTGAATATCACAAAACTAATAATTCATACATAGTTGATCACTTTATTCCACCAACATATCAAATTCGAACAAAATTACAAACAAAAGCATCTCAATCCACCAACATATCAACTTTCAAGTTCACATTACCAAACCTAAACCCTAAATTGCATTGAGCAAAATCTCCAACAAAATTAGATCAATAACCTCACACGAATACCACATTTCAACAACATTATAAATTAAAACATTTCATTCCACCAACATATGAAATTTCAACTTCAAACTACCAAACTTGTCGCATTTACCAAATTCTTGTAACGAATTAGAGCAATAACCTCAAACAAATAGCACATTTCAACAACATTATCAATTAAACCATTTCATTCCACCAACATATCAAACTTTAACTTTAAACTACCAAACCTAAACCCTAAATCGCATTTACCCCAATCTTGAACTAAATTAAAGCAATAACCTCACACAAACACTACATTTCAACATAAATATGAACTAACTATGAAATTCTAACAATATAATGCAAAACTTTGTAGAAAGTACAAGTAGTTTAGTTGAGAAAATTACCTCAAATTGTTCCCAAAAACCGGTGGTGAAAGGACAGCTGGCGGCGGCCGGCAGCAGAGGAGCAGTGACAGACGGCGGCGGCGGGGCGGAGGATGGACGACGGTGGCTTGGCGGGCCGGTGGTCGGACGTCGAGCTGGGTTCGCGATTCGGCCACTCTCTCTCTCTTTGAATTGCTGCAAATGAAACCAAAAACTTTCTGGTTTCATTTAAATGGGCTAGTGACGGAATGGCGACGGAAACTTTTTTTAAAAAAAATTCAAATTTTTTTTGGGCAACGGAAATTCCGTCGCCCATTTTTTCAAAAAAAAACTTAAATTATGGCGACGGAATTTCCGTCACCAACTGTCAATTATGGTGACGGATTAAATTTTCCGTCGCGATATCTATCACATAATATGACTTTTTTGTAATACTGTTTTTCAGTCGCCATTTCCATTGCCAAATCTGTGGTTAATTTTTTCCTTCGCTGAAGTTCGTCGTTAATTCGAACTTTTTTGGTAGTGAACAACGTCCTATATGAACCTAGCAGTAGAATTGATGCAAATTTTCGATTGGGCAATTAGCTCGGGTTGGGCCCCAAATTTTTGGTTTACCAAATAATAATTTTTAGGCTCTAATTTAAGGTTCTATTCCTCTTGGACTAGCAGGTGTATAGATTGGAGCGTAAGTTCTTTCATTAAGAATTTTATAAAATTCAAGACATAATTTTGGTGTCTACAATTACTCCGCAGTTTGAACCAGCCTAGAAAAGGTGAAGATCAAAGTAGACAGCATTTTTGCTTGCCTATTTGACGGTGATGATGCCTAGACTTGGTTGATGGAAAGCCTAAAGCTCGATGCTCACCCACTCTTGCCATGGCCAATGGTAATGATGTGATTCCTAAACTTTAGCATTGATGGTCCTAAAGCTTGTCACCAACCAATTCGCATTGTGACGTAAGCCAATGTCCAGTTATATATGTGATCTTGGTGGCATGAGAGTTTGAAGATTTATAGCTAGATCCCTTTGAACTTGGTGGCATACGAGCTTGAAAATTTGTAGTCGGATCCTTGTGAACATGGTGGCGTGAGAGCCTAAAGATCTACAGCCAGATCCTTGTGAAGGTGGTGGCATGAGAGCTAAAATTGTAGCCAGGTCTTATGAACGTGGTGGTGTGATAGATCTATAGCGAGGTCCTTGTGAAATTGATGGCTTGAAAGCCGAAAGATCTATATCTAAATCCATATGTACTTGCTGTTGTGAGACCTTTAATATTTATCGCCAGATTCCTAAGAAGTTGATGGCATGAGAGCCTGAAGATCTATGGTAAATCCCTGTGAACTTGGTGGCATGAAAGCCTAAAGATTTATAGCTAGATCTATGTAAACTTGGCAGCGTGAGAACCTAAAGATATGTTGTCGGATCCTTGTGAGCTTAGTTGTGTGAGAGCCTAAAGATCTATAGGCATATCCTTGTGGGCTTGATGGTGTGAAAGCCTGAGAATCTATAGCCAGATCCCTATGAATTTGGTGTCGCGACAGCTTGATGATCTGCAACTAGATTCTTAATTTGTCATTATTGAGTCAATATATTGAATTTTGGGGGTTTGCATTATAGCCTCTTCATGGCTTGTTGTTGGTTAAGCTTTGAGATGTTCAATCTCTAATTTTGACCTTTTATAAGTAGGGCTTTGATGTCATCTTCTTCTAATGAAAGCGAGCTGAATGTTAAAATGTCCTCTTATGTTAGCAATTGGATGTTGACATGCCTGTTTATGCTAAGATGAAGAGGTTGCAATGTCCTTTATGGGTTTATGATGAACATCACAATTGCATGGATTATTTGCATGTTTAGGAGTCATTTTAGTTGATTAATATACTTAATTATATGATTTACACACCAGTTTCTACTATTATGCTTGGTTTCGCTTGTTTGAGAAGATCTTGTAGATTTTGACTTCGTGAGCCTAAAGCATGTGAGTAGAATTATGATTTTAAGGCCTTATGGATCAAAGGAGAAAACAACATAGGCCTAAAGACATCTAATACGACCACATTGTGGTGAGTACCACTATCTCAAAGGTCCCAATAAGAAGTAGCAGGTGTGAATTATTAAGCCAAAAATCATGCATTGTTTTAATAATTATTTTAAGTATATATTATATATATTATTTCTTCTAATTTACTTCATTTTATATATTTTCAAGGTTAGGCTTTACTTAATAAAGAGGAGAAAAGAGGACATAGAAACTCAGTTTTTATACACTTGGCTACAAGACAGTCCAAAAATAATAATTATGAAAATTATTATTTTCACAATTATTATATTGGGCTAGGGTTTCAAGAGTTGATGAGAAGCAAGGAGTCTTGGGGAAGAAGAAATCTAAGGAAGAAAGGAGAAGAAAACCTAAACAAAAACCCTAGACACCCACTCTATTAATGCATCATCTAACCCCTCACACCATTGGGATGCACACCCTCACCTCAAAGACCCCTGCCTAACCCAACTTCAGGCCATGAACCTAACTTCATCTCTTCTCCATAATCCCCCTTCCCTATCTCAACCATAAACCCACGGCACCATCTTTCAATCTCCTCATCACGCAGCCCTTCATCATGCACATCCCATCTCCTCACCATCATCATCATCATCATCATCATCATCGTTCCATCATCATCTTCCATCGCCATCATCACCGTCCTCACCATCGTCATTAGCATCAATCATCCCCTCAAAGTAGGATTGTTTTTTTTGTTTTAGTATTATTATTATTATTATTATTATTATTATTATTATTATTATTATTATTATTATTATTA
>JACYFF010031956.1:33179769-33205738 GCA_017589665.1 Selenicereus undatus | reverse complement strand
TATTATTATTATTATTATTATTATTATTATTATTATTATTATTATTAGTTTTACTTTGTTTTATTTATTTTGTGATAGGTTTAATATTAAACATGAAATATTTGAGCTATTATTGTAATTTTAATTTTTATATGACTGAGTAATTTTTTATGCTTAGTATAATCTTCTTGAAGCCATGCTAAATTATTTATTTTGAAACAAGTTTTACGCTTTAATGCTTGGTTGATTTCTATTCATGATTATTTTGCGATTAGTGTTCATCGTTTATGAAATTTGTGTTAAATCAATTAGAATGCATGCTAGTTGATTAAATACAATTTCAATTGATAGTTTAGAAGATTATAATATGTAAAAGTTATCATCTTTTAGGCCTAGGTATCACCCTAATTAATCATGGATGGCTCAAACCCATCTCTTTTAATTAGGTAATCGCTTTAGATCTTTGTTAAATCGATTTGCTAGTAAATTGGTTGCAAAGTGTTAAATGATGTTTTCCTAATTCTTAATGCTCTAATTTGGTTAAATTTTTGCGCTGGTGTAGAAATTATCAAATTAGTAGGGTTTATATTAGGGCTGAACCTAAGTAAACTAAAATCTAAGGAAAAACGGGGAAGAACCGCTGGTGGATATCTTCTATAGTTTAACTCATGAATAAACTTAACTTGCGTGTTAATGATAAATATTAATTTGCATGGTGGATTGAGATTATACTGGGTATCCTTCATAAATTTGATAACTTTTGATTATTATTTGTTGCTTAGAGTTAATTTGATTAGTTTGATAATTTATGTTCCATTTTTATTAGCTTCAGAATAATTTCAATCAACACCCCCCCCCCCAAAAGTATAGTCTTTTAGGAGTGTCTAGGTAAAGGTAGATAGCTTATATTTTGATTTTTAGAGTGGTTATAATTTTAGATTAGTTTATATTCAGTTTTAGTATTTAATTACCGGTTTGTTTGAACTTAGACTAAAAATAGTTATTTTTGTTATTTTTCGATTTTAATTAAATCCTAGGGTTTATATAGTGTCCTAATCTGCCCATATTCAATTTCGTAATTTTTGGAAATTATTTGATAATTTTTCAGATTTATTTTGTGAAATTGGTATGTGCAGGTTTTTAGGTGATTAATTCTGAAAATTTCGATTTTTAATTTTAATTTACGATTATTAGGTGTTTTTAATTACATAAAATTGTGTCCTAGAATTAGGGTAATTGTCTTGATTAATTTCGTATCTATATCTATGCTGGTTATTTTATTTCTGAATTTAGATTTATTATTCTGCTGAATATTCTGTGCTGATTTTCTGATCTGGTTTTTCTGAAATAAATTAGATACAATTCAGAGTTTATAAGCCTATAGACATGAAGTATAATATTGTAGTTTACTGTTTGATAATTTAAATATTTATTTTTCTGATTATTCTTTGCTGTTTTGATTTTTAATTAGAATTTCAGTTACTATTCTGATTTTATTTTTCTAGATTATTTAGGAAATCTTTTTACTGTTTTATTTCCATATTATGATTCAGAATATTTAGGAACATCATTGGGTATTTTTCTAGATTTTTATTCATTACATTTTAATTATTTTAGAATTATTAAGTTTTGATTTAATAAATTAGATAAGTAAAATCACTTAGGATTAAGCTAGCAGTTTACAACAATCTTTCCTCGTGGATCGATCCCTACTTCCCTATGCTATAAAAATTATTTAATAACAGAATTAGTGGTTAAATTTGTAGCTCTCGACAGGCTTAACAAATTCTGGCGCCGTTATCGGGGAAAGAAAATTAAATTGCTAGTTTACTTCTATTTAATTTTACTACTTTTATTGCTTTGTTTTTATTTTGATTTTTTGCAGATTGCCAGCAAGTCTTAAGATTAAAGAGGTAAGCATGTCTACTCTTCGAGAACTTGCTGCTCCTAACTTAGAAACTCAACCAATGTCCTAACTTAGAAATTAAACTTAGGATTTATTAATTTATTACCTAAGTTTCATGGATTAGCTGGAGAGGACCCCTATAGACACATTATTGAATTCCTTATTACTTGTTCTGCTATGGTGCCTGAAGGAACTCCTAAGGACCAAATTAGACTAAGGGCCTTTTCTTTTTCTTTGCTTAGTAATGCTAAGGACTGGTTATACTATATGCCTACTGGATCATTCTCTACATGGACTACATTGCATAAATCATTTTTAGAAAAAAAAATTTCCTACATCCCGTATTGGATCTATTAGGAAAGATATATGTGGAATCAAACAAATGAATGGGGAAACTTTTTGTGAGTACTGGGAAAGATTTAATAAACTGTGTGCTAGTTGTCCCCAACATCAAATAACTGAACAACTATTAATTCAATATTTTTATGAGGGTTTACTTCCTATGGACGGTAATATGGTTGATGCTGCTAGTGGGGGGGCTCTGGTTAATAAAACCCCACCTGATGCTAGAAATCTATTTAATTTAATGGCCCAAAATACCTAGCAGTTTGGTGCTAGGAACTCACAAGTTAAAAGTGTTAATGAGATTGGGTCTAGTTCATCCGTAGAGAGTCAGTTATCTCACATTACTGCGATGTTAAACAAGATCGTTACTGGGGGAATTCAAAAAGCAGTCAGATCTGGCATTTGTTGTCTAGAGGGACATCCTACGGATGCATGTCCTACACTTCAAGAAGGTAATGTTAATGCTCTTTACTCTAACCAAGGTCACAGAAGGTATGATCCCTATTCTAACACCTATAATGAAAGATGGAGAGACCACCCTAACCTTAGGTATGACCCTCAAACCAATCCACCAGGTTTTGACCAAACGTCTCATCAACCTTCTAATCAAGATAGGACTAACTTCCTACTAGAACAAGTTCTTAAGAAGATGGACGATAGGTTCCAGAGTATAGAAACAGCTGTTAAGCAAGTTCAAGAGAAACAAACTGCAACTGATATCATAGTTAGCAACTTGCAGGCTCAAATGTAAAATAGGTTTCCATCTCAGCCTTACCCTAACCCTAAGGAAAATGTTAGTGCCATAACACTTAGGAGTGGAAAAGAGTTACAAGAGCCTAGGAAGAGTAGAGAGGTTGAGCCTGAATTAGAGGTCAAGGGGACTGAACCAGGGTTTGACACAGATTCTAATTAAACTACTAAGGAAATAGGAGAGAAGAAAAGAGAGCCTTATAAGCCAATTCCACGATTTCCTAGTAGATTTAGAAACCCTACTTCTAAGATGAATGAGGCTAACTAAGATATCTTAGAGGCATTTAGGAAGGTAGAGATCAACATACCTCTCCTTGATGCCATTAAACAGGTGCCTCATTATGCTAAAATTTTTGAAAGAATTATGTACTACTAAAAGAAAATTAGTAGGGAATGAAAAGGAAAGTATGGGGGAAATGTGTCTGCTGTTTTTCAAAGGAAACTTCCCCCTAAGTGTCAAGACCCTGGTGTGTTTTCTGTTCCTCACAAAATAGGAAACCTTTGCTTTGATAAAGCTATGCTTGATTTAGGTGCCTCTATTAATGTTATGCCTGGATCTGTTTATGACAAACTGAACCTAGGCGAATTAAAGAAAACTGGCATAGTGATTCAATTAGCTGATAGAAGCAACACTTATCCTGATGGAGTGTTAGAGGATGTTTTGGTTAAAGTGAATGAATTAGTGTTTCCTGCTGATTTTTATGTGCTGAACACGGGCAATGCATGCCATGATATTCCCATTTTACTGGGCAAGCCAGTTTTGAAAACAGCTAGGACTAAAATTGATGTGCATGAGGGAACATTAACCATGAAATTTGATGGTGAAGTGATTAAATTTAATATTTTTGATGCCATGAGATTCCCTGCTGATGTGAGTTACGTATATGCACTTGATGTTGTTGCTTAATTGCCCCAAGATATTTATGAATTATCCAATGAGGATAAATTTTTGACTGTGCTTACTAAGAGTCTTGATCATGTTGAGTTTCAAAAAGTTCCCTACTAGATTAATGATGATTTACTAGAAGAGATCCAACTAGAGGATCTAGGAGTTTCATGAAGTCGAGCCAATGACTATAAACAAAGGCGCTGGTTGGGAGGCAACCCAACGTTTTTAGGGAAGTACCCATTTAATTTTGCTTTTATTTTAATTATTTCTTTCTTTTTGCATGCATTAGGGACAATGCATGACTTAAGTGTGGGGGGTGCATCCTGCATTTAATTCCTGCAGTTTTATTCTTGATCTTTTCTTATAAATGATGCATGATATGAGTTTATGATAGGCTTGCTTGGTTAGAAATTATTATTTTTTTATGAGCTATTTTGTAGTTTATTCTTTTATAAGTGAAGACTTCTAGGCATAATAGTTATCTTTTAGAGAATTTTGAGTTGATCCTCATACATCTTTTTAATGAGTAACTCTCTTGATTATCCATCTTATTTGGTCATGTAATATATCCGATTCAAAGGCAATAAAATGACCTGACCTATCTCCTAAACTATTGAATTAGTTGAATAATTCATTAAAATTGTGATTTTACTTGTTTATTTGTCATCTATGAAAAAGAAAAAAAAGAGAAAAGAGAGTCAAAGTTGGGAATGACAAGTACCCCTTTGAGGCATGCGCTGCTGGGTGTTACCCTTTGAGGCAATACTGTCATTGGAAAGCTTGCTTCCTATACTAGTGAGCCAATAAAATAAAGAAATAATAAGATGAGAATGCAGCACCTCTATTTGGGTGAGTGTGAGACAGGAAGTGTTTAATTTCTAAGAACCTATATGGGCCTCAAATATGTGTGCAAGTGGAGTTTGAACAAAAGAAGAAGAGGAAAATAAATACAAGGCAAGTTTAGGATCAAATTTAATGAAGTTATTCTACCTAGTTCAATTGTCTCTATAGACAGACCACGCCTAAATTTTTCCATCTTAAATTCTTTTTCGGCCTCTTGATTGGTGTATGCATAATAAAAAAGAGATGGATAATTATTGATCTTGTTACTTCATTATGAAAATGTTGTGAGGCTGATAAATAAGCTCTCTAAAGATAGTTGGATGTTTAGAAGGTATTCACTTATTGAAGGAAAAACTAATTAATTCAGTAAAACTATTTTTCTAAAGCAAGCCAAAGCCCAGTATGAACATCATAGTTACGCATGACCTTATAAGAAAGAAAGAGGGTTAGTTTTTAGGTCGAGTCTAAGATTTCTTTGCACGAGGACGTCCAAAGTCTAAGTGTGGGGGAATTTGTTAAGCCAAAAATCGTGCATTGTTTTAGTAATTATTTTAAGTATATTATATATATATTATTTCTTCTAATTAACTTCATTTTATATATTTTCCAGGTTAGGCTTTACTTAATAAAGGGGAGAAAAGAGGACGTAGAAACTCAGTTTTTATACACTTGGCTACAAGACGGTCCAAAAATAATTATTATGAAAATTATTATTTTCATAATTATTATATTGGGCTATAGTTTCAAGAGTTGGTGAGAAGTAAGGAGTCTTGGGGAAGAAGAAATCTAAGGAAGAAAGGAGAAGAAAACCTAAACAAAAACCCTAGACACCCACTCTATTAATGCATCATCTAACCCCTCACACCATCGGGACGCACACCCTCACCTCAAAAACCTATGCCTAACCCAACTTCACGCCATGAACCTAACTTTATCTCTTCTCCATAATCCCCCTTCCCCATCTCAACCATAAACCCACGACACCATCTTTCAATCTCCTCATCACGCAGCCCTTCATCACGCACATCCCATCTCCTCACCATCATCATCATCATCATCATCGTTCCATCATCATCTTTCATTGCCATCATCACCGTCCTCACCATCGTCATTAGCATCAATCATCCCCTCAAAGTAGGATTTTTTTTGTTTTTTTATTATTATTATTATTATTATTATTATTAGTATTATTATTATTATTATTATTATTATTATTATTATTATTATTGTTATTATTATTATTAGTTTTACTTTGTTTTATTTATTTTGTGGTAGGTTTAATATTAAACATGAAATATTTGAGCTATTATTGTAATTTTAATTTTTATATGACTGAGTAATTTTTTATGCTTAGTATAACCTTCTTGAAACCATGCTAAATTAATTATTTTGGAACAAGTTTTATGCTTTAATGCCTAGTTGATTTCTATTCATGATTCTTTAGGGATTAGTGTTCATCGTTTATGAAATTTGTGTTAAATCGATTAGAATGCATGCTAGTTGATTAAATACAATTTCGATTGATAGTTTAGAAGATTATAATACGTAAAATTTATCATCTTTTAGACCTAGATATCACCCTAATTAATCATGGATGGCTCAAACTCATATCTTTTAATTAGGTAATCGCTTTAGATCTTTGTTAAATTGATTTGCTGGTAAATTGGTTACAAAGTGTTAAATGATATTTTTCTAATTCTTAATGCTCTAATTTGGTTAAATTTTTGCGCTGGTGTAGAAATTATCAAATTAGTAGGATTTATATTAGGGTTGGACCTAAGTAAACTAAAATCTAAGGAAAAACGAGGAAGAACCGCTGGTGGATATCTTCTACAGTTTAACTCATGAATAAACTTTACTTGTGTGTTAATGATAAATATTAATTTGCATGGTGGATTGAGATTATACTAAGTATCCTTCATAAATTTGATAACTTTTGATTATTATTTGTTGCTTAGAGTTAATTTGATTAGTTTGATAATTTTTGTTCTATTTTTATTAGCTTCAGAATAATTTCAATCAACACCCCCCCTAAGTATATTCTTTTAGGAGTGTCTAGGTAATGGTAGATAGCTTAGATTTTGATTTTTAGAGTGGTTATAATTTTAGATTGGTTTACATTCAGTTTTAGTATTTAATTACCGGTTTGTTCGAACTTAGACTAAAAATAGTTATTTTTGTTATTTTTCGATTTTAATTAAATCCTAGGGCTTATATAGTTTCATAATCTTCCCATATTCAATTTCGTAATTTTTGGAAATTCTTTGATAATTTTTCAGATTTATTTTGTGAAATTGGTATGTGCAGGTTTTTAGGTGATTAATTCTGAAAATTTCGATTTTTAATTTTAATTTCCGATTCTTAGGTGTTTTTAATTCCAGAAAATTGTGTCCTAGAATTAGGGTAATTTTCTTGATTAATTTCGTATCTATATCTATGCTGGTTATTTTATTTCTGAATTTAGATTTATTATTCTGCTGAATATTCTGTGCTGATTTTCTGATCTGGTTTTTCTGAAATAAATTAGATACAATTCAGAGTTTATAAGCCTATATACCTGAATTATAATATTGTAGTTTACTGTTTGATAATTTTAATATTTATTTTTCTGATTATTCTTTGCTGTTTTGATTTTTAATTAGAATTTCAGTTACTATTCTGATTTTATTTTTCTAGATTATTTAGGAAATCTTTTTACTTTTTTATTTCCAGATTATGATTCAGAATATTTAGGAACATCATTGGGTATTTTTATAGATTTGTATTCATTAGATTTTAATTATTTTAAAATTATTAAGTTTTGATTTAATAAATTAGATTAGTAAAATCACTTAGGATTAAGCTAGCGGTTTACAACAATCTTTCCTCATGGATCGATCCCTACTTCCGTCTGCTATAAAAATTATTTAATAACCGAAGTAGTGGTTAAATTTGTAGCTCTCGACAGGCTTAACATGAATCAAGACATAATGAAGCTGGTAGTGGGCACCAGGGCTTGACCATGGTGGTGCCCCACTATCGGTCTGTAGTCATCCCTGTTCCTCCAAGTCAATAGTTTTCTTCACAACTGTTCATGTTCTAGGCATTTTGGGACGTTAGGAGCTTGAAATTTGACGATAAAAACTCAATTCCACTGCCATCCGTAACTATCTATCCATCATCCTATCATCATCCCATCATCTTCTACCACCCAAATTCATCCATTGAGAGAGTTAAGGTAAGGAAAGAAGCAACATGAATCAAGGTTTGGAAGATTTTGGAAAAAGGATTGAAAGATAATCATTTGGGCGAATATACTAAGCTTTTCTCTTCTCTTTTTCTATAAACTTTTCTTTGTAGTTTAGATTTGAGATTCTAGAGATGTTTACTTTGTTTATTTCAATAATGTTTTAATAGTTTTCTTTATCTAGGGGTTACTAAACCAAAATAATGTTTTTCATTATGCTAATTTAAACTATTTGCACTTGGAATCTTGCTTGGTTGTTTCAATCTAGTGCTGGGATTTTGAATGTTACGGTAGAATTTTTGGCCAACTTCTTGCATGTATGTTAGATGCTAGATCAAAGTACTGAAAGATGAACATTGGTGTTAGAAAAACAAGGATTAGACTTGGTTTAATGATCTCTTTAGAAAGGATTATGACTTGAGTAGTCTTGTGATAATCACAATCCTATGCTCAATTCGATTAAGGTATCATGAGAATTAGTAATTAGTTTGATCTAGTTAAATTATTTTGTTTTGAAAGGAAGTTGTGAATTCTCTAATGTTATCAACCATTGAATCAATTGGCAAGGTGAGATGTGCTTCTTTGACTTGTTAGATTGACACATCATTAGGTGATGCTACCACTCGATTCTTTTAGCCATTGAAGTTAGACTTTGTTGTTTACCATTTAATATTTATAATGTAAACTAAATCTTGACTTCATTTAGCAAATCTTTTTAAGGAATAGTTAGTAATTCAATCTTATCTAATTTATGAAACAACCTTGATCTATACTACAACACTCGGGCACTTGCGGTGATAATTACGTTCTTGGTGCCATTGTCGGGGACTAGATTTGGATATTGAGTACCCCAAGAAGATTGACTGAGCATTTATCTTTTCTTTTTGCATTTCCATTTCATTCTTTTTGGTGTCTTGTGTTTTTTTAATAGGTTTATTCCATTTTATGCACAAATCACCCGGTTTTAGAGTTGATTTTGAACTTAAGATCCATCAAATTTTCATAAGTTGAAGAGGTAGCAAAAGATTAAAGAAGAGTAAGAACCGGCCAAATCCGCACCAAAGATGGTGGGTGATGATGAGCAAAGGAGGACTCTTCAGTACTATGTTACTCCATGAGTTCAAGACCTCACCCCAAGCACTACTAGGTCGCACGTCACCACCAACAATTTCAAGCTTAAACCAACGCTCATTCTATGGTGCACAAATCGCAATTTTCAGAACCCCATGAAGGATGCCAATTTGCGCCTCTCAGTTTTCTTGGAGGTGTGCGATACATTGAAGATCAATGGCGCCTACAATGATCCCATCTACCTCCGCTTATTTCCTTTCTTTCTTACGGATAAAGGGAGGGCATGGCTTCAATCTTTGCCATCAGTGTCCATTACCGCTTGGGATGAGCTAACCAAGGCCTTTCTCTCCAAGTTTTTTCTGCCAAGCAAGATGGCAAGCTTGAGGAATCAGATTACTTCATTTGCTCATTGGGAGGGTGAGTCCCTAAACAAAGCATTGGAGCACTTTAAGAACCTTTAAAGGTTGTCCTGCAATCATGATCTTAAAAAGTGGATGATAGTGCAAGCGTTCTACAATGGAGACACACATGCCATGAGGTCCATAATTGATGCTTCGATGGGAGGAACATTGATGAACAAAATTGAGGATGTGGCATGCAGCCTTATTGAGGAGATGATGCTTAACAATTACCAATGGTCAAAAGAGAGAGCTCCATCCTAGAAGGCCAAAGGTAAATTTGATGTTGATGCTTTAATTTTGCTTACCGCTAAAATGGAAGCCACGACTCAAAGGCTTGATTGCTTAAATGCTAATTCAATGAATGCATGTGTCCCCTCCCCTCCTTGTGATAGTTGTGAATCGTTTGACCATGTCCCTTTGAATTGTCAAGTTGGGAGTCATTTTGTCCATTCCTTTAGTGACCCAGTAGCAGATGTCAATAACTTCCAACCTAGGCCAACCCATGACCCCCTATTCTAATACCTACAACCCTTGTTAGAAGAACCATCCTAACTTGTCTCACAGAAGTGATCCTCTTCCCTCCCCCCAAGCCAATGCTATCGCCTCCCCCCCCCCTAATTTTCAAAGACCTAACACCCTTCACAAAAGTCTAACTTTGAGGCTACGTTGGAAAGTGTGCTTTTGGCACAAAAAAAATAAGATCAATATATCAAGTAATTATTTGGCACAACAAAAATAAGATGAATATATTAAGCAATTATCCTCAAGCAATTATCCTCTAAGGTTGATTTGCTTACTACTCATAACAAGATGTTAGAATCACAAACTGCCTAACAAGCTAGCTCTTCTTCTATACCTCCAAATAGATTACCAAGCAGGCTCGAGCCTAACCCTAAAGAGCATTGCAATTATATTGTCTTGAACAGTGGCAAACAATTAGAATGCCCAAAGGGTGCTAGAGTTGGGGTGAATCGTGAGAAAAAAAAACATGATATGCATGTTGATGCGTTGCCTAGTAAGGATGAGCCCCAAAATAAGAGTGAAAGTAACAAGCCGAAGGAATCTAAGCCCCCTTCTCCAAAGCCTTATATGCCATCGTTGCCTTTACCACAAAGATCTGCTAAGGCTAAACTTGATGCTCAATTTGGGAAGTTTCTTTCATTAATACTTTGTCTCAAATGCCTATGTATGCTAAGTTTTTGAAAAAGATCCTCTCTAAAAAGTGGAAAATTTATAAGCATGAGACCATAGCTTTAGATAAGGAGTGTAATGTTGTGGTCTTGAATAAGCTTCACAACAAAGCTTAAGGACCTCGGTAGCTTTTCTATTCTTTGCTTGGTTGGAAATGTGAACATTGATAGGGCATCCAAAACTGATCCAATTAATAATCGGATTTAAAAACCAAATCCAAATTGGACTTTGTCACATCGGATGTTAAATCAAATTTGGATTGACTTTAGATCAGATTAAATCTAGATATAATCGGATATAATATGATTATACATTTTTATTCAATATTTACATAAGTTTTTTATTTTCAACCTTGTTTTTGCTCACTTGTAAATGCAATGTTAAACACCTCTTTAATGTCAACTTTTTATATCAAACATTTCAATATATTAAAGTAAAAAAGTGCTAGAAAAGAGAATGCGAATTCACTTATGAAGACCAGGGAAAGATAGTAGTACAACAACTGGAAGGAAAGGGAAGAAACTACAACTTTGATTGATAAAGAGGAGGGATCGTGAGAAAGATCGAGAGGGAAGAGAAAATTAGTTAACAAACAATAATGTATTGCACATAGAGTATGGAAATTATGTAGATTTTTAAAGGCTTATGCTAATAGAATTTTTCTATCTTCAAAAAAAAGGTGAAATTATTAAAAAAAAAGATATTGGATCGAATGGACCTTCCTAAAAATAGGATCCGATCAAAGTCAGATTCGGATTATTTTTATTGAATTCTGATCGGATGATGTTTTATTGGATTCAAATTAGATTATGTTGCCCCGGATTGGATCGAATCTGCATCGAATTCGAACTATACTGGCATCCCTACCTATGAGAGTGGAGATCCACTACCATTTCTCTTCAATTAGCGGATCATTCTATGCTATTTAGGGATTTTGGAGGATGTTCCTATCAAGGTGGATGACTTTTATGTGCTTATGAACTTTGTGATCCATGATATGGCTGAAGATGCTCGCACCCAAATCATTAAGGATCATGAGTCTTCTTCTTCGTCTCTTCCTTATTGTGGATGTGATCTGGTTGTCTCTGATGAGTGTGTGAAATTAGTTGATATGTGTTCTAATGAAGCTCATGTGTTTGATTATGTGTTCGCTGATGGGCATGAACTTGATTGTACAAATGTGGATTTAGTTAAAAATTTGCCACCTAGTATAGTTAAGGACAAGCCTTATGCTTTTGATGAGGGTTATTTGAGTGACTGTTGCGGGCTTGCACCAATGTTGCTGTCTTTACCCCTAATGGGTGATGTTGAGTTTGACCTTGATTTGGAGGTCAAGTTCGACTGTTGTGATGGTGGCCTGTGTAATGGTGTCCAGTACAAGATAATTGTGCATGTGAATCGCACTGCTTAGCGTTATTTGATGATTAAGAAGGACCTCCATCCCATCTAATTGAAGTGATTCCTTCTTTTTTAGGAGTTTGAGATTGAGATTCGTGATAAGAGAAGGACAAGAGCTGTGAAGTCCCCTTTCGCATCGGTTTTTCCCCTTTCAAAAGGATAATCGATGTATGGTCTAGCTAGCGGCCCAAAAGAAGTGCTACTTGGGAAGCAACCCAAGTTCTTTTGTTTTCTCTCTCTTTGTTTTTCTTTCCTTAGTGTTAAGTATTTTTGGTGTGTAGTTTTACATGGTCTTGTTCCCCTCAATCTTTTCACGTCCTTATATGCTTATATTGAGGGCAATGTATTATCTAAGCATGAGAGAGAGGGATATTTTGCATGCTTTACATGTTAGTTTATGCATGTTTTTTTTAAAAAAATTGTGTTAGCATTGCATATATCATAATTAGTTGCATGTTTAAGAAAAAAGATGAAAACAAATTGAAAAAAAGTCGAAAAATGAAAAAGAAAAAACTCCAATGATGATTATCTAGGAAAAATAGTTTAGATGAGCTTGAGTGATTTTGATGAACGGCCTCTTTAGTGCTAAAATTTGTGAAGGTTTTGTAAATATTTCATGTTTGGACTGTTATCTTGATTGAGAGCTATATATGCTACACCTTAGAGTCCTTGGCACTATTGTTGGTACCTGTGCTTCATTTCATGAGTTAATTAAGACTTTGGTAGATATCCCATGAGATTTTGAACCTTTCATTATATTTGGTCTCATGTTCTTTCATATGTGTGGGTTTTCAATGTTGCATCTCTATAACTTACCTAGATTCTTCTTCAAACCACATTCGCATGTGCAAAGTTGATAATATGATAAAGACATTCTTTATTCATTTTAGACACATAGCCAAATAGCCTACCTTTATGTTACATGTTTATGACCTTTGCTAGCCTCTTTGATCTGTGATCGTTTTCTTGTTGTGATCACTTCACATTAGCCCTTGGCTGTATACACATATTCTTAACTTTAAGCCAAGTCTAACGAACATCACTTTATATATGTGGTGGGTAGTTTAGGGCTAATTGAGCTTTAGGCGGCGTTGGTATGTTGCTTTGTAGGGGTTGATGACATTCAACATTTCGTTTTGTTTCTCACTTGTTCAGGTCGTATATGTATATATAAATCAGGTTTTGAGTTGATAATTAGTGATTATATTCTTTTAATAATTAAAATTCTTATTTCATTTCCCAGAAGGAAAAAAAGAGTACAAAAAGAAGGAAAAAAAAGGAAAAAGGAATTAAAAAAAGAGAAAAAAAATTGATTGGCATTGGACATATAAATTAAGTTGCGTTCTTGGTCGACTCAATTTCTATTTCACTCGATGGGGGGGGGGGGGGGTCATTATATTGTTAGCGTTTACAGTGTTGGTGAACTTCATTGGTTAATTGGTGCTTTGTTGGTTGCTCCAAACTCAATTGGCTAAATAGCTTCACATTGTCTAAAATTGTTAGTCCACTTCTTTCGCTAACCCTTTAGCCCACATTACAAACAATGTAAAGTTGTTTTGATTGTCATATGCACGTTCCATTCTTGGTGGTGGAGAATTTAAGAGTCTTGGCAACCATATGGTAGTTTACATATTTGGAATGAGTCTTGAGTCTATGTTATACTTTAAACACATAAGTGGAAGTGATATACATTTCCCAAAAGTGAGATTCTACTAGTCTATTTCGCTCTACTCAATGTTGTGTGCTTGTATGATGTGCTTGTAATTCTTTGGGGGTGATCAAGTTTGATACCTAGCTTGTGGTCCCATATTTTTTTGAAAACATTCACCTTCTCCTAATTTTGAAATATCTGGAGCAATATTTGGGGTTGCCATTGATTGATATTTTTGCATGTGATGTGCTATAAGTTTCCTGGCCTGGGGAGGTTGTTGTGTTTTTCTTTTGAGTCATTTATGCATCTCCCTTTGTTGGTTTGTCTTGAATTTATCTTTGCTTGGGGAAAAGCAAATGTTTAAGCATAAGGAGTTGTAAACATCACATTTGCATTGATCATTTATGTGTTTAAGGGCCATTTTAGGGGATTAACATGCTTAATGGTATGTTTTACACCCCTATTTTCCACTATTATGCTTGGTTTTGCTTGTTGGGGAAGTGTTTGCAGATTTGGATATCATGAGCTCAAAGCATGTGAGTAGAATGATGATTTTAAGGCCTTGTCGATCAAAGGAGATAGCAATAGAGGCCTAAACACTCCTAACACGGACACAGTGGTCAGTACCATTGTCCAGAAGGTTCTAGGAGGAAGCCGGAGGTGAACCAAGAGAGAATGAAGTTGGTAGTGAGCACCATGGCCTGACCGTGGTGGTGCCCCACGGTTGGTCTTTGGTCATCCCTACTCCCCTGAGTTAGCAGTTTTCTTCACAGCTATTCGTGTTCCAAGCGTTTTGGGACATTAGCAGCTTTAATCCATGAAAGCTCAATTTTACTACCTTCCTTAGCCATATATCCATCATTCTATCAACATCCCATTATCATCTACCATCCAAATTCATCCATTGAGAAAGTTGAAGTAAGGAAAGAAGCAAGATCAAGCAAGTTTTGGAAACTTTTAGAAGAAGGATTGAAACATCATCATCCAGGTGAAAAGACTAAGCTTTTCTTTTCTCTCTTTCCTTCAAATTTTTACTTTTTAGACTGACATTTTAGAGATGCTTGTTTTGTTGATTTCAACAATGCTTGAGTACTTTTCTTCATATAGGGGTTTCTAAACTGAAACAATGTTGTTGATTTTGTTAGTTTAAACTATTTACGCTTGGTTTCTTACTTGGTTATTTCAATCTAGTCCTGGGATTTTGAATGTTATTATGGGATTTTTAGCCAACTTCTTATGTGTATGTCAAATGCTAGATCGAAGTACTGAAAGGTAAAGATTGATGCTGGAAATACTAGGATTAGAATTAGTTTAATAATTACTTAGGAAAGGATTATGAGTATAGTAGTCTTGTGATAATCATATTCCTAAGCTTGATTTGATTAAGGTCTACTGAGAATTAGTAATTAGTTTGATCAAGTTAATTCACTTTGTTTTGAAAGAAAGTTGGGAATTCCATAATGTTATCGACTCTTGAATCAATTGGCAAGGTGAGATGTGCTTGTTTGACTTATTAAATTGACACATCGTTAGGTGATGCTACCCCATCAATTTTTTTAGCCATTGAAGTTCGACTTTATTGTTTAGCATTTGATACTTATAATGTAAACTAAATCTTGATTTCGTTTAGCAAATCTTTCAAAGGAATAGTTAGTAATTCGATCTAGTCTCTATGGGACGACATTGACCTATACGACAATATCCGTGCACCTATGGTTGCAATAAGTGGATCCTCTAAAGCTTAGTTAGCTGATAACAAGAAGTTGGGTTAAAGTCTTTTCTATACGAACATAGGTGAATTACCCATTGAGTACAAGGGTGGCGATGCTTGTGTAAATCTAGCTTCGAGGACACAACCCTCATTTTGGCTAAGCCTGATTAAGGCAAGGATCAAAGTATAGATGTCTTATGTGGCATTTATTGATGCTGCATTAACAATCTTTAATGTTGTCTCATGGCTGACCAGAGGTGTGTTCCCTCCTAATTACGCACTTATTCGATCTAGGGTTCCTGAGTGATCATAACAAAGGGTAGGTTAGTAAATAAGAGAAATATCCATGTATACATGCAAGTGCACTTACTAGCCTACCTGAGTAAGACTATACCTGCATGATGACTAAACTCAATTTTTTGACTATGTGATGATTTAACCTCATATGCATATAGGTGAGGGCCTTATAAAAAGTTTGGGGTCCATTGGATTAGACTCGATTAAGGTATGAGTGACTGATGTGTTTTGTACATTGATGCTTTGTGGCTTAGGGTACAATATCTTCTATGATGAGGGTTAAGAGTTTGGTGACTACTGGGTTGGGCCAGATCATAAGGCATAAGCTATATGACACAGGGAATCTTTCGTTTTAATGAAGGAGTAACCTTTAATTTTGCATTAAAGTGCTCTTGTTTGAAAAAACTTCCAATTTCTATTCGTTGCAGCAGAAGCCTTATATATGTAGGGATATGGTAGACGAAAATGCTTTTGCTGGTGTCGCCTAGAGTAGCCCCTATTTTAGTATAAAGAATATAGTTATCTCCTTGTATGGAAATATTTACTGGCCATTCGGAAAGGCTGAAATATAGAGCTATTATCCACTTTTGAATTTTTAGTCATGGCTGAGACAAACAACCCAAAATTTTGGAATGAATGTGCGATTAAAGACTATGATGATTGGGAAGAAGTGGTAAAGTAAGTGAATGGTTTGTCAAAGTATGGTTTGATCGGAGTAAGCAATGGAATGCTTCCTTAAAAGGATAGGGTTTTATTTTCACTCTACATTAGCCTCGCCCGCCTTTTCAAGTTTTCCAACTAGCTTTTCATTGTTTTTTTCTCCTTCTTTTTCTTTTTTCAAGATCAAACAATCCAATGAAAATGAATCTTTTGCATCCGAGCCTCTTTTAAGGTGACCTATGTATCAAATGTTGAATCAAGCCAATCTTAGTTTGAGAGTAAGAACACGCAACTTAGAGAAGAGATCCTTCTTGTAGGATTTTTTAAGGAGGCTTCATGTAATAACCAAGGATTTCTAATGTTGTGCTAACTATTTAGATTAATAATTTTATCAGCTATGTTTTATTAGCTACATTAGGCTAATATTTGTATGTTTATTTAACGTGAATACTTTTATAAAAGTTAGTTTTGACATTTCGAGGCTCATTTTAACTATGCATTCTAGCTGGATTTCTTCCATTTTATTAATTGCAGTTACAAGTATAGCCTGAGGCATTAGCTTTAGAGCTTGGAGTAACTACTCGACTAATTAGTTGTGGAATATGAATGTTGTCAAGTCTCACCTTAATGCTTGATATGATGTGACTGAGCTGTCATGCATCACATACGTCCTGATTTCATTTTGTGTGGCTTAATTAGTTGCAACAAACATATGTTCCTAGAATGATAACTAAGCGTCACATCTGTAAATATGTGATGTTGTTTGCCTGTGCATATGATTTAGATATGTCCAGTTTCATATAAAGGTTAGGAGCTTGAACTCAAGTTGCATAAAAGGAAAGAATAGACCAAGACATTGTTAGCTACTGAGTTTAGTGTCACGATGAGTTTATGATTGTTGTTGCTTAGGCTATAGTGTGCAATGATACTACTTGGTCCTATGTACTGTTTCGTGTTTCCATGTACTAGCGTAGTAATTTGCTCATTATGTGCCCGAAATATTGATTGATGTTGTGACTAACTTTGACATTCAGAGTGCTAAGTGTTGTTCTATGTTATATCATTGCAACTTGGGATGTCCTTTAAGTGTTGTTATTATTGATGTAACGACTTATGATGTCTGTACTATTTTGCTATGCTCTGGAGGTCTCCGATTGATTGGCTTGATTCTAAAATGATTTGGTTTCTTCATGCTTTAGAATGAAGTGGACTTCGTTGGCTTCATTCATATGACTTTGACTTATTCTGTTTAAGTTGCCATGAATGAAAAGTCCTTACATATTAACTCGTATTGATGTATAAACCTACAGTACCAGTTGATAGGTTGGTGTTGCTTAAGTAGAAATTTGAAAGTTTTGTTTCTAAAACAAGATTGATATGGTTATCAACACCAATTCATTTGCCCCTCTTCAATGCAATTTTCCCTCGTCACCTTAATAAAGTAAGTAGACGCTTAAAGAGGATTAGCAAGGAGGAGGCTAGCTACCATAAATATCTTTTTCTATTCAAAAGTTATATTTAATTGTAAGTAAAGTTTTGGATTTTTACCGTAGAGATTGTGTGGTTTATGCCATGTGTATGTGAACCTCATGTTCTTACTATACCATGGACCTTGGAATTTAGAGGGCAAAATTCGGTTTTTGGGGAGGAGGGGGGTGGAATAGCTAAAGATTTTTAATGTCAGGCTAACTATTTATATTGTTAATTTTATTTGCTATGTTTTATTAACTACACTAGTTTAATATTTGTATGCTTATTTAAAGTGAATAATTTTATAAAAGTTAGTTTCAAAATTTCATGGCTCATTATGTGAACGGCATATATTTAGAAAAATAGTTTAGAATAGGGTCAACTCGAGTTGTGCGAGATTAGCATAATGGATTGGCCCATTTAACACTTGGAGTCAATTGGGTTTGGCACATTTAGGCCCAACCCTTTTTAGCTTAATAAGTTGGCCCAACAAAAAAAAACATTGAAAAGCAAGCAGAATTGAACTGCCAAGTGCCAGTCCCTTCCCCAGCCACGATATTAGTCAGTCCCTAAACTCTTTCTCCTTACGTCAACACCACCGCCCCACTGAGAGAGGGAGAGCTGCAGCGTTGGAGACAGGCTGTCCCGACGGCAAGGAGGCCGGGTATGCAGGCTTTGGCGATGGAGCAGTGGTGATAGAAAGAGGGTGAAAATTGAGATAAACGGGGTACCACAATAGCAACGATGAGGGGTAGAAGAAGGGGCACAGGCCAGCAGCGAAGGGGAGGGAAGAGGCTCAACGCTCATCTCTAAAAACGTCCAATTAACCCATAAGTTGGGTCCCTAGTCTAGGATCGAGATGGGCAGTTCTCTTTCTTTAAAAATTACTACTTTAAATTGAACTTGTTTTGTGTTTCGTTCATGGAAGTGGTGACACGTTTGTGGGTATTGAATTATGGTAATTGAGTAAATTTTCGAGAACAATGAAGGGCGAACCAAACTGGGGATGGATATTGGTTTAATTGATGAGATTTTGAGGATTTTTGGGGAGGTCTGGTGAGGAGGGAGACCGGGTAACTGAGCAAGGGGAACAGAGGATGGTCACAAGTTGCTTGTGCCACAAATTGTGTTATCCTTGCCTAGGCTGTTGCAATAGCTAGGAATGTATGAAATGGTGTCGTCAATATCATTGTCTGTCATATTCTGAATTTGGCTAAATTGGTGTATTACATGAGGTCAAAAGCAGAGCAGGAAATGGAGAGGCAGTTGAACGGTTTAACAGCGGGTTCAGCAATGGGCCGATTTTGTAAACCGGGCAACAGCCAACCCTGGCTCAGCCCTGTTGATCCCTGTTCTAGGGGAAATTGGTGTGTGTTAGCACTGGTTGGCAGTAGGCAGAAGCGAGTTTGTCCTTGCCAGAATAGCAGCTGGGCCAGTTTGGGTCGAGGGGTGTGTGAATCGAGGAAGGACATAATCTGGATTAGCCTGCTCTGCATTGAACCTGAATTATGTGGAGTGTCTGTTTGATGTTAGGAATGCCAAAAAAAAAAAAACCTAAACAAAGAAAAAAACTTACTTGATTGTATGGCTAGCATTGGAGTAAAGTTGGATTCAACCCTAACTCAATCAAAATCAAAGAACTAAACCGACAACTTTCATAAATTAACCCTAAGTGGTACCTCGTTGATCATGGACCAGTAGCCTTGGCCTTCTATAGTAATACAATACAATTAGGTTTAATCCTAAATAGGTTTTATAAAATCCAACTCTTGAAAGCAAGTTTGGAAGAGTTTCCCTAAAATTATTTTGCTAACTCACGAGGTTAGATGCATTTGATAAATATTTGTACGTTTGGACGTTGTCAACTTTGCCAAGAAGCCTTCATTTGTTGTGTTGCATGCTTTTGGAGAATAAGAACTATTTTTACTTGATTGAAAGTTGCTTTGTTATTTCTATTCGCACCCACAGTGTGGTTGTTCACTCTTGTGATTAAAGATTCGTAGTGTTGAAATTAACTCAGAACTTGTTCACTTAAGCCATTTAGGCATTATGAACTCATGATGACAAAACATTGTTATGTTCTGCAAAAGTCGACTTATGTCGCTACTAAGGCATTATTAGCTTTTTCTAAGATCGAAAATGTTGTTATCTAAATATCTGAGTTTGCTGATCTTAAAGTATAACATTTCTGAATGATCTCAAGGTTGTTTTTGACAAATCTACCATTTTCTGAGAATCCTTGAGTCAAATGGTACTAGTTTTTGTTCTAAGCGATAAAACTAGGAGGATAATGCTAATGTAGTGGTCTCGATCTTACAAAAAGTACCATTTCTGAGGTTCATTTTAATGAGCATGATTTTTCGAACATGTTTGAAAGTGAATTTCAGTTGAGAAGTTTTGGGCTAGGAGAATAATGCTAATGTAATGGACTTGATCTTCTAAATAGACCTTATAATCTTAAATGAGGTAGGAATCCTAGCCATTACTATCGTGGATAGGAGTTCGTTGAATGTGGAATGCCCTAGGGATGCAAAAAGTCATGAGTTATATTAATCACTTAGTGAGAGCACTAATGTATGAATTCAAAGTCCTAAAAGTGATTTTATTACTTGTTATGAGTTGAAAACTTCTCATACATGAAATATGTCAATCAAAAGATTTGGGAAATATGTATACTATTTGCAAAGGACTCCTATCGAATGACAAATGACTTTATTTAGAGAGAAATCGATTTATAGCGATTTAACTTGGTTTAAGTGAAGTTTCTTGCCCATCGTGCGTTATTTACCGCTTCTCACTGGGGAACTCATGTTCGTGGCCTTCAAGCAATTCTTTGTTGTTAAATGGTCAACTAGAAATTGAATAGTCAACCATCCCTATCGTTTAGGACAAAGTGAGGGGTAGGTTGACATTGGACTCTTGTATGCTTAATATGTTTACATTAAATACTATTTCTGTGTAGCTGCTACTTATGGTATTGTATGCAATTGTTTTCGGTTTGGGATTGCAGATTATCGACTAAGCATGTGGTAGCTCACACCTCTCTATCTCCCTTTTACTCAAGGTCCTTGAAATAATAGGTAAAAGTCCTCGATTCACGTAAATTGAGTTGGAAGCTCCCTCTTCCTTTGAAAAGGGGTCATATGTATGTAAACCTAGATTCATGAGTTCAATGATGTAATATGATATATTTGTAAGTTCTTGAATGTATGTAAGTTAATTACTTTAGTTCATGTATCACATATTGATTAGTACTTGCTCTGAATGACTATGTGGGTCAACCATCTGGATAGTCCGTCGTTTTGTGGCATGGAGTTGAATTTGTGTATGGAATTTAAAACTCGATGCTTCGGATGTGTAATCCGTCGAGCTATGTCTTTCATTTCTTTGTTTTATTTAAGCTTACAGTTACCCCCGGGCGTGTAGCCCGTATAGTTTGGTGTCTGGCATGTAGCGATCGAGCCAGGATAGATTTGTCCTCTATGTTTTCTTTATTACAGGTACCTAATGTAAAGCTATAAGCCTAAGGTATGGTCGATTTTTAGGCATAACTCTATTCGTTTTGTTCCAAAAGCTTAGAAATGGCTAATACCTCTAGCACTAAGGGTAGGGTGTTACAGATGGTATCACATCAAGGTCCTGTGACCACAAGTCATAACCTGATTCGCATTTCATATAGCTTCATAGGTATTTCTTGAGTGATAATATGGCACACAGTGTACCTTTGGGTGTAAATGCGTTTTCGATGTGCAAGCTAATGTGATTGATTGATTATTGTGTTACTAGAATAAACTGATTAAATGGACAAGTAAGCTTTGTGTTAGACAAGAGCTAAACAACTTGTGCTCATATGAGATAGCTAAGTGTTAGCTTCATTGGTAAATATTTTTATGCATGCATCTTTGATGATGCAGTTGAGGGTATGCTTGATTTTGAATTCAAAATGGTCAAAATAATTAACTTTAAAACCATTGTTTGCCATTATGTACGATTCGCTCTTTGGGCCCTATAATAGAGTGAGCAAACGTACTCAAAGGCTGGTATAGAAAAGGGGTAGAAGCCATTAAACCATTTTCCACTTTTGAAACTCAAAGATTATGGAGTGTTAAAGTTTTTCTAATTATTGGGTTAGGTTTTGCTTCTGCAATTGAAGAGTTGCTTTCATTCCTCAATAATTCATATGTTTAGATTTATGAGCAGATGTTCCTATGTTTAATCTGATAATGTTTTCATGTGTGAACATGCTAAGATGCATACGTCAATGGATGTGTTAATGATGAGCTACTATGAAAGTGATCAGAGATTGTTTTTCTATGATTGAAAGTCCTATTAGACAATACCTCTTTTATGTGAATGCTGAGTTTTTTAAAAGAAATTAAGTGAGATTTTTGTATGAATGAATTCAAATTTGGGTGATACTGATGGAGTCATGCTGAGCATAAATGTTATTTACGCCGTTTCATACAATTGTCGTTGATGTTCACATGCTATACTGTTGTTCTATGTATGGTCACTGCTATTTACACGAGGCATTTCGTGATTTCACCATGCAATTAGCACTGTTACTGAGTCAATCATGTGATATCACTTTTGTTATACGGGTTGTCACTCTAATTGTGGGATTGGTAACATCTTGGTTATATCAAAATCTAATACACCTAGATAGAAAACGAGAGGAAGAACGTGGCAGAATTTGGAACTGTCACATCCCATTCATCACCTAATGGCGAAAATAATCCATACCTTACTAGTACTTAAGTATTAACACAGTTCAAAAGCCAAAACTCCCTACAGGAGGTTGAACCTTCCCTTTGGTACTATGAGCCCTTAAGGCTCCTACGATCACTTATGGGATAGATATGTATCACAGAACGTCTAGATAGACCCATAAGGCCTTTAATTTCATTGTCCTTACCTCAAAATGATTGTCATCTTGTAGGTGTCTAGCTTGTAATCATGCTAGGAAAGACCCAAGACTTATCCTTTGACTATAGGTTGCAACCTAGGGTTTGCATTTGGATACGATTGTGTAGGTACATTCTTATGTGACAATGAGTGAGTTTAGGTGTTTTAGAGAATCGAACATGGCAATATGTATAGTGCTAAGCTCATAGGAGCTTATGTAGTTACTCAGACTCGTTATGAAACAGTCATTAATGTGCTTTGTGAATGGATTGTTCAGTAAATGCAACTTTTGGTGTTTGCTTAGCTTGAGTTTGATTAGGCATGTGGCTGAATTAGCCGAATGATATAACTTATGTGATTTGCTGGACGATATGATCTTTTAGCCACTATTTGCACTCCATGAATTCTATCATCTCATGATATAGGGTGAGTGGCTGTATACACATGTATTTAATGCATCATTTAATGACCGTAAGAGGACGCATTCTTACGTGTTCACCTCTATAGATTTCATGTTTAAGGAGTGAAGCATGCTAGTGTATCCAAGGTTATACTTAAATTCTTTCTTCTAAATGTGATATGTGAGTTCTATGAAATATCCACTAGCATGAGTACTCTAAGTGCATTAGCGTGACATGATTGAGCTACCTTGTATTAGTTTTACACGATAAGTTTACTACACTAAATGATAATTTTTATAGGAAATTCTACAATTATGCTTTGCTGGCTGTTATGCTTAATGCAATTTCTAGTTTGCTATATCGTGGTTATTGTGCATGGCCCTTCCTCCATTCTGGCTGACTTATTGTTTAGCCATCCTACTGCCATTTTGCATATTACCACTACCGTTCTTTGAACCTAGTATTAACATTTACATGTCAATGAGCATGCCCATTTTTTTACATGTTTCCACGATTTAGAGTTAACCACTTCTATATGGAGACCTTAGGGTACGACTTCCCATCAGCTAAGGTATTGTGATTACTTTACATGCTTATTCCTTTAACTATGTATTCTAGCAGGAGATCTTCCATTTTTAACTGCAGCTGTAAGTATAACCTGAGGCATTAGCCTAGGCGCTCGAATTAACTACTCAACTAATTGGTTATGAAATATAAATGTTGTCATGTTTGCTCTTAATGCTTGAATGATGTGACCAAGCCATCATACATCACACATCTTGATTTCAGTAGTTGCAATCGACATCTGTTCCTAAAGTGATACCTAAGCATCATATATATAAGTGTGTGATGTTATTTTCCAGTGCATATGATTTATGTCCCTTTTTATATAAAGGTCACGAGCTTGAGCTTAAGTTTCATGAAAGGGAAGAATGGATTGACACTTCGCTATTGAGTTTAGTGTCACCATGAGTTTATGATTATTATTGGTCGGGCTACTGTGCGTAATGTTCTCATTATTCTGGTGTTGTCTTGCCCTACTTGGTTCTATGTGATGCTTTGTGTTTTCGTGTACTAGCCCTAGCGATTTGCTCATTATGTACACTTAATATTGTTGATGCTGCAAGTAGTTTTTATTTTTGTAGGGCTAAGTGTTGTTCTATGTTATTTCATATAGCCTGGGGTGTTCTAAGTTTTGTAATTATTGATGTAATGACATATGATGTCCTTACTACTTTACTGTGCTCCAGAGGTCTCCAGTTGATTGCCTTAATTCTAAATTGAATTAGTTTCTTCATACTTTAGAATGAAGTTGGCTTTATTAACTACCTTCATACGACTTTGACCTATTCGGTTTAAGTTTGCATGAATGAAAAACCCTTGCATGTTAATTCATATTCATGTATAAACGTAGAGCGTTTTTTGCTAGGTCGGTGTTTCTCAAGAAGAAATTTGAAAGTTAACATTCGTTTCTAAAACAAGCTTGATATGGTCATCTACGGTAACTCATTTGCTCCTCATTTACGTGATTTTCCCTCAGTGCCTTAATAGATTGAGTAGATTCTTGAGGAGGATTGGTGAAGAGGAGGTTGGATATCTAAATATCTTTTCTTATTCAAAAGTTATATTTAATTGTAAGTAAAGTTTTAGATTTTTACCATTGAGTTTGAGCAGTATATGCCATGTGTGTGTGAACCTCATTTTTTTTTTACTATGGCGTGGACCTTGAAATTTGGAGTACGTAATTCTTTTAAGGGAGGAGAGTATAATAACAAAAAAAATTTAATGTTGGGCCAACTATTTAGATTTATAATCTTACTAGCTATGTTTTGTTAGTTACGTCAGGCTAATATTTGTGTGTTTATTTAAAGTGAATAATTTTATAAAAGCTACTTTCGAAATTTCAGGACTCATTTTGCGAACGATGTGGAATTAGAAAATAGTATAGAATGGAGTTTACTTGGGGTTATGCACGGTTAGCGAAATGGATCGGGCCACTCAACAATAGGAATAAATTGGGCTAGGAATATTTAGCCCCAAACATGTTTTTAGCTTAGTAAGTTGGCAAAAAAAAAAAGGTAAGCATAGTTAAACTATCATCTGCCATTCCCTTCCCTAACCACTAGACCTGACAGCTAGGTCCTTCGGTTCGGATACGGGTTGGGTCAAGTTCGGATCAGGTCACATTCAAGTTAAGTGATATTTTCGGTCATTTCGATTTGGGTTAGGTATGGTTCGGTTTGGGTCAGGTATGGTTCGATTTTGGTCGATTTCAGATCAACGAATTTTTGGTCAAATACACTCGTCATGCCAAAACAAGCAACTTTGTGGAAAATTTCATGTTGGGTATGGTTCGGTTCGGGTCAATTCAGGTTTCGGGTCCACTTTCAGGTGAGCATAGTTTAGGTGTTAGGTCAGGTATGTGTTGTGAATTTCCGCAAGCGTACGGTTTCGTTGTACGTTTACGAGTATCGTCCTCAGGGACGAAGGAAATTTCATTATTATCAATTTTAACCTAATCGAAACTGAAAATTAAAATTGACTAACCTGAAAATTATCATATTTGATTTAGTGAATTTACAAACTAAAATAATTGAAAAACTGTAAGAGATTTGAGAGCACCAAAAGGTAATTGGGGAAGGCAAACTGAAAATGAATCACGCGAGCAACACCTTGCAGTAATTAAATTTTGAATTCTAATTCTCCTTCTTCCTGGCTAAATTGAAACAGAGGAGGCTCAGCAGAACAACAGGTTGAATCGAAACAGAGCAACAAAAACAGAGGAGGCTGGCCTTCACGAAGGGCAACAAAACCAACGAAAATTCAAACCAAATCGGAACTATTCCAGACAAATCTGAAAGCTTAACTTGAATTC
>JACYFF010031956.1:33150181-33179149 GCA_017589665.1 Selenicereus undatus | reverse complement strand
TTGGTGTGAGTTATCTTGGGTAGTGTTTTCCCTTGACACTTACATCACTGTGAGAGAGAGAGAGAGAGAGAGAGAGAAGTAGCAGCAGCAACGACCGCAGCCGAGCTGTCCTGGTGACGAGGATGTCAGGTATCTAGGCCTGGAGGTGCAGTGGCGGTTGGAGAAAGAGGCTGAAAACAGAGACAAACGAGGTAGTGCAATATCAACAATGAAGGGGAAAAGAAGGGGCATGGGCCAGCCGCGAAGGGGAAGGAACAGGCTCGGAACTCAGCTCTAAAAATGTCAAATTAACTAGTACGTCGAGTCCCTAGGCTTGGGTCGAGGTGGGTAGTTCTCTTCCACTAAAAATTACTACTTTAAATTGAATTTGCTTTATGTTTTGGTCATAAAATTGATGTTAGATTTGTGGTTTTTGACTTATGGTGATTGAGTAAATTTAAAGAACAATGAATGGTAAACCGTACTGGGGATATTGGTTTAATTGATAAGATTTTGCGGATTTTTGGGATGGTGTGTTGAGGAGGAAGATCAAGTAACTGAGCAAGGGAAATAGAGCATGGTCACATGTTGGTTGTGCCACAAATTGTGTTGTCCTTGCCTAGGCTATTGCAATTAGCTAGGAATGTATGAAATGGTGTTGTCAATATCACTGTCTATCCATATTCTGAATTTGACTGAATTGTTGCATTGCATCAGGTTAAAAGTAGATTAGGAAATGGAGAGGCAGTTGAATGGTTCAAAGCCAGTTCAACAACGAGACGGTTCTGTGAACTGAGTAACAGGCAACCCCACTCAGCCCTGTTGTTCCCTATTCTAGGGAAATTGGTGTATGTGAGCACTAGCTGGCTGCAAGCGGCAGGCAGAAGAGAGTTTGTTCTTATTCGAATAGCAACTGGGCTAGTTTGGGTCGAGGCGATGAACCGAGCAGCGATACACTTTGGATCAGCCTACTGCACCTTGACCTTGAATTTTGTAGGGGTGTGTGAGATGGTGGGAATGAAAAAAAAACTTAATTGTATGTCTAGCATTGGAATAAAGTTGGATTAAGCCTAATTTGTAACTCGTTGATCACGGACCAGTAGTCTTGGTCTTCTATTACACAATTCGGCCAAACCTTAAATGGGCTTTATAATATCCAACTCTTGAAAGCAAGTTGGTAAGAGTTTCCCTTATTTTGAAATTATTTTGCTAACTCACGAGATTAGATGTCATTTTGCAAATATTCATACATTTGGACGTTGTCAACTCAGCCGAAAAGCCTGAATTTTTTGTGCCACACTCTTTCGGAAATAAGAACTATTTTCACTTGATTGAAAGTTGATTTGCTATTTCTATTTGCATCCAGAGTGCGGTTGTTCCTTCTTATGATTAAAGGTTCACATCGTTCAAAATAACTCAAAAGAACTTCACTTAAGTCGTTGTGGCATTATGAACTCATGAGAACAAAAGCCTGTTATGTTTTGTAGAAGTCAGCTTTTGTCATTACTAAGCATTATTGAGTTTTTCTAGGATCGAGAATGTTGTCATCTTAATATTTGAGGTTGCTTATCTCAAAGTATAGCATTTCTGAATGATCTCATGGTTGTTTTTCGGAAAAGTACCATTTCGGGATAATCATTGAATCAAATGGTACTAGTTTTTGTTGTAAACGATAGTTATTGATCCGAGGTTCATTGTAATGAACATGATCTTTTCTTACGTGTTTGAAAGTGAATTTTGGTTGAGAAGTCTTAGGTTAGGAGGATAATGCTAATGTAATGTACTCAGTCTCTGGAGTCGACTTGAGGCTAAGTGTCAAGAGTAGAACTTATAATCTTAAACAAGACAGGAATATTAGCCATTACTATCTTGATGAGGATAATAGTCCATTGACTTTAGGAGGTTTCGGGATACAAAAAGCCATTACTATCTTGATGAAATACGTTAGTGGAAAGATTTGGGAAATTCGTATATTATTTGAAAAGGACTCTTATTGAATTACAAACGACTTTCTTTAAAGAGAATCGATTTATAATGATTTAACTTCATTTAAGTGATGCATCTTGCTCTTTGTGCGTTATTGATCGCCTCTTTCTAAGGAACTCAAGTGGGTCACTTTCAAGCAATTCTTTGTTGTTAAATGGTCAATTGGGAGCTAAATAGTCAACCATCCCCCTCATTTAGGACAAAGCGAGCGATAGCTTGACATTGGACTCTTGTATGCTTAATATGCTGATAGTAAATACTATTTATATGTGATTGCTACTTATGGTATTGTACGTAGTTGTTTTGTTTTCAGAATTGTGGATTATCCATTAAGCGTGTGGTAGCTCACCCTATCTATGTCTCCGTTTCCTTAAGATTTTTGAAATGATAGGTAGAAGTCCTCGGTTCACGTAAATCGAGTGGGAACCTCTCTTTTGCTTTGAAAAGGGGTCATGTGTATGTACAATTAGAGTCGTTAGCTACGTAATATGATGTATTCATAGGTTCTTGAGCATATGTAAGTCAATTACGTTGGTTCATGTACTACATATTGACTAGTAGTCGCTCTGAAGGGCCATGTGGGCCAACCATGTAGATAGTCAATCGTTTTGTAGGTGGAGTTATATTTGTGTTTGGGATATAAACCCAGTGCTCCGGATGTGTGATCCGTGGAGTTGTACCTTTCATTTCTTTCTTTTATTTTAGCTTATTGTTTATGTACTCGAGCGTGTGGCCCATAAAGTTTGGTCTACGGCGTGTAGGCGTCGAGCTTGGTTAGAGTTATCCTTTATGTTTTCTTTATCACAAGTATGTAATGTAAGGCTATAAGCCTAAAGCATGGTAAATTTTTAGGCGGAACTCTATCCGTTTTGTTCCAAAAATTTAGAAATTGTTAATACCTCTGGCCTTAGGGTCAGGGGTGTTACACTTCAGGGTTAGGGTGCAAAAGGAAGGAAATCAGTGTGAGTGCTTAAACAACCCTTACAAAATCCCCAGTGTCCATCGGTGACAAGGTTAGTATTAAGGATGACAACTTGAAAGGGAATCCCCACCTCGTTATAGGGAAAAATCCGCGCCTCGAATAGCGGATGGGCAAAGCAATGGGACGATTTTGTCCTTGCTCCCCTATTTTTGTATATGAAAAAATCTACATAGATTATGCCATGTGTATACGCATCATTTGTATGACTAAACTGCGGACTTTAGAATTGCAAGGACGAAATTCTTTTTGGGGGGGAGAGTGTAATAGCGGAGGAATTTAGGTTGTAGTTATATATCAAAAGTATTTATCCTATTATTTGCACTTTATATGTGTTAGTTGTATGAGACTAAATTATATGTGTTAGTTGCATTTATTAATTTAAGTGGATTAGTTTTTGGAACTTCTCAATTTAGTTTGTAATTTGTGAAATTTGTGAGTTTATTAAAATTAGACCAAGGTGATTACGCAATATTAGCTAAATGATCTTGGTCCGTCTCGACCCAAATTTGCCTTAAGCGTAATTAGTCACACCCAAACAAAAAAAAAGTAAAAAGGAGGCTAGAGGATACTACCTTTCAGGGAAATATGAGAAGCAACAATGGGGGCTTCTTCTTCGAGTCCCCTGCCACCACATGAAGAGTGAGGAGAGCGAGCAGAGAAAGGGGGGCGGACAGCGGTCAGGCGGCCGCGACAGCCGCCCGATTCCTGGCATCTCCGCTAACCTAGCTCGAACCAGGAGCCACGTGAAATGGTGGGACCTTTGCTAGGTGTGCGACGCAACTCACACACAAAGAGAGGGAGAAAGAAAGAGCCAGTGGTGACGTGGCAGCGGTACCCCGATAGCCGGTGGTGCCGACCACGCCTTGCTGACCTTATTTCCATGACATGAGGTGAGAAGGGGAGCAAAACCGACGCCAAGCAAGGGAAGGTTAGAAACCTAACTTTGAGTCAGCCCAACTAGCCCATTATTCGGGTCCTATGGCTTGAAATCGAGGTGGGTGATTCTTGATTCCGAAACTATTACTAATTTGCGAAGTGTTTTTTGCTATTACATTCAATAAGTTGAATTGCATGTGATGATGAAATCTGAGTTTGTGGGAATAATGATCATAGGCAGACCGTTTGAGTTAATTGAAATAATTTGGGGTTGAAATTGATTTGGTTTTAAGGATTCTTGTGGTTGGTGCTGTGAGGAGGGAGCCCAGCTTGTGTGAAAATCAATAAATTGTGATGCTATGTAGATTTTGCTGACTAACGTGAATTGTAGTAGTGTACTGGTCTTTGGATATGTTATCGTAGTCAAACGTCGATGCATGCATGTCTTGTGGCTTTGGTGTGAATTGAAGAGGGTTGAGAATCAGTTAAGTGGCTCACAAATCAGGTTTGTAGGTGAACCAAATTCGTGAGCTATGTGGCGACCTAATTGCCCCGATATACCCTAGATGAACCCACTTGTTTATCGATTAGATTCCATGCTTTAGTTGTTGTAGTATTTATATTAGGGATAACATTCAAACCGCATAAGGATTCTGTTGAACGATTCAACTGAATTACTAGCGAGTTAAACCATCGAAATGGGAATGTGAAAATGTGGTGAAGTGTTTTTGTAAGGGCGCAACCTTGTTATAAACCTTTCATTTCATACAAATTGGAATGAATTTGATAAACAAAAACAAGTAATTGATTTACAATTTCAATCCACTGAATGCCTTTAAGCTGAACTAAGCATGATTATTTCATAACTGTTGAATTTTGAATCGAATTATAGCCCCTTTATTTGAAATTGGAAGCTATTTGATTGTTAATGCATTAATAAGTGTGCCTTCCTCCTTAATGACTTATATATTATGTCTGTTGTGTGTATATGTCATAGCCTAAGCTCTTTTTCAGACGACTATAATCTTAGCTGTTCAAGGTTCTCTGTGTGTTTAAGGGTCTCATACTAAATGGTTTGTGAACTTAGAGTGGTTCGATTGTGCTTTACTTGACCTCCGTTAACCATGCCAATCGTTTTGCATTAAGATTTTTGAATGTTTGAATTCCTCAAGTAATTAGCTTAAGGATTGCTTGTTTGTTAGCATGACCAAAGCGGTGTTCCGAATACTTTCACAAGTGACTCGAGTGTTTAATCATCCCTTGTTTGCTAGTAGAAGTTGCTTAAATGAACTATTGAATTGGAAAGCAAGGTGAACTACAAATAAATATGTTGGAAATATGCTTAAAGCGTGTGTTGACAAGTGTGTTTAAGAATTGCTTGATGTGGCAAGCTCCTTGAGTTTTGTTGTCAATAATTACTGGTATACCATTCAATTGACAAGAGTGCTTTTAAGTGAAACTAATTATGCGTAAGTTGCAAATTAGTAGCTCTAAAAACAAGTTTTAATATCCCAACCTCTTAAAAGTGAATGGTTACTTGGTCGTTAACTTATTTACAAGCTAACTTCTTCTAAATGAGCGGTTATATACCTTTCATAAGTCGACTTGATTTTATTAAGGCATTTTAGCCTTCTTAAAAATGGAAATGGTGTTGTTATGATAAAATGGGGATTTAGATGCAAAATGTGTTGAAAGTGAGATGCATCTTAAATGTTTTGGGCTAAGAGGATATATAATGCTAGTGAATTCCTATGGAGCTGACCCAGAAGTGGAAACCTTAGAGGACTTTGAAGAGGGTAAGACGTAAGTTTAGGGAGTAGACCTGGTAAGCAGGAACCCCAATTCCTAGGGAGCAGACCGAGAAGGGGGGACACTAGAGGATCCTGATGACGGTAAAACACATCTTTAGGGAGCAGATCTCGTATGCGAGAACCCTAATTCCTAGGGAGTAGACCCAAAAGTGGGAACCCTAGAAGATCTTGACGAGGATAAACGCTCACTGATTATGAGAGGCCCTTGGGATATCATCAGTCGTGAGTTATATAATTCACTGAAAGAGAGCACTAACACGTGAATCCGATGCCTAAGAAATGATTTCTTACTCATTATGAGTTAGTGACTCCTTGTTTGAGGATTATGCTTGCATAAATGTTTGGAATGTGCTTGTGTCCCTTAAGAAGGCTTTTGTGGGATTTCAAATGACTTTCTAATGAAAGGATTAGATCTTTAACAAATGCTTAATGTGGTTTTAGTAAAGGTTCCAACCTTTTTATGTGATAATTCCATTTTCTTAACAAATGATCTCTTAATGGTAACACGAATTGAACTCTTTGATGTTAAGTACTTATGTGTGACTGAACGGCCTACTATTCTCAATGCTTGGATTTTAGCAGGAGTCACTTGCCATTGAGTCCAGTTTGCCTATTATACGATATTAAGTAAGTGTACTATGTAGTTGTCACTTCTAAATCACAAGAGTCATAGGTTAGGCAAGTTGGGACCCCGTATGTTTATTATGTGTTATTATATATCAAATTGTGTGACTGCTGCTTAAAAGTATTACGTGCAGTTGTTTTGTTTTTCTTGGTGTTGAGAATCGCTCACTGAGCATATGGTAGCTCATCCCCACTCTTTTCCCCCTTTCCATAAGTTTTTGAAAAAACAGGTAGATTCAGGAGTTGAATAGTGTAATGTATTCTTACGTTCTTGAGAATATGTCAAGATAATTGCTATAGTCATGTATTGTGTATTTACTAGAAGTCTTTCTGAAGGCCGTATGGACCAACCATCTAAATAGTCAGTCCTTTGGTCAATTAAAGTTGAGTTTGTTTTTGGGATGTAAACTCTAATGCTCCGGATGTGTGATTCGTTGAGTTATATCTTTATTTCTTTGTTTTACTTAGCTTTCTAGTTTGGGTACCCTGGGTATGTGGCTTGTAGGGTTGAGGTCTCTAGCGTGTAGCCATCGAATTTATGGAATATATTCTTTATGTCTATGGCTACATGTACCTAATATAAGGCTTTAGGCCTAGGTTATGGTTAGTTTTAGGTGGAACTCTATCCATTTCATTTAAAAATTCAAGAAATCACTAACACTTCTAGCCCTTAGGGTAGGGGTGCTACAAATGTCCAAGATTATAATTCTGTAGAAAATATCTGACTCATTCTTTCAATCAAATCCCTTAAACAGAACGGACAACCAAGGGACACAGGATTTGATTTTCAACAAGAATGATTTTTCTATAGGATTATAATCCCCAAGGGTTCTGAATAGGGACTAAAGATAATGACTTCAGAGCTACTAATCATGAGAATCTATTGGAGGATAAAGGTACAATCTAATGGATGAGGAAAACCACCATTGAAGCACCGACTTTAACAACAACCTTTTACTAGAAATCAATGCATTAAAATTTTTATTTTCTAAATTCATGCAAAAATTAATTTCATGAACTAGTCTTATTTAGGGAATTGCCTAACAAGAAAGAGATTTTTGGTGACCATCTATGAGCAAATTATTTTAAAAAAATTAAAACATAAAAGAAAGCAATAAACTTTGGGTTCACTTTGTTATGATCATATGTTGGGCACGTGGTCATGGAGAAACAAGAGCATGATGAAGACGATGAAAATTGAAAAACGCAACAGGATGAAGCCAGTTTTTTTTCTCCTCAAAAGAAGAATGCTTTTTAAAGAGATTTGAGTGAAGAATTGGTTTTCACTACCAAGTTCTACGGCGATTTTTGAGAAGCTTTTTTAGAAGAAAAAAGACCACAATTTTTACAAAAAAAAGAGCCCTTAAGAAATTATTCCCTCTAGGTGAAAAATTGTTTGAGAAGCAAAGGACGCATACTTTTGCTAGGTGGTGAGACTCTTATGAAAATAAGGGGTAGGTGCTTCTATTTATATTTCTAGTAAGGTGACTACACTATCCAAACAAGAATTAAATAATAATAATCAAATTATTTTTACACTTCATATTCAGTAAAAGTAGAATACAATTTAATTAATTAGCACAAAATAAGTTAAATTTGTTCCAAATTACCTTTACTAAAGCAATGAATAATAAAATCACTTTGGATTTTAGAAGTGGGGTAAAAGGAATGACCTAGCGGCCTACATTGGGACCCACCAAAAGTTGCTATGTGGTAAAAACTTGCCGCTGGGTCCCAACAATAGTGATAATCATGTCATCGATCCAATATTTTTGCCTTAGGAGGATTATTTGTGAGAGTTTTATCATGAAGCAATGCATCATGTCAATGGTTACTTTCTCACTCACTCATTCTCAAGGTCTCATGTTCAAACCCCTGTACTAGGGAAATCAAGCAAACCTTAAGCTTTTTGCTCTTTTGCAATTATTTCTAGAAACTTTTGAGGTTTTAAATGCATTTGAAACTTTTTAAGAATTTTTTATGCGCTGAGAAAATAATTTTTTGCGGACCGATCATTAGGAATTCAAGTTTAGTATTGCCTTACCTTCTTGGGTTTAGGCAATTAGCATCACCGAACAACAAGATTTGGAGATGAAATTGTATTATCATCCTAGAATCCCACAGGGACCAATTTGGTGCTTAGACATGTCATCTGCATTATCACAGGATGATGACCATTACTTAACGCACCATAGGTGAAGCAACATCATCTCAAAGTCCTAGTAGCTAGTCCATGAATAAGATATTCTCTCACGTAGAGAAAAAAATTAAAAATATATAAAAAGCATTTGACAAACAAAAAGCTTCAAAAATAATTCTAAAAAGGCAAAGACCTTACACAGTAGGCCCTAGGTATGGATGAGTGAGATACTAACCAGTGGGGTGATGCATTGCCGCACATGCGAACTCCCACAAAAGATTCATTTACGGTAGTAAATAGGGGCAAACGACATGGTAGTTGTAGCCATTGGGACCTAAGGACAAGTTTAGCCTATGCAGCAACCACTAGATTCTAGTAGTTGTCAATGGGCGGTGCGAGCTGTTGGGCCCCACTTTTCTCCCCACTTCATTTATCCTGATGTTTTATATATGGGATCTCAGTAACAAAGCTGGTCAGAAAACTTCTAGCATCATTAGTTGTAATAAGGCATTTCTACTCTTCTTTAAGAAAATTTAATGAAAAAAATGATATGATTTTAGTTCCTTATTTATAGCTTATGTAGTGGGTTTGGCTTGCTAGCACTATAAAAAGGCATCCTCTCCGTCTCATTCAATAGGAAATTCAACCTAGAGGAAACTCTCTTCTTTTTCTCATTAGATCTGACACCTACGAGAAGTTCTACTTCTCTCTAACCTCTCCCTCCCTTACTTCTCTCTAAACTCTCCCTTTCCCTTTTCATTAAAAATACTTTCAGGAAACAAAACTATATTAAAATATCCCTTCAAACCCTCAAATCGGACTACACGTCTTGCTACCCCCGACATAGATGGAAGGAAGGAATCAATTGCTTCTTGCTTTGTTGACATTCAGATTATGGCTGGTCCTGAAGGCTATAGACCAAAGGTAATTTTTTGTTTAAATGCTTTTGTTTTTAAATTACTGCATTTGTAATTAGAATTTTTTAGTCCTTCATAACTACTTCTTAAATATCCATTCTTGTGTTCATAAAATAATATATGTTCATAGTTAAGTAATGAAAAAATTATCACCTTCTTATATTTTCAATTCTCTCACAAAATGGGTTGCCAATAAGTGGTTACCCAAAAATGTTCTACATGGCATTTGCCTCACTAACAAAATATAAATTCATGGAAAGTGTCTTATGCAGAAAATGAAAAATTGAAAAGTTTTAGCACATTTAATTCTAGTAATGGCTGCTTTTGAAGCGGGCGGCCTAATGGTAGTTTCCAACCTCTATTAGATAGTAATAGGGATGGAAGTTGTACCCAAACCTAAAAAGCTCGTTTTGAACCCGCCTCACTTATAGTGGGTGTGGGTACTAAAAATTTGTTCAAAAAATGTGGTATAGGTGGGTACACTAAAAACGGGCACGGGTTCGGGTATAGGGATCACTTGCCCCATACGTGTACCCGTACTTGATCTTTTTTTAGGCTAAAATATATGGTTGAGTAGGGTTTTGAACTTTGAAAGTTGGTAATTCTTTTAAAAAAAGGCCTGATACACCACTCCATTCCTAACCATGCAATCTATCCATTTATGTCGCTCACTTACGATGTCATACATGCAGTCACATGACTCACAACTCGCGACTCACAAATCCAAAATCATAGCTCATTGGTTGTGTACTTCGCTCCCTCATTCCAGTTGTTGTGTTAATTTTGGAATATCTAGATTGTGGTTTATTCATAAACTAAGTATGAACTCCTGTACTTAATCCAATGGGTTCTGTATTCTAATTAGAACATTCATAAGGGAAATTATCAAACCCAATGGATATCAGATTTTAATATATGTAGGTTGTGCCAAATTTCTACCTGGGTGATTTTTTGATAGACTTTTTGTGAAGACTTTTTTTTTGAAATTTTAGGATTGCATTTGGGTCAAAGATATTGTTTGGGCTATAATTAGGGTTCTTTATGGACTAAATAAGAGATTTAGAGAGGGAGAACTAAAGCCAAAAATAGGATAGAAAGGAATATAACTAAAGCAAATCAAAACACAAAGATTGATGGATTTGATGCTTACCAAGATGAAAGAACTTTTTTCCATAATATCAAAGGACTCGTGGGGACTTCCTTTGACCAAATAAAGTTTTAAGATTGAGGAAGAAGCCTAAGAGCTTGATGAATATCAACCAAATACTCATAAACCCCCAAAACAACAATAGTAATCCGATAAGATCACAACTGCAAGCAAAGATTAACCATCAAGAAAGAGTTTTTTTTTTTGTGGAATTTGTTTGCGTAAGCTAGGAACAACAATAATCAATATCTAAGCTAAAGGTTAAACGACCATCTAGATTAAATTCAACCTACCAATCAATCTCTTAAAGCGTAAACTATCCAAGATTGATTTAAAGGGTAGACTCAATCAAACCACTCTACTTAGAGAGATGAAGATAATTGAGGTTTTTGAGAAGATAACTAATCAACAAGCTATTACAATTAATCATCCAAATGTGAGAAAATTATAGGGGATTCGAGCCATTATACAACATTAGTGTCCTATTCTCTAAGCTAAGCACTAACAAATAGGATTACAAGGAAATTAACCAATGAAATTCGAACTAGTGTGGAAATTAGGTGGACCACCAGTAATTAATGCTGAGCTAGGATTTACTGCACTTGTATCATATTGGTGACATTATTATCCAATAAAAATGGAGAAATTTGAGGATCATGTTTTATGGGGAAACTTCTAGATGGGTCCTCCAGCTATACATAAAATCGCATCTCCTAATTCAACCATTTGCTAGCCCAATTAAGCCCGTAATTAAAATTGTGTAGTTTCCAGCCACGCACCAACCGTTGCTCGATTCATAGCCCATAACTTTCTTAATACTTGGCATTTGAACGTGATTTAATGCTCGTTGAAATAGACATCCGGGCTATCCATCCATGTATAATTTACAAAAATTGGATCCAATTTGCCTAGTGAAAATTGAGATAAAATTCATAGTATATGTTGTACCCAGAACCTGAAAATTAATAAAAGGAGTGACAATGAAGAAAAATGGCTAATCTCCTTATTTAAGGCAAACATTTGCCTAACCACCCTTTTCCTAACATACTTGCAATGCCAAAGGCCCAAAATCAATAATGACCTTGGAGTTTCAAGACTTTGAGTCCTACTTCCAAAGGTCATCATGGTTCCCATTTGGACCGTGGTTTTTAGCTTGCAGAAAAAAATCTAATATTTGTAGTTTGCTCTACATCAACCTCTCCCCCTTGAAGAGGATTTGGCCTTAAATCCTTGGACTTGCAATCCAACTATACCATTCTTGATAGCTTGTTACAGCCATTGAATTTGAGGAAACTCATTGTGCTAAGAGTACACCTTTGTCAAACATGTATGAGTTGTTGAACGATTTAGGAGATACCCTAATAGGATGAAAGATCTATCAACCATTTATGAGCTTATTACAAACTTATCACAACTCATCTTGAGAAATAATACCTTGTCATTCACAAGCTTGACCCGTGGAGGCTCACTTCAAGGGGTACATGGCAATCTTCAATGGGTAACACACCATGAGAGGCTTCATCCCAAAATTGATCGATGGAGAATGAAAGCACATTCTAAAAAACGCTCAAGTTTAATTAAGGCATGGGATGTAGGGTTCCAATTCCTCACTTGTGGTCGGTTTAACCAAGAGTAAGGCAATTAGAGACTTGTTCCTACGAATGGTTCTCTCATCCTGTGTTTCACTATTGTAGGGGCTTTTCTTGCCTCCCTTCCCCAGTTTACCTTTGTGACATTCGAGTGGAAGTAAAGGGGCCAATGTGAGGATTTTACCATTGTGGTTAAGTGCATACCCCTCATAAATTACATGATTACAGTACTTCACCATAAAAGGACCAATAGAGAATGTAATAAAAGCCTGCCTCAAAGTGGTTACCTCATCTTCCAATCCTAACCGTTAAAGAGAGTGTGGAGTAGGATGCTTCTTGGTGGGGATTTGTAGCTTCTCGATAAGTGTCTTGGAGGCTACATTGGTGAAAATACTTCCATCTATGATTAAACCACATACATTATTTCCTCTAATTGTGTACCTTGAGTTGAAGATTTGTTCCCTTTAGATATCATCATCAGGAGTCCTTTTAACATAGGGTGGCCTTTTTATCAACAACAGTTCTGCAACGTTGGGGGTCATCAAGGTAGAACCATCACTTGCATCCTCTTCTTTACTTCATTCTTCATCAATGGCTTGAATCTCTTCTATCTCCTAGATGGTAAGGGTCTTTCTATTGGGACAATCGGCTTGAAATGCCCAAAATTAGGGCACATAAAGTAGATTTTTTCTTCCAACCATTTAGGTGGCTTACCAACAATTCCTTTACCTTTGTTAATAGCTTTAACTTGTAGAGGTGGGGTTTCAATTTCACTGTGAGAGGAGGGACTTTTAGTGAGGGAGGTGTGAAAGGGCTTCCCACTCCTAAGTTACTTGTCAATTTTAATAGCTAGGTGGCAGACATCATCAAAAGATAACAAAGGTGGAAGATCCACCTTGTTGGTGATCTCTTATGTGATAATCCCTTAATGAACCCAACAATCTTGAGCTAGGGCTCTTTGTCCAAACTAGCCCACATTTGGAGGCATTTAAACTTCCGAATGTACTCTTATATCTTTAGATTCACTTGGTTAAGGGAGGTTATCTTGAGGTAGAGTTTTTGCTTGTAAGATTATGGCAAGAACCTCTAGTCCATATGCATCTTGAGCTTGGACCATGTTTTGATTTTGACCTTAGCTTCTCTATCCCTGTTCCTCTTCAAATGCTCAAAATAAAGAGAGGCATACCCTTTGAATTTGAGGATAGCCAACTTGAAGGATTTTTCTTCATTATACTCTTTGAATTCAAAGATCCTTTCAATGGCTTTTACCCAATCAAGATAGTTCTCTAGGTTAAGATTCTCATCAAATTCTAAAACCTCAACTTTGAGATTCCTAAGATCATCCCTTGGTTGTCTTCTTCTTATAGGCCTTCCTTTCTCACCATCAAAGTTTTCATGAGAGGAAGAGTATGTGATGTCAATAGGAATAAGATCATAGCCTCGACAGTAATGGTTTCGTTGTATGGATCCCCTCACTTGTTCAAGCTCTTTAGTGAGCTTCCTTACTTGCTCTTAAGC
Organism: Selenicereus undatus; assembly: GCA_017589665.1. Lineage (NCBI taxonomy): Eukaryota > Viridiplantae > Streptophyta > Magnoliopsida > Caryophyllales > Cactaceae > Selenicereus > Selenicereus undatus. Next base: position 33,165,580 of record JACYFF010031956.1, on the reverse strand, counting down.
TCAATAACAGCCATATCTCTCGTCATCTCATATGCTTTCTTAGGAGGAATGCCCTTAGAGTTAGAAGCCTCTCCTTCATCGGCTACAGTTGGTAGTTGCTTGTAGGTGAAAAGAAGGAAAAGCATAGCAACAAGGGAAGCACAGGCATGCTAGAGATGGCGTTGAAAAAGAAATTAGTAAAATGGATGTGCCATGACCATGCTCAATAACACAACATGGTCTTGCCAAATCTTTGGAATAGGAATGGGAGTGCAAAAAAGGGGCACGGTTGTGCTAGGCAGCACGAGTAGCCCGTGCTAAATTTCTGCCTAGGTTATCTTTTGATAAACTTTTTGTGAATGCTTTTTGATGAATTTTAGCGATAAATTTAGGTTAGAAATTATGCATGGGCTATAATTTAGGTTCTTTGTGGACAAAGTGAGAGATTTAGAGAGGGATAACTAAAGGCAAAAATAGGATAGAAAGGAATAGAATTAAAGCAAATCAAAACACAAACATTGATGGATTTGATGCTTCAAGATAGAGGAACTTTTTGCTGTAATACCAAATGACCCATGAGAATTCTTTTGAGCAAATAAATTTTAAGATTGAGGAACAAATCCCAAAAGCTATCAACCAAATGCTCACAAACCCCCAAAACAACAATAAAATCCAACAAGATCACAACCCCAAGCTAAGATCCACCATCAAGCAAGAGAGATGTTTTGGTGGATTTTGTTTGAGTAGGCTAGTAACAACAATAATCAAGGTCTAGGCTAAAGTTTAGACCATTACCTAGATTAAATTAGCCCACCAACCAATCTCTTAAAGCCTGAGCTACCCGAGAGTGATTTAAATGGTAGACTCAATCTCACCACTCTACTTAGAGAGATAAAGATAATCAAGGTTCTTGCGGAGATCGCTAAGCAACAAACTATTACAATTGATAATCCAAATCTGAGAAAATTACAGGGGATTCTAGCCATTATATGGCATTAATGTCCCCTTCTCCAAGCTAGGTACTAACAAATAGGATTATAAGGAAATTAACCAATCAAATCCCAACTAGTGTGCAACTAAGTTGGACCAATAGGAATTAATGCAAAGCTAGGATTGGCTGCACTCGTATCATCTTGTGACATCATTATCTAATGTAAATGCGTGAATTTAAGGATCCTCTTTTTTGGGGAGGCTTTTAGATGAATCCTCCAGCTATAGATAAAATTGCATCTCCTAATTCAACCATTTGCTAGCCCAATTAAGCCCATAATTAAAATCGCGCAGTTTCTAATCATGCACCAACCCTTGCTCAATTTGTAGCCCATAACTTTCTTAATACTTGGTGTTTGAACGTGATTCAATGCTAATTAAAATAGACATCTGGGCTATCGATCCATGTATAATTTACAAAAATTGTAGCCAATTTCCCTAGTCAAAATTCAGATAAAATTCATAGGATACGTTCTACCCCAAACTTGAAAATTAATAAAAGCAGTGACAATGAATATAAAATGGCTAATCTCCTTATTTAAGGAAAAAATTTGCCTAACCACCCTTTTCTTAGCTTACTTGCAATGCCAAAGGCCACAAATCAATAATGGCCTCGGAGTTTAAAGACTTTAAGTCCTACTGCCAAGGGTCATCGTTGTTCCCATTTGGACCATGGTTTAAGCTTGTAGAAAAAATTCAATCTTTGTAGTTTGGTCTACAAGCTTGACCTGTGGAGGCTCAATTCAAGGGGTACATGGTAATCTTCAATGGGTAACACACCGTGAGAGGTTTCATCCCAAAATTGATTGATGGAGAATGAAAGCACATTCCCAAAATCGTTCAAGTTTAATTGAGGAAAGGGATGTAGGGTTCTAATTCCTCACTTGTGGTCGATTTCACCAAGAGTAAGGCAATTAGATACTTGTTCCTACGAATGGTTCTCTCATCCTGTGTTTCACTATTGTAGGGGCTTTTCTTGCTTCCCTTCCCCAATTTAGCCTTGTGACGTTTGAGTGGAGGTAAAGGGGCCAATATGAGGATTTTACCATTGTGGTTAAGTGCATAAATGTCAGCATACCCATCATAAATTACATGATTACAGTACTTCACCATTAAACGACCAATTGATAATGAAACAAGAGCCTGCCTCAAAGCGGTTACCTCTTCTTTCAATCCTAACTACTAAAGAGAGTATGGAGTAGGATGCTCCTTGGTGGAGATTTGTAGCTTATCCATGAGTGTCTTGGAGGCTACGTTGGTGAAACTACTTCCATCCGTGATTAAGCCGCAAACATTATTTCCTCCAATTGTGTACCATGAGTTGAAGATTTGTTCCCTTTACATATCATCATAAGGAACCCTTATAGCATGGAGTGACCTTTTTATCAACAATAATTCTCCAACATTGGGGGTCAGCAAGGCATAACCATCATTTTCATCCTCTTCTTCAGTTGATTCTTCCTCAATGGCTCAAATCTGTTCTATCTCCTTGATGGTAAGGATCTTTCTATTAGGACAATTGGCTTAAAAATGCCCAAAATCATGGCACTTAAACCAGTTTTTTCTTCCAACCTTTTAGATGGCTCACTAACAATTCCTTTAATTTTGTTAAGAGCTTTGACTTGTGGGGGTGGGGATTCAATTTCAATGTGAGTGGAGGGGCTTTTAGTAAGGGAGGCGTGAAAGAACTTCATACTCTTAAGTTACTTGAAAATTTTGATAGTTAGGTTACAGACATCATCAAAATATAAGTACGGTTGAAGGTCTACCTTGTTGGCAATCCTAGGTGATAATCTCTTAATGAACCCAGCAATCTTGAGTTGGGGCTCTTCTTCCAAACTAGCCCTCATTTGGAGGTGTTTAAACTTCCGAATGCACTCTTATATCTTTAGATTCTCTTGGTGGAGGAAGGGAATCTTGAGGTAGAGCTCTTGCTTATAAAAGGATGGCCAGAGCCTCTAGTCCATATGTGTCATGAGCATGGACCATGTTTTGATTTTGACCTTAACTTCTCTAGCCCTATTCCTCTTCAAATGCTCACACTCAAGAAAGGCATACCCTTTCAATTTGAGGATAGCCAACTTGAAGTCCTTTTCTTCTTTATACTCTTTGAGTTCAAAGATCCTTTCAATGGCTTCTACCCAATCAAGATAGTTCTCTAGGTTAAGATTGCCATCAAATTCTAGAACCTCAATGTTGAGATCCCTAAGATCATCCCTTGGTTGTCTTCTTCTTCTAGGCCTTCCTTTCTCATCATCAAAGTTTTCATGAGAGAAAGAGTATGCAATGTCAATAGGATTAACATCATAGCCTCGGCAGTAAGGCTTTCGTCGTATGGAACCCCTCACTTGTTCGAGCTCTTTAGTGAGCTTCCTCACTTGCTCTTGAGCTCAACGACCATATCTCTCCTCATCTCATATGCTTGCTTAGGAGGAATGCCTTTAGAGGTGGAAGCATCTCTCTCATTGGCTACGGTCAGTAATAGTTTGTAGGTGAAAAGAAAGAAAAGCACAGAAACAAGGGAAGCACGGGGCATACTAGAGTTCGCATTGAAAAAGAAATTGAAATTGGCAAAATGGATGTGTGACGACCATGCTTAATAGCACAACATGGTCCCACCAAATCATTGGAATAGGAATGGGAGTGCAGAAAAGGGGCACTGTTGTGCCAGGCAGCAAGGGTAGCCCATGCTAAATTTCTGCTTAGGTGATCTGCTGATAGACTTTTTGTGATTGCTTTTTACAGAATTTTAGCGATAAATTTGGGTTAGGAATTATGATTAGGCTATAATTTGGGTTCTTTGTGGACAAAGTCAGATATTTAGAGAGGAATACCAAAAGGCAAAAATAGGATAGAAAGGAATAGGATTAAAGCAAATCAAAACACAAAGATTGATGGATTTGATGCTTCAAGATAAAGGAACTTTTTGCTATAACACCAAATGACCCATGAGACTTCTTTTGAGTAAATAAAGTTTAAGATTGAGGAACAAAGCTCAAAAGCTTGAAGAATATCTACCAAATGCTTACAAACCCCCCAAAACAACAATGATGATCCAACAAGATCACAACCCCAAGCTAAGATCCGCCATCAAGCAAGAGAGATTTATTTGTGGATTTTGTTTGAGTAAGCTAGTAATAACAATAATCAAGGTCTAGGCTAAAGGTTAAACCATTACCTATATTAAATTAACCCACTAACCAATCTCTTAAAGCCTAAACTACCCAAGAGTGATTTCAAGGGTAGACTCAATCCTACCACTCTACTTAGAGAGATAAAGATAATCGAGGTTCTTAAGGAGATAGCTACGCAACAAACTATTACAATTCATCATCCAAATCTGAGAAAATTACAGGGGATTCTAGCCATTATATGGCATTAATGTCCCCTTCTAGAAGCTAGGTACTAACCAATAGGATTATAAGGAAATTAACCAATGAAATCCTAACTAGTGTGCAACTAAGTTAGACCAATAGGAATTAATGTTTAGCTAGGATTGGCTGCACTCGTTTCATCTTGGTGACATCATTGTCTAATCTAAATGCAGGAATTTCAGGATCATCTTTTTGGGGAGGCTTTTAGATGAGTCCTCGAGCTATAGATAAAATTGCATCTCCTAATTCAACCATTTTCTAGCCCTATGAAACCCATAATTAAAACTGTGAATTTTTCAGTCTTGCACCGACCCCCCATAACTTTCTCAATACTTGGTGTTTCAACGTTATTCAAGGCGTGTTGATAAATAGACATGTGGGCTATCTATCCATGTATAATATACAAAAATTGGAGCCCATTTTCCTAGTAAAAAGTGAGATAATAGTCATAGGATATGTTCTGCCCAGACTTAAAAATTAACAAAAGGAGTGATGATGAAGAAGAAATGGCTAACTCCTTATTTAATGATAATAATTTGCCTAACAAACCTTTTCTTAGCTTACTTGCTATGTCAAAGGCCCCAAATCAATAATGACCTTGGAGTTTGACTTTGAGCCCTACTTCCAAAGGTCATCATTGTTCCCATTTGTGCCATGGTTTTAACTTGGAGAAAAAAACCAATTAAGTATACACCGCAAATCTCAACCATTCATTCTTTGTATAATGGATTGGATTTTAAAAAGAGCTTTTTAGCAATTAAAAAAAAGAAAAATGAAATTGACAATTCAAGGGGAGGAAGTTAGGATTTTATTGACATTTTGGACCATTTTATGTTTTTTTACTTTCTCTGTCTATCCTCCCTCCCTCTCTTCTCTCCATCTTTGTGACCTATAAATCAGCTGCCAACCATGGTGTAATAACCCAACCCTGGCTGTATAATTAATGTAATAAGCGCTTGGTTAATAGTAGTAATAAACAAATAGACAAAGCACGCACAATTCAATTCGATAATTACTAACTCATATATTACAGGACTCAGGCATTGTTGGAGACCCACCATATAAATCTCTAAATTTGCAATTCTTTTCATCATTAAGTGATTAAAGTTAGCAACAATGATTATTGTCGTTAAACTCCTATCATGCTCACATCTCTTAAAATGCGTAAATAATAGAGGAGTTAGGATTAGCACTATAATATCAGTTTGAATTTCTTACTGGTGGCAACACAGTTTTATTTAATATAAATTGTGGTTGCTAGGCTATACTTGAAATATTAAGGCTGAGGGTGCCAATTAGAGCAGCAACATTAGCCCAATCTAATTTCTTAGCATATTAGTTACATTTAGTAAGCAAAGGGGGGTGATGGGGCTCTTTTCTTTTTAAGTATAGAATAAAACCAACAGTGAGACAAAAAAAGGAAAAAGAATCAGCCCCCTTTTTAGTGATAAAAAAACCCATTTAGCTTCTATTACGCTCTTTCTTTACCCAAAATCAAAAGTCATGATAGAAAATATTTCCACTTTTGACTCTATTTCTCTTGACACCATCATCAATATCACCATCACCACAGGCTACTACTGGCCACTATATTTCACCACCCCACTTCACCGTCTCTAGCCTTCGGCTAATGCGTCATACCACTGGCGCCACTCCTTACTTCGGCATCATACCATTAACTCTATTTCATTAAAACTCTACCGTTTATAATTAAATTTCGCATACAATTTGTGAATTACTTTTAGGATTGTGAATGCAAATGAATCATAGTGGTTGATTATGCTATAGATGGTATCTTTGATATTGCAATATAGGTCATCTAGCGATAGCACTTTTCTTGAATTTGATTGTCATGAATTTCTTCCTAAGAGTATTGTGATTATGCTGAATTGGATTACTTATTTACTATTTTGGGAAATGTTTATTAATTATGTGGTGAGTGAGAAATTATTGTGGGTGAATGTGGCTAGGGCCTTGAGTTATAAAGTTGAGAATTGGAAAATTGGCAAACACTTTCTAATATTATGATGTAATGGTCGTGCATTGATAGCTACTAATTTTGGATTAATTGAGTTGTGCATATGGAATTGAAAAGAGGGGCCTTTGGTAGTTGAAGGTGGGAACCCTTCTCAAACAATAATATAAAACTTGATGCACATAGATTGTTGAATAAATTAAAATTGGTGTGATGGTGTCATATGGAACCACATAGTGAACAAGTTAGTGATAAAAAAAGATAGGGCTAAAGAAACTCATTAGCCTAGAGTATGGGCAACGAGGGAATTCTCTAAGGTCACTAATGTACGAAAATTCTCGATCATGAGAGGAGTGAAGAACTTAAACTTCTAGCAAGAAGTAAAAGTTGGATACAAGGAAAGTTTAAAAATTCGTTTAGTTTTGGGGAAGTGTTTTATGATATGGAACGAGATTGTTATCTTTCAAGTGTATAAATACTAAAAGTATAAATACTAAAAACTGAGCAGAGTTCATAAACCTTCTAGATTCTATTAGTCCACAGTATCACCAGTATTAATTCCTTAACCCTTGCAGGTTGAGTGTGGGCCAAGTCAGTGAGTGAGAAGAGTTCTTATTATTGGACGGTGGAAATGCAAGAGGAGCTAAACTAATAGATGGTTATAAAGATGTTTTTGTATAGGGTTTTCCTTTCTCTTGAATTGATGCCATGAAAATCAAATACCCCAATAATAGTATTAATAGCACTTACAAAAGCATTAACACTTGGATGTCCATAATTTATAATCACTAATAGGTGTGTCCAAAAGCAAGTAAGTTAGTTCTTGAATTGTAAGAAGGAAGGCAACGAAATGACATGATAATTAGACTCCTAAGTATTATTAAGTTAAGGACTTTTAATAATTACTGGTCCTTCTTGAACAGAAGTTAGGGTCATTCAAAACATAAGTTGAGCCAAAGTAAAGTTTAGTGGTTTAGGGAGAGCACCTTATAAGGTACGTTTATTACCTATACCTTTAAAAAGATTCAACCTTTTTATTCAAAATAAATTATTCAAGAGAACTTCTAATATTTCAATACTTATTATTGTCTTTTGCAATTTAATAACTATGAGCCCACCAAAAAATTCATGCATATATTGATATCATAAGCAATTACATTTTAAAACCTAGCTAGTGTCAACTGGCTTAGACTTACCAGACTTTTCGATCGGTCTGGGTATGCACTTATAAAGGGATAAAACTCCCATAATTATAATTATCAATAATAAGGACTCAATCAGATAACAATAAATGCGATAACAATTTTAACCAGCTTCTTCTCCCTGGTATTTCGAGATAAAAATAAATTGAAATGCACATAATCATTAGATTTTATAAAGTCTTATTTTTACTGTGCAGAAGTAAATGTACTAGGCACTCGCTCATTTTTTCGTTTGTTTGGTCCATCTTCTTTTTTTTTCAGATAAGGTACCCAATGCAAGTGAAGCAGAAGGGAGCCAGAAGTGACTTACAGGTTCAAATAATGTCAGGGTTAGAAATCGTATAGGCTCAAAGTGGCAATCTAGTTGATGTTTAAGTCATTGAGTCTACTTAAGTGGTGATAATGTCAAGACACATTTTTTAAAAAGACTATAATTGATAAACTTAGTATGGAAGAATTGACTTTTGAATGTGCATAGGAGTTACTTGTCCTCTTAACTTAAATTACGCTTTGTAGGATAAATGGTGTCATTGTTGGATCTTAGAGTTGTTGAGTTGTCTAGTCCTTTAAAGTGACGACAATAACATTTCAAACTAATTCCACTACACTAAATCCATAGTTAGTTAATTAAGACTAATTTATTCATTCTAGGCAACATTAAAAAAACAAAAACTAATTCAGTCGTTATAGGGTTTGGGGTGTTATAAATGTGAGCAGAGTTAGGGTCACTATGAGCCCTAGAGTGGTCATTCATGGCAAGTCGTGGTTAGGTGGGTGGTAGGAGAAAGAGAGTGAGCTTATTTGTGTACATCAAATCTTGTCACGTTTCTATGTTTCTTATACGTGTGTTTGGTGTTGAACTATGTACTGGATATGTAACTTGCTTGTGTGGAAAGTTATAAGTTGATCTTTAGCCACAACCTATTTTAGATGGCATTTCTAGGTGCTCCTGTTGATCCTTAATTGGCTCCTATAATGCTTGGGACCTTGGTAGCTAACCATATCCCACACTTGGAGGCTTGTATACAGCCACATAAGTAGGACCCCCACTTGCCTTTCCATAGTCCTCTTGTTAGAGCCCATTGTTTACCTTGGACCTTATTAGATGTTGAGCCTTAAACCCTTTTTTGGATGTGCTACCTTGATTTCCTTATCACAGAGACCTTGGATAACTGTAGAGGTTTCAGGGACCTGGTCCTTGGGTTATTATCACACATGACCTTCTTGGTCTGAATGGCTTGAGCAAGTGGGCACTCCATCATAGGCTATACCTCACCATTTCCCTGAGTTGTTTTTCCTTCTACCAACAATTCCATTACCCAATCACCCAGCAGCCCTATCACTAGTGTCACCTCTACCACCTAACTAAGAGCCTCTTATGAATGACCTTTATTGTTAGACTTCGAAGTGGAATCTGAGCCCTTTTCTTTGACCCTTTACCACTATGAGCATTCCAATGGGGCTCACGTTGGCATTAATGTGCCTGAGTCCCCTGTGGTAGTTATAGTAGGCTCCGAGCAAGAGGAGGAGCTAGAGGAAAAGGGCGAACTGGAGCCAAAAAAATGAGGATATGAAGCTAAAGGACGACTCAGATGTAGAGATAATTGACATTAGCTCTAACTTAAGGCAAAATGATGATGACGATGATGAAGACGACCCATATTATGAACCATCTAAGGATCATATCTATAATAGTTTTTTTTCCTAGGTCTGTAATGACCTAGATGCCTTTCGTTTGCTTAGTTGTGTACGGTTTTGTTTTGTAAGATGTATATATATATATATATATATATATGTAAGAAGGTGTAAATGCTAGCCAAACTAACCATGATATTTTTTGGGGGCATAGGTGTAGATGCTGCCTGTGATATTTTTGTGGTGTAAGTGGGTTGACATAGAATATTAACTTAGGGAAGATTTTTTTTTTAAAAAAATATTTTAGTGAAGGAGTAGGCCGTGGGCTGGAAGGACCCAAGCTAAGAAGGAAATGTGGACTTAGAGCTTGGACTCTCATGTGATGTGATTTCCACCTTGATGATCCTGTTATGTTACTTTATTTTCATTAGGTTATTTATTAAGTACTATTGGTGTTAAGTTATAGATGTTTAGATTCTAAATTTTACTCGCAAAGCTACACGTTTAGAAGTTGAGAGTGAGGACTAAATTAGATGTAAATGTTTGTTATTGTGTAGTATGTTGTAGTCCGCAAGTAACAACCAACATGAAAATGTTAATAATAAGGACTTGGAAGAGAATCAAGTGTTCAGTGAACAACCTGTAGAGTCACTGGTTATGACCCTGCAAGTCCATGAACCAAACTTATCCTTTCGTTTAGTCCACCCAAATGTTGTTAATCCTATATAATATGGAAACCTTATTCCGGAGCTCCTTAAGAAAGTGCTTATCTTTATTACACTTGCTAAAACCTCTTCCAATGTTGATCAGATAGCGAATAGGGTGGCAAAGAGGAAGCTCAAGGTGTATGATGGAAAAATAGACTAGCTGGAATTGAAGCAATGGATTAAGAACATGGAGAAGATCTTTACAGTATTTGAGGTTCTTCAAGACAAAATGGTGAACATAAGTACATTTTACCTATCTAGAGAAACTTATATTTGGTGGAATACAACAAAAGATAACTGTGAAGGCCCTAAGTTCTCTTAGGGTAAATTCATAGAGGAATTAACAGCTAATTTTTACCTAGTTTCACTACGACACTAGAAAGAAAGAGAGCTTTTAGAGTTAAGGATGACCTATAACATGATGATGATATAGTATTATGCTACCAAGTCAATGAGTCGCCCTACTCCTAATTTTGTTGCTAATGAGAAAGTGAAGATGTAAAGGTCTTAGGAGGGTCTACCTTCCATATTAGATTCTAATTCGTTAGGTAACTGATTATGACTTCTTAAGAAATGTATGAGTGAGCAGTAGAGGTTGAGCGAGAGAAAAATGAATTAAAAGTGCTTCATCTAGGGAAGCTACAAGGAAGTCCAATAACCCAGGTAACATTTGTGAGAGCATGGTACCAACAAGACCTAATTCGGGACAAACTAAGAATTGTGCGGTAACTCTCAAAACATACGAAAAATGTGAGAGAACCAATCACGCCACATCATATTACAGAATAAAAACTACCAAGTGTACATTGTGTGTGGGCAATGAGCACTTAGTTTACAATTGTCTGACAAGAAAGAAAGTTATGAAAAAAGGAACTATTGGGTTGCTACCCAACCCACACGGCTCTGATGCAACCAACCCTACCAACGTAGGGCATGCTAATGTGATGAACAAGAAGGAAGCTCATGCAAGTGGTACGGTAGTTGCTGGAACCGTCTTTTTAGATTCCAAGCCATTGTATATAGTATTTGATTCAGGAGCCAGTTATCATTTATATCAGCTCAAGCAGCCTCCTAATTAAACTTAGGCTCTCACAAAGCCTCAACTAAGCACCAAATGAATTACCTAATGAGTGACTAGTTTAGTGCTCGATCATTTACAAGGATGTTGCTATCACCCTGCCAAGAGGGGGTTTTCGTGGGAATGTAATCTAGGTTGACTTGTAAGAATTTAATTTAATGTTAGAAATGGACTAGTTATCAATATACAAAGCTATAATTAGTTGTGAAAGGCAAAAGATTATGACATGATACCAGTGATGAAAGAAGGATCACTTTTAAGGAGGATAAGTAAAAGACAAAAGCAAAGTGATAACCCTTGTAAAAGCAATGACACTCCTAAAGTAAGGGTGCCTTGGTTATCTATGTTATGTGAAGAGCATGAAAGGCATGGAGTAAATATCTAGGGTATACTTGTAGTGAGTGAATTCCTTGACGTACTCCCCAAGGAATTGCCTAGGTTACCACCTCAAATTGAAAAAGGAATTATATAGGTTACCACCCCAAAGTGAAATAGATTGTGGGATAGAGTTGTTTCCTAGGTCACAACCTATGACTAAGGCACCCTATAGAGCCACCCTAGTAGAGTTAAAAGAATTAAAAAATTAACTACAGGACTCTTGCAAAATGCATTCAATAGGCCAACCACATGACGCTACGGGGCTCTAGTGTTGCTTGTGAAGAAGAAGGATGACACCCTGAGATTGTGCATAGATTGTAGAGAGGTCAAAAACAATCATGATTAGGAACAAGTACCCCATACTCGAAATTAATGATTTATTTGATCAACTTAAGGGGCTAGAGTGTTTTCAAAGTAGATTTAAAATTAAGGTACCATTAGCATAGAATCAAGCATGAGAATGTACCAAAAATTTCCTTTAGGAATGCGTATGGGCATTATGAATTTATTGTTATGCCCTTTGGGCTTGCCAATGCCCCTGCAACATTCATGGTTTTGATGAATCCAGTCTTCAAGGCATATCTGGACAAATTCATGGTAGTGTTTACAGATAATATCCTAATACACTCTAAGGGTAAGAAGGAGCATGCTAAGCATTTATGAGTTTTACGACAAACATTAAGACAGCATCAGTTGTATGCTAAGTAACCAAAGTGTGAGTTTTAGTTGCATAAAGTGACATTCTTAGGTAATATGGTGTCTAAAGAAGGGATTGAGATAGATCTATAGAAAATAAAAGTTACAATGCAATGGCCAAGGCCAACAACTATTACCGAAATAAGAAGTTTCATTAGCATGGCAGAGTAATGCTGAAGGTTTATGCAAAATTTGTAAAAAATAGCCCTTGCTTTGACTAGTCTGTTAAGGAGAGCAACTAATATGAGTGGCCAAATAAGTGTTAGACGATATTTGAAGAGTTGAAGAAGCAGTTGACTACAATGGTTAGGTCAATTGAAGCCTTATGAAAAGAGTTGACTTAGAGTCACGTTGAAAATATGAAGACATTATTTGTATAGAGTACCCTACAAGATATACACTGATCATAAGAGTTAAACTATATATTTACTGAAAAAGAGCTCAATTTGAGGGAAAGGAGATGGTTAGAGTTGTTAAAGGATTATGATATGCTTATTTAATACCATATAGGTAAGGCTAATGTGATCTGTTATGAGTAGGAAAATCCAGCACAGTTTAAATGTTGTAATCATCTCCTAGCCCTCTCTTATTCGAGAATTACAAACAGTTGTAACCAAGCTAGTGGTACACCATAAGAAAAAAGCCTTGGTAACAGCCATAGAAGCCAAGCCCTCTATTTTTGAAGAAACTGAAGCTGGACTACTTAATGATAATGAATTAGAGATAATACAATGGCATCGAAAAAGGCAAGTCACCTGGATTTTTAGTACATGATGATAGGACTTTGAGATTCCAACATCGCTTGTATATGCCCTAGTAATAAGGGCCAAGGAGGACAATCCTAGAGCAGAACCATGATATCACTTAATTGGTGCATCCTAGAGAATAAGGATGTATAACGACTTGGAAAAGTACTTTTGGTGGTTAAACATGAAGATAACAGTGGCAAAATTTGTGGATAAATAATGTCTCATGTGTCAAAAAGTGAAAGCTGAATATCAACATCTTGTACGCGGATTAAGGCCCCTAGAAATGCACACATGAAAGTGGGATTCCATATCTATGGCCTTCATAATGCGATTACCCATGATCCTACCAAGAAGAATGCCATCTGGACTATAATGGATCGACTCACTAACTTTACACATTTTACACCTACTAATGATAGTTGGACAGTGTATAAATTAGCTCATTTATACATAAGGGAAGTTTTGGGAGTGCATGACATACCAAAGGACATAGTCTCTATAAGAGATTATTAAATTCCATTCTTGATTTTAGGGTGCCTTACAAGGGGCATTGGGAACCAAACTAAATTTTTGTAGTTCCTATCATCCTAAGACTAATAGCCAGTCAGAAAGGATCAATTAAATCCTAAAGATATTATAAGGGCATGTATTCTAGACTTTCAAGGAAAATGGAAAGACTATTAGGTCTTTGTAGTGTTCTCTTACATTAATAGTTACCAAGTCACCATCATAATGGGCCCATTTCAGGCACTATATGAAAGGAAATGCATAACACCGTTGTGTTAGAGTAATCTGGTTAATGCACTCACTATAGGGCCTGAGGTGATAAAAGAAAAACAGTAGAGAAGATCCATATTATTCAATAGCATATGTAAACAACATAGATTAAGCAGAAACGTTATGCTAACTAAAGAAGGAGGCCTTTTGAATTTCAAGTAGGAAATAAAGTTTTCCTAAAGGTGTTGCCCACTAAGGGGGCAAAGGGATCTAACGTTAAGGGAAGACTCAACTCGAACCACATTAGGCCTTATGAAGTCAGAAAAAGTTGAACGTAGTCACTTATAGATTATTAAAACCTATAGATTTAGAGAATGTCCACAACATATTCCAAATGTCTCAACTCCAGAAGTATGTGCTTGACCCAAGCCATATAATAGAGCTTGAACCAATAGTCATTGCCCAAAACTTGGCTTACAAAGATCAACTAGTGCAAATTCTAGACCAAAGGATTAAATAACTTCGTAAAAAGACAATTCCCTTAGTAAAGGTCTTGTGGGTAAATCACACCTTGTTAGAAGCTACATGGGAAACAGAGGAGGATATAAGAAGTGGATATCCCCATCTGTTCTAAGGAAAAGTATGGATGTAATGCACTTCCAACTATGGATGTAATGCACTTGATTGTTATGAATTTCCTGCTAAAAGTGTTGTGATTATGCTGAATTTGATTACTTACTTACCATTTTAGGTAACATTTGTTAGTTATGGCGTGAGTGAGAAATTATTATTGGTTAATGTTACTAGAGCTTTGAGTAACAGAGTAGGGAATTGGAAACTGACAAACACATCCTAAAATTATGATGTAAAGGTCATGAATTGGTCGCTAATAATTTTGGATTAATTGAGTTGCGGACATGGAATTGAAAAGGGAGTCCGTGGTAGTAGAAGGAGCGAACCCCTTTCAAAGAATAATACAAAACTTGGTGAACATAGCTTGTTGATTAAATTAAAGATGTTGTTGGTGGGATGGTGTCACATGGAACCTGACAAAGCCCGTAACCACACAGGTGTTGTAGTCTAGATTAAATATCATCCTCAGCGACCAACACAATCTATTGAGTTTTGTCTAATTAGAAATGCTAAGTGAATAAATTTTGATTGGGTTGTTTTAACTATGCTAATTGGCTATTCGGGAATTCAATTGAGGTCAAGCATCTAGGAATTTGTTTTACCTAGCAAGGAGTTGTATTCTCATATTTAGAAGGCACACTTTTTAGCTTGGATTATTCAAAGCAATTATAATCTATTTTTAATTCGATCTTTTCTTTCGAAATAAATTGAATTGCCTACATTAATCCGATTTACATTCTTTCAAATGACCTCATTTTGGTCTAGGCTATGGATCTTCATTGCTAAAGTCTCTTCTCAGACTTTCTCTCAAGGATTGCTAATTCAAGTTCTATCTTGTAGGTCTAATAGTGAGTTTCTCCTTTCAATACTTCACTCAACTATCAAACGTATGTAAGCAAATCTGGCCAAACTCACTTATAACAATTCAATCACAAGATAGAATAAAACCATTCCAAGATAGATTGACCACAAGAAATAGAAATTAAGGGACTAACAACAATACTTTGGCAAACCAAATCCCCAGATTAAGTTAAACTACTAATGCATGCTCAAACTAAACAACATCCAAATCTAGTAAACAAGAGTTGAAGAAGAGATAAAGGGAAAAGAAAGCTTAGCAACTATGAAGGCTCTTCACTGATCTTCCAATCTTCAAGCATCCAAATACCAATTCCATCCTTCAAATCCTCTTGTGCTCCCAAAAAACAAACCAGGAAATTCTAATTCTTGAGAGAGATGAGTGATAGGGTGAGTGTACAATGCCTTGCTTTCAGCCGAAAAATCCC
>JACYFF010031956.1:33137589-33150171 GCA_017589665.1 Selenicereus undatus | reverse complement strand
TTCTCCACCACACAATCAAGGGAAAGTGAAGGAGCTCGTAGTTATCATCTCACCACAGACTGTGGTGAGCACCACGGTCTAACCATCGTGAGCTTTGGGCATGAGATTGTTATTCTTTCTTTGCACCACGGGCATATGGGATGGGGTTACCACTATGGTGAGATAAAATAACCACAAATTAGGGTCAACACTAGGTCAAAAGGGCCTAAAACATGCAAAATGCACCAAAAAAGCATACTCGAGCATAAAATTGGAAAAAGGGTGTAAATCATAAACATAAACACACAATCCCCAAGGAATTGCTATCAAATGACCCTAAAATGGTGCACATTCTCGGCACTTATCAAAATCCCCCACGCTTGAACAATTGCTTGTCGCCAAGCAAAGCCTAAGATTAAAAATGTGTTCATAACCTCCTCAGGAAAGACATTAGTAGTATCTATAATGTGTAAAGTCGAGCCAAAGGTGGTCAAAAAGTGCTCAAAAACATTTAACAATCAGAAAGGGAAATGAAGTTTTTTTGAAATTTCTATAAGGACCACAATGTCAAAGTTTGAATCAATCACCCTAATCATTGAATAGAATCTTATTAACACATAAAATAGTTAGAGCTAGAAAAACTGATAGACCCTTACTTTAGTAATGTGACACTCTTCACTCATGTGTTTTAAGATGTTGTAAGGATCCCTCAATTCGCATTCCAAAGACTCAAATCTACCCTAAGCTTGCTAAAACTCTCTAATTCTCCATCATTGGTATGCAATACACATTAGCCAATCTTGAAGACTTTATATGGGTTGAAACGGGGTTGTGGGTAAAGGTGAAAGGGGAAAAAATATTTTTGAGAATGTGGAGCTAAAAGCCAAAGACTAAGAGCTAAACTCTCCCAATATTCTCATCACAAACTCTCTTGAAACCAATGCTACTCAAATACACAAGCACATCCCGTTTTACGCAATCAAATGAGAAGAGCATAATTGAAATTCAAAAACAATTATAATCCAATTAAGCCGGTCTTTTTTATTCACTCCTTTAAAATAAAAATTTTAAGGCTCTTTTTTTTCTCGTCTTTGGTTTCTTCTTCTTTTTTTAACAAAGGGATTGGCTAGGGAAATAAACATCAAACTTCCTTTTTTTCAACTGTTCTCCAATCATTTTGTAACAAAACAAGGGCTAACAGTGCACCAAAGATCTCAATTTTAGAAGTTAACTCCCAACCAAAATATTAAGAAGTGAAAGTCTCTTTAGTCATGGCTTAAGGGGTTAGATATGCGTTTGGCCAAAGGGTAAGTGATGTGGAAGGACTTGGTCTAGCACCAACTTGATGAGAGATGGAATCCTCAAACTCCTATGATCATAAATAATAAGGAAACTAATCACTGCAAAGGATGCTTCTTTTGGATTTAATAAACAATCAATAAGAATTGTGGGTTTGACCCAAGGTAGGATACTAATGATAGGTAATTAATTCCCACCAAATTCTTCTCTTAAAGACTCTTAGCCACCAGAGAAGAATTCTAAAGAAAAGACTCTACTCACCACTCTTAATTAAAAAGATAAAGATGTAGAGATTTTAGTAAGAGAAGATGGTCATTCATAATTCAACCCAAGCTGAGTTTACATCGACATAATGAGGTCTATAAATACCCAAAATGGGGGGAATTAGTTGTTACAATAGTGTGGCAAATGTACTAATGGAGGGATTGCAAATTATCTTAGAAAAATAAACCAAATTACTAATATAACTACAACCAAGGTGAGATGTATTTTTCAGGATTCATCCACCATCTTCTAGGGAGCTTTTAGAAGGATCTGCTACACCAATGGAGGTTCTACCACTTGAAGTGCCTTCCTTGGTGAGTGTATAATCTCCTTATGCTAAATAATTTAAAGGATAACAATTCTACCCTCCTTAATTGACACCAAATTCCATATTGCTCCAAAATGAGAATTTTATACACACTCCATATATTTGGGCTATCTCTCCTAAATTTGAAATCCAATGTCAAATTTTAGCACAACGGACTAAAATAAACATCTTAAGGAACCATTAAAGCTTGGGCTTGCATCAATTGGTTTTTCTTAGGTGCAATCCAAACCTAACCCAAATTCAGCAAGTTTACAGAGTAAAAACTAGAATTGCTGTAACGGAGTTTTCACCACTTTAGGAAATTCAAATGCAAATGTCTACTGAAAATATTTACATGCCCCAATAGTAGACTCATTTACCCTCCCAACAAGTCATAGATCGTTACTTTTTTTAGCCCATTTGACAAAATCACTAATTGAGCTTATGGGTTGGAATTGAGTGAGAAGTGACTATTAGGATAGATGAGACCATCTTCGTGCCCCAGTGCAAGGTCAAACAAACTTGATATGTATCAACCTCCCCTATTTAAGAAGGATTTGACCTTAAATCCTTGGGCTTAAAATCTATTGACATCAACCATACATGCCTTTTGCCACCCCTGGGTTTGAAATTGCCCAAGGTACTAAGGACCCTTCTCCTCTTGAATGTGTAAGAGTTGTTGAAGATCTTGGGGAAAACATCAATGAGTAGCTCTCTTAGGTCTTATGAGCTCATATCTCGACATACTAATCACAAGATAACTCAAATGCTTTACACTTAAGAGAGGTGTCAGTCACTTGTGGTTTGATCACCCTCATCTTCTCCCAGCACCATTTTGGTTGGCAACGGGACCTTAGGGAAGAGTTCTTTTGAAATTTCATCCTTAATCTCTTAGTGAGCTATAAGGGGTAAAGGTTCCACTCCCTTACTTGTGTTTGGTTTGACCATTAGTGGGGCAATTCGAGGCTTGCTCTTACTAGTGGTACACCCTCCCCATGTTTCACTCTTGTGAGGGCTTTTCTTACTTCTCTTTCTCGGTTTAGCATTGTCGGGATCAGGTGGAGGTAAAGGAGCCAATGTGAGGCTTTTGCCAATGTTTTTGAGGGAATAAGTATTAGCATACCCATCGTAAATCACATGAGTATAACACAACCAAGCCCTACTAAGTAATAAGTGACAAACATCCATAGGAAGGACATCACACAATACTTCACCATAGGGAGGACCAATTGAGAATGAAACAAGACCTTGTCTCGAAGCGGTTATCTCATCGTTTGGACCTAACCGTTTAAGAGAGTATGGAGTAGGATGCTCCTTAGTGGGGATTTGTAACTTGTCGCTAAGTGTCTTAGAGGCTACATTGGTGCAACTTCCACCATCTATGATTAAACCACAAACCTTACCTCCAATCGTGCAATTAGAGTTGAAAATTTGTTCCCTTTGGCTATCTTGATAAGGAACCTATGTGGCATGTAGGAACCTCTTGATCAATAACAATTCTCCAACATCGGGGGTCACGAAGGTACAACCATCATTTTCGTCAACTCTTTCAATTGATTCTTCCTCAATAGTTGGAATCTCTTCTATTTCCTTGACGGTAAGGGCCTATTGGGACAATCGATTTGAAAATTCCCAAAACCTTCACACCTAACTTCCAACGTTTTAGGTGGCTTACTAGCAATTCCCTTATCCTTGTTAAGAGCTTTGACTTGTGTGGGTGGGGTTTCACTTTAAATATAAGTGGAAGGGCTTTTAGTAATGCAGGTGTGAAAGGACTTTTTATCCTTAAGTTGCTTCTCCACTTTGATCGCGTGGTGGAACACATCATTAAAGGATAACTAAGGTCATAAATCTACCTTGCCAGCAATGCTAGGAGATAACCCCTTGATGAACCTATCAATCTTGAGTTCAGGTTCTTCATCTAGGCCAACCCTCATTTGGAGTTGTTCAAACTCCCTAATTTTGTCTTATACCTTTATATTCTCTTAATTGAGAGAGGTGATCTTAAGGTAGAGTTCTTTTTTATATGCAGGGGATAGAAATCCCTTGTCTATATGCTTTTTGAGCTTGCACCAAATTTTGATTTTGGATTCGGCTTCTCTAGCCTACTCCAAGTGCTCACACCATAGTGAAGTATAGCCCTTCAACTTAAGAATGGCCAACTTGAAGGCCTCCTCATCATTATACTCCTTGAGTTCAAAGATCCTTTCAACAGGTTGAACCCAATTGAAATAGTACACAATGTCAATAGGGCCTTCTGCTTTCGGAGCCTCAACTTTGAGATCTTTAAGGTCATCTCTTGGATGGCTTCTGCTTCTAAGCCTTCCTTCCTCATCATCAAAGCTTTTACAAGATGAAGAGAACATAATGTCAATAGGGCTAAGATCATAACGTTATCAGTAAGGGTTTCAACATCCTGATTCCTTCCTTTACTCATGATCCTTATGAATTCTCACTTATTCTTGTAGCTCGAGCAAAGAAGGTATAAGATGAAGACAGGGGAGCTATATAAGTCGTGAGGGATACCATGGAAGGGAAAGATTTACCATGGATGAGGAAATGTTCACCACGATAGAGAAAAGGTTGATCATAGTCCATGGAGTCTCATCACGGGCAGAATGTTGTGGTCTCTGTCTGAGGAAGTTTTCATATTTTTTTGTGACGGCTTTTTCTTGAGCTTTTGGGTTGTGTTCGGTTTAGGAGTTATGTCTAAGTTGTTTGAGGTTCTTTATCTGCTCATAAGCGGTGATAAAGGTAGGTAAATGAAGGAAAAATTTGATGAGCCAAAGTATGGAACTTTGTGATGAAAATAAAAACTAAAGAGATGTTTGAATCTGCAAAGGTTTGGATTCAATAACCACCCAAAAGAAGCTCTAGCTTTGATACCAATTTGATGTAGAAAGAGTTGCTCTGATACCAACTTGATGACAGATGGAATCCTTAAGCTCCCAAGATCATAAACAACAAGGAAATTAATCACTCCAAAGGATGCTTCTTTTGGATTCAATAAACAATCAGTATGAATTGTAGGGTTTGACCTAAGGTAAGATACCAATGATAGATAATTACTTTCCATGAAATTCCTCACCTAAAGGCTCCTACCCACCAAAGAAGAATTCTAAGGGAAACGCTCTACTCACCACTCTTAATTAAAGAGATAAAGATGTAGAGATTATAGTGAGAAAAAACGGTCATATGCCTTTCCATTTATAATGCAACTCATGTTGAGTCTACATGGTGATAATGGGGTGTATAAATACAAAAAATGGGGGAATTAGCTGTTATAACAGTGAGACAAGCATACCAATAGAGCGATTACAAATTATGTTAGGAAAATAAACCAAATTACTTAGAGAATTACAACCAATGTGAGTTGTATTTTCTAGGATTTGTCCTTCATCTTCTATGGACATCTTGGAAGGCTTCACTCCACCAATGGAGGTGCCACCACTTGAAGTGCCTTCCTTGGTAAGTGTGTAATCACCCCATGCTTATTAATTTCAAGGATACTAGCGGTACCTTCCTCAATTAAGGCCAAATCTCATATTGCTCCAAAATTAGAATTTTGTGCACACTCCACATATTTGGGCCATTTCTCCCAACTTTGAAATCGAATGACAAATTTTAGCATAAGGCACTAAAATACACATATTAGGGAACCATTAAATTTTGGGATTGCATCAATTGGTTTTGTTAAGTGCAATCCAAACTTAACCCAAATTCAGCAAGTTTACCAGGTAAAAACCAACATTGCTGTAATGAAATTTTCACCACTTTAGGAAATTCAAACGCTAACATCTACGGACAATATTTACATATCCCAATAGTAGACTTATTTACCTTTGTATGAAGTTGGAGACTGTTAATATGTGAGCCCTTTTGCTAGGTGAAACACCATGACGAAGTGGGCGTATGTGCTGGAATTGGGTGACAAGTCACTATTGGGATATATGGGGCCATCTTCGTGCCCCGGTGCAAGGTCAAGCAGACTCGATATGTATTACTAAGTATAAAGGCTCACATCAACAAACTTGAATGAAGGCTCAAAAGGGGCTAGCAATGGGTATATCATGGACAGCAAGGGTTACTATTTGGTTTTTGGACTCATTAAATCAAAGCATGCCTCAATCATTTTGGCTAAATGCATATGCTAAATGTGATCTTGAGCGAGAGGCAAAGCAAGATCTAGAGAAATTACATCAAGGAAGAGTCACATAAGAAAAGGCATGAGACTAAAGTAGATAAATTAGTCTTTTCAAGCTCAAAGGCCTACGGTGCATGTACAAAGATCATAACTAGTTTAATAGTATTCTCTTGCCAACATTCACGAAAAAAGTGATGGGAACATCAATTTACACCTAACACATGGTCAAAACATGAATCATATTTTTCACAAACTCATTTCCAAACACTTTTATTCATAATTAAGCATATCAAAGGGTCAATCTAAACTAAAGAAGGCTACAATTTCGTCATCAGAAGATCATTTTCTTTTTTTTTCTCTCTTTTTTGTGTTTTCTAAAATACAAAGCCTTAATGAAGTGCAAAACTACCCTAAAAATCATTCTTCTAATGCACAAGAAAAAAAATACCCAAAAAAAAGAAAAATGCACAACGATGAGAATGAAGCTAAATGCACTAACAATATGCTCTAGCTATTTGGGGCTAATCCTAAACTACAAAACCAAATACAATCATGTACTATATATATATATATATATATATATATATATATATATATATATATATACATGTACATATATGTATATGTATATACACACACACATGCTCAAACCTAATGGACCAAGCATCAGACGCCTTTCACAATAGAGAACTCCTCCATACATGGACAAAGCATTGTCCTCAATGGAGCATAGATGTATAAAAGGGAATGGGAAGCACCACTAAGCATTCATGAGGGACGAGAGGATGGAGGGTGTGGGGGATGTCCTTGAGAGATATACTAATCTCTTGAACTCTTAAGACAAGCCTGAAAGTCCTGAAAATATTGGTTTTGGGAGGCAATCATCCGACGATGCTTATTGTGTCACTCTTGGACACAGTCACAAAGAAAGGAATGTTTAGTTTCAACATAAGCTCTTAAGGAGGCTTGTTCCTCGTGCATGGACCTAAGGATAGCTTGAACCTCCTCATAGTCATAGGAAGAGGGATGGAAGGAAAAACTAGGGCCACCATGGAAAGCCGGTGGGGTTGAGGAGGTGCAAGAAATATAATCTCAGCATCACCGAGTACCACGAAAGGTCAACCCAGTGAAGTAAGGTGGTCCTCTTAACATTGGGAAGCTCAAAAGCCAAATCACTATGGTATATCCAACACAAGCGCCGAGCTTCAACCTTACCAAATTTCATTTATTCAAAAAAGGCTTTATCAAGCGGCTTGGACCCTGAAACTCAACCCTTAAGGGTTGGCTCAACAACCAAAGATCGAGCAAAAGAGGCGATGAGAACCTCACTAACTATTCAACCCGCAATACTAGTAGCTGCATTGTATAATTGGCGTGTTGAGAAAGACCTAGGATTAAGTCGGTCACCATTCATCATATTAGATAAAAATTACAGCTCAAATAATCAAGTGACATTAAGGCTATCGTCTCTAGCAAAGACACCATATGAAAGCATGCATTGGGCCACCCGGATATAAGGATTCCTAATAAAATTGCCCTTACATGTACTTATATTATATCTATGATCCCCTAAAATCTAATCTCCAAAGGTATTCAAGTTAAATTCAAGAGGAACCTGATGCAAAGGCAAGTCTAAAATAGGGGAAACCAATATATAGTTAAGGGTTCAGGTTCAATTCAGAGACTTCCCTTTGCAAAAGGAATGAAAGGTACCCTTCTTGACCTCAACATGCAAGGTACTTAAAATTCAAGGGTGAGGTCCCTATATGTATTGTCCTTTATTTCAATAAATTAACCCATCCCACCAGGGCAAGCAACCCTCGAATATTATCCAACAATCCCAATTGGGCCAACAAATCCTCATCATAAAAATGGGTAGCAACAACAAGTCTACTACTCAAGCAAGTATAACATGTAATATGATTGGGAGGAGCAAACCAAGTGGGTGAGGGGCATGGCCTAGGGTCCTTCTTGTAGTGGATGCCCGGGATGTTGTTGAGGCCCGTTGTGGTGCTTGGCTTGATGTACCCTCTTTTTAGGTGCTTCTAAGCTTCTTCTTGGGTGCCATGGAAGTTCTTGAGCGAAGGCGGAGGGACAAATCCTCGACAACAGAGGATAGGTTATATAAAAGAGGGGAAAATGAAGGAATGGATGAGGTTTTATGGTAATCGAGTGTAGAAAGGATGAATGTGAGGGAAAATATGGAGGTTGAAGTAGGAGTGGACGATATGGTGAAAGGAGGTAGATGGAGTTGAACGGGTGGTTGGAGAGAGACGAAGCAGTAGAAATCTGTGTGAGAAAAAGAGAAATATGGAGAAAGAAAGAGGAAGGGGATGAAAATGGAGATATATTGTGAGAATTTGGGTGGAAAATGGTGCAAAAGTGAAAGGTTTAGGGGCTTATTAGTGGAGGTTTTAGAGAGATGAGGGAGGTAGAGAGAGAGGGAGAGACATGAAGAAGAATGAGAGGAAGAAGGGGAAA
Source organism: Selenicereus undatus (assembly GCA_017589665.1). NCBI lineage: Eukaryota > Viridiplantae > Streptophyta > Magnoliopsida > Caryophyllales > Cactaceae > Selenicereus > Selenicereus undatus. Next base: position 33,141,697 of record JACYFF010031956.1, on the reverse strand, counting down.
GAAACCATGGTCAAAAACCTTTCCCCTAGACCGTATCCACTCACCATGGACAGTGATGAGTACAACGGATTGGCCGTGGTAGGCATTGCAGGAACATGTTTTGATTTTTTTTTGGGGATAGCTACTTCACGTTCTATGATAGATACAACAATTGGACCGTGGTGATCACTGTCCCACCACTGCTAACCTTCAAGCTCTCTTTCTTTTCTTTTTTGTGTTGTTTGTTTTGTTTTTTTCCCCACACAATATTAAAACATCTTAGAGTCTATGTACATTAAGAAAGGAAAACAAGAAAATTCTTGGGTTACCTCCTAAGAAGCGCTCTTTTAAAGTCAAGAGCTCGACCTTACACCAATCATCTGGTTGAAAAGGGAACAACTGATGATGAAGGGGACGTCGCTGCTCATGGCTCACCCTTGTCACGAACTTCAAAGCCAAAATCTTGCAAAGGAATGAACCACATTAAGCAGGATTGAGGTCCTTCTTAAGCATTAAATAATGCCAAACAGCATGGTCCGCATACAAAGTTATCTTGTAGTGAGTACGATCATACGGGCCACTACTAAACTGAACCTCTATATCGAAGTCATACTTAACTCTGCTCGAAGGTGGTAAAGACATCAACACTAGCGCAAACCTACAATAATCACTCAAATATCCCTCATTAAGAGCATAGGGCTTTTCCTTGGCTGTACAAGGTGGCAAATTGGCAACCAAATCCACCTTGGCACAATCAAGTCCATAGACCTCAGTGGACTCATAATCAAACATATGAAGATCATAAGGAAACAAATCATTGGATGTCACAATCTCATCTGAAATAGCCATATCACCTCGACAACAAGCAACTAAACTGGGAGAAAAGTCTTAGTCCTTAAACAAACCAAATTCAGCTGATGCTCCCCCACTTAAATGTCAACCTGGCCCCCTTTAACATCTATCCTACAACCTATAATAGCTGAGAAATGCCTCCCAAGAATAATATGGGTGCGGGCATCTTCAGCCATATCAACAATTACAAAGTCCACAAACACATAAAGATCACCCACCTTAGTTGGAACATCCTCCGAAATACCCAAAGGGTACTTCACAGAACAGCCTAGTAATTAAAGTAAAATAGTGGTCGGTCTCAACTCCTTAGGTCAAGTTTTCTAAAAATGAAGTAGGGCATCAAAGTCATACTTGAACCAAGGACACACAAAGCACTATCACTGCTCACACATCTAATCAAGCAAGGGATAGAGAAGCTACCGGGGCCCCCAAGCTTTCTACGAAGCTTATTTAGAACCACAACACTACAATCCTTACCTAAAGCCATAGTGTCATTCCAATCAATTTTCCTCCTTTTGGACAGGATCTCTTTTAAAAATTTGGCATACAAAGGCATTTTAGACAAATTATCAATGAAAGGAATGCTCACATGCAGCTTTGTGAGCATATCAAGAAACTTCCCAAATTGGGCATCAAGGTTGGCCTTAGCAAATCTTTGTAGGAAAGGTAAAGAAGGCACGTAAGGCTTCAAGGAAGGCGGTTGAGGCTCCTTATACTTCTCACTCTCAATCTTCTCCTGGGGCTTTCTATCACTAGGCAAAGCATTATCACCCTCATTGTGGTTCTTGTTACCATCTTTCCCAACTTTGGTACCCTTGGGACCCTCGAATTACGCCCTATTTCTTAAGCAATGCAATTAGAATGATCTCTAGGGTTAGGTTAGGGCTTACTAGGAAGTCTACTGGGAGGTGTAGAGGAAGAGCTAGCTTGTTTGGAAATTTTAGCTTTCAACATCTTATTATGAGTAGTAAGTATATCAACCTTAGAGGCTATGGTTTTGTTACACTATAGGCATGCTTTCCATCATGGCCTTTAAGTTAGACTTTTAGGGAGCTTGCTAGGAAAAGGGAGGTCTTTGAAATTCGGGGGGTGGCCTAGCATTCATTTAAGGCATGTTGGGAAGGTTAGACCTATACAAGAAATTTAGATGATTTCTCCAACCCATATTGTAGGTATTGCAATAAGGGTCATTGGTCGATCTTAGGTTGTAGTTGACATAATTAAATTGGCGCTAGTATCGTGGGCCAATGGACTCCCAACTTGGTAATTTATGATAAAATGATCAACAGCACCACAAATTTCACATGGGGAAGGGGCACTTGAATTTACAGCATTAACATTCAAATAGTCAAATATTTGAGTCATAGCATCTACTTTAGCAGAAAGTAAAGTAAGTACATTAACTTTATGCCTACCTCAAACTTGTTTAGGTTAGCCTCTTTCATTGGACCATTGGAAGTTGTTGAGTGCTATCTTCTTAATCAAATTATAGGCCTCATCCTCCGTTTTGTTCATCAAAGTGCCACCCGCCACTGTAACTATAGTAGATCGCATGGGTTGAGTAACTCCATTGTAGAATTTTTACATGATCATCCATTTTTTAAGCCTATGGTGAGGGCACAAACACTACAAGTCCTTGAATCGCTCCCATCCTTCATGGAGTGTGTCGTCATCCCTTTTAGCAAAGGTAGTGATTTGGTTCCTCAAGCTTGCTGTCTTGCTAGGTCAGAAGAATTTGGCCAGGAAGGCCCTAGTGAGCTCATCCCAACCTATGATGGATCCTGATGGGAACGAATTGAGCCATGCCTGTGCCTTATCCTTTATTGAAATGGGAAATACGCGAAGGTGAATGGCATCGGTAGAGACTCTATTTAGCTTCAATGTGTTATACACTTCTAAAAAGACCAAGGGGTGAAGATTAGGGTCCCCCATTACGGCACCTCCAAACTAAGATTGTTGAATCATAGAGATGAGTGCCAGTTTGAGCTCAAAGTTATGAGCTTCCGTAGCTGGTCGAGCAATATTAGAATTGATGCATTCGACTCCCGGGGCAACAAAATCTCGGATTGTCCTTCTTCAATCTCTCATTCCATTGGCTATTGTATGTGAGGTATCACGGGCCTTGCAACTTTGCTGCTCTAGCCTTTGGTTCTTCCTCCTTAACAGGAAAGACCTTTCAATCTCGAGGCTCGATTCGTACGGAAATGGAATTCGCATGAGAGGGAAGATTCTCCTGCATGCACTGACACAAACACTAACAAAGCAATCAAAAGGTAAAAATTTAAAACAAAAGAAAAGTACTTAGTCAATTCCTTAAGATCAACTCAATACTTGACAATTTTGGCCCCTAGCAACGGCGCCAAAAAACTTGGCATAGCCCGCAAGTGCATGGGTGTTGTAGTCTAGATTAAATATCATGCTCAGGGACCAACACAATCTATCGAGTTTTTTCCTACTTAAAAAGCTAAGCAAACAAATTTTCAGTGGGTTGTTTTAACTACGCTAATTGGCTATTCGGGAATTCAATCAAAATAAAGCATCTAGGGTTCGTTTTACCTAGCAAGGAGTTAGATTCTCGGATTTAGCATGAGCTCTTTTTACTTTTTAGCTTGGATGATTTAAAGCAATTGTAATCTCATTTTAATTCGATCTTTTCTTTCAAAATAAATCGAATTGCCTACACTAATCCTATTATTATTCTTTCAAATGTCCCGGTTTTAGTCTAGGCTATAGATCTTGATTACTAAAGTCTCCTTCCAACATGAAAGTCTCTCTCTCAAGTATTACTAAGTCAAGTTTTATCTTGTAAGTCTAATAGTGAGTTTCTCCTTTCGGTACTTCACTCAACTATCTAACATATGTAAGCAAATCTGGGCAAACTTACTCACAACAATTCAATTAGAAGATAGAATAAAACCACTGCAAGATAGATTGAGCAAAGAAATAGAAATGAAGGATTCAACATCAATACCTTGGCAAACTAAGTTCCTAGATTAAATTTAACTACTCACTCGTGTTCAAACTAAACAACATCCAAGTCCAATAAACAAGAGTTCAAAAAGAGATAAAGGGAAAAGAAAGTTTGGTAACAATGTAGGCCCTTCAATGATTTTTCAATCTTTAAGCATCCAAATACCAATTTGTTCGTGCTAAAAATGTGTTATTTTTAAGGTACTTTTACATCTATTTTATGTTCGTTATAATCGTATTTTTAAGATTTTTATTTTATTTTATTTTGTTTTGTAGGTTTTGAATAAAATGAAAATAATTATGAAAA
>JACYFF010031956.1:33091145-33132589 GCA_017589665.1 Selenicereus undatus | reverse complement strand
GACTTGTTTGCAGAGGGTGTTCTCAAATATTGCAAATGCGAAAATCACCAAGATAAATGCGGAAAATAAAGTACACACAATTTTTACGTGGAAAACACCTCTAGCCTAAATGAGGTGTGAAAAACCACGACCTACCTCGTGTAGGATTTAACCACTTTCACTATCGGGCTTCAAACGTTACAAATGCAACACACCTTGTTACAACTTGCAACCACGTAACATTCTTCCCTAAGGCAGGTTACACCACGTCCAAATCTCACCAGATTGGACACGTCCGAAGTCCGCACGACTGAGGACCACTCACTCACTTTTCTGATCCAAGATCAGGGTTACAAAACACCTTACTGGGTGCTTCTGTCTTAAACAGATGTAAGGTACAATGAAGTCCTAGTATGCCAATATATTGAAAGCTCAGTTAAACACAACTTGTGTCGGTTTTCTTTTCTCAAGTGTAGCTCAAAAATTCTTCTTACTAGAAAAACCACTTTTGAAAATTTTCCTTTTTTCGTATGTTGTATGTTTCTAGTTTTTCTCTTGCTTTCTTTTCTTGTTTTTTCTTCTTGATGGGAGTGAAAAAAATTGAGATTTTATAGACAAAAATCCAATGGTCAAGACCAAGGAATCAGCTAAGTATGGAAAACGATTTTCAAGCAAAAATACTCCCTAATGGCTAGTGATAAATTTTTCCCAAAGTATAAGGGATTTATTATCTTAAGAGATAACCCTTATCTTCCCATAGCCGTGAAGAGGATTAAAAAAACCAACCAGAAATCTTCAGCTTTTGAAACTTTATCATATCCGAAAATATGGGCAAAAGGAATCTTTCAGTTTTGGCAAATCTCCTAAAAGCTATTTTCGCAAATCTCCCATAATAATTTCAAGAAATATCCTTTCCAGAAAAATAGCAATCTTGGAGTTTAAAGAAAGTATTCTGGAGATCTTGGCCAACCGAAATGAATTTTCAAAGATAACCGGGTATGGCCACTTCAGTTCAGAAACACCCTAGGCACCCTGTTTGCAGGGTTGTTCGCAACTGGTGTTCTGAAGCACTTAGCGCAAATACCGATTCAAGAGGTGTTTCAAAAGCGTTTTCAATATTGGCATATTAACAAGAGTCTAAATAAATAAAACCTATATACCCAAGACTTCTTGTTTTGAACCAGTCATCTTGTCCAAGATTTATAGAGCTGCTGTGAACATCAAGGCCACCTTGTTTGCTGAGGTTGTTCTTTGCATTGCCAGAGTTCAGGAACATGCCTTACAATCAACTGTCGAGATGACGTTCTTGACTTAATATAGAATCACCAATTGAAACCTGTTCTGAAGACTTGTTCTCACATGTAGCAAACCAGTTAATACAATAAAGATTACAAACACCAGTTAGGGCTGTTTGGAAATCGTGTTTGGAGCAACATTACTTGGACAAATTTTTACACTTGGATTTGTTATCATCAAAACTTAAATATAATAACTCAACAAATTCCCCCTTTTTGATGATGACAAACCAAGTGACTATATTGACAAAAAGGAGAGAAAAAAAATGGCATGCTTATAGGGATCCATGAAGGTACTGTAGAGGTCAACCTACCCTATCGAGTCAAGATTAAGTCCATTCGTCATACTTTGTCAATTTTGTCAATGGGTCAATTCGTTATACTATTCTTCCCCCTTTTGGCATCATGAAAAAGCAAGAACAACATAGTATAAAGCATAAGGAACAACAAGCAAAAGAGACTGCAAGTAGATATTTCATTAATAAGCAAAGCAGTACAATTGCAAAAAAAACAAAACAAAACAAAAACAAAAAACAGCCTAGACAATCAGGGAGCAGGGGGTGGTTTCGTTTGCAGAGGAGGAATGCTAGGGGCAAGGGTGGAGAGAAGAACAAGCAAGTCTTCATGGCGTTTGGCAGAGAGGGCTTGTTCCTCAGCAAAGGCAGCCTTGACGGCTGAGAGCTCATCCTTGAGGCGAGCATTGTCCTCAAGAACAACCTCAAACTTGATGGAAGGTTGCTCAGAAACAGGTGGTCGAGGTGATCGACGACCCTGTTTGGAGACTGACCCTTCGCCAATCTCATAACCACACCCTAGCGGAGTGTCAACCCCAATTTCATCAATGGATTGGGCTGCTACTCTCCGTGTCAGCACTATTCCAAGGTGCTCAAACACCCTTGTCAGCAGAAACCCATAGCCAAGATCATGGGTCCGGGTGGTGTTTTGAAATTCGCCTTATGTGGCGAATCATGAGCGCAGGGAGGTTTATTTGTTCCTCCCGATTTAGGAGGTCCACCAGGCATTGATCGAAGGCATCTGCTGAGTTGCGCCCTTGACCTTGGGGGATTATGTTCTTGATGGTGAACATAAACAGGAGTTGGTGGAGGGAGGTCATTTCACCCTTCTTAACCGAGACGGGTGTTCTCAGGCCCTGTTTCTGACTGAGGCGTTTTGACACCTCTAGGAGCCTGGCTGGTTCCAGGGCTGTTTTGTCTTCCCTCACATACACAGCAAAGCCTTGTGAAGGCACTTCCAGAATTTTCCCAAGTGTGGGCACATCAACTGTGATGCCTTGCCCACTCACTAAACTTGTCACCACCCCTTCGGTGACTCTGCAGTTGGCGTAAAACTCAGCCAACTCAGGCATAGAACACCCCAATTGGGTGTTCGCAAACAAGTCGAGCCATCCTTGGGCTCGCAACTTGGTCAGGAACACCCCCAGACCTTGTTCCTTAAAGAACCGTTCATTGATTACCTTCCCCCTGACGACATTGCGCTTAAGCAATTGCGCATGCATGTCAGACATAGGAGAGGGAGTAGCCAGTTTTGGGCGTTTTGGAGGAGGAACAGAGCTGTTAGCGGTTGATGGGGGGCTGTTCTGGGCTTTCTTGGGACGGTTGATTTTGCAGGAAAGGGCTTTACATTAGGTTTAGAGGATTTTTGAGGGGCTTGTTCTTCAAGGATATCGAAGAACACCAGTCGTCCCTGTTTGAAAGAGATGTTCTCAGAATCAGAGCTTGAGAACCCTTCGGTAAAGGACGAGGAAATCTCCTGGATGATTGGAGCAGGTGGTTTGGAGGTACAGGGAGAGGATTGAAAAGCTAATCTCGCCGATTTGCGAGAGGGCGGAGAGGATTTTGAAGACAGGGGAGCTTGAGACCTTGGTTGTGGCCTTGTTCTGCTACGCTTGGCCACGATTTTGATTCTTTTCCATTTTTCTCCGGTTTGAATGGCCGGAGTCTCCTTTTGAAGACACACTAATTCCCTCCCAACAGTGAAGGGAATAGTGTCAATCCCTAACCCGACTAAATTTAGAGACAAGCTCTTCAAGAAATTGAAAGGCTTGTATAGGAGTGGGCGAGGAGGGGCAGGGATTGAAGAAGCAAGAACCAGGTCGGTTGAGGGAGAGGGGGTGTTGGAGGCCATTGTCGCTAGGAGAGAGATTAGGGTTGAGCTTGTTCGCGGGTTCTGCTTTTGAGAGGGAGTCAGGTGAAGTGACAGTTGAGAACAGGGTAATAAAAGAGAGCCACCAAGATTTTGAAGAGACGCAAGGATTGTAACAGCGAAAAATAATAAAACCGTGTACCTTGGGAAGGAAAAACATTTAATGAAAACACATTCCCATACGCACCGAATAACCAAGAGACATACCTGTTTTTTATAGGTCGATCAAGATGCCTGCCTGTTCTTTGTCGTTTGATCTTGATTAGAGATGGCAGGGCTGTTCCAGTGATCCTTAATACATCCCCTTATGCTGCACTTTTTGTATAGATTAAAGCAAATGCACACAGTTCGAGTGTATGCACGCATAATACACAGCAGTTGCCAATAAGATTTGCACATAAGGAAGAGAACAGGGTGTAGAGGTTGTTTTTACCACGCCTAATTCATGTCTTGGAAACAGGTATCTCAAGGTGTTCTTACCAATCCTAGTTCCAATCTATTTCTCTCAAATTGATCTCTAGCTAGTGCCTTAGTGAATATATCAGCAATTTGATTTTCCGTTGAGTAAAAATTCATAGAAATTAAACCCTTTTCAACATTATCTCTCAAAAAATGATGTCGAATGTCAATATGTTTTGTCCTTTTGTGTTGACATGGGTTTTTGGCAATGTTAATAGCGCTAGTATTATCACAAAGAATAGGAATGCATCCAGTTTCAACACAAAAATCCTTAAGCTGTTGTCTTATCCACAACAGTTGAGCACAACATGAAGCTCCTGCAACATATTCAGCTTCTACTGTGGACATGGCAACTGAATGTTGCTTCTTGGTAGCCCAAGATACCAAACAAGGTCCAAGAAAATGAGCCATAACTGAGGTACTCTTTCTATCAACTAGGAAACCTGCATAGTCAGCGTCAGTATATCCAACAAGATTAAAATTGCAACCTTTAGGATACCATAGAGCTAAATCAGGTGTATGCTTTAAATATCTTAGTATCCCTTAAGATGAGTCTCTTTAGGACTAGACTGAAAACGGGCACATAAACCAACATTAAAAACAATATCCGGTCTACTAGCAGTTAGGTATAGGAGTGACCCAATCATGCCCCTATAAAGTTTCTCCTCAACTGAGGGACTCCCATCATCCATAATGAACTTGGTTGAAGGAGAAATAGGAGTGTCTATGGGTTTAGCCGACTCCATCCCAAAATGCTTAAGTCGCTCCTTGATATACTTTTGTTGATGGATCATGGTGCCGTTTGGAGTTTGCTTGATTTGTAAGCCTAAGAAAAAGTTAAGCTCACCCATCATGCTCATCTCAAACTCACTCCTCATCATATTTGAAAATTCATGGCATAAATCATGATGAGTTGCACCAAATATAATGTCATCTACATATATTTGGACAATCAATAAATGATCCCCCTTAGATTTTAGAAACAAGGTATTGTCTACCTTGCCTCTTCTAAAATCATTTTCAAGTAAAAAGCTTGACAACCGTTCATACCAAGCTCTTGGAGCTTCTTTTAAACCATAAAGTGCTTTGTCAAGTTTAAAAACATGATTTGGAAAATCACCATTTTCAAAACCAGGGGGTTGTTTGACATACACCTCTTCTTTAAGGTACCCGTTTAGGAATGCACTTTTCACATCCATTTGATATAGCTTAATTTCCATATGAGCTGCAAAGGCTATTAAGATTCGAATAGCCTCAATTCTAGCAACTGGTACAAAGGTTTCTTCATAATCAATCCCTTCTTCTTGATTGTACCCTTGAACCACCAGCCTTGCCTTGTTCCTAGTGACTGTTCCTGACTCATCTAGCTTATTTCGGAACACCCACTTGGTTCCAATAATTGTTCTCTCTGCAGGTTTAGGTACAAGGTGCCACACTTTGTTTCTTTCAAATTGATGAAGCTCTTCTTGCATAGCCGTGATCCAATCTGAATCTGCAAGAGCTTCATTCACACTTTTTGGCTCAATGTTAGAAAGAAAAGCATAGAAAGCACAAAAATTCTTAAGTTTAGATCTAGTTTGCACTCCAGTATTAATATCTGACAGGATTTGATCAAGAGGGTGCGAACTATGGTGCTTCCATGGTCTTGGCTTAATTGGATCCACAGACACATGTTCTGTTCTAACTGAAGTATGTGTAGGATCAGGCTCAAGAACACCTCCTGATCCTGTTTCTACACCTGTTTGCAAGCTGGTTCCTGAAGTATATGGTTCCGAACATGGTTCAACGGTGTTTTCCCCGGTTTGGTTCTCACCTTGTCTGCCATTTTGAGGAACAACTTTTGTACCTGTTTTCATCAGGGTGTTCTTACCTTGTTTTTCTTGGTTCAACAATTCCTTTTGGACAAGACCTAATTCAAACTCTTCATCCTGTGCATCATTCTCATTCAAAGAGTTAGATTCATCAAAAAACACATGCACACTTTCCTCAACGCACAAGGTTCTTTTGTTAAAGACTTTATATGCCTTGCTGTGAGAAGAATAACCGAGAAATATTGCCTCATCACTCCTGGGATCAAACTTTCCTAAAGCATCCTTCCCATTATTATACACAAAACACTTACAACCGAATGTTCTTAAATGCATAATGTTGGGTTTTCTGCCTTTGAAGAATTCGTATGGAGTTTTGTTCAAAATAGGTTTAATCATACATCTATTCATAATATAACAAGATGTGTTCAAAGCTTCTGCCCAAAAGTTCCTAGGAAGACCACTAGCAACAAGCATTGTCCTAGTCATGTCTTCTATGGTGCGATTTTTGCACTCAACCACCCCATTCTATTGGGGTGTTCTCGGAGCTGAGAAGTTATGATCAACACCATGTTTATTACAATAGTTTGTAAAACTTGCATTTTCAAATTCAGTACCATGATCAGACCTCAAACTAACCAATGAGTGTCCTACTCTCTTTTCAACCTTTTTGAGAAGGGCAATAAAATTCGCAAAAGTTTCATCCTTGGAGGTCAAGAACAGGGTCCAAGTAAATCGAGAGTAATCATCCACTATGACAAGCACATACCTCTTCCCTCCTCTACTTGATATCCTCATAGGACCACATAGATCAATGTGTAATAATTCAAGAGGTCGGGTAGTGCTAACACACCTTTTTGATTTAAAAGACAATCTAACTTGTTTTCCTTTTGCACAAGCTTCACATACCTTGTCGTCATTAAACTTGATGGAAGGTAGTCCAACAACCAAGTCCTTAGAAACAAGTTTGTTTAAAAGAGTAAGGCTCGCATGACCTAGTCTCTTGTGCCAAAGCATTATATCATCATTTAATGCATTTAAACAAGTCAGATTATTTTGGGGAAGAGTAGAAATACAAACTTTATAAACATTTTAACATCGCTTTCCCCTCAACACAACATTTCCTGTGTCGTCATTCACAACCAAGCAACGTGTTTTTGAAAACAGTACTAGGTTGTTCTTGTCACACAGTTGGGACACACTTAGCAAATTGTGTTTTAACCCATCAACTAAGTGCACATTATCAATTGAGTGGGAGAGAGTTTTACCAATATTACCTATACCGACAATTGTCCCAGACTTGCCGTTTCCAAATGCTACACTCCCACCATTCAAAGCTGTAAGTGAGAGAAAATTTGATCTTTCACCAGTCATATACCGTGAACACCCACTATCAACAAACCACAACTGCCTATTTTCAAGGGTGTTGGTGGGGTTGTTCGTAAGGTTGTTCTCTCTCACTTCATCGTGCAAAACAAATCACGAGTTAGTTTTGGGAACCCAGATCCACTTGGGTCCCATTCTTTTAGACATGTAAAGCTCATCTTTTCTAATCCAGATTTGTTTCACATACCTTTCATTCTTTTCATTGGTATGTTTTCTTAAAGGGCAAGTGTATCTATAATGACACGTTTTACCACAATGAAAGCAAACGATGTTTTAAGGTAATCCCACATACTTCCTATGTATTGGGTAAACGGTCCGTTTGTGCTTGTAACCAAGTCCCTTTTTGTTTCTATTGTGATGAGTGTTTAACCAATCAAGGGCTTGTGAGGATTTGTTCCAGCATTTGTTTGTGGCAAGATCAGTTTCCAATTTTTCTGTGGTAGCATTCAAGCTCTGCTTTTCATTTAGTAGGGATTTAACTACTTCTTCCACTTGAGAGAGTTTTTTCTCTACTTGAGTATAATCGCCTTCTTTTAGAAAGAGATCTTCTCTAAGCACATTAATATTCTCATGTAAACCGAGTTTCTCATTTTTAAGAATTTCATTTTCAAGCTCTAGGTCACGAACTTCTCTTTTTAGATCAGCACAGGTGTCTATCAAATTATATAGAAGTTCTTCTAAAGTAGCTTTGTTAAGACCATGTACCTTGTTCTTGAGATTTGAGAAACTAAGTATTGACTCATCATCTGAATCTGAATTACTTTGTGCCATCAGTGCTACGACCTCTTCTTCAGCTTCAGATTCTCCTTCATCCTCAGATGAATCTCCCCAAGCAGCCAACATAGCTTTCGAGAATCGCTTGCCCAGATTGTTTACAGGGTGTTTTCGACCCTGTTTTCGAGGATGTTCGGCCATCTGATCTTCTCGAAGGAGAGGACAATTTTTGACTAAGTGATCTGGTTTGCCGCACTTGAAACACCCTGTGAGCTATTCTTTTGGGTGTTTCTGGACTTACTGAAGTCTTTTCTTTTGTTGTTTTCCTTGACCTTTTTGAAGAATTTCTTGAATTTTCTGGTCATTAGGGCCATATCTTCATTTTCAAGGTCAGAGTCAGTGTCCTCATGTGCTTTCAAGGCAAGCCCACGATCCTTCTTTTGCTCCTCTCTTTGTTGTGAGTTCTTTCGGAGTTCATAGGTTTGGAGATTACCAATCAACTCGTCGAGGGTGATCTTGTTCATGTCTTTAGCCTCTTGGATGGATGTTACTTTGACCTCCCACGTACGAGGTAGAATTCTGAGGATTTTCCTCACCAACTCTTCAGTTGTGAAAGATTTTCCCAGGGATTTTAACTCATTCGTGATGTGGGTAAACCGTGTATACATATCCATCATAGTCTCACGATCACCCATATCAAACAACTCATATTGTCGCATAAGTTGCTCAATTCTAGATTGTTTAACTTGACTCGTACCTTAATGAGCAACTTGCAGGGCATTTCAGATAGCTTGGGCTGATTCACACTCAGAGATGCGAGTGTATTCATCGGGTCCTAGGCCAAAATATAGTAGCTTCTTGGCCTTGGCATTTTTCTCCATTTTCTTATAATCTTCAGCATCAAACTCTTTAGGTTATTTGGAAATCGTCTTACCATCTTCAAGAACCTTGGTGGGAACAAGGGGCCCGTTCTTGATGAGCATCCATAACTCATAATCTTCTGCCTGAATATAGTTTTCCATCCTATTCTTCCACCAACTATAATGTTGGCCGTTGAAATAGGGTGGACGAGTAATGGATTGCCCTTCAAGAATTCCTTGTGGTGTACTCATCTTCAGAATCTCTCAAGGTGTTAGCCTTTTGTGAGAGAACCCGCTCTGATACCACTTGTTGAGATCGTGAGTATTCTACCACAAAAGGGGGGTGAATTGTGGTGTCTGATTTTCGCGTTTGTGAATAGCAAACACCCTTGTGACTTGTTTGCAGAGGGTGTTCTCAAATATTGCAAATGCGAAAATCACCAAGATAAATGCGAAAAATAAAACACACACAATTTTTACGTGGAAAACACCTCTAGCCCAACTGAGGTGTGAAAAACCACGACCTACCTCGTGTAGGATTTAACCACTTTCACTATCGGGCTTTAAACGTTACAAATGCAACACACCTTGTTACAACTTGCAACCACGTAACCTTCTTCCCTAAGACAGGTTACACCACGTCCAAATCTCACCAGATTGGATACGTCCAAAGTCCACACGACTGAGGACCACTCACTCACTCTTCTGATCCAAGATCAGGGTTACAAAACACCTTACTGGGTGCTTATGTCTTAAGCAGATGTAAGGTACAATGAAGTCCTAGTATGCCAATATATTGAAAGCTCAGTTAAACACAACTTGTGTCGGTTTTCTTTTCTCAAGTGTAGCTCAAAAATTCTTCTTACTAGAAAAACCACTTTTGAAAATTTTCCTTTTTTCGTATGTTGTGTGTTTCTAGTTTTTCTCTTGCTTTCTTTTCTTGTTTTTTCTTCTTGATGGGAGTGAAAAAAACTGAGATTTTATACACAAAAATCCAACGGTCAAGACCAAGGAATCAACTAAGTATGGAAAACGATTTTCAAGCAAAAATACTCCCCAACGGCTAGTGATAAATTTTTCCCAAAGTATAAGGGATTTGTTATCTTAAGAGATAACCCTTATCTTCCCATAGCCGTGAAGAGGATTAAAAAAACCAACCAGAAATCTTCAGCTTTTGAAACTTTATCATATTCGAAAATATGGGCAAAAGGAATCTTTCAGTTTTGGCAAATCTCCTAAAAGCTATTTTCGCAAATCTCCCATAATAATTTCAAGAAATATCCTTTCCAGAAAAATAGCAATCTTGGAGTTTAAAGAAAGTATTCTGAAGATCTTGGCCAACTGAAATGAATTTTCAAAGATAACCGGGTATGGCCACTTCAGTTCAGAAACACCCTAGGCACCCTGTTTGCAGGGTTGTTCGCAACTGGTGTTCTGAAGCACTTAGCGCAAATACCGATTCAAGAGGTGTTTAAAAAGCGTTTTCAATATTGGCATATTAACAAGAGTCTAAATAAATAAAACCTATATACCCAAGACTTCTTGTTTTGAACCTGTCATCTTGTCCAAGATTTGTAGAGCTGCTGTGAACATCAAGGCCACCTTGTTTGCTGGGGTTGTTCTTTGCATTGCCAGAGTTCAGGAACATGCCTTACAATCAACTGTCGAGATGACGTTCTTGACTTAATATAGAATCACCAATTGAAACCTGTTCTGAAGACTTGTTCTCACATGTAGCAAACCAGTTAATACAATAAAGATTACAAACACCAGTTAGGGCTGTTTGGAAATCGTGTTTGGAGCAACATTACTTGGATAAATTTTTACACTTGGATTTGTTATCATCAAAACTTAGATATAATAACTCAACAGTAAGGCATAGTTTGAGACCCGTATCTAACCTGGTATGATCATTCCACCCTCAATTCTTCTCTTTTTCTTTTCTTTTGTTTCTTTTTATACTTAGTTGTTGATATTTAGGACTGTAGACATACGGGTGATCAATCTTGAGAAGCAATTTGGGATACGTTGAGCCATGTGGGCTATGATCACCCTTAGTTGTGTTCTGAATACTTATTAGTTGTAGATATATAGGATTACTTTTATGTTTCCATTTGTTTGTTTCTTTTGCTAGTTTTTGTTTAATCTTTTGTTTTTGTTTCCTTTTTAGTGTCTTAGTGGGTGTGTTTTGGTTTTGTGCTTTGTTTCTTTTCTTTTGTTTTCTTTTGTTTTTATTTTGGATGATTATGTTTGGTTTGGTCTTGCTTGGTTTTGTTTTCTTTTAGGTTTTGGTTTTTATTTTTCTTTATTTAGTTATTTTACTTTTTGATTTTTGTGTTTGGGTCTTATTTTGTTTTAGTTTAGCTTATATTTTGGTTTTGGTTATGTAGTGGTTTGGATTGTTTTAGAGGGTTTTGTTTTAGTTTTTGTGAATATGTGTGTTTACTTTGGTTTTAGTTTTGATTTTGGCTTTCTTTTGTGATTTTGTTTTTCTTGGCATTTGTAAATATGTGTGTTTGGTTTTGTCTGGTTTTTGGTTTTGTTTTTGATTTTTGTTGGTGTTCTAGGTGTATATATTTCTGGGTTTACAGTTGTATAGCTGATGTACTTGCTTTTTAGTACCTTAGTTCCCACAATGAGGACATTGTGAAGTTTTGGTGTGGGGTGAGGTGCCCATTTTTGAAACTTTTTTGAGATTCTTGTTGTTTTTGGGGACTGTGTACTTTTTCTAATTAGTTTGAATTCCTTATGGTTTATTTATTAGCTTGTATGTAGATCTGTCAAAAATTGACCCGACCCGAAAACCAGACCCAAACCCGCCCGAAAATTTTGGGTTTTGAACACGATTTTCTAGACCCGAACCCGAAATAAACTGAACCCGAAAAACCCCCAAATTAGCAGGTCAAATCTGATCCAAACCCGAACCCGAACCCACCCGCTTGACTCAAACATTATATCCTTAGTTTTTTATTTTTCTCTAATTTCTCTCTTTTAAAAATAATGGTTAGTCATTTTTATTGAGTATTTTGAAAAGATATTATATAACTATTGCATCTATTTACAAATTGAACGATAATAACCTTGTTTTTTCTTCTTCATTCTCTGAAAATAAAATCGTACACAACTTTTAAATGAAAAAGTGTTTAAAATATGTGTAAAATTGCATGGAATAACTATCTAATCTTTTTAAAAAAGTTAATTTAAAAGAACACAAGTATTAAAGATGCGAAAGTCATACCATTATATAGTTAGTCAAACAAATCTGTCTAATTTTTTAAAAATTAATTAATTTGTAATAATTTAAAATTTTGATGTTATAATTGCAACATAATATCTTGTACTTCTTTTATTTAATTTTATTTGGTTTTCGTTCTGACTAGTCTTGAACTATGATATTAACAGTAAAAAAATGATTAGCCGTATTCGTATTGGGGTCGGTCCATTAATAAAGTTTTACCTGATTGGACATTGGTAGGTTAGTTAATAAAAATATTAAATTATAAAATAGATTATTAGCGGTAAAACTGCTACAACCCATTAAAATGCTCTAGACGTGCTGCTCAATAAATAGTCGACCCACTGTTAACCTTCTTTCAATGTACGGGTCGATATACCCAAAATCAAGTGGGGCTTAATTCTTTACCCGCCCATATAGGACGTTCATATATTGTAATAAAATGCTTGAATATTTTAATATTCTTTTGAGAAATTACAATTATTATGCATTTTCATTAAATAATGACAATTTTGAGTAATAAATATGCAAAATTTTTGATTTTAAAAAAAGAAAAAACAACTCACAGAAAAGGCGCTCTAAACCCGTTGGGTTGATCCGAAACCCGCAAAACCGAAATGCACCCGACCCGTATTTTACCCGAACCCGAAATACACCCGACTCGTATTTTACCCGAACACGAATGCACCCGATCTATATTTAACCCGTCCGCCCGAACTGACAGGTCTACTTGTATGTAAGCATGATGTACATGATAGGTCTCCAGCCTCAGTGTGTCATTGTAAGCCCTAATTCCAACTCCAGTTGTTCATTATAGATTGTGCAATCAAATCCTTGTTTATTCCTTCATCATTATCTTTAGGTCTTAGGTTTCCATGAATGATTCTCCCATTTGCTTGTGATACGATTACTTTGAAGAAAACAATGAATGAATATTTTGAATAAAGAAGGGAAAAGGGAAAAGGAAAAAGACGATAAAATAAAATTTGGAATGACAAGTATCCCTTTGAGGCATGCGCTACTAGGTGTTACCCTTTGAGACACGTGCTACTGGGTATTACCCTTTGAGGCAATATTACTACTGGGAAAGCTTGCTTCCAAAGTTAGTAAGATAATAATGTAGTTGTGTCAACCAAGTGGGATTGAATCTAAATCTTGTAAATCTAAGCCTTGGAATGATGATACACTTGCAAATTAGTACTGGGATGGATTCAGAATTTTGATGTCCACTGGGATGAAAAATCAGTGCTCTGATATCATTTATAAGGTAGAGGGCTTTGAAGTACACTATGTGCATATGCAGGTCAATAATTTGGTTACATGGGTGATTTAGTTGATTATAACGTGTGCATATCCTTTCCAAAATTTTGTACATATTAGCTTTGAGAAAAAATCAAAAAGATTTTTCTTTATTTCTGGAATAATTTTTGTGGGTATTTCACCTGAAAACCCTCATGAGACCTCACTCGTCCACTTGGGAGACTGAGGGGTTTAAAGGATTTGTTGCATACGCTAAATGCAACCGTGATTCCTATGACAGTGAGTTAGGATTTTCTTTTTCCTTATTTTTTCATTTTTAGTTACTTTAGTTATTTACTCGAGGATGAGCAAAATCTTGGTGTGAGGGTATTTGTCCGTGCTAAAAATGTGCTATTTTTAAGGTACTTTTACACCTGTTTTATGATCGTTATAGTCGTATTTTAAAGATTTTTATTTGATTTGATTTTGTTTTGTGGGTTTTGAATAAAATGAAAATAATTATGGAAAAATGTGAAAAAATACAAGAAAAATGTTGGATACGGGCCGACTTGACTCAACCTAATCTGGATTGCTGGGCCCAATTACTATTTCAGCACGTTGAAAATAATTAAGGAAAAAAGAAGAAAAGCATACCAGCCCAATTTGACTGGCCCAATTCCCTCCCCCTCGCGTGCGAGGCACGTGACCTGTTACTCCCCAGCCTGGTACGTGCCCAACGCGTGGGCCTGTCCTTATTTGTCCTCTTGCCCTCTCTCTCCTCCTCTAGTCTTCGCCCCCTAAGCCCAAAAAAGCCATAAACCCGATACCCCTTCCCCTTCCCCATTTTCAATCTCCATCATCTGTCCTCCATCTTCGACGTCCTCATCCACCGCCACACACTGCCACCCAGTGGCGGATCCAGACATTTGGGATAGGGGTGTCCATAAATTAATATCGTTACTAACATACACTATTTTTACTTTTTTTAGGTGTCCATAAATCAACATTGTTACCAAATTAATTTTTTTTATAATAGAAAAAAAAATTATAATAGAATTTTTTTTTTTGGAGGTAGGGGTGTCCATGGACACCCCTAGGCTCCACAAGGATCCGCCAATGCTGCCACCACACCACCATCCGCAATTCACGCACAGGGCGCCAGCGCAGGACACACATTGCATCATCTCCACCGTCCATGCCATGAACGAATTCAAGGCCAAGATTGAAGCAAGGCTGAGCATAAATCATCGTTAATCGGCTCCATTGAAGAAGGTTATGAAGTATTAGGTTTTAGTCTAGGTTTAGGTTTCAGTTTTTAGGTTTAATTTTAGGTTATTCTTGGTTTTAATTTCAGTAATTAGTAATTTAGGGCTTTTGTTTCGTTTCATCTAATTTTTCTTTCGAATTTTAGATCCATTCACTAGCCTCAATTTTGTATAATCTAGCTTTGTTGAGTTGATTTGAAGTAGGTCTGATGAATTTCAGCTTGTAAAGAACTATTCTAGGTTTTTGTTTGGCAAATTTCGCACTCCCTCTCCCCTACTGTGGCTTCCCCTGATGCGAGGCAGAGCAGGTTCGGTCTTACTCGGTTTGCTTTCAATTGCTGGGTTCGATTAATGGTTGAATTTGGTAGATTGATGATAATGAATCGAATCTAGCTTTGAATCCCCCCTCCCCTGCTGCTCAGTTCCATGTCCTGCTCTTGGGTTGTTTAATTTCGGTTATGGTCTGACTTAGGTAATGTTCATTTCAATTCAAGGTATGTAATGCCTGAGATTCTATTGTTGGTTTTTCTAGTTTGGTTTGAATTTGTCTACAGCTAGGATTGTTGTTCTGTGATTGTTGCTAGTTAGGGATAATGCCGGCTTGATGCGTTTTCTCTGTTTTGGCCTTGGTTTGGTTGATAAACAGTGACCTGTTTTAGGATAGAATAGGGATGCATTTTCCTACTCAGGTTTTGTTTTGGTGTGGTTGCTGGGATGTCGATGTTAAGGTCTAAATGGTTAGCTTGAATGCGTTGAATGATGCAGATTAAATTAGCTCCCATTGAATGCTTAAATTGCGTATTGGTTTAAGGTGTTGGCTGCTTGATAAAAGGTGTTGATTAATTTTAGACTCTGAGTTTAGCTTTAGTGCAATGATGTTGAATGTGTAAACTCATTTGTAGGGTTTGGTTTAATTGCCCAGGTTTAGGTCATTTAGGTTGCCTAAGTTTATTAGAATGTTTAGTCGAATACATTGCCGAATGTTCAGTTAAATTAGGACATTAGTTCGCTTTGAAAGGTTTAATTTAGTCCAGTGTAGTTAACTAGTTAATCCACCCTTTAGTCACCTTAATCTCTTCCATTGCCCCCGATGACACGACCCTCAAGTACTACAGCGAAAGTTGTACGCTTGCGGCTCTTCTGTTTATCACTTAAAATATCCCAACAAGTTTTTGAACAATTCCTTCCTTCAAATCTTCTTCTGCTCCAAAAAATTTAGAAACTTCTAACTCTTGAGAGAGATGAGTGATATGGTGAGTGTAGAATGCCCCTACTTTCAGCCCAAAAAACACCTTCAAATACACGAACTTAAGCCTTCTCAGCCACACAATCAAAGGAAAGTGAAGAGGCTTGCATTGGCCATGAGATTATCATTCTTTCTTTGCTGCACGAGCATATGGGATAGGGGTGCCACCACGGTGAGCTAAACTATGCCCAAATGGGGTCAATATCGAGCCAAAGAGGTTTAAAACCTACAAAATGCACCAAAGAAGCATACCCAATCATAAAATAGAAAAAAGGGGTGTTAATCATTAACTTAAACACACAATTTCCTGAGAAATACTATCAAATGACCCTAAAATAGTGCACATTCTCAGCACTTATCAGAACCACATGGTACACAAGTTAGTGATCAAAGCGTAGGGCTATAGAAATTGGTTTGCCTGTAGTACAGACAATGGGGGGAATTTTCTATGGCCATTAATGTAACAAAATGCTCGACTATGAGAAGGATGAAGAACTAGACTTCTAGCAAAAAGTAAAAGTTGGATATAGGGAGAGGTTAAAAATTCGTTTAGTTCTTGGGAAGAGTTTGATAATATGGAATGGCATTGTTATCTTTTAGTGTGTGAGTACTAGAAATTGAGTACAGTTCATAAACCTTTTAAATTCTATTATTCCACAATATCATAATTACTAACTTCCTAACCCTTGAAGGTTGCGTGGGGCCAAGTAATTGAGTGAGAAGAGTTCTTATTATTATAGAAGCATGGAAAGTCTAGAGGAGCTAAACTAATGGATACGTTTCCTTTCTCTTGAATTGGTGCTATAAAAGTCAAATACCTCAACATTAGTATTAATAGCACTAACAAATGCATTAACAATTGGTTGTCCATCATTTAGAATCACTAAGACGGGGTGTGCATAAGCAACTGCGTTGGTTCTTGGATTTGTAAAAAGCCATGAAATTAAACAACTTGGTAATCAGACTCTCAAGTATTATTAAGCTAAGGACTTTTAATAATTATATGGTCCCTCTTGAACAGAAGTTAGGGTCTTTCCAACCGTCATTTCAGCTAAGATAAAGTTCATGGTTAAGGGAAAGCATCTTACAAGGTATGTTAATCGCCTATACCTTTAAAACGATTCGCCCTTTTTATTCAAAATAAATTATTCAAGACAACTTTTAGCAATATTTTATTGTGTTTTACTATATAATAACTATGAGTCTGCCTAAAAGTTCACGCATATATAGATATCATAAGCAATTACATTTTAAAACTTGATCAGTGTCAACCGGCTTCGGTGGACCAGACTTCTCGATCGGTTTAGGTATGCGCATATAAAGGGATAAAACTCTCATAATCATAATTATCAATACCAATGGCTCAAGCAGATAATAATAAATGTAGCAATAGATTTAACCATTCTTCTTATTCCTCAGTTTTCGAAAAAAAAAAAAAATTGAAACGCGAGTGATCATCAAATTTTGTAAAGTACTTTCACTGTGTAGGGGTAGATGTACTGGGCAGTTGCTAATTTTATCCATTTTTTTTCTTAGGTAAGGTGCCCAATGCGAGTAAAGTAGAAGAGAACATGAAGTGGCTTACAAGTATGAATAATGTTTGGGTGTCGAAAATCATAGAGGCTCACAGTGGTCATCTAGTTAATGTTCAAGTCATCGACTCTACTTAAGTAGTGATAATGTCAAGACACATTTTGTATAGAGACTATAACTGATAAATTAGTATGGACTCTAAGGATTGACTTTAGTATTTGCGTTGGAGTTATTTATGCTCTTATGTTAAAAAATATGTTTGGCAGGATTATGGCGTTGTCATTGGATGTTAGATTTGTTGAGTTTTCTAGTCCCTTAGAGGGACAGCGTTAACATTTCAAACCCTTGCTTAGCTAGGTTATCAAAACTAATTTAGTAGTTAGGAGGTTTGGGGTGTTACTCACAGCCTTAGCGATGTCATCCTACCTCTGGTAGCTTGTCAGTGAACCAAATGCATATGTAGCACCCATCTGATCTCTAATGAATTCAAAACTAGCATATACAAACCCTCATTACGTTGTTGTGCCACTGCTCGGTGCCTTCGTCATCTCTCTTCTAGGTATACATCTGTCACCGGAATACAATAGGCCCCACACTGGCGGTTTCCGCCATTGCTAAAGACGGCCAAGCCAAATTCGTCACTTCTAGAGACTGCAAGTCAAATTTTTCTATTTATTTGTAAAATTAAATCTAGCATGTTCAAAATGATAGGTTAATTCAACACATAGACTTTTTCTGAAGTTACAGATGTGTTTATGATATTTTTCTGAATTTGGAGTTGCGCTTGCCTACAATTAAATCTGCACTCATATTTTACCTTGAATTTACAAATTAGCATTGAGCGTTCATAGTTATTTGTGTGGAATATCTAAAGACAAAATGTCATAATTACTTATGTATAATGTCCATGGATAATGACGTTGCTTGAATTGCTACGAAATTGTACTTACTTTATATAACATTGCTTTTGGAGGTTATTATAATACGAAAGCAAATCATGCAGAGGGTGAACAACATCAAATGCAAGAAAAATACAAAACATCTATGCATGTTATCAAAGAGTAGTTGCCCTTTTGTAAGGAGGAGTTGAAACCAAAAGAAGAATTAATTATTACTTGTCTAATGATGGGGCACATGAGGGCACATGGGGGCGCATGAGGGCTTATAATGGATATATAGGATAGTGCTTTCTTGCAAGCTTCTAGAGGTAACTTTTCATATGTGGTGCATAAGATATTCTATCTGTATTGGTATTTGGATTTGGAGTTCGATTAAAGTATGCTTGTATTAACTTTAGGATTGGAGTTCAGAAAAAATTGTATCTGTGATATGGAGTTTGGTTAATTTATGCTTGTATTTTAATTGTATTGGTTTTTCGTTTTTGTGGCTAAACATTTAAAGAAGGTTTGTGAAGATGCATTCGTGGTACTATTTGTGACATTACCATTCATCTTTTATAGCAATATTGGACACAGGAATAGTATTCACAGTTGAAAATATGATGTTCAATGCTTACATGTAGCCTGTATAGGATTTCAAACACACATCCTTTGTGGAAATGCACAAATGCTCTACCACTTGAGCTAATAGGCTTGAGTAATAATAATAGCAAGTCACGTAAATAATTGTCTTCACCAAGTAACAACAATCAAAAGCTGCTTAGCACCAAATTTTAGTTTACATTCTAATGACCTTGATGTAAAACCCTAAGCTTGTAATATATGTTGATTCAAATAATAAAGGAAAATTGTGTTTTCTTTCATCGACCGTGATTCAAATGATAAAGGATACCCATGGCTAATACAATTGTGTTATATTTCATTTAGAACTCTTAATCATGGGCTATTCTTTTAAAATGGTCCTAGTGTACTCCCAAAATTCAATTTAGGACTTAGGATTGCCTCATCTAATGGCAAAAACAGAACAAAGTTTGTATTCCCAAAGACAACCAATCCCCAATGACACAACATAAACACTTTCAAATCTGTATGCTTCATATGTATTCCTAGGGAAAGAAATACAATTGCTCACAAATTGACAACACTTGTACATATTAGGTTTTAAAAAAAAATAGTGACCAAACTAAAATGGAGGCCCATATCCAAGAAGCAATTTCTTCCTTCACAAATAGGAAATTTAGCAAGAAGACATAGCAACAATTCAACAAGAAGAGAAATAGAAAGATTAAAAATTCAAATAAAGGGAGATAAAGAGTGATCTATACGATGGAATCACACACCTTAATCCTAATTTGATAACTTAGGGTTTTTAGTAGGTGTAGGAAACAATTAGGACTAACCTGGATGCGGAAGTATACTGTCGACAATAGTCCACAATAAGAATACCAATTGATGAGCAATAATTAATCCCAGCGGCTACTAGAGTCGCTTTATGACGTCCACGTTCTAAACCCGATTACTCCGCGGCGATGGTAGAGTAATTATGAGGAGAGAGAGAAAATAATATTTCTGTATCTTTCAGTGTGTTTAAGCTGACCCTCCCAAACCTCCTTATATAGGTATTGGGGGGTTAGCAATTAGGGTTTAAGGAGGCCTCTTAGTGGCCGTCGGGCCTCAACTAATGGGCTCGGCCTACAGCTCCCACTCGGCCACAAAAGGCCGTTACAACACATGATCCCTAGGAATCATATCTCCTCACATTCCATACTGGGAATAGAACGTGCGACCGAAGATAACAAATAATGTTATATTAAGTCACCATCCAACTAACATAACATCTTCACGAAATACGATACCCCAAAAATATCCCAAGACATCACCAGTGGCATCTTTAGTCCCTTATGCCTGATATATTATATGATTATGTTCTCAACATAATCGCCCGGGCTTGATATGGTGATGGTGGATAGATTTTCCTTAAACACTTATGAAATCTCATCTTAACTTAATTGCTTTCCTAATGTGTTTCCGCTGAACCGTATACATCGTGGCTCTTGAGAATCACATTAAAGTAGCATCATTAAGCTTCGACTTAATATCATAGCTTTAAGTCAAAGGGTCATCGTCCATAGGGTCACACAGTGACAAGTGACAGGGAATTCAATCGTCACCCCACATATGGGTCGTCTTACAAGCACACACAGTATGAGATGTGTGTCACGGCATAGCTCCCACTTAGCTGGGTTCGTCACTCTTTATGCCATGCGAATCGTCAGTCTAGATTTTTACTCAAAAATCTAACCTGAGCCACTAGATCAACATACTGAATGTTTGACCTTGGCACTCAAGATTCGGCTTTTAGGGCTTCAATATGAAAACGTATCTCATATTCGACTCCTTTGAGTCTCATCTTAGTCTTACTAAGGCGACTATTCCTCATTCATACACCTTCAGTATGAGTTATCGATATTGCACACCTAGTGCCAATATGATTACGTCTCATCCTGCCCGCTACTCAAGCGTCAGGGTGATTGCCTGTGTGACTAGGCCAATCAGAAGCCTGTGACTTTTCAACATGTCTAACAAATAAATTATAAAACATTTAGGAAAAGAACACTTTTAATCTTTATTTCATAAATGCCTTTTACATGAAGAACGTATCTATCATACATAACAAGATTCCATCCAAGACTAAACCCTGCGAAGTCCTAGACTCAACAAATGTGCTTTGAAAGCATCTCTAGGAATTGGCTTAGTTAATGGATCGGCGATCATCTTGTTAGTGGGTATATACTTGATGGCAACTTCCTTCATCTTTACAGCATCTCGCACGAAGTGATAACGCCTCTTGATGTGCTTGGTCTTCCGATGAAACTTCGGATCCTTGGCAAATTGGATGGCAGCTGTGTTGTCATATAACATCTCTACAGGATCATCGGTTCTTGGAGTGAGATTAAGATCCTGGAGGAAGCTCCTAAGCCATATTGCCTCCTGCATGGCTAGGCTGCATGCGACATATTCTGCTTCCATGGTCGACAGAGCTATGCAGTCTTGCTTCTTACTGCACCATGATATGGCCCCCCCACCCAGGGTGAACACATATCCTGAGGTTGACCTGGACTCGTTCGGGTCACCACCCCAATCAGCATCTGAGTATCCTCTCAATTTAAGATCCCCGCCCTGAAAGCATAGGACCAAGTCGGTTGTACCACGAAGGTAGCGCATGACTTTCTTAACAGCTTGCCAATGAGCCTGTCCAGGATTGCTTTGGTAACGACTTACCAGACCAACCGTAAAGCAAATGTCCGGCCGTGTACATAACATGGCGTACATTAGGCTTCCTACGGCACTAGCGTAGGGGACATTACTCATAGCATCTTTCTCTTTGTCCGTTTTTGGGCATTGGTCAAGGCTCAAGGTTAAACCCTTCTCAACTGGAGTGTCTACGGGTTTGGAATAATGCATGCGGAATCATTCCAAGACCTTTTTGATATATGCCTCTTGGCTCATACCTAATAGTTTCTTGGGACGATTCCTTACTATTTCCACACCTAGGACATACCTGGCTTCACCCATATCCTTCATCTCAAAGACGGAGGATAGCCACCTTTTAGTAGCTTCGATCATCGCCAAATTATTCCCAGCCAATAGTATGTCATCAACATATAAGATGAGAAACATAATCCCTCTGGTTGATCTTTTGACATACACACAATGGTCCTCTGAAACCATGGATAAGCTAAAAGAGGTTATGGCTTCATGGAATCTTAAGTACCAAGACATGGAGGACTGCTTAAGACCATATATGGACCTTTTAAGACGACACACTTTGTCTTCTTGCCCCTTTGATACAAAACCAAAGGGTTGGTTCATGTAGATCTCTTCCTCAAGGCTGCCATTGAGGAAAGCAGTTTTTACGTCCATTTGAAACAACTCTAAGTCCAAATGGGCAACCAAGGCTAGGAGTAGGCGAATAGAGGCAAATCTCACCACAGGAGAAAATGTCTCTTCAAAATCTACACCCTCAATTTGCGTAAATCCTTTCGCCACTAAACGGGCTTTGAACTTGTCGATCAATCCATCTGCCCGACGTTTTATCTTGAAAACCCACTTTTTTCCAATAGACTTACATTGGGGTGGAAGATCAACAAGTTCCCAAACCTTGTTTCTTGCCATCGAGTCCATCTCATCCCTCATGGCATCCATCCACTCTTTGTGGCTTGGTGATTCAATTGCTTCTTGGTAAGAGGTAGGCTCCTCGACTTCCAAGGGAGTACATAGGAATATTTCCCCTTCGATTTGAAAATATTGTCGAGGAATTCTTCCACGTTCACTCCTTCGGAGCCTAGGGCCTTCATTGTTCATCTGCCCGGTTGAAGTGTCCCTCCCCCTATCTCTAAGGGGTGTGGGACTCTGAACATATGGAAAGTTACTCCCACTATCCCTCTGGGGCGTGGGATCCTGAACATGCGAACTTACTACATGTTCGACAACTGGAGATTGAGGACGGACCTCACTCGCAAGTTGACTTTCCTCATGTACAGTAGATTGAGGACGAATCTCAATTTCCTGGTCAGGCAGGTCTCCCCCATTCCCTCTAGATAGGGGAGGCATACCATCTTTGGTGACTTGGTTAGAATCCAAATTCTCCCCCTCACCGAATGATGATTGGATTTCTGGCTGTAGCTCAAATAGTTCGACATCCCTTTTGACTTCACCAATGGTCGGGAACTCATCATCGAGAAAATCGACGTTGCGAGAGTCTATTTCTGTCATGCCACCATTTGGATGTTCTCCGTACATCACATATCCTTTTGATTGTGCGGGGTACCTAATGAACACCATTTTGGTGGCTCTTGGACCAAGTTTCCCATGTTTATGGGTTGGGTTGTGCACATAGCCGACCGAACCCCATGGGCGTAGATGGTCCAAGGAAGGTTTCTTACCAAACCATAACTCATATGGTGTGGCAGGTACACTCTTGCTTGGAACACGATTGAGTATATATGCTGCCGTAAGCAGCGCATCCTCCCAAAAACTGATTGGGAGGCTAGCATGTGCCATCATTGACCTGACCATGTCAAGTAATGTACGATTCCTACGTTCCGCAACACCGTTTTGTTGTGGAGTGCGTGGAATCGTTAACTGCCTTTGTATACCTTTTTCCTCACAGAACTCTTTGAACATATCAGAGAGGTATTCACGACCTCGATCAGTTCGAAGGATCTTAACCCTTCATTCCAATTGAGTCTCTACTTCGGCTACGAAGCGTTTGAATATATCAAGTGCCTCGTAGCGGTGAGATAACAGGTACACATACCCATATCGTGAATAATCGTCTATGAGGGTAATGAAATAGATAGCCCCATGTCGTGCTTTAACGTTCATGGGTCCGCATATGTCTGAGTGGATTAATTCTAAGGGACTAGATGCTCTCATGGATTTACCAAAAGGCTTCATAGTTGCCTTTCCAGCTAAACATGACTCACACCTAGGTAACTTAACCCTAGTGAGTCGGTCTAGGAGACCTTCTTTAGCTAGCCTATTTATTCTATCTTGACCTACATGGCCAAGTCTAGCATGCCACTTAACAGATTCAGAATTAGAGTCGAAATAAGAAACATAAGCAGAGGATATATTATTGTAGTTATCATCCAAATCCAAAACAATGAAATCTCCTTTCAAAGTTGCTTGGCCAAACAAATTGCCATTATAGAACAAATCTAAACCGTCTGGACGAAAACCAAAAACAAAACCTAATCTAACTAAAGAAACCTAATCTAACTAAATGATTTTACTTCTCCAATTTATTGTTTCTTCTCTTTGTAATTCTAAAGTAAATCAAATTTAATAAATAAAATTCTGAAAAAGTACTGAATATTTCTCATAAATATTCTCAATTTAATTCTGGAAATAAAACAGTAAGTAGCTATCCTATATAATCTAGAAAAATAAAAACAGAATAATAACACAATATTCAACTAAAAATTAAATCAGAAAATAACAAACAGAAAATTAATATAAAAAAAATCACACACAGTAACCTAAACTAATATTATTAAATTTTATAATTTTATACCTCCAGAAATATAATTAATTAATTTCAGAAAAATTAAAACAGCAAATTAGCTCCAAAAAATGAAGCAGAAAATAAAATCAGAAATTGGGGAAAAAAATAAATTGCACTAATATAAATACGAAATTAAATAAAAAAATTCCCCAAATTTAAGGATATAATTTTCTGGGATTAATAAAACCTAAAAACCACGAAATAGAAATTAAAAACATAATTTTCAGATTTATTGAACTAAAAACCTGCACATATCCAATTCATGAAATAATTCTGAAAAATTATCAAATAAATTCCAAAACTTCCAAAATTGAATAGAGGCATATGAGGACACCATATAAACCCTAGTACGGATTAAAACTTGAAAAAATACGACAAGAACTATTTTTAGCCTAATTTCTAACAAACCGGTAATTAAACAACAAACAGAATATAAATTGAATCTGAAAATTATAATTACACTAAAAATCAAAATCTAACTAATCTAATATTACCAAGACACTCCTAAAAGACTCTCTTTTGGGGTGGGGGTAAATGAATTTTATATTAAAGCTAATAATTGAAGAATAAAAATTGACAAATTAAACAAATTAACTAAAGAGCAACAAATAATTATCAAAGATACCAAATTTATGAAAAACACTTAGCATAATCTACATCCACCATGCAAAATAATATTTATCATCAACATACAAGTCAATTTTATCCATGAGTTAGACTGTAGAAGACACCCACCAGTGAATCTTTCCCGTTTTTCCTTATATTAAAGTTTATTTAGGTCCAACCCTAATATAAACCCTACTAATTTTGATAACTCTCACACCAGTGCAAGAATTTAATCAAACTAGAGCACTACGTATTAGAAAAACATCATCTAACGCCTTGTAACAAATTTACCAGCAAAATGATGTAACAAATATCTATAACGATTACCTAATTAAAAGAGATGGGTTTGAGCAATCCATGATTAATTAGGGTGATACTAATACCTAAAAGACTATAACTTTTACGTATTAAAACCTTTTAAACTATCATATGAATTCGTATTAAGCTAACTAGCATGCATTCTAATTAATATAACACGAATATCATGAACAATAAATACTAATCGCTATAGAATCATGAATAAAAATCAACTAGACAATAAAGCATGAAACTTGTTTTAAAATAATTAATTTAGCATGGTTTCAAATAGATTATACTATTACAAGGAAATTAATCACTCATATTAAAAATAAAAGTACCAAATTCACCCACATACTCCATGTTTAATAATAAACTAAACATAAAAAAAAGAAACAAAAAAAATATAAAATCAAAGTAGGAAGAAAAAAGAGCCGTGAGTGATGGTGAGGAGGATTGATGAAGGACGTGATGATGGAGCGTGAGTTGATGGAGAAGGGATGCCGTGATATTATGGAGAAGGGTTGAGGGTTTGATGAGATAGTGATCGTGTGTTCTAGGTGATGAAGGATGTTGTGGAGTTGCGTGGAATGTAAAGATGTTGAGGGGGGGGGGGGGAAGGCCGTGGAGATTGGTGATGATGATGGATGGCGTGGGGTTGGTTTTATGGTGTGAGAAAAGGAGTTGTTGTGGGATTGAGAGGGTAGGCGTGGGGTTCCGTTGATTGAAGATGTGAAGCATGATTTTATGGTGGGGAAGGTAGCTAGGGTTTTTTTTCTTAGGCTCCTTCTCCCCCAATTCTTCTAGCTACTCTCCAACTCTTGTAATCCTAACCCAAATAAATAATTATAAAAATAATATTTTTCATAAATTGTTATTTTTGGACCATCTTGATAGCCAAGCGTGTAAAGCCCGAACTTCGACGTCCTCTCTTCTCCTCTTTATTTTTTTAATGCTAAACCTGAAAAATATATAAAATAAATTAAATTAGACGAAATAATATATATAATATAATCGAAATAATTATTAAAACAATGCATGATTTTTGGCTTAACTATTCAACATAACATGAATGATGGGATCGACCTCAGGGTCAAGTTGGGTCTATAGTCAATATACTTGTGTATTGTGGAGTGCGAGTTAGCACATGGTATGATTAAGTCAATGGTATTGAGGTTGAACTATTATGAAAGTTGGTCTTGAAGTGCTTCAGTTTAATAGATTTTGTGATTGTGAACATGAGTTGCAAGATTAAATGGTTTCAGTAAGCCTTGTCCTTATCAGGACGGCGGTAGCGCCTTCTATTATTAAGTCTTCCCACTGCAGTTTTTCGTATAGCATGTCATTAGTATTTTGGGGGTGTTACATACCTAGAAACTGAAAATGAACTAATGAGTTGGTTTTGGGAGGATTAAGTGGTTAACTCCTTATTTAGGGATACTATCGGCCTAACGACCTTTCCTAACCCTACTTGGTCCTTCTTAAGGGCCCCAAGTCATTATTGACTTAGGGGGACCTAGTTTATGATCGAAGGTCAGTATTGGGCCAACTTGGCTCATGACCCTCATTAGTGAGAGTAGGCCCAAGCTCGGGAGTTCCTCCACACCAGCCCATAAATTGATGTGGCAGCGGAGAATTGAAGGCAACTAGGTTTTTTGGGTTTAATTTCTAGTTTAATTTTGGGTAGATTTTAGGTTTTAATTTGGGGTTTTATTTCAGATTTCATCTTCCACATTCATAACTCTTGATTTTGGGTAACGATTTCATGCGGTTTAGGTTTGAATCCTTTAAATTTCCTATTGGAATTAAATCTTTTTGAGTTTAAATTAGTGATTTCTGGCTTTGAATTCATTCGCAGGTGGTTCAATATTGCTAGTCGTGTTCTTCCAGTTCCCCTTTTTTTGTTGGAACATGAGCCATTTCAATGGTGATTCCTCCATTTTTTGTGAGGTTTGCTGTTCGATTATGGCTTTGTTTTGGGTTGATTTCAAATCCCCCAACCCTGTTCTTCCTTCTCTATTTCTCTTTGATTGGAGTTGTCGATTCAATCTTCCATTAATGGAGGTAGCTTAATGTTAGGCTAAGTGAACAACCATCATGCCTATGCCTTTGCCTTCTCAGCTTTTGGTTTTTGTTTCGATGTGGGTATGTTCCTACTGTGTTCTGGATTAGCAATTTGCCAGTGATGGAGAGGAAGAAGCTGGGCTGAGCTTTGATTGTGCATGGACACCCCTGCTTTCCATTTTCTAGGTTATGCTTTTACTTTCATCCTTCAGTCTTGGGGCATTACAATTCTTTTGTTTCATTTTTGGTAAATTGTGCTTTAGTTCTTGCCTTCATTGTTCACTCATTTTCACAGGCTAGGTTAAGATTCATACGGTTTCTATTTTGTTATTTAGTTAGATGTCATTATCTGTTTTGTTTCAATAGATTACTCTTTACATTCACTTAGTTCATATTACTTTAATTATGTGCTCATGTGCTCGGTTAAATTTGAGCTAGAAATAAAGCAAAGTATTTTGCCCATAAACTGAAAATCAGCTGGTTTTGGGAAGATTAAGTGGTTAACTCCTTATTTAGGGATACTATAGGCCCATCCACTAGGGGTGAGCGAGACTAGGTACGTGATTGGAATTTCAGGAACTGGAGCTGGACCCGGTTTGAACCGGGTCCTAAAATTTGGACCCGATCCTAGACCTGGAGAGGGCCAGGTCAAGTTCTAGGTACCCGGTTCCTAAATATTTTTTTTGTTTTCATTTTCCCCCTAATAAAATAGGAAGGGTGATGGATAGAAAGAAGTTGAGAACTCATATCTAAAGTTAAATATCTAAAAACCAAATTATAAGGCTAAATTAAATACGAAATGAGTAGTAAAGAAGATTCACATACTTTAAAATAAACTCAAAGAATCGGAAACAATATTAATTAGAAATCTACAAATTAAGATTACAAAATGACTGAGAGACTGAAAAATTATTTTAATTCACTTTAAATAGAGAGAGAAAAAGAGGAAAACCATCGAAATAATATAAAAACAAATATGTACTAAGCAACGACGCTCCTGAGGAGAACAGTTAAAGCTTGAAGGAAGAAATCCATAGAGGTCGAGATACATAAAGAGTAATTTGGGAATAAATTGAAAGGAAAAAAGAAAAAAGGTTAAATTGGGGTAGTTTGAGGTTGGGTCTTGGTACAAAAGATACATCACTTTAGAAAAATGTTTTACTTTTTATGTTTTTTTCATCAAAATTCTTTAAATTTTAACCGGATACTAGGTACTATGTCCGGATCCAAATTTTCAAGACCCGGTTATGAACAGGTCCTAAATTTTGAAACCGGTCCCAGAACCGGTCTAACTGGGCCCGAGTCCAAACCGGTTCTAGGTCTGAAATTGGGTACCCGTTTTGTTCTCACCCCCTACCAAACACCTTTCTTAACCCTACTTGGACTTTCTTAAGGGCCCCAAGTCAATAGTGACCTAGGGGGACCTAGTTCATGACGTAGGGTCAATATTAGGCCAACTTAGTTCATAACCCTCACTAGTGAGAGTAGGGCCAAGCGCGGGAGCTACTTCACATCAGCCCATAAATTGAAGCGACAATGGAGAATCGAAGGCAACTAGGGTTTTTAGGGTTTAATTTCTTGGGTTTAATTTCTTGTTTGATTTAGGTAGATTTTAGGTTTTAATTTGGGGTTTTATTTCAGATTTCATCTTCCCTGTTTATCATGCTTTTCAAATATGATTTTAGGTACTGATTTCATGTAGTTTAGGGTTGAATAGTTCAAATTTCTTGTTGGAATTGAATGTTTCTGAGTTAAAATTTGTGATTGTGGGTTTGAATTCATTCGTAGTTGGTTCAATATTGCTGGTCATGTTCTTCCTCTTCCCTTGTTTTTTTGTTAGAACTTGAGGCATTTCAATGGTGGTTCCTCCATTTTTTGTGAGGTTTGCAGCTCAATTGTGGCTTTGTTTTGGGTTGATTTTGAATCCCCCACCCCTGTTCATCCTTGTCTGTTTTTCTTTGATTGGAGTTGTCAATTCAATCTTCTATTAATGGAGGTAGCTCGATGCTAGGTTAAGTGAACAACTAGGATGCCCATTGCTTTGTCTTCTTAGCTTTCAGTTTTGGTTTTGGTGTGGGTAAATTCCTGCTGTGTTCTAGATCAGCAGTTTGCCATTGATGGAAAGGAAGACGTTGGGGTGAGCTTGATTATGGAAGGGGACCCCTGTTTTCCATTTTCTAGGTTATGCTTTTACTTTCTCTCCTTTAGTCTTTGGGCATTCTAGTTCTTTTTGTTTCCTTTTTCGTAAATTGTGCTTTGCTTATTGCCTTCATTATTCACTCATATTCACAGGCTAGGCTAAGGTTGATATGGTTTTTATTTTATTATTTAGTTAGATGTCATTATATGTTCTATTTGAATAGAATTCACATTCACTTAGTTCATATTAGTTTAATTATGTGCTTATTGAGGACTGATTATGAGTTTGGCTTGTTGTAATTAAGGCTCTTTAGACTTTGTTAATTATGTGAGCAATCAGTAATCATCTAGCTTAGCTCTTCTTATTCACTTTAGATTGGTTGTAGTTTCAATTAATTTTGAATGTGTTAGATTAGATTTTGTGACCTAATTTCATCTGACGTCTTTAAGGAGACGACTCTCAAGTACCACAATAAAAGTTATATTGCAGCATATAATTTTACATTGAAAATCTTGTACAATTTTTGTCATCCATGTTGGGGGGATGACGACACCAGATTAGGTCACATTTTCTTTTGTATGATCCTTTCCTATTAGTTGTATACATTCTGATTTTGTTTTGTTTGTTTCTTGATTAGTAGTAACTAAGTTTATTTTGCTTTCCCTTGCAAAAAAAAATCAAAATATGAAAAAAATTTGAAAAACTTGAAACATTTTTAAAAAATGTATATATGGTCATTTATATCTGGCTTAATATGAGCATGCAGTATTTTGGTGATGCTAGAGTAGATTGAATGACTTTCGTGGTCAACATATTGATCGATATTTTGGGAAACGGGAAATTTTCCAGGGGATTTTTGAAGGCCTTAAAGATGAATATCAGGGTCACATTAATAGTATTTGCCTGGGTGTTTGGGATGTTTGTTTTCTAAGACTCCGAATGAAATTTGAGATTTCTTTGAATATTTGGCTCATGAAACTTGGGAGTATGAAAATGCTAGAGGGATTTTAGTCACTCTGTTCCCGACCCTTATGTGATGTATGCTACACTTTTAGATGAGAGCTGGTTTGAAGGTATATCTTATGAGTACACTCATATACCATATGCTTCTGTTTCATGTGATTATTGTTATTCATTTGATCATGATGTTGAATCTTGTCCATTGCTTGGGAGAACACATAGATTGGAGACATTGACTCCCTTTAATACGGAGTTACACTTATGTAATTTACTCAAGACTGACTTTAGTTTAAACTCTCCTACACTTGACGTCAGATCTTGTGATGATCTTAATGTTAGGAGTGAGGAACCTGTTCCTTTGGGGCATGATTTCATGTTGATAAATAGTTAGACGACCTTAAGGAAGGGGGTGATACCTCTTCTCTATTAGCAATTGCACCCTTCCTAGAGTTTAGCACAATCAGAAACACCTTTGAGGTAGTGTGAATGTTCATGATTCATCTCTTCCTTTGGCTCCCTCAGGAGAACCTAAGGAGGGAGATAGATTTGAGACTGATGCTAGCTTTGATAATCAGGTGGCATATTTGAGGACCTATATATTGTGAGGATGAGTGAGGTTACAGCTCATATGAAACTTGTTGATCTTATTCATGTTAATTCTTCTCTTGACTTAGCTCACAGTCCTCCTATTTCACCCCCTTTTTTTCCTCTTATTTATTCACCCTACTTCAAACCCTTATGAATCTACTTTGGTATAGTTTGGGACTTTTGTGGGTGGCAGTCATTGTTTAGATCAGATTCTTTACACCGTCTAAGTGAGACATTCATTTGGGTACATTCAGTACCCTAACTTGTATGATTGTTCCACCTTTTCCCTATTTTCCTCTTTCTTTCTTTTCTTTCTTTTTTTTTGTACTTAGTTGTGGATATTTCTGAATGTGATTAATTGTGTGGGTGATCAGTTTTGAGAAGGAATTTGGGATTTATTGAGTTGGGTTTGCTAGGATCACCCTTGTTTATTTAGTGTGTTTTTGTTTATTAGTGGTGTTTTTGTAAATATGTTTTAGTGTTTTCTTTTGTTTTGTGTGTTTTTGTTTTGATGGTTTTGTTTTTGTTTTGTCTTGTGTTTTGTTTGGTGGTGTCATAGGTTTGTATGTACTTGTGGATTTGCATTGGGGTTATGGTTGGATTGCTTATGTGATTGCGTTTTGGTGCCTTAATTGTCATAGTGAGGACATTATGAGTTCCGCTGTAGTGGTGAGGTGCCTATTTGCATATATTTTGAAAAATTAAAAACATTTTTATTTTCCTTTGGGGACTTATGTGCTTTCTTAGATGATTGTGATCATACGTTCCTCGGTTGTTGAATTATACATAAATAGAGTTTGCATGATGAGATGTCGAGTGGATGATGTAGAATCAATTTTTCATAATAACCCTATACATGTATTGTTAGATCTTAGAGTATCCTACCACAAGAGGGGGGATGAATTGTGGTGTCTGATTTTCGCGTTATATATGACAAACACCTTTGTGACTTGTTTGCAGAGGGTGTTTTCAGATGTAGCAAAAG
Source organism: Selenicereus undatus (assembly GCA_017589665.1). Taxonomy (NCBI): domain Eukaryota; kingdom Viridiplantae; phylum Streptophyta; class Magnoliopsida; order Caryophyllales; family Cactaceae; genus Selenicereus; species Selenicereus undatus. Next base: position 33,100,798 of record JACYFF010031956.1, on the reverse strand, counting down.
CGAAAATTATCAAGATAGATGCGGAAATTAAAGCACACACAATTTTCACGTGGAAAACACCTATAGCCCAACTGAGGTGTGAAAAACCACGACCTACCTCGTGTAGGATTTAACCACTTCACTAAACCGGGCTTAACACGTTACAATTGTAACACACCTTGTTACAACCTTGCAACCACGTAATCTCCTTCTCAAGGCAGATTACTCCACGTCCAAATCTCACCAGATTGGACACGTCCAAAGTCCACACGACTAGGACACACTCACTCACTTTTGACTGATCTGATATCAAGGTCAAAAACACCTTACTGGGGTGCTTCTCACTAAGCAGATGTAAGGTACAAATGAAGATCCTATTATGCCAATGGTTTGAAAACTCAAATTAACACAGCTTGTCACGGTTTTCTTTGCGAATTGAAGCTCAAGAAATCTTTTCTTACTTTTGAGTAAAAACCGGGTTTTCAGAATTTTTCCTTTTTACCACACTGTGCTTTCTCAATGTCTGTTGTGTCTACGAAATGGGAGAGAAGAGCTAAGCTTTTAACCAAGAAAATCAACGGTAAAGAAATCAAGGAAGTTGCTGAGAATCTGCCAAGTATGGTATCAAAGGAGATTTCCAAGCAAAGGATTTTCCAAACGGCTAGTGGATAAGAAATATCCAAAATAAAAGGGATGTGTTTCTAAAAGATAAAAACTTATCCTCTCGTTTGAAATAGCCGTGGAGAATTTCAAATAAGGAACCAGAAATCTCAACTTTGAAATTTGAATAAATCACTTCCTAAAATATCGATGATAAAGATCTTTTGGTTTTGGAAAATATTTAGCAACACAATTTTGGCAAATCTCCCATAATAACTCGTATCTCAAAAATATTCTATCCTGGGATTTTAAGAAAGTATTTTAGAGCTTTTGGCCAGCCGAAATAAATTTTTCCAAAATAATCGAGCATAGCCGTTTCTGTTCAGAAACACCCTAGGCACCCTGTTTGCAGGGTTGTTCGCAACTGGTGTTCTGAAGCGCTTAGCGCAACTGCCGATTCAAGAGGTGTTTAAAATGATGTTTTCAATATTGGCATATTAACAAGATTCTAAATAAATAAATAAAACCTATATACCCAAGACTTCTTGTTTTGAACCAGTCATCTTGTCCAAGACTTGTAGAGCTGCTGTGAACACCAAGACTGCCTTGTTTGCTGGAGTTGTTCTTTGCATTGCTAGAAGAGCTGCTGTGAACATGCCTTACAACCAACTGTGAGATGGCATTCTTGACCTAATGTAGAATCACCAATTTAAAACCTGTTTTAAGGACTTGTTCTCACATGTAGCAAACCAGTTAACACAACAAAGATTACAAACACCAGTTAGGCCTGTTTGCAGATCATGTTTGGAGCAACATTACTTGGACACATTTTTACACTTGGATTTGTTATCATCAAAACTTAAATATAATAACTCAACAAATTCCCCCTTTTTGATGATGACAAACCAAGTGACCATATTGACAAAACAACCAGAAAATGACTGCTGATAGGGATTCATGTAAGTCAAGAGCAGGTCAAGAACAGGTTGGTCAGTTCAGATTCATACATGACAATGTCAATAGGTATCACCTCTTTTTCTTCCCCCTTTTGGCATCATTAAAAAGCAATAATAACAAATATAAAGGAGAAGGAATAACAAGCAAGAGAAACTGCAAATGGGATTTTCATTAATCAGCCAAGCAGTACAAAAACAAAAACAGGACAGAAACAGCCTAGACAATCAGGGAGCAGGGGGTGGTTTCGTCTGCAGGGGAGGAATACTAGGGGCAAGGGTGGATAGAAGAGCAAGTAAGTCTGCATGACGCTTCGCAGAGAGGGCTTGTTCTTCAGCAAGAGCAGCCTTGACAGCGGAGAGCTCATCCTTGAGGCCAGCATTGTCCTCAAGAACAGCCTCTACCTTAGTGGATGGTTGCTCAGAAACAGGTGGTCGAGGTGGTCGACGACCCTGTTTGGAACCGGACCCTTCCCCAAACTCAAAGCCACACCCTAGCAGAGTGTCAATCCCAATTGCATCTATTACTTGGGCCTCCACTCGCCGTGTGAGCATTATTCCAAAGTGCTCAAACACCCTTGTCAGCAGAAACCCATATCCGAGATCATGAGCCCGGGTGGTGTTCGCAATTCGCCCAATGTGGCGAATCATGATTGCCGGAAGATTGATGGGTTCCTCCCTGTCCAATAAGTCGACCAGGCACTGATCAAAAAGGTCGGCTGAGTTTCTCCCTTGACCCCTTGGAATCACGTTCTTAATGACGAACATGAAAAGGAGTTGGTGGGGAAGAATCAGATCACCCTTTTTGACAGAGCAGGGTGTTCTCAGACCCTGTTTGTGACTTAGGCGTTTGGACACCTCCAGGAGCCTGGCTTGTTCCATGGCTGTTTTGTCTTCCCTCACATACACAGCAAAACCTTGTGAGGGCACTCCCAGAATTTTCCCAAGTGTGGGCGCATCGACCCTGATGCCTTGCCCATTCACAGAACTTGTCACCATCCCTTCGGTGACTCTGCAGTTGGCGTAAAATTCAGCCAACTCGGGCACAGAACACCCCAACTGGGTGTTTGCAAACAACTCAAGCCAGCCTTGGGCTCGAAGCTTGGTCAAAAACACCCCCAGACCCTGTTTCTCAAAAAAACTGACAGACACTACCTTCCCCCTGACAACATTGCGCTTAAGCAACTGCGCATGTTTGTCAGACATAGGAGAGAGAGTGGACTGCTTTGGGCGTTTGGAGGCAGGAACAGAGGTAGTAGCTTTTGGTAGGGGGGCTGTTCTTGGTTTTCTTTTGAGGGGTGGTTTTGCAGGAGAAGACTTCACAGCAGGTTTAGTGGTTGTTTTTGGAGGGGCTTGATCTTCAGAGGACTCAGAAAACACCGGTGTCCCCTGTTTGAAGGTGGTATCTTCAGAGTCAGAACTCAAGAACCCTTTAGTAGAAGAGGAGATCTCTTCGACGATGGGAACGGAGGGTTTAGAGGTTCTGGGGGTTGATTTGAAGACAATTCTCGCAGACTTGCGAGGAGGTTGAGAAGGAGGTGAAGAGGGAGTTAGAGAGGGGCAAGACCTTGGTTGTGGTCGTGTTCTTGGCGTTCGAGTGCGCCTAGCCACCATCTTTACCCTTTTCCTCTTCTCTCCAGTTTGAGAGTCGAGAGGAACAGAGTCATCCCCAACAATGGTTTCTGGGTTCTCTAAGAATTGGTCTTGGAGACCCGAAGAGCCAGCACATGCTGCAGAAGGAATGGGACAAGGGATTGTTCCCACATACACCATTAATTCCCAACCAAAGGGGTAGGGAATATCATTCAACCCAAGCCCAACACTTTTGAGGTTTAGCTGAGTGAGATACCCGAAGGTTTTGTGGATAATTGGGCGAGGAGGAGACGAAATTGAGAGTATACTCATGTTGTTACTCTTAGAGATTGATGAAGAAACAGGTTTGGGAGCCATTATCGCAAGGAGGATTTTCGGGTTTTGAGGGGTTTTTGCTAGGGTTTGAAAGCAAGAACAGAGGAGAGAGAGAGAGCAAGATGAAGAGGACAGACGCACGCAAGGCAGTTTTTAAACTCCTCACCTGTCACGAAGGGTTACCTGGGGAACACCTAGAATTTTAGCAGGCAGCAATCAATAATAGCAATTAAGACATACTTGTTCGAGTCGCCTGTTCTTGAGCATGCTTTTCTCATCCCAAGGTCTGTCATGATTACTCTTTCTCCATCTCCCAAGACAGCAGTACATAATCATGAGAGTACACAGACTACATATATTCGCTAAGCACAAACCACAAAAAAATTACAAACAAGAGAGAAGAACAGATATTATAGGGTGTTTTTCGTCAGTTTGATCTACCTCTGAGAACAGGTGTTCTCAGGGTGTTTTCACCAACCCCAGTTCCAGTCTGTTTCTCTCAAACTGATCTCTAGCTAGTGCCTTAGTGAATATATCAGCAATCTGTTTTTCCATTGAGCAAAAATTCATAGAAATTAAGCCTTTTTCCACATTATCTCTTAGGAAATGATGTCGAATGTCAATATGTTTTGTCCTTTTGTGTTGACAAGGGTTTTTGGCAATGTTAATAGCGCTAGTATTATCACAAAAAATAGGAATGCGTCCAGTGTCAACACAAAAATCCTTGAGTTGTTGTCGTATCCACAACAACTGTGCACAACATGAGGCTGCCGCCACATATTCTGCTTCAGCTGTGGACATGGCAACTGAATGTTGCTTCTTGGTAGCCTAAGATACCAAACAAGGTCCAAGAAAGTGAGCCATACCTGAGGTACTCTTTCTATCAACTAGGAAACCTGCATAATCAGCGTCAGCATATCCAACAAGATCAAGATTGCAACCTTTAGGGTACTATAGAGATAAATCAGGTGTATGCTTTAAATATCTTAGTATCCGTTTAACAACCTTAAGGTGAGTCTCTTTAGGATTAGACTGAAAACGGGCACATAAACCAACACTAAAAACAATATCCGGTCTACTAGCAGTTAGGTATAGGAGTGACCCAATCATGCCCCTATAGAGTTTCTCCTCAACTGAGGAACTCCCATCATCCATAACCAACTTGGTTGAAGGAGAAATGGGAGTGTCTATGGGTTTGGCCGACTCCATCCCAAAACGCTTAAGTAGCTCTTTGATATACTTTTGTTGATGGATCATGGTGCCGTTTGGAGTTTGCTTGATTTGTAAGCCCAAGAAGAAATGAAGCTCACCAATCATGCTCATATCAAACTCACTCCTCATCATATTTGAAAATTCATGGCATAAATCATGATGAGTTGTACCAAATATAATGTCATCTACATATATTTGGACGATTAATAAATGTTCCCCCATAGATTTTAGAAACAAGGTATTATCTACCTTGCCTCTTCTAAAATCATTTCCAAGTAAAAAGTTTGACAATCGTTCATACCAAGCTCTTGGAGCTTGTTTTAAACCATAAAGCGCTTTGTCAAGTTTATAAACATGATTTGGAAAATCACCATTTTCAAAACCAGGGGGTTGTTTGACATACACCTCTTCTTTAAGGTATCCATTTAGGAATGCACTTTTCACATCCATTTGATATAGCTTGATCTCCATATGAGCTGCAAAGGCTATTAAGATTCGGATAGCCTCAATTCTTGCAACTGGTGCAAAGGTTTCTTCATAGTCGATTCCTTCTTCTTGATTGTATCCTTGAACCACCAGCCTTGCCTTGTTCCTAGTGACTGTTCCTGACTCATCTAGCTTATTTCGGAACACCCACTTGGTTCCAATGATTGTTCTTTCTGCAGGTTTAGGTACAAGGTGCCACACTTTGTTTCTTTCAAATTGATGGAGCTCTTCTTGCATAGCCGTGATCCAATCTGAATCTGCAAGAGCTTCATTCACACTTTTTGGCTCAATGTTAGAAAGAAACGCATAGAAAGCACAGAAATTCTTAAGTTTAGATCTAGTTTGCACTCCAGTATTAATATCTGACAAGATTTGATCAAGAGGATGCGAACTATGGTGCTTCCATGATCTTGAATTGATTAGATTCACAGACCCATGTTCTGGTCGTATAGGATCAGGTTCAAGAACACCTCCTGATCCTGTTTCAGTGCCTGTTTGCAAGCTGGTTCCTGAGGAACATGGTTCCGAACAGGGTTCAATGGTGTTTCCCCCAGTTTGGTATTCACTTTGCATGCTGTTTTGAGGAACACCTTCCGTACCTGTTTTCTCCAAGGTGTTCTCACCTGGTTTCTCATGGTTCAACAATTCCTTTTGGACAAGACCTAATTCAAACTCTTCTTCCTGTGCATCATTCTTATTCACAGTATTAGTTTCATCAAAAAGCACATGCACACTTTCCTCAACACACAAGGTTCTTTTGTTAAAGACTTTGTATGCCTTGCTGTGAGAAGAATAACCAATAAATATTGCCTCATCACTCCTAGGATCGAACTTTCCCAAGGCATCCTTTCCATTATTATGCACAAAACATTTACAACCAAAAGTTCTCAAGTGCATAATATTAGGTTTTCTGCCTTTGAAGAGTTCATAAGGAGTTTTGTTCAACATGGGTCTGATCATACATCTATTCATAATATAGCACGATGTGTTCAAAGCTTCTGCCCAAAAGTTCCTAGGAAGACCACTAGCAACAAGCATTGTTCTAGTCATATCTTCTAGGGTACGATTTTTACGCTCAACCACCCCATTCTGTTGGGGTGTTCTTGGAGCCGAGAAGTTGTGATCAACACCATGCATATTACAAAAATTTGTAAAATTTACATTTTCAAATTCAGTACCATGATCAGATCTCAAGCTAACCAATGAGTTTCCTACTCTCTTTTCAACCCTTTTTAGAAAAGCAATAAAGTTTTCAAACGTTTCATCCTTGGAAGCCAAGAATAGGGTCCAAGTAAATCGAGAGTAGTCATCCACTATGACAAGCACATACCTCTTCCCACCTCTACTTACTATCCTCATGGGACCACATAGATCAATGTGTAATAATTCAAGAGGTCGGGTAGTGCTTACATACTTTTTAGACTTTAAAGAAGATCTGACTTGTTTTCCTTTTGCACACGCTTCACATACCTTGTCATCATTATACTTGATGGAAGGTAGTCCAACAACCAAGTCCTTGGAAACAAGTTTGTTTAGCAAGGACAGGCTTGCATGACCTAGTCTCTTGTGCCATAGCATTATATCATCATTTAAAGCATTTAAACAAGTCATACTCTTTTGGGGAAGAGTGGAAATACAAACTTTATAAACATTTTGACATCGCTTCCCCCTTAATACAACATCTCCTGTGTTGTCATTCACAACCAAGCAACGTGTTTTTGAAAACAATACTAGGTTGTTCTTGTCACACAGTTGGGACACACTTAGCAAATTGTGTTTTAACCCATCAACTAAGTGCACATTTTCAATTGAGTGGGAGAGAGTTTTACCAATATTACCTATACCGACAATTGTCCCAGATTTGCCGTTTCCAAATGCTACATTCCCACCATTTAAAGCTGTAAGTGAGAGAAAATTTGATCTTTCACCAGTCATGTGCCGTGAACTAGAGCTGGGAAAAGCTGACCCGACACGATTACCGACCCGAACCCGACACGAAGTTAAGTGGGTTTGGGTATAAATTTTTGACCCGTTTAATTAAATGGGTTGACACGTTCAACCCGTTTAATTAAATGGGTTAGGTTCATGTCGAGATTCTCGACACGAAAAAGTACCTATTTAACCCATTTAATTAAATGAGTTAAATAAATTAACTCATTTTTTTATTTTTTATCTAGCCATTTCCTTTTTATTAGATAATTAAGAATATAAAATTTTTTAGAAACTATGAATTATGATGAATCTGGGGAATTTCAAAGAGAAATTACTTAATATGATATCTAAACTTAATTTTTAACACTGTAATTACGTATTAGTTGAAAATATTAAATATATAAATAGTCAATTAAGCGACTCAACTTGACCTGTTTATCTTAAACGGGTTAAGTGGGTCAACCCGTTTAAAAATTAAATGGGTACAGGTCAAGATTTTTCAACCCATTTAATAAACGGGTTAGGTTCAGGTTGAGGAATTCTCAACCCGTTTAAGTTCGACACGAACACGAACCCGACCCGACGCGACCTATTACCCAGCTCTACCGTGAACACCCACTATCGACATACCACAACTGCTTGTTTTCAAGGGTGTTTGTGGGGTTGTTCGTAAGGTTGTTTTCTCTCACTTCAGCCTGCAAAACAAATCACGGGTTAGTTTTGGGAACCCAGATCCACTTGGGTCCCATTCTTTTAGACAAATAAATCTCATCTTTTCTAATCCAGATTTGTTTCACATGCTTTTCATTCTTTTCATTGGCATGTTTTCTTAAAGGGCAGGTGTATCTATAATGACCCGTTTTCCCACAATGAAAGCAAACAATATTTTCAGGTAATCCAACATACTTCCTATGTATGGGATAAACGGTCCGTTTAGGCTTATAACCAAGTCCCTTTTTGTTTCGACTGTGGTGAGTGTTTAACCAATCAAGGGCTTGTGAGGACTTGTTCCAACGCTTGGTCGTGGCAAGTTCGGTTTCTAGTTTTTCTATATTAGCATGCAAGCTCTTGTTCTCTTTGAGCAAGTCTTCAACCATTCCTTCCACCTCAAAGAGTTTTTCTTCCACTCGAGTATAATCTCCTTCTTTTATAAAGAGATTTTCTTTGAGCATGTTAATATTTTCATGTAAACCAAGTTTTTCATTTTTAAGAATTTCATTTTCAAGCTCTAGGTCACGAACTTCTCTTTTTAGATCAGCACAGGTGTCTATCACATTATATAGAAGTTCTTCTAAAGTAGCTTTGTTAAGACCATGTACCTTGTTCTTGAGATCTGTGAAGCTGATTGTTGATTCATCATCTGAATCTGAGTCACTTTGTGCCATCAGTGCTACGACCTCTTCTTCAGCTTCAGATTCTCCTTCATCTTCAGAGGAATCTCCCCAAGCAGCCAGCATAGCTTTCGAGAATCGCTTGCCCAGTTTGTTGATAGGGTGTTTTCGACCCTGTTTTCGAGGTTGTTCGGGCATCAGATCTTCTCGAAGCAGATGGCAGTTTTTGACTAAGTGATCTGGTTTGCCGCACTTGAAACACCCTATAGGTTGATCTTTAGGGGTGTTTCTGGACATACTGAATTCTTTTCTTTTGTTGTTTTCCTTGACCTTTTTGAAGAATTTCTTGAATTTTCTGGACATTAGGGCCATATCTTCATCTTCAAGGTCAGAGTCAGTGTCCTCATGTGCTTTCAAGGCAAGCCCACGATCCTTCTTTTGCTCCTCTTTCTGTTGTGAGTTTTTCCGGAGTTCATAGGTTTGGAGATTACCAATCAACTCGTCAAGGGTGATTTTGTTCATGTCTTTAGCCTCTTGGATGGCTGTCACTTTGGCTTCCCACATACGAGGTAAAATTTTGAGGATTTTCCTCACCAACTCTTCAGTGGTGAAAGACTTTCCCAGAGATTTTAATTCGTTTGTGATGTGGGTAAACCGTGTGTACATATCCATCACGGTTTCACGATCACCCATATCAAACAACTCGTATTGTCGCATAAGTAGCTCAATTCTAGATTGTTTAACTTGACTCGTACCTTCATGAGCAACTTGCAGGGCGTTCCAGATAGTTTGGGCTGATTCACACTCAGAGATGCGAGTGTATTCATCTGGACCTAGGCCGAAATATAATAGCTTCTTGGCCTTAGCATTCTTTTCCATTTTCTTATAATCTTCAGCATCAAACTCTTTGGGTTCCTTGGAAACTTTCTTGCCATCTTCAAGTATTTTGTAGGGAACAAGAGGCCCGTTCTTGATGAGCATCCATAACTCATAGTCTTCTGCCTGAATGTAGTTCTCCATCCTGTTCTTCCACCAACTATAATGTTGGCCGTTGAAATAGGGTGGACGAGTGATGGATTGTCCTTCAAGAATACCTTGTGGTGTACTCATTTTCAGAATCTCTCAAGGTGTTAGCCTTGTTGTGAGAGAACCTGCTCTGATACCACTTGTTAGATCTTAGAGTATCCTACCACAAGAGGGGGGGTGAATTGTGGTGTCTGATTTTCGCGTTATATATGACAAACACCTCTGT
>JACYFF010031956.1:33072403-33084479 GCA_017589665.1 Selenicereus undatus | reverse complement strand
TATATATATATATATATATATATATATATATATATATATTTGTATATATATATATATTCGAGGACTTTTTGATGATGCTAAGGATGACATGGGACGAGAGCGAACTGACGTGATGACACGTACGGAATTCCTAATGATCCTCTCTTTGAACGACGAGCCTGCAAAAAGTTCGCCCTTAGGTTCAAGTCAATGGGCATTCCCTGTCAAAGACAGAATAGAAAAGGGGGAATTTATGATGAATGACAGAATCTGCTAAAAGGCAATCCCTTTTCTGAGATTGGTAGGTAGTATTTATAGTTTTTGTAGTGAGAGGGCAAAATGGTAACTTCACGTTGGATGCTTCCCTGATGGTCCACCTCACAGTTTGCTTCACTGGGCTGCTAAACGGAGACCTATGGATCCCACAAGGACTAGGTGTACACGCCTTGGCCTGGCCCGTAATCGAACACGTGGGGCCCACACGAGATCTCTTATTTTTCGGATCTTTTAGCCCCTCACATTTTTCCTACATGCTGAATCGGACTGTTAGTCAGGCGGAATGTAGAGTAAATCTGTGCCAGGAGACTATCTGCAGACCTCAGGGAGCAGTTCCTTCTCGGAGCACCGTATCCCGGGGCGACAGTTGGGCATTGGTTTCTATGCCAATGGGTTTTTCGAGGAGGCCCGATTCCCAAGGTTGGACTGTATCCTGGGGAATCCTCAACTTGTGGTATATAAAATGACGTTGTTAGGAGTTATGGTCCATCCTCTGTGTGCCAGTTTTGTTTCTTCGAGAGATTTCCAACTGTGGTGTTCCCCTATTTCTTAAGGACTGTGGAGATGTCTCTCTATGTTATGGAAAATTTCAGTTGGGACCTGAGAGGGGTCGCCTTCCCTCCTTTGCCTCTCCTGGATGATTACAAGGATCTGCGCCCAAATTTTGACCTTGCCACGGCTGAGGAGGCTACCCAAGACTTCCTTATTCTTGAAATACCCCAGGTTGTATTTTATGCGATGCTTCTCAACGATGCCATGGAGCTGGGCTTGCTGAGCGAAGGTATGGCCGAGATGCTAGAGTCAGCCCTTGCAGGCCTCTAGTGGGGCACTTTTGAAGAATGGGTGTGGCGCAATAGAGGCGACATTCTATGGGCCCGCCTTCTGGAGCCTGATAGTGATCAGGAAGAGAGCTCTAGGTTAGGCAATGCATCTCCCCCTCCTAGTGGTGCTGGTGATGGGTAGTGTCTAAGCTCCATTGTGGCCTTTATCATGTTCTCTCCCGTCTCTTCCTTTTGTTTTCTCCTTTTTTTCTTAACAGTCGTCGTGTACTAAATAGTCTCAGTAATAAAATGTTGACTTTCGGCTTTGTGTTTTTGGCCTTCGAATATGTGTTTCTGCTTATTTAATTTGGCCCATGGGCTGTGCTATGGGGAACTAGTCCCTTGGTCTTGCTCTTGGGCCATCCATCTCTTAGGGACTCAAGGCGATAGGCACCCGGTCCGAGACCAAGCGATCGAAACACTCAGTCCCTTAGGAGGGGGCCAAAAGGTTTGTACTACCATCCTTCCTTTAATGTGATAGCACCCCACGGTCTCACGGGAGTGAGAGCTGTAATGGTCGAACTTTAGGCCAAGTTGTACGACCCTCAGCCCCTTTTTGGGGACTAAAGGTATAACGGTTGAGTCTTAGGCCGTGTTGCGGAACTACTAGCCCCGTTTGGGCGCTAAAAGTGTAGCGGCTAGCCCTTAGGTCAAGCCATCAGGCCCTTAAGCCCTTGGGATCCAAGACATAGTGACCGACCCTTCGGCCAAGCTACTAGATCTTCAGCCCCTTTTAGGGGTGAAGGCTTAGCGACCGGCCTCTTGGCCGTGCTTTAGTATCGTTAGCTTTTTTTACAGGCTAAAAGTGTAGTGGTCGGCCCTTAGGTCGAGCCGTAAGGCCCTTAGCCCCTTGGAGGCCAAGACTTAGCGACCGACCCCTAAACCATTCTTTAGGACCCTCATCTGCTTTTTGGGGCTAAAGGTGTAGCGACCGGCCCCTGGGTCGTGCTTTAAGACCCTTAGGCCCTTTGGGGCTGAAGTTGCAGTGGCCAACCCTTAGGTCGAGCCGTAGAGCCTTAGCCCCTTGGAGGCCAAGACATAGCAACCGGCCCTCAGACTGAGTTGTTTGACCCTTAGCCCATTTTGAGGGTACAGGCTTAGCGATCGGTCCTAAGACCGAGCTGTTGGACCCTTAGCCTCTTTTTGGGGTAAAGGCTTAGCGATCGACCCATAAGCCATTCTGTTGAACCGTTAACCCCTTTTAAGGGCTAAAAGTGCAGCGGCGGCCGACCCTTTGGCTAAGCTGTGAGGTCCTTAGACCCTTGGGGCTGGGGGTAGCGACCGACACTCTAGCTAAGCTATATGACCCCTAGCCCCTTTGGGGGCTAAAGGAGTATTGGCTGACCATCAGGCCGAGTTTTGGGACCCTTAGCCCCTTCCTTCGGGGGCTGAAGGCGCTCTGAGGAGATGATGATTGTTTGGGTGCCACATGGCATGGCCTAAGTGGCGTTCTAGTTCTGCCAAGGCTTAAGGGGGTGTGTCATCCTTTCCTCTCCCTACTCCCCTCTATATAAATAGAGTTGGATTCACACTAGGGGAGGTCATTTGATCATGCCCTCAAACTTTCTTAGAAAGAGAAACAAGTTTCCTAGAGAGAGAGAGACTTTGTCCCTTTCTCTATCCGCCTTCAAACTCACTGTAGCGCCTTCAAGCCCTTCCTTTGAATCTTCAAAGAGATTATGTGCATCTTCAATCAGATCTTCAACCTCTGCTTTTCTTCCCCTTCACTTCTCGTAGGTACGCGCTTCCACGCCTCCCTTGAAGGTTGTAATTACATGATATTGTTTAATTATGTCGTCCTCCTATTCATTGAGTGGGACCGTCCCTGAGAGGCCGACTAGCCCTCAAATGGAGAGCTGCCACCCTCATTTCCCAAACCTCCCAACCCTAATTGATGGTCAGGTGGTTGCGTGCATTCCCCTAAAGAATCAGTTTAAGAAGCCTAAGAAAATTCCTTACATCCTATTGGTGTATGAGCTTGGTACTCCTTCCTGGTCTAGTAGCGGGTATTCCTTCACTCCTAGTATCCTCAGTCTTGGAGAAGAGGTCATTTACCCATGGGAAATTGACATGGTTGTTTCTTGCATGACTGATGTTCAGGAACGCAGGTTGGCTAGAACAAAGGCCACTGTGTGTTTGAAGACTCCCGAAAACTCATGGCGGAATGATACTCGGAAGGTAACTCCTACTCGGCCACGGACTCTCGTAAACTGAGTGTAGAAGTTGGTACTACTAGCACTAGCACCTTGGCAAGGGGAGGGGAGAGCAGCTCGCCTAACTCTCGTTCGTCAGTTTGTACTTCAAAAAGGGGCTCTGCCCAGAAGGAGCTAATATAGGAGCTCTTGAGCATTCGGACCCTTAAGATGGGCCGAGCACTCACTTCCTTAACCCTAGGGTCATGCAAACCCAGAAGAGGCCAACGTTGGAGGATAAGTACCTCCTCCCCGCCGGATACAAGTTTATTATTCCTGACGTTAATGCCACCATAAATAAGCACCCTCAAAATGTATAGCAATCTACCGAGCGACCTTCTCTTACGGCCTAAGGTTTCCACTTCATCATGTCATTGTGGAGATCTTGAATATATATAAGCAAGCGCCCCCGCAGGTTGTGCCCACATCCTGGCACAATATTCTTTCATTGCAACATGAGTGTTGCATGGGCTGTCTTGCACAGCCTGTGCCTTTGTGTTAGTTCACACAATCTAAAAGGCCCCAAGTGAGACCAGGGACATCGGCTGGTATAGCTTTAATATCAGGAAGGGCTTCATGACAGCCATGGAAAAGATGTCCAAGTTAAAGAACTGGAAGTACAACAAACTTTTCGTTCACTGCGAGACTGGTTGGGGGAACCTTCCCTATTGGAATGATGGGAAGCCGGTCCGAAGTTCATTTTGATCGTGGAAGAAACAAAGACGGCCCGTTATTTTTAGCATTACTTGTGGGAAGATGACCGTCCAAAGGCAATTCCCTTTTTTATGTCCAAAATAGTAGATGCAGGGAAAGAGCCCGAGCGTAGGCGATCCAAGCCGAGTGATAAGAGGCCTTGGAACTAGCTTCCCAAACTATCGTACTTCAAAAATGACTTCTTTCTGGCTGCCTCCGTCCTGCTTATACTTAAGAATTACTCCAAGGGCACTTTGCGTCCCTCTTTTGTGCTATTATTCTCCTAGTTCTGACATGACTTCCTTTTTTCTTGTACAAAGAAAGCTCGGTAAATACTCTTGCCCTTTGAGACTGGGCAGGCTACTTAGGAGGAGATATAGACTGAGAACGAAAGACGCCGAGAAGAGGAAAGGCGCCGCCGTATTGAGGCCCAAGTGAGAAAGGTTCGTCTTAGCAGGCAGTCCGGTCTCTTCTCCCTTTCTAGTATTTATGAATGTATATATTGACTTATCGTTTTTAACAGGCATCGAAGATCATGCCGTGCAGTCGTGGACTCCCCACAATGTCCTTGAGCATCCCCTGTGCAAATGCACACAAGCGTCCGCGCACAGAGTAGGGGCAAGAGGTGGTTGCGGCCTCGGCTCCCAGCGCTCTAAGGACCAACCCAACCCCCCTCTAAAGGTGCGAGGATTGAGGGGTCACCCCCACAAAGGGCATTTAAGGAACGTGCGGCCTCCAATAAGGCGCTGAGGTCTCCCTTTCTAAGAGGTTCTCGATGGAGCCAGCAGGTCGCCTAGCTGCTTATTGGGGAGGCCTCTGTAGACATGACAACCCCTGCCATGAATTTCCTGGAGGCTGACCTCCCAGCTAAGTCATTCTTGGTGGAAAGCCTTGCCAAGTCGTGGGCCCTAGCCCCTTCCGATTTGACGGAGCCACACAACATCATTGAGGAACAGGTGGCCATTGTTGAGGTAAGGCCAAGCCTGTCTCCACTCTTTTCCTCCCTACCGTTTTTTTTCTCCCTTTGGCTAACCACGTTGAGTTGTTTACCAGGATTTTGCACAAGCATTAAAGGCCGTGAGGTGGACACCGTCTATCTTAGCCTTAGAGAAGTCGATCTGCGACCTCAAGAGTTCCAATGCCCTTCTTAGGGGGCAGATTGGCGACCTCCAGATCGAGCGCCCGAAGTCGGAGGAGTCAGTGGCCATGTATAAATGACGCTTGGGGAAGCTAAAAAAAGAGAAGGAGGCCTGGTAGGCTGAGAAGGTCGAGCTGCTGCACCAACTACAAGAGGCCTTTACTAGGATAGATGTTGAGTCCACTGTAGGGAACAAGAGGGTTGCCAAGGCTAAGCAGCAAGGCTGTCACCGTGGTCACGAAGACTGTACGGAGTTCTTTTGGGAGTTCTTGCGAACCTTGGCCCCTGATGACTTTCAACGAGAGGGCTACTTCGAGGCGTACGTCAAGTACTTCGAAGACCATCGCCAAGCTTGTGCTAAGGGCAGCAACACGGAGCTGGTAGACTTCGTACCGCTTGAATATGATGACGATACTTGGGCCATGTTGAGGATACCGTACATTTGGGTGGTGAGGCCGCACCCTATGATGGTGATGATGATGAGGCCGCGGCACATGAGGCTAGTGATGATGAAGATCTATCCATCTGAGGTAGGAGGGCCTTTGCTTGCTTCTCTTTTTTAGCTCATTTTATCTGTAATAGTGTTTGTACTTCTTTTCTTGTTATTCAATGAAATCTTCAACTTTTGACATTTACTTCTTCACTTGTTGTTTCACTTGTTTATGTTTGCACACTTACCTTTGTATCTGTTTTACAATTGCTAGTGCTTAATAAGCCTTTAGCCCCTAAGGGAAACGACAAGTGATGAGAATTGGGTTTTCCTCACGGCATACATCAAGACCCTTAGCCCCTTTTGGTGCTAAAGGTGTAGCGACCGGCCCCTAGGCCGTGCTGTAGCATCATTAGCCCCCCTTAAAGGCTAAAGGTATAGCAACTGGCCCCTAGGCCGTGCTTCAGGACCCTTATCCCCTTTGGGGTTAAGGGTGTAGCGATCGGCCAATAGGCCATGCTTTAAGACCCTTAGCCCCTTTTAGGGGCTAAAGGTGTAGCGACTAAGTTCTAGGTTGTGCTAGAGGACCGTTAGCCCCTTTTGAGGGCTAAGTTGTAGCGACGACCCCTAGGCCATGCTTCAAGATCCTTAGCCCTTTTGGGGGCTAAATGTGTAAGAGCTGGTTGGGCCAACAAGCGCCTTTGCGGCCAATGTATTTATTGGGGAAAAAACACATCAGCACATTGCATCAAGCTTGAAGTCGAAAAAGATTGATATTGATAATACTTCAGCATATTACTGTTGGGATGGGGGTGCCTCCGGGGATCTGCAGACGATACGTGCTCGGCCACACTTGCTCTGTCACCTTGTACGAGCCTTCCCAATTTGCCGTGAGCTTGCTATGCTATCCTACACGCGCCACAGCTTCTATTCGGCGAAGGACAAAATCTACGATCTTGCTGGGATGGAGCTTGACTGTGAGATCATGGAGCCATACGACTCGAAGTTTGTAGAATGTTTCTCGGAGGAGGACATCACCTCGAATAGAGCGTAGGAGATCGAGAGCCTCTTGGAGGGCTGCGTTGTTAAGTTCTTCTTGGAATGTAGTAGGACGATGTTTGTGGAGTGCTACTTCGACAGGCGGCACAACTTCTGAACCATACACCAACATGAACAGTGTTTCCCTTGTGGTCGTCTTTTCGATCGTACGGATTGACCATAGGACGCTATGCAGCTCCTCAGCCCATTTGCCCTTAGCTTCTTCAAGAATCTTCTGTAAGCCATGTAGGATGACCCTATTTGCGGCTTCAGCTTGGCCATTTGTCTGAGGATGGGCCACGGAGGTGAATCGAGCTTGACACCCCATGGTGTTGAGGTAATCAGTGACCTTTATCGTGTCGAACTGCTACCCATTATCGAAGATCATTGCTCGAGGAACGCCAAAATGGGTGATGATATTTTTCCAGATAAGCTTCTGGACCTCTTCAGGCGGTAGTGAAGGCGACAGCCTGATCCTCTGCCCACTTTGGGAAATAGTCCACCGCAACAAAGAGGTATTTGTGTTGACTCGTGGCTTTGGGGAAGGACCGCAGTATGTTCATGCCCTAAGTGGCAAACGGTAAGGGACTGATGATTGGTGTAAGGGGTGTGGTGGGCTATCATTGGATGGGGGTAAACTTCTGACATTTATTGTAGGTGCGAACTAAATTCATAGCATCTTCGTGTAGGGAAGGCCAGTAGTAGCCAGTCCGTATTACGGTAACTGTCAGGGCACGCCCACTGATGTCAGAACTGCATACTCCTTCATACAACTCTTCAAGTATCTTCTTCCCCATCTCTGAGGTAACTTAGCGTAAAAGCGACCAGGCATAAGACCGCTTGTATATGATCCCGTCATACAATATGCACCAATTTGTTCGTCTTTTCACATAGTCGACCTCTTTGGAATCCAGGGGCAGTTTGTCTTCAGCCAAGTACGCGCGAATGGGGTTCATCCAGGTGGGACTTCTATCCAACAAAAGTATTTCATGAGGATTGATGCTCCGCTCCTTCACCTCGTACTCCCCATTAAGCTAGCTAACCTCTAGTTATGAATCCGAGAACACTCAGACCAAGTCCGCCCTTGCAGTTTAACACAATTACGTGCCCGCTATTAGGGCCTCATATTCATCTTCATTGTTAGATGCCTTGAACATTAACTTTAGTGTGTGCTCGTGCCGCTCTCCCTGGGGGCTTTCGATAATCAAGCCGGCGCCACTGCCATCTCTAGTGGATGAGCTATCCACATAAAGGTTCCAAGAGGGGGGAGGCGAGGCCATATCAGGAGGAGCATTGGTGCTTTCGGCCAACAAATCCGCTAAGGCTTGGGCCTTAATTGCTCCTTATGCCCCGAAGACGAGGTCATATTGAGATAACTTCACTGCCAACTTTGAGAGCTTTCCGGTGGCGTCCACCTTTTGCAAAACATTTTTAGAGGCTGGTCATTGAGAACAGTCACCTCATGTGCCTCGAAGTAAGGCCGTAACTTCCAGCTAGCCATCACCAGCACGTAAGCAAACTTCTCGATTGGGGATAGTTTG
Source organism: Selenicereus undatus (assembly GCA_017589665.1). Classification (NCBI taxonomy): domain Eukaryota; kingdom Viridiplantae; phylum Streptophyta; class Magnoliopsida; order Caryophyllales; family Cactaceae; genus Selenicereus; species Selenicereus undatus. Next base: position 33,076,371 of record JACYFF010031956.1, on the reverse strand, counting down.
CCTCGGGCCCGGCTAATGCATGGCTTATGCAATAAACTGGGATATGTTCTTTGGCTCTTTCTACCACTAGGACCGCGCTCAAAACCTGTTATGAGATGGCTAGGTAAAGCAAGAGTGTGTCACCGGAGAGGGGGCTAGCTATTTTCGACAAATAGGCCAAGTATGCTTTAAGTGCTTGGAAGGCCTCATCGGCTTCTGCGTCCCAAACGAAATTGGCACTCTCCACAGGACGCGAAAGAAAGGTTGACATTTATCTGTTGATGTTGACAAGAAACGTCGCAAGGCTGCGATGTACCCCGCTAGCCGCTGGACTGCCTTTATGTTCCATTGAGGTTTCATGTCTTGAGCTTCACGAACGTCCGGAGGATCTCGAACGTCTTCTGCAAATCTTGGTCGTGTTTGGCATCAAGCATACTTTTAACTATCATATCGTCTACGTTCACCTCCATGGTCTGCCCAATGAGGGGTTCAAAGAGTTTGTTTACCAAGCACTGTTAAGTGACCCCTGCATTTTTTAGCCCAAAGGGCATTACCTTGTAGCAATGTAGGCCCCAGTCGGTCACGAACGCGTTGTTTTCTTGATCCTTTAGGCATAGGGGAATCTGGTGATACCCTGACAATGCTTCCCTAAAGCTCAGTAGAGTGTGCCCTGCAGCTGCGTCCACCAACTTGTCGATCTTCAGTAAGGGGTTACTGTCTTTCATACATGCCTTGTGTAGATCCGTACAGTCGACGCACATCCTTCAATTACAATTGGGCTTTTTAATGAGGACTATGTCAGAAATGCACTCAGGATATTGGAATTCCCTAACGAAGTTTGCCTCTAGTAACTTCTGCATCTCAGCGGTAGCTACCGCGACCTTCTTGGGACCCATGTGTCACTTCTTCTGGATCATTAGCTTGTATGTTGGATCCATGTTCAGCCATTGCTCTATTATAGTGGGTTTAATACCGGGCATCTCCTCATGACCAAAGGCAAATACGTCTCGATACTCTCACAAGAGGTTAACCAAGGAGTGTCTGGTGGCGGCCTCCATCTCTCGGCCCAATTGCACCATGTGATGGGGACTTCCCTCGTCCAAGAGGATCTCTTCTACGCCGTCAATGGCCTCAGGTCATGGTCAATCGGGTTTAGCCGAAGCTAGCGTGTTTATCACTAGGGCTTCGATAGAGGAAGAGAGGGAAGTCCGCTGCTTTTTGTCCAAAGGTGGGGGCCCTGCGAGTCCGCGCTCAGTCGACCGTTCCATGAGCGGTCGAATGCTGACGAGGTAACACTCCCGAGCCGTTCGTTAGTCTCCTTGTAACTTACCAATACTCCTATCATCAGCTTCGAACTGAAGCTGAAGCAAGTATGAGGCTGTGACAGCCTTCACCTTATGCAAAGTTAGCCACCCCAGAATGCCATTGTAGGTTGTGGGGACGTCAACTACCAAGAAATCCACCTCAATGTTTCTTGCCATGGCTTGTCCCCAAAGCGTAGTCGAACGCGGATCATTCCTGTGAGGCTCACCTCTTGCCCCCCAAAGCCCAAAATGGGGTGTTCCAGTGGGATGATTTGTCTTCCTGGGTGTTTGAGCTTCTTTAAACAATCCCATGTGATGATAACCACCAACCTCCTGGTATCGATTAGGATTCATCGGACGATGGCACTGGCCACTTTCATCTTGACCACTAATGGGCCATTGTGGGGTAAGGTAAAGTGTGGGCCGTCTCGACTATCGAATACCATCATCAGATCAGTAGCTCGGCTCCCTTGTTCGGCAGTGAGAGTCTGTTGCTCCCCTCGGAGCTGAGCCTTCCAAGTAGACCGAGTGTTTCCCTTTGCGTATCCGCCCACAATAATGACCCCTATTTTGGTGGAACACTCCTCCTTTTGAGGTTCTCGTTGCACGGGCTTGTGTTCCTTTCGAAGGAATCATTGTCCCCTCTTCAAGAAAAGGTCAATCTATCCCTTGTCGGCCGACTCATGAAGGGGCTTCCTCAATTCTCCACATTCAGCGGTGGTATGCCCGTTTTGCACATGAAACTCATAATGCTTTCGCACATTGTGTGGTTTCGGTGTTGTGGTCATTGGTTGCGGTCTCTTCAACATTGGTTGCTCCTTCACCTCTATAAGTATTGCTTTGGGGGTCCGTGGTGAAGCGTGGGTCTATGACCTCGAGCCTCAGCCTCCTGTCTCCTCGTCCCGCTTTCCTATCCACTGGGGTCTTGGCTTTCTTGGATGCGTCTATGCTATTTGAACAGATTTCCATTGCACGGATAAAGCCCGCGACCTTCCTCAGTGCCTCAGCTAGTGTTGTCTCCTTTTGCTCATCTAAAGAGAACTTGAATCGCCCGCTCTTTAAGCCGCTCAAGAAAGTGGTGTACGCCACCCCATCCTCCAAATCTAGGATTAAGACCGCCTCCTGGTAGAAGTGCTTGACAAACACCGCCAGGGAATTTTGCGGTCCCTACTTAATCTTGGATAAGTGGATGCTAGTCAGCGTCTCCTTATGGCTAGCAATGAGTTGGCTAACAAATCCATCAACTAGATCTTGAAAGTAGGAAGCGCTTCCTGGGGCTAAGCCATTGAACCAGGATTGCTCCTCTACTTTCAGAGTGGCTGGGAAGTAACGGCTGTATGCGTCGTCGTTAACGTCCTAGACGTACATCTGAGCCTTATATACCCCCAGGTGTTCTTCCAGATCAGTGGTCCCATCATACAGGCCCATGGTAGGCATCTTCACCTTACCGTAACAGGGGGTGTTAATTATCTCCGCGTTGAAAGGCATAAAGAAGGGGATGGCCCCTAGCAGGCGATCGTTCCAGACACTTTGATGGGGGTCTCAAGGCGCTGTTCCATCTCCATTATTGATGCCTTCCTTCGGGGAAGGCCGATCCTTGGGGGGCTATGCATGGACCGACCATGGTAGCAGGGCCCCTGACCGCGCGCACCTCCAAAAGGGGGGCTGCGAGTGCGTTCCCTGGCAGAGCGACATTCAAGGGTGTGCTGCCTTACCGAGACTTCACCTCGGTGCTTTGAGGTTTGCTCCTGTTCCTCGAACCAAGCAGTATCATTAATGGGTGTGTATGGCGTCGATGCCGTGGTTGACTTCACCTTTCTCACTGCGTCACTGCGATGATGTGACCTAGGAGGGGCGTACCTATGACATGGCTCGCAGCTTGTAGTAGTCACATAGTCGAAGGCAGGGAGAGGCCTCATGGAGTTCGAGGCCTCCATGGCCTTCTTCACTTGCTCGGCCACTTGTTACATGATGGTGTCGGACATGGTGGACATGAGGTTCTTGAGTGCATCCACCATGACGTAGGCCTCCCGCTTGGGTGGGCGCTACTCGACCGAGCTGGGATTGGCCTAGGAGCTTTCCGAGGCATCTTGCACCTCAAGGGGTGTTGGGGTTTTGTCATGGGTGCCTTGTCTCATCGGCACCGTGCCCGTGTTGCCTCCTCGACTATCATCGTTCACTACTCTCTCCCCACAAACGGCGCCAAATCTGTTATAAGACTTTTTGATGTTGCTGAGGATGACGTGGGATGAGAGCGAACTTACATGATGGCACATACGAAACGCCTGATGATCCTCTCCTCGAACATCGAGCCCATAAAAAGGGCACCCTAGGTTGAGATCCGGGGAATGCCTCTACGACGATCAAATAAGTGGGGGGACCCGGTTAAAGATAGACAAAAAACGGGAGAATGTATGACGAATGAGAGACGCGCCAGAAAGCAATCCCTTCAGTCAAGGCAGGTAAAGAGTATTTGCAGTTCCTATAGCGACGGGGCAAATTAAATGGCAACTTCACGTTCAATACTTCCATAATGGGCCTTCAGACTCTTTGCTTCAATGGGATGCTAAACGGGGACCTAAGCATCCAACAAGGACTAGGTCCACCCGCCTTGGCGTCGCCCACAATCGCACACGTGAGTCCCACAAGAGATCTCATACTTTCCGGATCAATACATAGATATAT
>JACYFF010031956.1:33046991-33057694 GCA_017589665.1 Selenicereus undatus | reverse complement strand
CCATGATCAATTATGATTTTTCTAACATAAAGTTTAAAATTTTCAACTTTGGAATCGGGAGTAGAAAGGGAATCATCTTCTTTTCAAAAACTGACTCAAGGTAAGCTTTAGTGACTTTTTGTTTTTATTGATTAAAGTTTTGATCTTTGGCTTGATTTGATTTATTTAGGGGACTTCGGAATCATTATTATGGACATAGGAAAATGGGTGACCTGTCGTGGTAGAAAACCCGAACCAAAAGAAGTTGTTGAATGAGGACAAAGTGGACAGAACACCTCTAATTTGAGTATGAGCGTAACCATTTTTAAAAATTCAACCCATGATAGTGCAGTATCCCACAAATCATGAAATATTATGGCAATTAGGTTATAATGTGCTCAGTAATCTGGTTTGTGAATCGAGGAAATCGGAGTAGTATAGGGTGAGTTATGACCGAATTACCTAGATCTGGGCAGCCAGGGACAGCATATGTTCTTTGAGGAAAACCACTTAGTTCCAGGCAGATGATAAGAAAATGTCAAAGATAGCAATGGTAGAGAATCGACTGACCTTCCCAGAACAGGCAAGAACTCGGAGTTCTGACAACGGGAATGGGAGATATGGCTTCAGAAGTTGAGCCTAGTTTCTGACCAAATCTGGTTTCATGTTTAGCTACATTTGGGAACTCCTAAGGGTGTCTAAAACTTCTAGAAAAATTATCATAAGTGCGGAATGGGATGCAATGGTTGTTTGTAAGATCTAGACTAAGTGCAAAGACTATTTTGGTCCAGGTGCGAGTTATTAGGCCCAATTACGTAACCGAGCACGTAATTGTACGGATTCCAGGTAACAATCATGTTGTAAATTTTCCCTAAATGTGTTCAAAAAACGTGTTTGATGAGAATGGTAAGGGTTGTTTATAAATGCCTTTGATGTACGTTAAATTTTGGATTTTACTACTCGAATGTGGAATGAAATAGTTGTGTGGATTGTGTGGAGCTATCTTGCTAAGTTAGTGTGCGTTTGGGCATTGAACTGATTGTGTTGTAACAATATATATATATACATATATATATATACATACATACATACATACATACATACATATATATATATATATATATATATATATATATATATATTGGAAATGCTTTGGGGATCGAATTAGGTCGAATTAAAATGTGTATGTCGATTCGAAATTTAAAGAACAAGCATGAATGTATAAACAAACAGCCTTGTGGATGAGACTATGAGTTATGTTGTGATTTTGAAGGCCATTAGCCTTCCTTGGGTAAAAGCGCATGCAAGTGAGCGGTCACGAACCCTATTGGGATGTGGGCCAGGTTAGCAGTAACCGTCCATATTGACGATAGGTTAGGAAATGGTTAAGCGGTAACCGTCTAAGTCGACGGTAGGCCAGGTGGAAGTTATGCGGTTGCATTAAACCCAAGCGTAGGCCATGAGACCCAATGGGGCGCTCACCCTTACGCACCTAAAAGTTAAAAAAGATACTAGTATAGCTGTGTGCATCAACTAAAAATATATAAGTGTGGTCTGTTTGCATCAACTAAGAACGAATAAGTGTGTCTGGTTGTCTTCCCCACCCCAAAAATGTTTTAAAAATGAATTTGTGTGCGTACTTTGACTGTTATGGATGATTGCTATTAATTTTATCTCATTTTTGTGTAAAATGTTTTACTTTTAGGTGAAGTGTTTGCGCATGGGATTGGGGACCCAAAGTTAGAGCGAGGCTCTAACGTTTGAATTGATAGTTTGCATCAAGTAGTTGTTTAAAGATGGAACTTGTATTGGATTTTGTTTAAGTTTAGTAGTTGCTTTAACTATGGTCGAAATCCTTTAACTGAGATACTACTGAAGAGTATTCTACATTAAAGTTTGGTTGATACTCAGCCTGGTATTTCCATGAGGGAAATACGACGGTAACACCCCAGTTAGGTTTTCCGCTACCACATAGGTTAATATTAGTAATAAAGAAAGGAATTAGAAATTCGTGGTGTTACAAAGTGGTGTCAGAGCTCAGGTTGACCGACCTGAAGGACCGCCTAAAAGGTTATAAGCAGGAATAAAAAATTTTAAAAATTTAAAACCTGTAGACTTAACGATTACTCGAAGTGTGAGTGTAGGACGGGAAAAAGGGGAACATGTTTACATATGTTTGCCTAATTCTAAGCATGCATCTGATGTGGATCTATCAATGTATAGTATGAATGTGACTCGCCATCGTGGATGTATGGGATGACAATGTTGTTATCAGAGGATGGGAAAGATGCATGGAGTTAGCTTGAAAAGTCACTTAGAGATGATTGAGACCTTTATCCATGGGAGATTATTGGGGATTTCGAACTATTGCTTGAGATTTGACCATAACCAAACCCTATTCTTCCTTTTAACTCTCTCAAGGGACCCATAGTGATGTTACAAAGTTAAGGAGCCACACCCTAAAACTAGGTCGCTTCACATAGCTAGCAGATGTTTATTTGAGTAGGAGCCCATTGAGGAGGGAAACCCTAAGGAGGAACCCTCAGTTGAGTATGAAACTGAGGAGAACCCTATGGACGAATCCTAAGGAGGACCCTAGGAGGAATCCTGAGGAGGACCCAGAGGAAGACTCTGAGGAGGATCCCATAGAGGAGGAAGACCCAGAGGACTACCCTGATGAGGAACCCAAGGAGAAGCTCCTAGAAGCCAAGGAACCCGAGGAGGAGCCTTTCGATGATGAGGACCCGGGGGAAGATCCACTGGTAGAAGAAGACCAGGAAGAGAACCACTAGGAGAATCACTTAAGGCTGAGGTTACCCACTAGAAGTGGGGCAGATACGGAAGAATGTGTTAGGTTACCTGCCCAATGGACACCCCTGGCCAGTAGAAGCTCGTAGTTGATTAAAAGTTTTGCTTTCTAAGACTATGCTGTTAGTTTACCTTTCTGTTCTTTCGTTGGACCTCTATGAGCTAATAACGTTGTTGAGTATTCGTGTAATGAAAAGTATTAGTGTGAAACACTTATTATTTTTGAATCAATGCATTAGAAATTCCTTGATTATATGGATGTAAATGTTCATTATTATCGGCTATGACTTATGAATTATGTGGGCCCTATGAATGTGATGCCAATGTGATGTGTATAAGATATGTGAAGGAGTGACTAGACCACATGAGTGTGGCAAAGTTGATGCGACTATGAACAAAAGCCTATGTTAAGTTTTTGCATGATACAGTAGCATACGATGTCTTACTGAACTACAGTAGTACGTGTGCCGCGAGCTATTAGGGAAGAAACTAAACCTGACTTATTTCCCAAGCAGAATGGCGGGAAACAATGAAGAATCTCATAGTGGGCCCCACCCCGTTTCAAGGATCCCTGTGGACCCTGAGATTCCCTTGTGCCACTTCAGGGAACGGTAGGAAGCCCTCTACCCCAGGAACGGGAATGGGTCCTGTAGTCAGGTGGAGGAAACCAACCCACCTACGGGAGCAAAACTTACGAACCTCCTACTGCTAAAGTCACTACAGAAACACGGGGAATAGCTGCAGCACTAGAACAAGTACCTACAAAAGCTGATGGAAGTTAAGGAAAGGAAGATCGAGGAAGACAATCTCTATATGTTCAAAAGGTTTGTGAGTCACAACCCACCTTTTTACAATGGCACCCTTGAATCAAAAACCTTTGAGGACAGGATTTGGGGCATGGAGAAGTTATTTGATGCTCTTCAATGCCCTAAGGAGTGGAAGGTAGACTTTACGGTGTTTTATATGAAGGACAAGGTTGACCTATGGTGGGCCACAGTGCGAGAGAGACAGTACGAGCCTGGATTCGACTGGAAAAGGTTCAAGGAGTTTATCAAGGACCAGTTTTATCGTGTGTCCCTCAAGAAGGCAAAGGAGAACGAGTTCATACAGCTGCAGCAAAGAGGGATGAGCGTGCTGGAGTACGCCTCCAAATTTATGGAACTTTCCCGTTTCGCCCTAGCCTTCCTAGCTGATGAGAGGCTCAAGATGAACCGGTTCGAGGACGGGCTTAACCCTAACATCAACGACAGGATGTCGGTGCGTTAGTACACTTCCCACGTAGACTTGTACGATATCGCAGTCAATGTAGAGAAGGCAATGAAGGAGATAAACAATTGCTTCAATGAGGAGTGTGGGATTAAAAGGAAGGGAGATCGGAGAGAAAAATTCCACTCGCAAGAACCATACAAGAGGCCTCCTGGAAATTGTTACCTCAACAACAGCATGCGTAGAGGCCAGCACCCCAACACTCGGCCTAAGGTGACCTACAATGCTTGCGGAAAGCCAAGACATTACGCCCAGGAGTGTCATACGGTCAAGAGGTGTTTCTGCTGCGGGAGCCCTTAATATCAGATCCGGGATTACCCACATCCCCCACCTCCTGCCGGCCAAGGTCACGGGAGACAGGGATAGTAGTCCCAGTAACATTATCAGAACCGATGAGGGCAGGTGGCCAACCCAAATCATCAGGCCTGGGTACCCCTGCAGAGCCAAGCTAGACCCCTCAACCAACCACCGTAGAACACTAGAGGCAGAGTATACGTGATGCGCAAGGAAGAATCGGAGGATGCTCCAAACGTGGTAACGGGTACATTCATTATCCAAACTCAACCAGTAGATGTTTTGTTTGATTCGGGTGTTATGCACTCTTTCATTTCTGCTAAATTGGTTGACACACTAGGGTTAGTTCCAACCCGTAAATCCTCTATATTGTCTATGATTCTTCCTGATGGAAAGACTGTAAGGTATGAAAAACTATTTGGAGATTTCCTTATTCGATTATATAAGCATGATTTTCTGGCCAACCTATATGGGTTTGATTTGACTGATTTTAGGGTCATCATGGGGATGGATTGGTTAGCAAAATACCAGGGATTACCCTAAAGGGGCCCAAATGGGGAGAAAGTAGTACTCAAAGGCAAGGCTTCAAGGCCTCTAGTAAAGTTGATTACCATAATGAAAGCCCGCAAGTTGTTAAGAACAGGATGCGAGGGCCTCTTATGTAATTTAGTGAAAACCGAGGTTGCTGAATCCTCCCTCGAAGACATCCCAGCAGTGCGGGAATTTTCGGATGTATTCCCAGAGGAGATCTCTGGTATGCCACCCCTTAGGAAATTAGAGTTCTGTATTGATCTGATACCCATAGTCATTCCCATCTCTAAGGCACCCTATCGTATGGCACCAGTGGAACTTAAGGAGTTAAGGATACAACTGGAGGAGCTATTAGAAAAGGGGTATACTCGGCCCAGTACATCTCCGTGGGGGCCCCAGTATTTTTTTTGAAAGAGGTTATGCATAGATTATAGGGAACTAAACAAGATAATGGTTAAGAACCATTACCCCATGCCCAGGATAGAAGACCTCTTCGACCAACTCAGAGGTGCCAGGACCTTCTCTAAGATAGACCTTCGATCGGGGTATCACCAACTCCGAATCAAGGATGAAGACATATCTAAGACTACCTTCCGCACCTGTTATGGTCATTATGAGTTCATAGTGATGCCCTTTGGGCTAACTAATGCCCCAGCTGCGTTCATGGACCTCATGAATAGAGCCTTAAAACTCTACTTGGACCAGTTTGTGGTGGTGTTTATAGATGATGTAGTGATTTGCTCAAGGACTCCGGAAGATCATACCCATCACATGAGGACCGTCCTAGAGATACTGAGAAAGAACAAGTTGTATGCCAAGTTTATAAAGTGTGAATTCTGGTTGAGTAAAGTGGCATTTTTGGGGCATGTAGTATCTAACGAGGGAGTGTCTATGGATCCTCAGAAGATAGAGGTCGTGACGAACTGCCCAAGGCCTAAGAATCCGACAGAGGTAAGGAGTTTCTTGGGCTTGGTGGGGTACTATCATAGGTTTGTCCAAAACTTCTTAGAGATCGCCACTCGCTCACCAACTTAACTAGGAAGGTCACTAAGTATGAATGGACGGAGCAATGTGAGGTGGCATTGTAGAAACTTAAGAAAAGGCTGACGAGTGCGCCTATATTATCCTTACCCACCACCGACAAGGACTTCGTGGTGTATAGCGATGCGTCTATGAGTGGGTTGGGATGTGTGCTGATGCAGGAGGATTGTGTTATATTCTATGCCTCGCGGCAACTGAAGACTCATGAGTAGAACTACCCGACTCACAACCTAGAGTTAGTAGCTGTTGTGTTTACACTGAAGATTTTGAGGCATTACCTGTACGGGGTACATTACGAAGTCTTCACCAACCACCAGAGTCTAAAATATCTCTTTTCACATAACAACCTAGATCTGAGGTAGACAAGGTGGTTGGAGTTCCTAAAGGACTACAATGTCCATTGCTAGTACCACACAGGGAAAGCGAATGTAATGGCCGATGCATTGAGTCACCGACCGTATCCAGCACTAAACTGCTTGTTCGCACAACCCAGTGACTTATACGAGGAGTTCCGAAAGTTAGAGCTTAATGGGATCACCCCGGAAACCAAGTATATCCTTTACGTCATGGAAGCACAGCCCTCTTAGAGGAAATTCATATAGCATAAGCTACGGACCCTCAACTGGAACGGATTAGGGAAGATATATTGGTAGGGAAAGCACCTGAGTTCGTGATCCATGAGGATGGTACTATAAGGTTCCATAACTAGGTTGTGTTCCCTCAGTAGAGTCACTGAAGAAGAAGATTCTAGATGAGAGTCATAATACTACACATTCTATGCACCCAGGGGGAAATAAATTGTACAAAGATCTGAGATAGATATTCTGGCCGAGCAACATGAAGCAAGAAGTAGCTGACTATGTGGTATAGTGTCTAACCTATCAAATGGTGAAGATTGAACACCAACGACCGACGGGGCTGTTGCAACCATTGGACGTCCCTGAGTGGAAGTGGGATTCAGTGTCCATGGATTTTGTGGTTGGCTAACCACTGACTCAGAGGAAGAACAACTCAATTTGGGTAATAGTGGACCGACTCACGAAAACGCCGTATTTTATAGCCATGAGAAATACCTGGACTCTGGACCAGCTAACTCAAGTATACCTCAAAGAGATAGTGCGACCACACGAAGTGCCCAGCTCCATCGTGTTAGACCGGGACATCAGGTTACAGTTAGGTTTCTGACAGAAGCTACAGAAGGCTTTTGGGACATTATTACGTTTCAGTACTGCCTTCCATCTAGCCATGGATGGCCAAATGGAGTGCACTATTCAGACACTGGAAGACATGTTGACGGCTTGCACCCTAGACTTCAAAAAAGCATGGGACGAACAGCTGGCGCTAATCGAATTCTCCTACAACAACAGTTATCACGCAAGCATTAGGATGGCCCCGTATGAGGCACTGTATAGGAGGAGGTGCAGAACTCCGCTCTGCTGGTAGGAAATCGACGAAACCCTGACCATCGGGCCAGAATTAATCCGAGCCACCACTGACAAGATCCAGGTAATTTAAGAACGAATGAGAGTTGCCCAGACCCGCCATAAGAGCTATACCGATCGAAGGCGTTGGGCCTTAGTATTTGAAGTAAGTGACCAATTATTTCTCAGAATATCCCCAACCAAGGGAATCCCAAGATTTGGCATGGCAGGAAAGCTTAGCCTAAGGTACATCAGGTCGTACCTAGTTACACAAAGGGTTGGGGAGGTAGCGTATCAGTTAGAACTACCACCTAAACTTCTGGGGGTACACAATGTACTTCATGTGTCACAGCTATGGAAGTACATCCCAGATCCCTCTCATGTAATCGAACCCGACCCCATACAACTCCAATAAGACCTGTCGTATGAGGAGCAGCCGGTGCAGATCCTGGATCAGCTAGAAAAACACATTCGTAGAAAGACGGTACCTTTGGTGAAAGTCATATGGGCCAACCACGAGATGTCGAAAGCAACCTAGGAACCGAAGTAGGAGATGCAAGATTGATACCCTCAATTGTTTGTATGACCAGGTGCGTATGAAGTTTCAGGGACGAAACTTCCTTAAGAGGGGTCGCATGCAAAACCCCAGAAATTTTCATTTGTTTTCTTTTTGTAAACTAGTTTGGGGGCGTACATTAATTAAATTTCGGGGACGAAACTTTCTTAAGGGGGGTAGTATGTAAAATCCTAAAAATTCAATTTCTGATTGAATTATTGCTGACATGGACCGACCTAAAACTATGGCCTAAGTTAAGCCAAGTTGGAAAAAAAAATGAATTTTTATTTTGTGATCCTTCTATTTTTGTTTAAAGTTATTCATTTTGTTTAAAATCTTTTGTTTAAAAATCTATTTATCTATTTTGTTTGAAACTCATTCACCTTTCCAGCCCATTCCCTTTTCCGAATTTAATTCTTTTTTTTCCCCACTCAAAAACCCCCCTCCTCTCCAAACTTCACGGACCCCCCAACCGAAACCCTAGCCCACTCCCCCAGCCAGCCACCCCCTCCCCGAAACCCTAGCCGATGCACACTCCTCCACCTATACCCTAATGGCAGCCATCCCATACCCCCACTCACTCACACTCTCTCTCTCTTTGTTGCGTGCTCTCTCCCTCCCCTACATGCTCTCTCTCTCTCTCTCACCATGTTCTCTCTCCCTCTCACTGCCCTCCTAGTGCACCACCACCTCACCACCACCAGCGCCGCTTAGCCGCCTGCACTACCAGCCGCCCACCATCGCCAGGCACTACCACCAGCCGCCCCCTCTAGTTGTATGGTGGGTGATGATGCATGGGTGCTACACCCATCCATGAAGACCTAAATTTGCCTTGGGTTTTGTTTTATCTTTGCAACCCCATGATCAATTATGATTTTTCTAACATAAAGTTTAAAATTTTCAACCTTGGAATCGGGAGTAGAAAGGGAATCATCTTCTTTTCAAAAACCGACTCAAGGTAAGCTTTAGTGATGTTTTTATTTTCGTTGTTTAAGCTTTTGATCCTTAGCTTGATTTTGGTTAGTTAGGAAACTTAGGAATCATTAGTATGGAGGTAGGCAGATGGGCAACTTGTCGTGGTAAAAAAATCAAACCAAAAGAAGTCATTGAATGAGGATAAAGTGGACAAAGCACCTCTACTTTGAGTCTGAGCGTAAGTGTTTTAAAAAATGCGACCCATGATGGTGCAATATTCCACAAAATGTGAAATTTTTATGGTAATTAGGTCAGAATTTGCTGAGTAATCTGGTTTTTGAATTGAGAAAATTGGACTAGTACAACGTGAGTTATGACCAAATTACTGAGGGCTGCCTAGATTTTGGCAACTAGGGACAACATCTGCTCTTTGAGGAAAACGACTTAGTTCTAGGCATATTACGGGAAAATGCCAAACATTAGAAGATTGACTGACCTTCCCAGAATGGCAAAGAACTCGGAGTTTTGACATCAGAAACTACAGATATGAGCTATGGAAGTTGAGCCCAGATTCTGACCAAATCTGGTTTTAGATTTAGCTACGTTTGGGAACCCCTAAGACTGTCTAAAAATTGTTGGAAAATTATCATAAGTGGAGAGTGGGCTGTAGTTGTGGTTCGTAAGGTTTGGACTAAGTGCAAACACTATTTTGATCCAGGTATTGAGTATTAGGCTCAATTAAGTAACCGAGCCGTAATTGTACGAATTTCAGGTAACAATCATGCCCTAACCCTTCCCCTGAAACTGTTTGAAAAATGTGTTTGATGAGAATGGTAAGGGCTATCTTTGAATGCCTTTGATGTTTTTGGATTTTACTAGTGGATTTTACTAGTCGAACGTGGAATGAGATAGTTGTGTGCGTTGTGTGGAGCTATCTCGCTATGTCAGTGTGCGTTTGGGCATTTGAACTGATTGTGTTGTAACAAAAAATGTATGTGTATATGTTGTGGAAATACTTTGGGCCTCGAATTGGGTCGAATTGAAATGTGTATATCAATTCAAAATTTAAAGAATAAGCATGAATGTATAAATAAACAGCCTTGTGGGCGAGACTGTGAGTTATGTTATGATTTTGAGGGCCATTAGCCTTCCCCATGTAAAAGTGCATGCATGTGAGTAGCCACGCGTCCTGTTGGGACGTGGGTCCAGTTAGCAGTAACCATCCACGTTGACGATAGGCCAGGAAATAGTTAAGCGATAACTGCCCAAGTCGACAGTAGGTCAGGTTGAAGTTAAGCGGCTGCGTTAAACCCAAGCACAAGCCATGAGACCTAGTGGGGTCGCTCACCCTTGAAAACCTGAAAGTTATAAAAGAGACAAGTATGGTTGTGTGCATCAACTAAGAATATATAAGTGTGGTCTGTTTGCATCAACTAAGAATGAATAAGTGTATCTGGTTGTCTTCCCCACCCCTAAAATGTTTTAAAAATTAATTTGTCTGCGTACTCTGACAGTTAGTGGTGATTGTTATTGAGTTTATCTCATTTTTGTGTAAAATGTTTTGTTTTCAGGTAAAGTGTTTACGCATGAGCTTGGGGACCCAAAGTTAGAGCGAGGCTCCGACGTTTGAACTAATAGTTCACACCAAGTAGTTGTTTTGAGAAGGAAATTGTATTAGATTTTGTTTAAGTTTAGTAGTTGCTTGAACTGTGCTTGAAATCTTTTAACATAGATATTACTGAAGAATATTTTGAAATAAAGTTTGATTGATACCCAACCTCGTGTCTCCATGAAGGAAATACGGCCACAACACCCGAGTTAGGTTTTTCGCTGCCACAAAGGTTAATATTAGTAATAAAGAAGTGAATTAGAAATTCAGGGTGTTACAATAT
>JACYFF010031956.1:33014996-33041590 GCA_017589665.1 Selenicereus undatus | reverse complement strand
TGTGTGTGTGTGTGTGTGTGTGTGTGTGTGTGTGTGTGTGTGTGTGTACTAGATGTTGTCATACTAAGTTTAATTTGTTAATTCAGATGCAGCAATTGCCCATGTGAGTACATCAATGTGAAGACTAGGGTCGGTTAATCCTTGTGTCAATGGTACGGTTGGTTCGATTATCTAAGTGGTTATACAATATTATGGTTGGGGAGGAAGGAAGGTGGAATTGAGATAACATTTAGTTTTTATTTTTTCTTTTTTACAACGATAATAATGAGCTGCTTTGAATTATTAGTAAATTGCAATAGAGGTAGTTACAAATGAAATTTTAATTCAACTCGAAGTGATAAATAATCTATGTTCACCCCTTCTTTCCTTGTCCATCGCTCTCGCCCAGATTACCACTACCTATCCATCCACTGCAACCTCTCTCTTCAATCCTCTGGTTAGCTCCTCGCCCCCGGGCCAAGTAGTAGGAATTAGAATGTAGTAATGGTTGTAAGAAAGCATGCGAAAGTCATAGAGTGGCGGATGAACTATCTCCGGTAAAGAAGATGGAATGAGACTTGGGCTTCCTGTTCATTTCTAATGTGTAATGTAGGTTGCAATGCGTGAACTCCTTTCCTTTAGTATCATTTGCTTTATCAAAAAATGAAAAGGAACGGAGGACATAAATGCCTCTATATGAGGGCTTGGAAATTTCACTGTATTTGGGAGCATGGGTGAATTTCTTTTATGAAGGTAGATTTTTTAGTTGTTCTCTTTCTACTTCAACATGCAATGAGCTTTTTTATATTGATACAATGATATGATTCTGTGAATTTTTTCATTACGTCCCTCTTGATTTTATATATGCTTGATTAGCTTTCCTATTTTTTAATTATCTCTTTTTTCTTGGTTAGGTTGCTTGAATGTCTCAAATTAATAAAAGGTGAGTGAAATACTAAAACAGTTCTATTGGTGAGTCCAATCAGTGAGCATACAATAATGTTTTAGGTTTTTCTGGGTTTTTTATATGTTTTGTCTGTGTGTTTGCTAGGTTTGGAGTGCAACATAAAAATTATAAAGGGTCTACAGTTGGGCGACATTGAAAATGTATGTCTCTTGCCTAGATTTTGATTTTCTTTTGGGAAAAGGGAAGGGGAGAAAGGGACATCATCACTTTGGCTACATATTAGCAATAGTGTTCAAATAAACTCTCTAATATTACAATTTGTACCCTGTTATAATGTTAAATGTTGTCCTACTTTACTTTCTTTCTAATTTTACTTACATTGAAAAAAAATCTATATAATCATATAATTTGTAATTATAGTCTTCTCCGGTATATTTTTTATTTCCTTGACATACTTTATAGTTAACTTTTTCTTTCATTTAATTTAAGATATAATTTTTGTGAGCATCTGTTTGGATTAAATTCATTAACGTTGGGATGTTGGAAAGTTAATTCCTTGCTCTCAGATCTCTTTCTTTGAGTCAATAGCAAATAAAACCTTAATTAGAATAGAGAGAAAATCTTCTAAATAAAATGTTCATTTGAGATTTTTATCATTTTAATTAGATTACTTTTTTCATCTTAGTACAAAATATGCAAAAAATTACTCTAAGGTACTCTTAGTTTTAGGATAGAAATTTTTTGGTTCCTGACTTTTTAAAAATAACATTGTGGTACCCTATGTTTTCGAATAAAGACTTTTAGGCCCTTTTTCTTATTACTTTGGGCCCTAAACTTCTAGACATTCCAGAATGAGCCCTAAAAAGGGTAAAATGTCCAAACAAGCTATTTTTTGGATTTTTTTCAAGAAATGTGCTTGTTTTAAATGATTAACCTTCTTATAATGACTTTACTGGTGCTGGTCATCACAATCTACTACTTATATCATAAATATTATACTTTTTGTGGTTACAGGCCCACCATGCTTAGCAAGATATTTAAAGCTTAATTAGAGAGTTTCAACCGTTACCTGAACTTAGTCGACGCTATACTTCGGTGTTCCTCTAGTTTCCAATTTACAGAAATTGTTAATGTCAGCCAACCCTTCCTTAGATCAGGCACAACAAAATTCTATTTCGTTTTCTACCTTAGACCGTAGTCACTGATTAAGTTTTATATACTTTTAAAGAATAGTTAGACTTTAATCAAGAAATTATAATATTTAAGAGATAAGGTTCAATTGAATAACGTTCCCTATTGGGAAACTTCTTTTATTGAAAGCTTAAAAGTGCAAATATTACAATGAAAAGATTAAAGAGGGACTTACACTACCAAGATCATCAGAGATGTTTGCTCATAGAGAAATAGAGAATCCCGACTTCTTTTTTTCTCAAGTATCCTTAAATGATGGTGTCCATTCTCAACACTCAACATCTCCTTTTATAGAGGGGATGGAGGTACAAATGATGCCCTAAAGGCTACAGTAAACATTGATAATTTCATATGGCTACGGCTATCTACATATGGCTGCAGTAGACAACATTATTTTACCTACCTAACATTGGACAAAATAGTACAATAGTGGTACAACCACTTTTCAGAGCCTTTTATTGTTGACAATACTGTCATCCATATTGAGATTCTACACACCCTGATCTCCAACAATATCTTCCAGTCCATCATTATCCAAACAATTATCAAAATCTTCATCAAGTTGAAGATGGCCTGGATCCTATTTTTCACATAATTCATTAATATATTTCTTTCATTTTTCTAATAAGAATTTTCTAACTCCAACATCAAAGAGATAATCAAAGACATCTTCTGAAATAGTTCCTTCTATCTTTATATATTTGCTGAACCTATTATGATAGGCAAAAGTAGTATTTCTGCAGTGCATTAGGATTGCTCCTTGCTCAATCAATGCCCACATTTGATGGTAAATATTGAAAAAACAAATTACTCTTGGTAAAGAAAAATCAGTAACTTACTCATGTCGTTCCCAAAACCATTCTTATTGTTGATCTCTAGGATTGTCTAAATTAACTAGTTGAACCAGATAATGGGCTGGTTTGGCTTTTCCATTTTCAAGCTCAATTAATGCACAATGTACTTCCACATATAGGCATCTAATGCATGGGTTTCTTTGTTGGACCATTAGGAGATGTAAGAATCTAATGGATCTTTTTTAACATGCACTATTGAAATTTAGTTAGTCTTGAGACAAATGGGTAATTTGGATTTGGGATTTCCATAAGATAAATTATCATTCTATATTCCCAGGCCTTCACGACTAGATCATATAGAGAGATTGAATTTGCCAGAAAAGTAATACCACCAACTCCAGATTTATCGAAAAAGTACATTGTTGTACTCCAAGATTCCCAAATATCATAGAAATAATTTGACAGTAGTCGGTGCAAGTTGTATACCACTCATTGAATCATTTCTCTTGAACATGAGAACTTATTTTTTCTTGGATATCATATGGACATCTTAGGTAATTAATTTGTGACTCTAGAAGGCTAAATCTTTGGATTGTTAGGTTGGCAAAAGATAGTAGACCGAAACGTGATGTACTTTTTGTATGGAATTGTAAAATATCCATAAGGATTTTACTAGAGGAAGAAACCCATTCTAGTAGTAATAATATTTCATTTTGAATTTCCTCCTTTTCCTGCAGGAGTTCTACTCTAACGATCACCATCGGCAGGCTCGCGAGTTAAACTATCTGCGAGATCATTCTTCGATCCCTGCATATGTTGCGGAGTTAATCCTCAAGTAACTTGACAAACGCGACATTAATAATTAACGCCTAAGTTTTTGGAGTAAATATTTTAGTATCTCAAAGTTTGCTGATTGAATTTTAAGGTAACCTCCGTTTTTTCTTGACCCCTAAACTTTTGAAATTTGCATTTTAACCCAATCCTTAAAAACTTACTTTTGAAAATTTTAAACTTGTGCATGCGTAATTTCTCTCATTAGTAGTACTCGAGGTCCTCTTTCATTTAGTATCAAAGCCACGTGACCAAAAATAATTAAGATTATTAAGCTAATTAATATTTAATTAAGCTAATTACCTATGTTTAATGCTGGAATCATCACCTAATCGTCATACTCCTAATTATTCACATATTGTCCACTCATCAGAAGGAACCACTTTAGTAACACCTCAATTAACATATATCACTAATTTAGTTATAGAATTAAAAGCTGAATTAGCAAAAATTAAGACTGAAGTTAAGAAGATTAAGAAGCAATTATTGGTAATCTATCTTTCCTTAGTTAACGAAATCAGACGTAGTGAAAAATCGATTTTAAGTATTAGTTCCCCCATTTAGCATAAACATCCTTTCCAAAATCCAAAAAACAAAAGGCCATTTCCTTTACATGACATAAAAATCCAAGAAGAAGTATGAGAAAAATCAGCTAAAAAATTATCTGAAAAGGTAGAGAAAGAAGAAGAGGATGGAGTATAAGTAGAATTATAGAATATGTTTAATGAAGAACAAAATTCATAAGAATTAAACAAAATCATGGGCACAATTATCGATAAGCAGGATGTTTTAACTGATGATAATAAAGAGACAAACAATGTCCAGTTACAAGAAGAGATTTATCAGTAGATGAACCCAATTAAGCTATATGATATTAGTGTGGTACCTATAGAAGAAAAAAGAAAGAAACTAGATAAAAACAAATATGGTAAAATGGTATTTGATGATGCAATTAACAAGATTGGAGAAGAGCTTAACACAGATAAAATTGAATCGAACATAGTTAACAATGTAGTTCCCAGACTTGAGGAATTTGGTGAACCTTCTAGAAGAAATACTCATTTTATGAAACCTAGATATGTTCCAACAGGACGAATAACCAATTCTTTCTTTGGGTTTATCCCATGAAAAATTACGACCTTTGAAGAAATTAGTTGTACCCCAATTAGCCAAACCAGATATATCTTAAACGTCGGTGAAGCTCGTAATAGAGAAGAAATATTTGAGCGTTGAAAACGAGGAATGAATAGTGTCTTCAATTTAAATGCTATTTGGACTGTTGCAAATTTCCTGAACTATATCGAGCAGAGTTTTATGGGCACTATAGCTGATTAGAATTATTCATCAAGTGAAGATGGTAAAAATGCATTAACAATGATGGAAACTCCAACGGCAATGTTCAAAAATTTATGTAAGGTGATCGAAACTGAGTTTATTAGAGCTAAACTTGATTCTGAAAAAAAAAAACAAGAGAATAGCAAAGAAAGACTAATAATATAGAGTTATGGGATATGAGGTATCTGGAAAATTATATTGCTGAATTTAGTCAATATTATTACAAAATTGAGCATAATGAAACTAATCTTGGCATGTTTTATGACAAATTGTCACATCCAATAAATTTCGTAATTAATGAAAAATACATTGCATGGTTTGAAAATGTGGATGTCATTGATACCATTGGTTCAAGAATCTCTTACTTAAGAAAATGAGTCAGTGATTAGTATCTTGATCACCAAGATCAAAAGAAAATCAGGAAGCAATTTCTAACTTGTTGGGATTCACCTCCCGAATGGGGAAAGGAACTTGAAAGATGAAGAAAACGAGAATTTCATAAGAAAAAGAGCTTTAATAAGTAAAAGGGAGAGAAACATAGAGGAAAATATTAGAACAAACCAAACCCTAAAAAACGAAGATTTTTTAGAAAAGGAGCTTATTATTCTGTATGGAAAAACAATTGCAAATGTTGCTCATGTGGAGAAGCAGGACATTATGTATGAATGCAAAAATAGGAATAATAATAAGTTGATTGAAACCCTAGGAAGCCTAGATCACTTTGAGTTAAATGAGGAAGAGACACTAGACCTAGCCTTAAATAACAACAAGGGAATTGTTAAGATTATAGTAGAAGACAAATATGAAGAGAGTGATTATAAAGAGACCCATTATATGACGGAAAGTAGCTCGATTAGTCTTGGCGATCTTCAAGGAGAAGGGTTTGTTGTAGATAATGAGAACGAAGAAGTCAAAAGAGATGGGTTCTTCCAATAATTCAGAAAGACATGATCTATAAAAAGTCCATCTTTCAATTAAAAAGCAAATATGTATGTGAAATGATGGAAGGAGATCTAGAAATAAAAAACTATGAGTATGATGTGGAATAAGTTAATCTCATTAATTGGGAAAACATCCTTAGGCATAACAAAGATAAAAAGTACAGGTTTATTCATGTGGGAAATGTCCAAGTTCAAATCACTCCATTACAACATTATGGTAAAGATATTGACCTTTATGCTTTGCTGTGTAATATTAGGCATACCAAATTCAATAATCAGATTATCATAGGGATTAAGACCAATTTATGTAATGGATCCGTTTAAATGATGAATTTGCTTAAACTTCCTATCCCTTAAGATAAAAACAGTTAGGACGGACATGAAAAAAGGAGGATATCCACTGAGGATATTTTAGAAAATAATCTACAAACTAGATAATACCATACATCTAAAGACTAAGGTAAGAATGATAGAGGCAGAGAAGTTTTAAAGTCTCACCCCTATACAAGAAAATCAAAATGACTAAATCCAATCCTCATGAGATAAAGACTGTTAGGTCATGGCTATCTACCTTTGCCAACCCTACAAAATCAATAACAAAAATGTAATAAAAATTGATGAGAATGGTAAAATTACCATTAAACCCCAATTATTAAGAAGCATGAGTGCAAGATCAAAATGAGGAGAAGGGTCTTCATCAGCTAGAGAAGAGTTTAAAGAAGGTTATATAATTAGTATGACCAGTGAAATGAGTAAGATGAGTTTTGAACCCGCAAGAAACAGTATAGACAGAATTATGAGTCTAGATAGGAAAGTCATTGGGTACAAAATAAGAACTGTTAGTGAGCCAATCTATGAGGATGAACTAGTAACAAACATGACTATAGAGATATGCTATGAAGCCACCAACGCAAATCCTAATAGCATCTATATCCAAGTAAACGTATGATTAGAGGGATATAATAAATATGAGTTGTGTGCCTACACAGATAGTTGTTGTTCTATACGCTTTGAAAAAATATCGTTATTTTCAAAATTTATGTGGAAAAGAGCCAAAAAAATTTTACAACTAAAGATAGCTAATAATAGCATTATGAGCCACAATGAAACCATAGAAGGATTATCCATAGAATTAGGAAGAATTCAATGTATTATACTAGTTTTATGGGGTACTAGTCAACCATCTCATGATGTAATTATTGGAAATAATTTTTAAAGACTATATTCTCCATATACACAGACCATAAACCAAATAATATTTACAATCAATGGTCACTCAATTCCTACTGAAAAATTAAGCGAGGCTTACACTCATCAGAAAATTGAGTTTGCACGCAGTCAGCATGGTGAGAAGGTAATCTCTACACAATGTCAGGTGGCACTAACAATCTCATTACTTGAGTTTTCTATTAAATAGTAGATTGTCGAACAACAAGAGAAATTATGCAAAGAACTCTACTATAATAATCCACTAAAATTTTGGGATAAAGATAAGACATTTGCTAAAATCACTCTGTTAAATCCCAACGCTATTATTCGAGCCCAAACAAATGGTGTATACACACCAGGTATCCAAGAATTTGATAAACAAATCAAAAAAACTTCTGGATAAAGGATTAATTAGGAATAGCAAAAGTCCCAACACCAGTCCCGCTTTCATGGTAAGAAATCATGCTAAAGAAAAGGAGGAAAAGTGAGAATGATAATCAATTACAAAAGCTTGATGATAATACTATCTTTGATGGCTGTTATATTCCTAACAAAATAGCCCTTTTTAATAGAATTCAAGGAGCCTCTTGGTCCTCAAAAAGGGATTGCAAAAGTGGATACTAGCAAATTAAAAGGGATGAAGAAAGCATTCCTTTAACTGCTTTTAGTGCCCCTTAAGGACATTATGAGTGGATAGTAATGCCATTCGGCCTTAAAAATGCACCTCAAATATTCCAAAGAAGAATGGATAACATCTTCAAAGATCTTAATTGTTTTCGTTTAGTTGACATCGATGATATCCTCGTCTTTTCCAAAACCATAGAACAACACAAAGATGTTGTCTTAGCTGTCACCCAAAGATGCATTGATCATGGTATTATACTTGGTAAGAACAAGTGCATTTATGCTGAACAAGACATTAAGTTTTTCGGTCTAGAGATAAAAGCTGGATAAATCATACTACAAAAGCATATTCTAGAAAAAATAGAAAATTTTTCTGAAAAGATTGAAGATAAGAAGCAGTTAGAAAGGTTTCTTGGATGTCTTACCTATACTTCAAATTTCATAAAAGATTTAGCTAAACTGAGAAAACCATTATAGCAGAAACTCAAAAAAGAAGTAAGTTAGACATGGACCTCCAGTGATTCTAAGATTGTTCATAACTTCAAAAAGATATGTAAAAATCTTCCTATTCTTAATTTGTCTAATGAAGGAAATGACTTAATTCTTAAGACAGATGCCAGTAACGAGCACTACAGTGCATTACTCAAAATCAAAGGAGGAAAACTCTGTAAATATTATAGTTGAAGTTTTAATAAAGCAGAATGTAAATATCTCACAATAAAAAAAGAAATCCTTAGTCATAAGGGGAATTGAAAAGTTCTTAATTTTTTTAGCCCCAAAATCTTTTTTTTATTCGAACTTATTGTAAAGGAATACTTGGTTTTGTGAAAAAGAATTTATCAAATATGCAAGCACAATGGTGACTCCTGCGCTGGCAATTATGGCTTAACCAGTTTTTCTTATCTATTGAACATATATAGGGATCGAAGAACTCTCTAGTAGACAATTTAACTCAAGAACTCGCCAATGGTAATCAACAGAGCAGAACTCCTGCTAGAAAAAGATGATATCCAAAATGAAATGTCATTACTACTAGAACTAATTTCTCCTTCTAGTAAAGTCCTTATAGATTATTTGGAATTCCATACAAAAATTATATCACATTTTGCTCTGCTATCTTCAACCTACCTAATAGCACAAAGATTTTTTCCTTATAGAGTTACAAATTAATTGCCTAAAGTGTCCTTATGGTATCCAAGGAAAAATAAGTTCTCAGGTTCAAGAACAATGGTTTAATGAGTGGTATATAGCTTGTATTGACTACTATCACAATTATTCCTATGATATTTGAAAATTTTGGAGTACAAAAATCTACTTTCCTGATAGATCTGGAGTTAGTGGTGGTAGTTTTCTACCAAGTTCAATCTCTCCAAATGACCCAGTAATGAAAGCCTAGTAATATGGATGGTAGTTTATCTTATGAAAATTCTAGATCCAAAGTTCCCATTTTTCTCAAGACTAACTAAATTTCAATAGTGCATATTCAGGAGGGTCCATTGGATTCTCACATCTCCTGATGGTCTAACAAAAATCCCATACAATAGATGCCTATATGTGGACGTACACTATGCATTAATTGAGTATGAAAATGAAAAAGCTAAAATAGCCCATTATTTGCTTTAACTAGTTGATTTAGACAATCCTAGAGATCAACAACAAGGATGATTTTAGGAGCAACATGAGTTAGTTACTGATCCAACTTTAGCAAGAGCCATTGTTTTTCAATATTTACTGTCAAATGTGGGCATTGATCAAGCAAGGGGTAATGCTAATGCACTGCGAAAATACTACTTCTGCCTATCATAATGAGTTTAGCAAATACTTTAAGATAGAAGGAGCTAATTCTGATGACGTCTTTGATTATCTCTTTTATGTTGGAGAAGAGAAATTCTTATCAAAAAAAAGGAAAGAAATATCTTCATGAATTATTTGAAACATGAGATCTAGAGCATCTTCAATTAGATGAATATTTTGATGATTATCTAGACAATAATGGGCTAGAAGACATTATTGAGGAAGAAGGGATGCAGAATCTCAATAAAGATTACTAGTCTTGACAATATTAAAAGGTGTTGAGAAGTGGTTGCTCTCTTTTTGTACTATTTGACAAGTTTCATGGCTATAAAATAAGGCAATCTACTGCAGCCATGTGAATATAACTGTAGTCATGTGTAAAAGCATTGTGTACTACAGCAGCTAGGGCATCCTATGTACCCCCATCCTCTCTATAAAAAGAGAGACCTGGTGCTGAGAAGGAACACAGTCATTTGAGCATACTTGTGTAAAAGGGAAGTCAGGACTCTCTATTTCTCTATGAGCAAGCATTTCTAATGATCTTAGTAGTTTAAGTCCCGCTTTCAAGCTTTCTATAAAAGAAGTTTCCCAGTAGGGAACGTTCTTCAATTAAACCTTATGTCTTAAATATTATAATTTATTGATTAAAGTTCCACTATCCTTTAAAATATAAAGAACTTGATTAGTGACTATGGTCCGAAGTAGGAAACGAAATGGATCTGTGTTGTGCCTAATATAAGGAAGGTGAGCCAGATTGAGAATAGTGATCTCTGTAAACTGGACGCTAGAGGAACGCTAGAGTCTAACGCCTACTAAGTTCAGGTAATACTCGAAACTTCCTAATTAAATTTTAATTATTTTGCTAATTATGGTAGGTCGATAACCACAAAAAGTATAGTATTTATGATATAAGTAGTTAATTGTGATAGTATCAATAAAGTCATTACAAGAAGTTTAATCGTCTAAAACAAGTATATTTCCTAAAAAAACCTTTAAAATAGCTTATTTGTACATTTTACCCACTTCTGAGGGTCTTTCTGCAATTTAGAAAAGGGTCGGGCCAAAAGTGAAAAAAAGAACCAGTACGGGAGGTATTAAAAACTAAAACAGTTGCTCGAAAGGTAGCAAAGAATCAGAACATCACATCTCAAGGTACAAAAGAATTAAGTTAAAAAAGTCAAGCCCGAAAAATCGATGACACATGTCAAGATATTAAAAAGTCAGTTACCTTATATATGTTCAATAGAGAACAAGAACTAGTTAAGCCATAGTTGCCAATACAGAAGTCACCTGTGTGCTTGCATATTTGATAAATTCTGTTTCACGAAACCAAGTATTTCTTTGCAATAATTTCGAATAAAAAAAGGTTTCAGGGCAAAAAAGATTAAGAACTTTTCAATTCCCCCTATGACTGCAAGGATTTCTTTTTCCATCAAGGGATAGTTGCATTCTGCTTTATTACAACTTCCACTGCAATAGATGTAGAGTTTTTCTACTTCTTTGATTTTGAGTACCATACTCCAGTGCTCATTGTTGGCATCTATCTCAAGAATTAAACCATCTTCTTCATTAGGTAAACTAAGAATATGAAGATTTTTACACATCTTTTTGAAGTTTTGAACAATCTTAGAATCAGTAGAGGTCCATGTCCAACTTAGTTCTTTCTTGAGTTTCTATTATAATGGTTCTCTTAGTTTAGCTAAATCTTTTATGAAATTTGAAGTATAGATAAGGCATCCAAGAAACCTTTCTAACTGCTTCCTATCTTCAATCTTTTTAGAAAAATTTTCTATTTTTCCTAAAATATGCTTTTGTAGAATGATTTATTCGCTTTTATCTCTAAACCTAAAAACTCAATATCTTGTTCAACACACTTGTTCTTACAAGTATAATACCATAATCAATGCATCTTTGAGTGACAGCTAAGACATCATCTTTGTGCTTTTCTATGGTTTTGAAAAAGACAAAGATATCATCGATGTAAACAAAATAACAATGATTAAGGTCTTTGAAGATGTTATCAATTTTTCTTTGGAATATTTGAAGTGCATTCTTTAGGCCAAATGCCATTACTATCCACTCATAATGTTCTTGAGCGATTAAACACAGTTAAAGGAATGCTTTCTTCATTTATTTTTATCTACCAATGTCCGCTTTTGCAATCCATTTTCGAGAACCAAGAGGCTCTTTGAATTCTATTGAAAGCGACTGTTTTGTTAGGAATATAATAACCATCAAAGGCAGTATCATCATTAAGCTTTTTTGTAATTGATTACCATTCTCACTTTTCCTCCCTTTTCTTCAGCATGATTTCTTATCATGAAAGTGGGATGGATGTGAGGACTCTTGTTATTCCTGATTAATCCTTTATCTAGAAGTTCTTTGATTTATTTATCAAATTTCTGGATATTCTAGTGTGTATACACCATTTATTTGACTCAAATAATAGTACTGGGATTTAACAAGTAATTTTTGCAACTGTGTTATCTTTATCATAAACTTTTAGTGGATTATCAGAGTAGAGGTTTTTGCATAGTTGCTCCTATTGTTGGGTAATTTGCTCTTTAATGGATAATTCAAGTAGTGAGATTGTTAGTGCCATTTCAATTTGTACAGACATTTCCTTCTCAGCACACTGCCTGTATATAAACTCAATTTTTTGATGAGTGTAAGTCTTACTTAATTTATCAATGGGAACCGAGTGACCATTTATTGTGAATATTATTTGGTTTATGGTCAATGTGCATGGAAACTACAGCCTTTAAAATATATTTCCAATAATCATATCATGAGAGGGTTGATTACTAACCTATAGAACCGGTATAATGCATTGCACTCCTTGTACTTCTATAGTTAGCCCTTCTATGACCTCTTTTTGTGGCTCATTATGGTATTGTCAGTTATCCTTACTTGTAAATGGTTTGTAGCTTTCTTCCACATGAATTCTAGAAATAAAGACCTTTTTTTTCCAAAACAGACAGAGTAATCACTATCTATATGCAGCTCATATTTATTATATTTCTCTAAACATACATTTATTGGGATATAGATCCTACTAGGTTTTGTATTGGTAACTTCATAGCATATCTCTATAGTTATATTTTTGACTAATTCATCTTCGTAGATTGGTTCACTAACAGTTCTTGTCTTGTACCCAATGACTTTTTTCTCATACTTCTGTCTACGTTATGTCTTGCGGGTTCAAAACTCATTCTACTCATTTCACTGATTGTTTTATTGTATCATCTTCTTTAAACTCCTTTTTGGCTGATGAAGACCCTTTCTCCCCATTCTGGTCTTGCACTTATGCTTCTTAATAATTAGAATTTAATGTTAATTTTACAATTTTCTCATCATTTTTTTATCACACTTTTCTTATCGATTTTTGTCGAGTAGGCAAAGGCAGATATCCATGAACGATCAATCTTTATTTCCAGCAGATTGGATTTAATCCTTTGGATCATTTGCATAGGGGTATGACTTTCAAATTTTTTTGCCTCTATCATTATTACCTTAGTCTTTGGATCTATAACATTATCTAATTTGTAGATAATTTTTCAAAATATTCTCAGTGGGTGTCCTTGTCTTTTCATATTCTTCCCAACTATTTTTATCTTAAGAGATAAGAAGTTTTTAGAAAATTCATCTTTTAGGCTTGCATAATATCCAGGTCAACAATTGAATCCTACTAGTCCATTACATAAATTGGTCTTAACTTGAATGATAATTTGATTATTAAATTTGGTATGTCTAATATTACAAATCAAAGCATAAAGATCAATATATTTGTCATAATATTGTAATGAAGTGATTTGAACTTGGACACTTCCAACATAGATATGCCTGTACCTTCTATCTTTGTTATACATAAGGATATTTTCTCAATTAGTGAGATAAATTCCCCCATATCATACTTACAATCTTTTATCTCTGGATCTCCTTTCATCATTTCACATACGTATTTGTTTTTTAATTGAAAGATTGACCTTTTACAAATCATGTCTTTCTGTATTATAGGAAGGACCCAATCTCCTTTTACCTCTTTGTTCTCATTATCTACAACAAATTGTTCTCCTTAAAGATCGCCAAGACTAATTGAGCCACTTTTCATTATATGACTGGTCTCTCCATAATCACTTTCTTCATATTCGTCTTCTAGTATAATTCTAACAATTCCTTCGTCGTTATTCAGGGCTAGGTTTAGCGCCTCTTATTCACTTAGCTCAAAGTAATCTAGGCTTCCTTTAGTTTTAATACGCTTATTATTCTTCCTATTTTTGCATTTGTTAGTATAATGTCCTACTTCTTTGCATGCCCAACATTTGTAGTTGTTCTTCCCTGCAAGATAATAAGTTGCTTTCCTAAAAAATCTTCGTTTTTTAGGACTTAGTTTGTTATGAAACTTTCTTTTATATTTCTCTCCCCGTTTCTTATTAAAGCTCTTTTTCATATAAAATTTTCTTTTTCTTCTCTTTTCAGGTTCCTTTCCCATTGGTGAGGTGAATCCCAACAAGTTAGAAATTACTTCTTAATTTTCTTGTACTTTTGGGGATCAAGACATTGATCATTGACCTATTTTCTTAAATAAGAGATTGTTGAACCAAGGGTATCAATGATATCTGCTCTTTTAAGCCATGCAATGTATTTTTCATTAATTATGGAATTTATCGGATATGATAACACTACTAGAAAAGTTAAAAATAACGACGGAATTCAGCGACAGACTAATTTAACGACGGACCTAGTGACGGATATGCAGTATTACAAAAAAGTCAGATTATGCGACAAACTTGGCAACGGATATGTATTTCCATCGCCATAACTTACCCCTAGCGACGGAATTTCCATCGCCTAAATTAAAAAAAAAAATTATTATGGAGACAGAATTTCGGTCGCCCAACTCGAAAAACATTTAAATTTTAAAAAAAATTAGGCTGGCAACGAAATTTCTGTCGCCAGCCCGTTTAAGTGAAACCAGATCTTGGTCTGGTTTCACTCATTCGACGCAAAGCAAATTTGAGAGAGAGAGAGAGAGAGGCCAACGCTAGGGAGCTCCGTCTGACCACCGCAAGCACCACCCAGCTGCTGCCAGTGCCTTCCTCCACTATCACCGCTGTGCCCTCACTGCCGATAACCACTGGCCGCTCTCCCCACCCCTCTTGCCAATTGTTTTCAACCAATTTGAGGTAAGTTTTTCAACTACATTAGTTGTAATTTCTATAAATTTTTGTATTGCATTGTTAGAATTTCATAGTTAGTTCATATTTATGTTGAAATATGATATTTGTGTGAGGTTATTGCTCTAATTTGGTTCAGGATTTGAGCAAATGCGATTTAGGATTTAGGTTTGGTAGTTTGAAGTTAAAATTTGATATGGTGATGGAATCAAATAGTTTAATTGATAATGTTATTGAAATGTGGTATTTGTGTGAGGTTATTGCTCTAATTCGTTACAAGAATTTGGTAAATGCGATTTAGATTGAGGTTTGGTAGTTTGAAGTTAAAATTTCATATGTTACTGGAATGAAATATTTTAATTGATAATGTTGTTGAAATGTAGTATTTGTGTGAGGTTATTGCTCTAATTTGATTGGAGATTTCACTCAATGCAATTTAGGGTTTGGGTGTGCTGATGTGAAGTTGAAAGTTGATATGTTTGTGGAATGAGATGCTTTAGTTTATAATTTTATTCAAATGTGATGTTCGTATGAAGTTGTAGCTCTTATTTGTCTGAAGATTTTGCCCAATGCAATGTAGAGTTATATTTGGTAATTTTCAATTAAAATTTGATATGTTGGTGGAATAAAGTGCTCAACTTTGTATGAATTATTAGTTTTGTGAAATTCGTAAGAATATAAGTATAGTTGTAGAAATTCATAAGTTTTTTTTTTTTGGTGCTTGTAGAAATTTATAACTAAACATATATAATATATAATTGAGTAATTTATGTCATTATTATAATTTTAATTGAAATTACTATTGTATTATTTGATGTGTTTGTTGTTTTCATAATTGCAGAAGTGGTTTACTTAATATTCGATCCATGAGGACCGTATAAGAAATTTTTTTGAAAACCGAGGCAATGCACGCTTGAGGGACTTCCTTGAAAAAGTAAGGAAGCACAAGAAGAAGCCTGTTTGGCTCAGTGATGCTCCATGGGAGAGACTCCAACAATACTGGGCGAACGAAGGTTACAAGAAACTGCATGAAACAACCCAAAAGAACCGACTGGGTACTCCAGAAAGTGGTGGCCCATCTCTCCACACTTGTGGCTCCACCCCTATGCATGAGCATAGGAGGCGTCTGGTAAATGAATTTGCTATGTATTTATTCAACTTTAATACTGTGGTTTGGACTGTGGTTGACATAATTATGTGTGACACGTACATAGAGGGAACAATTTGGGACGGAGCCCACAATTATCGAATTATTCAGTCGTACTCACAAACTCCATGGCACAGAAGATGCCCCTTGGGTTGACAAGAAATCAGAACAAACATATGTAAGTAATTAGCTATTCTCAATCTTTATTGGTAGTTCAACCCGAACTTGTATACTTTACTTTCATTAATTGTAATATATATGATTTCTTGCACATGTTGTGATATTGTAGGAATCCTTTGAATATGAATTTCAAAATGTAATCAACTCTAAAGGGACTGGGGATAGCAATTCTCAAGATCCAAACCAGCCACTTCCAAACCCAAATGAATTGTGGATAAAGACGTACAAGAATAAAAAGGGTCGTATTTATAGCATTGGCGATGAGGCTATCAACATTAGAGAATCGAGTTACCTCATTCTCACTCAAAGAGCCGGTACAGTTTTCATAGTAAAGTTCAATGAACATGCACTATAAGAAAAATGCCAAATAAAGACGGAATCAACGACGAAATATGGTTAATCAGCAACGGAAATTTTAGATCAGTGACGGAATTGACGACGGAATACGGCTGTCGGATTTTCGCTCGTTGTTGACTTATCCAAAACCAATACCCCCCCTTGCACAAAACCCTTATACATAAGGTGCATCTTGACTTCATCAGGTGTCAAGTACACCCTATTTCTGCATTTCGCACAAGGACATCTATACTTTCTCCCATTCAAAAATTCTGTCTGTGTACGTGCAAATTGATCGAATTCGTTCACTCCATCTAGAAATTCTTGCGTATAACCATTACGATCATGCAGTAATCTATTATACATCCACCTACGATGTGGATGACCATTCATATTCTGCTCAAATAACTATAACCACATAAGGTATTTGATAAGAATTAATTTTAATCAAAATTATAATAAGTACATAAATTACGCACTTATATATTATGTATGCTTACTTTAAAATTTCCACATGCACCAAAAAAAAAAAACTTACAACTACTTGATAAATATACTTACATTCTCACGAAGATCACAAAATTAATAATTCATACATAGTTCACCACTTTATTCCACCAACATATCAAATTTAAACTTAAAATTACTAAATCTAAGTGTACATTGCATTGGGCGAAAACTTTAAACAAATATGAGGTACAACTTCATACAAACATCACATTTGAACAAAATAATAAACTAAAGCATCTCAATCCACCAACATATCAACTTTTAAGTTCACATCAACAAACCTAAACCCTAAATTGCATTGAGCAAAATCTCCAACCAAATTTTAATAATATTATCAATTAAAACATTTCATTCCACCAAGATATGAAATTTCAACTTCAAACTACCAAACCTCAACCCTAAATCGCATTTACCAAATTCTTGTAACGAATTAGAGCAATAACCTCATACAAAATTGCACATTTCAACAACATTATCAATGAAACTATTTCATTCCACCAATATATCAAACTTTAACTTCAAACTACCAAATCTAAACCGTAAATTGCATTTACCCCAATCTTGAAGCAAATTAAACCAATAACCTCACACAAACACCACATTTCAACATAAATATGAACTAACTATGAAATTCTAACAATGTAATACAAAAATTTGTACAAAATTCAAGTTGTTTAGTTGAGAAAAATACCTCAATTAACTTCAAAAAACCGATGGTGGGGGGCGGCAGGGGGAGGTGACCGGTGGCGGCGGGAGGGGTGGACGACCGGCAGCGGTGGCTGGGCACGGCGGGAGGCGGCTGGGCTGGCGCTGCTCGCGGCGTCGCTCTCACTCTCTCTCTCCTCGAACGTCCGTTTTGTAGCGAAATGAAACCAGAAGCTGGTTTCATTTAAATGGGGTGGCGACAGAAATGTCACCCCCTTTTTTTAAATTAAAAAAAAATAAAAATTTGGCGACAGAATTTTTTTTAAAAAAAATATTTTCTAGGCGACGGAAATTCCGTCGCCATATGCCAATTATGGCGATGGATTAGCAGTTCTGTCGCCATATTTGTCGTCTAATCTGACTTTTTTATAAAGCTATTTTTCCGTTGCCATTTTCGTCGCCAAATCTGTTGTTAATTTTTTCCGTCACCGAGTTCCGTCGTTAATATGAACTTTTTTAGTAGTGATGGTTATACGATAAGTCTATTTAATTGTAATACTAATGCGTGCTTCACTGAAATGTCTGTCAGCAGTTACCGGTTATACGTCATTGCAACAAGAGGTGAATGACTTAAGGGGTGTAGTAACCAACTTAGAGGGTGAGCTAACTTCAAAAGCTGAAAGTTACGGGTTGCTTATGAAGAAATGTAAGCAACTAGAGGAATCCAACAAATTGCTCACCTAAAGCAACCAACAACTGAGCCAACAAATGATGAGCATCGATCAGCACCTACAAGCTTTCTTCTAAACACAAACGAGCTTTTGGCTCGGGATCTCATCCACCCTTTACTCATCATTCACAACATAATAAGGATAATGATGAGGATGAGGATGAGGATGAGGATGAGGAAGATGATGATCCTCACCTTGGTGATTGAGTTGGTTGCAGTTTTTCCCCAACTGGTGGCTCTCCTGCTTGGTTCTTCATGGAGTACACCTTTTGCCGCTTGCTTCCCCTGCCCTTGGTGCTTATTTTATTCCCCTCCCTTTGGCGTTTGCTTCTCCCTCTTCTGCAAACATAATGTTACTTTTAATTACTACCAACTTCCGATTTGTTTGGATTTGTAGTTTGTGATATCTAAACACTTTGTTTGCGACTTGTGCTTTGTGAATTTAAAACCCTTTGTTTGAAGTGTTACTTTGGATGTGATATTCCACCTTTGTGTGGCTTGGAATTGTTGAGAACGCTTCAAATGAAGTCATACTTGAAGCCATTGGATGTTGATGGAGCGAATACTCCTTGTAAATTCCTTTGAGGGATTGAAATGTATGCACTAAGGGACACAATAAAAAACGAGCGTTGTTATTTAAAAAAAATTGGGGGCGAAAGACTGGAGACGGAAATGAAGAATTTATTTTTTGAGGGGGCAGAAGTCAGCGACAGACTCTGTTCCGTCGATAAGTTCGTGGCTAATGGCGACGGATTTTTAAATCCGTCACTACCTGCCCTGCCAATTTTTCCCCGCCAAAAAAAGGTATGTCGCAAGTTTAGTCGCTGATGGCGACAGAATTATGAAATTCCGTCGCCAAGTACTCAGCAACGAGCGAAAATCCGACTGCCCTTTTCTGTCGCCAATTCCGTCGCTAATTCCGTCTTTATTTGATCTTTTTCTTGTAGTATAATTTGTCATAGAACATACCAAAGTAGTTTATTATGCCCAATTTTGTAATCATATTGACTAAATTCAAAAATATAATTCTCTAAATACCTCGTATCCTATAACTCTATATTATTAATTTTTCTTTATCATTCTCTTACTTTTTCTTCAGAATCAAGTTTTGCTCCAATTAACTCAATTTGAATTTCCTTGTATAAATTTTTGAACATTACAGTTGGTGTTTTCATCGTTCTTAATGTATTTTTACCATCTTCATTTAATAAATTATATCAATCAGGTACAGTGCCAGAAAAACTATGCTCGATATAGTTTAAGAAATTCCCTGCAGTCCATGTGGTATTTAACTTTATGATACTATTCATTCCTCTTTTCGAGTGCTCAAATATTTATTCTCTATTATGAGCTCCATCGATGCTTAAGATATATCCAGTTTGGCTAATTGGAGTAAGGCAATTTCTTCAAAGGTTGTAGTTTTTCTTGCAATAAACACAAAAGAAAAGTTATGTACGTCTTGCCAGAACATATCTATGCCTCATAAAATGGGTATTTCTTCTAAAAGGTTCACCAAATTCGTCAAGTTTATGAACTACATTGTGAACTAGATTGGACTCAATTTATTTCGTGTTAAGCTCTTCTCCAATCTCGTTAATCTCGTCATCAAATACTATTTTATCATATTTTTTATCCAGTTTTTTTCTAATTTCTTGTACGACATTAAGATCCTCTAATTTAATTAGGTTCATCTGCTGATGTATTTCTTCTTCTAATTGGACATTATTTGTCTCTTCATTATCATAAGACAATACCTCTTGTTTATCGACCATTGTGCCCATAATTTTGTTTAATTCTTCTGGATTTTATTTTTTCTCAAACATACCGTGTAGTTCGTCAAGATTTACTGCTTATACCCCATACTCTTCTTCTTTCTCTGCCTTTTCAGTTGATTTTTTTTCTACTTCTTTTTGAATTTTTATATCATGCAAAAGAAATGGATTTTTATTTGAATTTTGAGAAGGATATTTATGCTAAAAAAGAGTACTAATATGTAGAGTAGAATTTTCACTATGTCTAATTTCGTTGACCAAAGAAAGATGGATTACAGACAATTGCTTCTTAATCTCCTTAACTTCACTCTTAATTTTGGCTGATTCAGTTTTTAATTCTAAAATTATATCAGTGATATAATTTAATTGGGGTGCTACTAAAGTGGGTCCTTCTGATAAGTGAACAATACGCAAATAATTATGAGCATGAGAAGTAGGTCATGATTCAAGCATTAATTACACTTAATAAGCTTAATTAACTACTAATTACTCTTAATTATCTGAATTATTTGTTGTCATGTAGCTTTGATATCATATTAAAGAGGGCTTTGAGTAGTACTAATGAGTAGAATATCACATGCATAAAATTAAAATTTTCGAAAGTAAGTTTTTAAGGGTTATGGTTAAATTTGCAAATATGAAAAGGCTAGGGTGTTATGTAAAAACTTTGAATAGTAAGTTGGGTCCTTTTTATTGGTTATCTCATAAGTCGATATACCTTATAGTTATTTTAAAAACTGAGGGTCCTTTTGTTGTTTACACAAAATTTGGGGTGCCTGAGTGTATTTTATCCCAAAATATGCATCAAATTTTTTTAAAAATAATTGTGAGGCATGAAAATTATTTCAAAAAGTTGAAATTTGAGAAAAAAAAGATAGGTCAAGATGTACCATAAAATGAATCTCATTTCATTGTTAATAAAAAAAATAAAATAGATGTGATTTCCATATGTTTCAACAATTCGTCTCATATATTTGTATTTATTTATTTCTGATGTTGAATGCTTGCAAATAAAAATTATGCAGTACATAAACTTCGTTGAGAAACTCTAACTATAACCACTTGAATGAACATTCTATTTCATCATTTCTTTAATGAATTGTTAATCTTTTTTTTTTTTGCAAGACCTATAAATATGACGATAGTAATTTATCATTTTAGAGTTATGCTTATTCTAATCTTTACCTATATTTAATGAGAAAAAAATCTAATATATCCTAATATTATTTATATTATTTTCTTAATTGAGGTAGCTAGTACAAATGTACAGACACAAAGTAGTGTGAAAAATCCAAAAGAAGTTGCGGTCCGGCCCGCCGCCCCGTCATTGTCGTCAATCTACAAACGCAAAATAGCAAATTTGAATGCAGAGACTGTAATAGTATTATTTTTTGGATGTCAGCCGAAAAAACTAGCATTGCGTTTTCTTTTCTTTTGTTATTTGCTATAGCATCAATTAGTTCGGGAGGTGCTCTATTAGTGGATCTTTTGTTTTTTTTTTTTAATTGGTTGCATATGCGAAATGGATTCAGCCACAAGCCACTAGTACTACTATTCACGTGCATAGTCAGCGTTAACAACAGTTTGGTCAAGATTTAGGAGCATTAAAATGTCAAATTTCATTATCATCAATGCATTGATTTTCGTTCCTCACGTTGAATTTAGTAATAGTTACGATATAACAATGTGTTTTTTTTTTTTTTTTTTTTTTGCCAATAGATCATTCCAAATGCATTGACACAAAGTAGATCCAATCTACACTACTATCACGTGGCTTAGGTAAAAGTCTTGTAATGAAAACATAGGACTTTAATTATAAAAGTTTAGATTAACTAATAACGACATTAATCGTCTTACTTTTGGTGTAAATATAATTTTTTCTTATCTTTTTATATCTATTGAATTCAACTTTTGTCTTGATGATTTTTGTATTATTAGCATAGGCGGAGTTATATTAGGGCAAGGTAGGTCAATTGACCCCCCAACTTTTTGGAAAAAAAAAATTAAATATGGAATATTTTGTGGATAAAAAATAGATATATATTAATTAGTTCACATACATTTTGCAAATGTGTACTTAGCAGGATGGTCGGCTACTCTTTATTTGATTCAAGGGGTCACAAGTTCAACTCTCATCACTCTCCTTTTGCGGTGCCTTGTATGTTTTTTTTTTTAAAGGTTTGCCCATTCATTTTCCCTAATTTCTGCCTCTCGATTCTCTAGTCCTTCTTTACTTTCCTCCTTAGACACATTCTCTCTCTCTACCCAGCCCACTGCCCACGCACTCTCTCTCTCACTTTCTGCAGTCTGCCCAGCCTAGTCGCCAACAGACTGACGCCGCCGACCGCCAAGCCCGCCACTTGTGCCGGTAGCCACCTCTAGTACTCTTCCTCAGCTCTCATCCTAACTCTTAACTCCTAAATCCCAATTTGAGATAACTCCCCAAAATTCTCGCCCTCCATTGCTTTGAATTTTGGCTCCGCCCCTAGTTATTAGATATTACTTCTTTCTTGCAAAATTGTAGTTCTATCTGGGTAATACAAATTTTTAAGGACACTTCGTCCAATGCATTGAATCTGGTCAATTTAAAGAGAGA
Source organism: Selenicereus undatus (assembly GCA_017589665.1). Lineage (NCBI taxonomy): Eukaryota > Viridiplantae > Streptophyta > Magnoliopsida > Caryophyllales > Cactaceae > Selenicereus > Selenicereus undatus. The sequence continues at coordinate 33,018,892 of JACYFF010031956.1, read as the reverse complement.
GAAGAACTTTAATACTTGCAATCAGATCTGTCAGTTCGGGAGGGTGGTTAGATACGGGTCGAGTGTATTCGGGTTCGGCTAACATACAGATTATATATATTACTGGTTCGGGTAAAATATAGGCAAGCGTGTTTCGGTTTTATGGGTTTTAGGTCAACCCAACCAGTTTGGAGCGCCTTTTTACTCAATTATTTCTTTTTTGTCAAAATAAAAATTTCAGCATATTGATTACTTAAAATTATCTGTGTTTAATGAACCAACAATGTAATTGTAATTTCTTAGAAGAATATCAAAAATATTCAAACTTTTCAACATGATAGATAAAATTCATCAACGAGTGGACAATGAGTTAAGTTTAGATGGGTAGGTTCGTATATTACAACATTAATAATGGGTGAGGTCATTCATGGGTCGACCCATGTAAAGCATTTTAACGGGTCCGACCAGTTTGACCTATTAATAGCCATTTAGTAGTTTGATATTTTGTTAATTATTTTACAATTACCTGATCAGGTATACTTTATTAGTGAGTTGATCTTAACACAAATACAAATTAGTTGATTGCCTAACACTGACATCAAGTTTTAGACCAATTAGAAGGAAACCAAACAAAAGAATATTATAGGCGCATAAGATATTACGATTATCTATTAATTTTAACTTCAAAATTCTAGATTATTATAGAGTAATATTATTTAAAATGTGATGAGACGTATTTATTTCACTAAGAATATAATGGTATGACTTGTATATTTTTAATGCTTGTCTTATTTTAAATTGATTTTCTTAAGATTAGATAGTTACTTTATGGTTTTTTAAAATTGCTCAAATTATAAGTTGTATATGACATTTTATGGGAATGCATTTGCGAAAGAACGGGTAGCATCATCTAATTTGCGAGGGGATGCAATAATTATATAACATCTCTCTAAACGATTCATTATAATGAAATTGTTAAGGGAAAGAATTAAAGAAAAATAAAAAATAAGGATATAATATACGGCTTGAGCGGACGGATTCGGGTTTGGGACTGATTTGACCCAAAATTTGTGGGTTTTTCAAGTTCGATTTATTTTGAGTTCAGATAAAAAAAATCATGTTCAAAGTCCAAAATTTCTGAGCGAGTTCGGGTCGGATCAGTTTTGTCATGTCTACTTACAATTGTTACTAGGGGTTGAGACTTTGACCTAAAAAACAAGGACCATTTATATTTTTTTTTTTGTTGACATAAAGGAACTATTTGCTGGTATTTCTTGATGTTTTCTTTCCTCAATTTGTTCATTGGCCCTCTAGTTCCAAAACTTAATTTTCGTTCTTAGGGCATCTTAATTCTCGTTTGAACGTTAGCTTGCGTCTCTGTTCTGGCACCGCATTTCTGGTAAGTCAATCATCAATTGCTAATTTGGCTTCGATTGTTCTTTAGAATTTGATCACCTCTGTAGGTCGGGCCTAATAGAATTAGGCCCGATGGCCACATATGTTGACTAGGACAACAACCCTGACTATTCCCCAAAACAACATAAAGGGAGTTTAGGGGATAGCCAAGAGACGGATAAGTGAAATCTCTCATACTCATATATTCTCTCTCACGACTGAATTACCATCAATTGAATTCTCGGGTTTAGGATGTGAAACCCTAAAAGCGACTCTAGTAGCCGCTTCATATTCTTATTGGCATGGATTAGTTTTCTTTATTATCGTGGACTATTACCGGCAGTATAATTCTGCATCCAGGTTAGTCCTATTTCTTTCTACAGTGGTATCAGAGCCTAAACTATTCGGATTAGTCCCGATTGAAATATTAATAAATCTGCCGAAACTGATTCGTTAAAAGCATGCTATTTTTTATTCATTTAATTTGCTTAATTTTCTTGATTATGCAAACTGCTAAAATCATAAGCATGCTCATGTTATTGTGATGCCCAGAACATATTAGGACCTACGGATTTACTATCATGAACATATTAGAGTCTGCTAATCATGAACATACTCATGTTATTATCAATGTCCAGATAGATTTATGCTAATATACTCAGATCAGTTCTTGTTAATATACGTACAAATTACATACAGATCATAGTGATTCTGCCAAAGCATGTCCATGATTAATTCTGGCCAAAGAGTTCCTTTTTCCCTGATTAGTTTAGCCGTGAGATACATGCATGTTTCTATTTGTTTTTGAAACACCAGATTTGATTAATTGATGCTAAGGCATTATGCTACCATAATCCATGCTATGTGCAAATTGCAAAATCAGTAGACATAATCCGCCTCCTTAATCACTGATAGTAAAAGAAAAAAAAAAACAATGAAAAGGGGGGCGGATCTGGGAGGGAAGGGACTCGTAGCCCTAACCCTAAAATAAGCCCCTCTACCCGAAACCCTAGCCCTAAAAAGACGGCGGCGTACACCTCAGAGGTCCGCCGCCAAGTTTGTCTCCACCGCCGGCGGCTTTGTGGCCGCGGTGGCAGTGGACGCTCTCGATCCCGACCAAACATAAAAAAAGGGGGGGGAAGGGGTAGAAGAGACTCAGATCTAGACCATACCCATCAGAACCGCCGTGGAGGGGTGATGCGTGTGAGTCATGCGACGCCAACGAAGGAGATTTTGGCTCTCTTTGTTCCTCCAACCGCACCCTTGATCGCCGATCTATCCAAATCCGACAAAAAAACCGCAAAACACATCAGATTGGCGGCGCGTGTGAGTCACACGCCACCACGTTAGAGGCACGTTTGGTGCACACCTGTTGTTTTCTAGCATGGTTGTAGCCGATCTACAAGCTGGTAGGTTATTTGTGGGCTTTCGACGACGAGTGGGGGTTCTTTCCTCATTTGGGTTTTCAGCCACGGTTCACCGTCCTCGACAAGGTTGAGGTGGAGATATGAGCCGCGAGAAGAAGTCGCAAAACAGCAAAAAAAAGGGTCAGAGAAGACCGAGTGTTGGTGGAGCTCTGTGCTCCACATCTCGGCTATGGCAGCGACACGACTAAACGAAGGAACCTCAATGGTGAAGGTGGCTGTCGTAGTCTCGACGCCAAAAGCCCAAGAAAGGAGCTCGGTGCTCCATTTCATGGCCTTGGCGTCGAAAGGAAGGCTGAGAGGAGAAAGGGAGGAGTTCCTTTTCGGGGGTCAAGAGGAAGAGAGAGAAGAGAGGGGCAGACTGGATAGAGAGGAGAGAGAGTGTTTAGGATTAATAAAAGAGAAAGAGGAGGCTCCTTTTAGTGGGCCAGTTTTTTTTTTGCCCAAATTTTGTTTTTGTACCATTGTAATTTTTGGGCCGGTTTACTTCTGGCCGTATTTTTATGATATGGGTCAGGCTATTTTTGACAGTTTTAGGCCGAATTATTTTTCGGTCAATGCTGTTTCATCTTGACCCAATTATAGCATTTTTTTTAATGTTCAAGTTGATAAAGTTTCATGCAATTAATTCATTCTTTGAATTAAGGTTCGAATTAGTTTTAATCCTAAATGCATGGTTTCATCTTAAACACTAATATGTTCAATGTCGTATATAAATTCGTTTTGTATATGTGTCAACTTGAAATTTTCAAGCTGAGTGACTTGTTAACGATCATGAGGGTTAAAATTATATGAATTTGTTTCATATATAAAATTAGTATGTATAACGTAAATTTGTTTTACTCGAGTTCAATAAATATCTGTGTGATATGAAGATCCCACTTGGTCGACAAATGAATATGTTTCATAAGTTACATTATATAAATAAGTTTTATATAATATCTCGTTATATGAATGTGTTTCATGATTCAATATTTTTATACAAAATATGAGCAATTATGAATCAATTCATTGTTTTGTCACTCTTGTAGTTATCTCATGTTATTATTTCGATATGTAAGGCATTTGATCTATTTATGAATTTATTTCATAAATTTT
>JACYFF010031956.1:32976980-32995081 GCA_017589665.1 Selenicereus undatus | reverse complement strand
ATATATATATATATATATATATATATATATATATATGTGTGTGTGTGTGTGTGTGTGTGTGTGTGTGTGTGTGTGTGTGTGTGTGTGTGTGTGTGTGTGTGTGTTTATATATATATGTATATATATATTTAGGCAAGCACACACATAGGGCTGGGAAAAAACTATCCGACTTGATTACCCGAATTTGCCCGACCCGTGAAAATCGGCTATGGTGCAAAATTTGTGTTCGAATTTAAAATTTTGGTAATCATTCATGTCCGAATTTAAATCCGAGTCGGGTTCAGGTTTAGGCATTAGGGTTCGGGGTGTTCAGATTTTTGAACCATTTCGGGTTCGTCCAAATTTGAACAATCGGACAACCAGGTTCGTACATCAGACAACTATGTTTATGCGTAATTTTTGTCAAAATTCTCTTGAAAATATTATAAAAGCAAATTCGGACGATCGGGTTTGGACATTGAAAAATCGAGTTCGGGTTCCGTCGCACAAATTTCGGTTGGAATGTCTTAAAATCATGTCGCAAGTTCGGACACTCAGACAAGTGGGTCCACAAATTGGACATTTTGGTTCGGGTCTAGGTCTGGTCAGTGTGTCCGATTTATAATCTGGGCAGCGTTTGGGTATGAAGTTTTTGTCCGAATGTCCGATTTGTCCAAACCCGAATCGACCCGGACGCAAATGTTTTCCAACCCTAATATACACATACATACATATATATATATACATATATATATATATATATATATATATATATATATATATTTATATATACATATATACATATATATATATATATATATATATATGTATTAGCCCAAAATTTAGTGCTCTTAAAGGAAAAAAAAAGGGAAAAGACAGTTATAAAGAACAAAACCAATTAGAATACCTAAATTAATGACTAAGTTTACACTACGAAAAATTCTGGTCTTTCCAAGAGAATATTCCGACTGATTTTCAAGCCATCAGACCGTCTGGCACATTTAAGGCAGAACTTCGAAAAAGGCTAAAGTTGGCGATGGATTTTCCAACGGATCTTTGTTCCATCGGAAGTTCCGATGGAATTACGTAACTCCGACAGAAGTTTCGTAATTTTTTGAAATTGTTTTGAATTTTTTTTTGGTCCAACAGTATATTCTGTCATGATGTCCAACGGATTGTCCTATGGAATATTCCATCAGACCCATTAATTTAGGTCCCTAGCGAACTCCTCTTCTTCATTTTCATGCATTTTACTCGGTGAAAGCTTCATATAGAAATTGCCCCCGGGTCTACCGCCACCACCGGGGTCTGCCACCATCACCGCCCTTTCTCTACCGCCGGCCGCCCTCAACTTCCACCGTCATTTGTGGGCCACTTTATTTGATATTTTCAAGTAAGTAATTCTAGCTAAATATGTTGTACATTTAGTTGTAGATTTGTAAAATTTGAGATATAATATTGGTAGTTATGTGATAATTGATGGTCATGAAAATTATGTTGAATAATTTGTGAGAAATATGTTGAAGAAGATACATAAAATTGATGGTTGTGAAAAATATGAAGTGTACGGGATGTTAGTAGTTTGATAAGTTGTAGTCAATTAATTATGTAATCTGTTATTTGTTGATTTTGGTTTGTGAATCTGGTTGTTTTCTTGTAAATTCTTAAGTAATTATTAAGTATTGTTTACAATTGTTTAGTATTATAAATGTTGAATAGAAGAATATATTTGTTAATTTATGGTGGATAATAACTAAATTTTAACTCTGAAGAGCTTAATGTTAACAATGAAAGTATGATGGTAAATGAATTTGTTAAATAATAGTGTGGATGTTATCGTCGTTAGGGTTGATAGTGAACAAATAAACAAATTATTAGATTATTATTCCGTAAATGACGAAATGTTTTATGTTACATATGATTTGGAGAATTTTTATAATTTTTATTTCGTATGTTAGACCTAAAATTTAACAAATTCTTTGTTAAATGTCGAAATGTCTTATGTTGTTATGTATATTAAGTAATAGATTATTATTCCGTAAATATTTCAAGTTGTAATTTTTTTGGATTATTAATATGAAGGAGATGGGCCATAAAGAAAACATATCGCGAAAGGGAAAAAAATTACGTTGTTGTTATTGTAAATGTCGTTATTGTTGGTATGAATGTCACAAGTTTGGACTGCAATTTCAGATATTCGAACGGGTTTATATCCTGTGATAATACATTATTGTTTCCACCGTATATTGAATACAACATATGACGAAATAGTATAATAATAAGTAAATCATTAATTTAGCTATATATGAGGTAAAATGTAATAATTACGTCCATGATTATAAATAACCAATGTACATATACATTTTAAGTGGTGAACAGTGGATAATATGGATGGACCACCCCATCAAAGGTGGATGTATGAAAGATTTTACCAAGTAGAAACGGGTATAGATAAGAATTTTTAGGAGTTGAATTATTTGATCAATTTGCAAGAAGTCAAATAGAGTTCATAAATAATAGACATTATATAGATGTCCTTGTGCCAAATGTCAAAACAGAACTTATACAGAACCCGATGATGTGAAATTACACTTATATCCAAATGGTTTTGTTAAAGGCTGCTGGTATTGGATATCTCATAGGGAAATAGAACCTACTGAACATGGCAATGTTGGAGAAAGCAACACACAAAACTTGTATGAGCACATGGTTCCAAGTGATATGCACTTTGATAACACTGAACCGTTTGTGGATCGTGTTGGAGAAATGGTGAACGATGTCATAAGTACTAATGAAGTTAATGTACATGAGCAACCAAATGCAGAGGCTCAAGCATTCAATCATACTAGTTTTCTACCTGTGCGATGCACAATGACTATCACTTCTCGATCAGTAAGTAGTAGTATCTTGTTATATATGTTGTTGTTGGTGCTATACCATATTGTGTTTTATGGACTTGATAGTAACACCTTTTATCTGACTTTATTTCATATGAAGTCAACTTAATTATATGTACGTCAATTTTTGATGTGCAGTCTATCTTTTTTAATCCTGTTAGTCAGGAAGTTTTTAATTTTTTTTTTGTTTTAAGATATTATAGGGTTTGACGCTACGTGATTTTTTTTAAGTTTAAAATGATTTTGTGAAATAACCATATTAACAGTGGGAGTAAAGAAGTAAAGGAAGACCATAGTATTTTCAGTAATTTAATATTATCTTTCTTAAACTTGGACTTTACTTTTAAAAATGCATCTTATGGTAATGTGAAATGTAATATGTGAAAAGTAGTTCTAACATGAAATGTTCAATAACACATTAGATTGTTTGTCTTTGCAGTCTATTATTCGCCAACTTTCGTTCTCAAACTAAGTAGCCTGCAAAAGTAACATATATTATACTAAGTTGGGTCTTGATTTTTCAGTTGTTCCTAACTACTTGTCATGAACGATGTGTTGTGAAATGTATGCAATTATTGTTTAGGTGCTTATACATTTACTGAAAAAATATAAGACAACATTTTTGTATTGATTTGTACTTACCTACAGAGAAATATTTCAATTGTGGGTTTCTTGTATGTTTCATCTCCCCGGAGTTGCTGCATAATATTTGAAGAACTTATTAATTGTTATTATTTTAATCTTTAATTACATTTAATTCTAAGAATCATAATATATCATGGTATTTACATAATTAGAACTAACATTTTGTAGGAGTTTACTAACAGTAAAAGATGTACAGTGCCATTTTTATTTTTTTTGGGAATTTGCAGTGGTGAAGTTATTTTGATTGCATACATACCATTGGTAAGTTGTTGAACACTTCTTTGTAGACAGTGATTCTTGTGTATCGTTCATAGTGTTCATTGTCATGTTGAACAATAAACTTCAAACCCTCTGGTGAAGTGACTCATGATGATGCAATTCAGTTATACATGACTTAATACTGATTTTGAAGGGTAAACTCATACACATTTCAGTGAATGTCCTTGACTTTTATTTATAGTCATTGCATAGCAAACGTGAATAGGAAATAGCCTTCTATTGAATACGAATGACCACTTTCTCTCAGATGAGTGCAAAATAATTCTAGAGATTGTAACCTTCATTCTTACATTGATTGAGAAAAGAATAAGATTCTTCCATTTTTAGCCAACCAGCTCTTGTCAGAACTCATTTTTGTATCATTCCACAATTAAAAATTATATGGGGATACAAATTTTCTTTTTGATCAAGTGACGACACAAACTTAGATGAGATACTATAAAATTAAGTTATGGGAATTACAAATAAAGATAAACTCTAGAGTAAAATGAGTAGTTGTAGGGATAATGAGGTAATTAATTTCAAAATAATATATAATATAATAATTAAATGTGAGCATTGAAATGAAATAATGAAGTTAATTAGTAAAGGTTATATAATATTAAAGATGGACACTTAAATGAAATAATAAGGTGATTTACCAATAAGAATAAATTAGGAAAAGATCAGTTAGCACATGTGAGACGAAATGTGAAATTCATACGGGCATGCATGCCAATTAGAACTAATAATCATCACAAAAGGTGCATTTTTTTCCTTAGATATTCTTATTGGTTTAATTGTATTCATCATACATGCACTTACTTCATATGTCCATTGTAGATTATTTCAATAGTTTAACTGTACCTTTATTATTATTTAATAGTGATGATGGTCCTTCCTACTATTTGACCCATGTTTGAATAAAAATATAATTTGATTAATTATTCTCATGATCAACAAAGTGTGGAAAAATTGTTGACAGTAGTAACAAACAGACATATAAATCTTTGACCTTAATTTTATCTCTTTGGTGTATAATTATTTACAAAATCAAAACCAACAAAAACAATTTAAAAAATTAAAAAAAGAAGAAAGGAGATTAGTAGCAGATGAAGAAATTTTAGTACAATTTGAATTTAGGAAAATTTTTAACCTTTTTTTTTGGGGGGGGGGGAGGGAAGTATTACTAATTTATGAAGTCAATTATGGTCTATTGTGAGAATGTAGACAAACTACTCTTATAGATTAATTTATCTATTAAATTTAAATTTAAATTTGCTAAAATAATTAATTATACTATGTGATTTTTTAGCGCAAAATATAATCTCAAGTGAAATATAAAGTGAATAAATCACCGAAATGTTTTTTTTAATATCATGAACGTCAGTTAGTGTATGGTCCACTTGGTTGTACAATCGCAATTGTACAATGAGGCCCATAAATTGTTCATCTGGTGCACTACGTACATAGAACAAAGAAAAACCTCAGCCAAAAAAAAAAAATGAAAACGAAAAAAATGCTGATAACCATCACTTCAAACATGACCCTAAAGCTTCCGCTCACTTTCTCTCTCCAAAACTGCTCAAATTCATGTCCGATTTGACGAAATTGTGCTGCATTTGCTCACGGAATCTACCAAGAAATCTTAGGAAAATCATCAGTGATGCTTGAATCAAACACTTCGATGTAATTTTTAGCAACAAACTAAATTTATTTTCATGTTCGAAACAAAACATTGAATTCGCTTGGCATTCTAGGTTTTAAGGAAATCATGCACTCATAAACTCGCTTTCGCAATGTTTGTAGATGGAAACTCACCTTTCAATAGCAGCGAAGAAGACATCTGCTACTAATGAATCAAACACTGCTCAAAAAAGGTATGTTGAAAACCGTAAACCTAATATTAGTGAGCCGACGTACATAATCAGTTAGCAGTAACCACGAATACATGATTCTTTCAACATATTCACAAGAAACCACTTAATCTGATGTTGATTAATAACATGCAAGACACTTTTACCTAGCCTCCTCTGATTTTGCCATATAGTGAGTTGTATCTTTTATTGTAGTGAGCTATGACTTGACTTTAATGAGCTATGAATTATATTGTATTGGCTATCAACATATGCATGCTATAGTGAGTTGTGCCTTATATTCTAGTGATCTATGCCTTAATTTACTAAACCATGACTACAATTTAGTGATCTATAAATTATATTCTATTCGTTGTCTACATATGCATGTTGTAGTGAGTTGTACGTTATATTGCAATGAGCTATGGGTTGAATTTAGTGAGCCATGACTGCAATTTGGTACCATATATTCTAGTGTGTTGTAAATTATATTGTAGTGAGCCATGACTAGAATTTAGTGAGTTGTAAATTATATTCTATTCAATGTCAACATATGCATGTTGTAGTGAGTTGTATGTTATATTGTAGTGATCTATGGGTTGAATTTAGTGAGCAATGACTACAATTTGGTACCATATATTCTAGTGTGTAGTCTAGAACTCCAATCTCTTTCCATATACTAATTCACATATATAGTGAGTTGTAACTTATACTGTAGTGAGCCATGATATCATTTTAGTGAGCCGCACCTTTTTATTATAGTGTACTATCACATGTAATTTAAAATTAACATTACATGTAATACTGTTTGATAGATCAAAGACAGAAGGGTCAAGCACCAGCCCTCAGGATATAATTATGCAAGTTGTCAAAGACATCTTTTGTGATCTAGTGAACTTCGGGTAATTCCTCTTCAAAAATATACAAACAAACATAGTATAGTTCACCGCACTAAAAATGGTATTTTACTTTTTGATTGAAGCCCAATTGATCAAAATAAAACAAACGAACCAAATCAAGGAATGCAAGAGGATGTTACTCAAAATTCAGGCAAAGGTATGTCTACGTTATGTAAGTTTATATGTAATGATCTAAATTGCATATGTAGTGAGGAGGTGAAATTGTATTCAAAGGAGATGTACATCTACAATTATATTTTAGTGAGTTGGACTACATTTGCAGTGAGCAAACAACTATGTTTACTGAGCTGAACTGCAATTGTAGTGAGCATACAGCTATATTTGGTGAGCTGAACTGTAATTCTAGTGAGCAGACAGTTTGTTTTAGTGAGCTGAAATATATATAGTTAAGCATTGCAACCCTTTTTGGTGTGCTAGTTCCTAAATCTAGTGAGTTAATCTAACATTTTAAACATCGGGTAAACTATACATCTAAAGTTATATTTAGTGAGCTGAACTGCATTTATAGTGAGCATACAACTGTATTTAGTGAGCTCAACTGTAATTCCAGTGAGCAAACAGTTTATTTTAGTGAGCTAAACATGACATTTGAGTTATGCATTGTGTATAGCTGTAGAAGAAGTGAGCAAGGAAGCTCTACCAAATCAAGAACACAATCCACAACTTCAAAAGGAGCAAGAAAACCCATCAACACCAAGGGATAAAACATCTGAAGGGAAAACCAGCTGATCAAGTACTACTGCCAAGAAGAGAAGGGTAAAACAAGAAGCTAGGAAGAATAGAAACATTTACAGAAGTCCAATGAGTTCAGAAGATGAACAGGTCCAAGCTCTCATAAAAGGGGAACAATAAATGGTGGTGCTAGAAAAACAAACTATGCATGCTGTGGAACAATCACAACCTACTCAACAGGGAGAGGGAGAACAAGATCGATAAAAAATAAGAGAACCACCTCAACAAAACACTCCCACACCAGGGAAAAAACAAAAGTTGGTGCTGGAAAAAAGGAAAAGAGGGCTAAAGAAAAATGATGCACAGGAGAAGATTGGCAACAAAAAAGACAAAAAGTGCGAAACAAGAATTTAGAGTAGAGAATACCTCAATGTTACCAAAAACACTGCCCAAGAAAGCTTGGAAAAACAATCACCGACATTCACTAACAACCTTCAGAGGAAACATATGACACTGTAGAGGACACCACATACAAAATGCCTCCCCCTGGCCACGATCATGAATATGACTCTGATGATGAAGTGTTGGTGAAGAGGATCAAGAAGATAAAAGAAGCGACAAAGTCTAGACCAAAGAAAATGCAAGTGAGGTCAAAAAGTCTATTAAGGCACAAGCTGAGAAGGAGAGGCAGCTTGTCCAGAAGAGTCCAAAAACTCCTGTAAAGTGTGGGCAACTCTCAGTTTTGAAACATGAAAAAGAACATAAATCCTCAAAACAGCACACAAGTGCTACCATCTGTGTCCAAGACCCCAAGTCTATCCAATCTGTGCCAAAGCCTGCAGAGGTAGACATAAAACCCAAAGAGATCTTCCAAACTAGAATGTCACCATTAGGGTTTGTTACAACTATTGATAATTTCAATGACGCACAAAGACAAGCAATACGAGATATAGGGTTTGGAGGATTCCTCTATTTACAATTAAATGAATTGTTGGGGGATTTGTGCAAATGACTTGTAGATAGATTTGACCCATACTCAGTCACCTTGTACATATCACCTGATAAAAAGATTGAGATTACACCAATGGATGTGTATATCACATTGGCACTCCCAATTGGTGCAAGGAAGGTTGAGGAGTTTTATAGAAAAAAGCCAAAAGATGTCAAATGCGATGAAGACCTTGCTGCATTGAGAAAAGAGTGGAATCTGTAAGATGGGACCCCTAAGCTCAGCTAAGTGCCGCAATACTTACTGAGCCAGATTGATGCAGGGGAAAGTTTTAAGAGAAACTTTGTGCTATGCATGGTCTCTTGCTTTTTCAACGGTTCAAAGAATGTACATTGTGTACCCTATTTTGTCAAGAATGTTGCCAATATTGAAGACATAGCAACAATTGATTGATATCAGTACACCATTGACAGATTGTGTGAATATATCAAAAAGAGGGCTTCAAACTTTGATGGCCCTATTCTCTTATTGATGGTAAGTTCCTTCTACTCGATCAAACTATCATGTTTTCAGTGAGCACAAAGTCATTTTAAGTGAGCAGAACATATATACTTAGTGAGCAGAACAACATTTTTAGCGAGCTTAACATATATCATGGTGAGCAGACCATTTACTTTAGTGAGCAGAACGTACATTTTAGCGAGCAGAGTGTGCATTTTAGTGAGCACAACAAAGCTTTTGGTGAGCTATGGAGAACATGATCATATGTGAAAATTGTCTATTACATTGATCTATAGTGACCATTTTATCTATTACATTGATCTATCGTGACCATTTTAGTGAGTAGACATCACGTACCCCATATACATATAGGAATTATTGTTACACAATATTACATCATGTTAGTGAGCTACTGTATATTTTACTGAGTAGAGCAAAATGTTTAGTGAGCAGAGCACTATTATTAGTGAGCAGATTATATAACATGGAGAGCAGACCATATCTTTTAGTGAGCAAAAGTTCATCTTTGGTGAGGCATAAATGACTTGTTAGAAGATAATTGTCTGTTACATTGATATCTATTAACAAATTTGGTGAGAAAAATAACAATTCTTCTTAGAGAACATTACTTTATATTAGTGAGCTAATATAAATTTTTGGTGAGCAGGAACTATATTTTAGTGAGCATAAACTCATTTTTGGTGAGCTTGTAGAATAGATTACAATGAACATTTCTCTTTCAGATGCTATATCTTGATAGAGTTCTCCTCACAAGAATGACTGTTGAGAGCCAATTCCCAACAATCAAAGGCTGGCAACAGAAAAGCTGAGGTAAAGAGTCAAAGAAGAGAGAAGCGCTCATCAAGTTGGTGTAAATGAAGTGACAAAAGGCTATGGAAAGGGCATAGAGGAGCCTACAATACAAACAAACATAGAAGAGCATGCTGAACCTCAGCCACAAAAGGAACCTCTGCCACAAAGGGAAGAACAACCAAAGATGTTTTCACAAAATGATGAAAAATCAGAGTCAGAGGTATCATTTAATTCATTTATGACAATTAAGCAAAATAAAAGAATTTAAACAAACATCTGTCTAACATCTTACAATAGTAATGATGTCCACATGTAGAAAGATACGAAAGAAATGGCTGAGGTAACAAAGGCTTTAGCTAGTGCATTCAAGAGGTACAAGACCTTTTATGGACTACTTATCGAAAAGGTACCAAAACAATGAAGCAGTCAAGAAAATAAGAGATACGACAATAAGCATGTTCTCTTCATACTATAAGGCTTAAATCTCAAAATCCCCACCAATGGCACAAAAAAGAAAAAGGGGATGAAAGTCCTGAGATACCACCATTCAATCAAGATGATGAACGGTGGAATAGAGCTGCTATACTCGAGGCAATACTTGAATTGCAGAATGCTTTGTAATGCAATAAAAGACCAGCAGCCAGAAAGCCAAGAGTATAAAAAGCAAAAGTCCTCCATCATCAAAGCAAGGGGGCAATGACATGTCTAGTTTTAAGTTGATTGATGATAGCCAAAGCCCAATTCCTGCAACACCAGTACGACTGCAGACACCACCATTCTCCCCTCCCCCATTGCAAATATAGATCAACCACCACCACCCTCCCCTTATAGATATACATCAGACGCCACCACCCTCTTCCCCAACACAGACATTACAAACACCACCACCATCCCCACCGCAACACCCATCACAAACTCTTGAGACACAACCACCACATGAATCATCTGAAATACCACTACCACCACCATTTCCAGAAACACAAATAGAGCAACAAGAAAAGCAGAAAATAGTTGAAGGAGAGCAACCAAAGCAAAAATCTCTTGGCAGAGAAGATGGCAAAAAGAAAGCAACAAATAAAAATGGTGAGGATTTTTAGTGAGCAGGCTGTTACTTTTAGTGAGCAGACTATACATTGTAGTTAGTGATAGGCAAGTTGCTAATAAATGATAATTTTATATTACAGTGAGCTAGAATGACACATATTGTGAGCATACATCACTTTCACATAGCTCTAGGAGAACATTGTTTTTTATTTAAGTGAGCTGGTATGTATTGTCAGTAAGCATAAGCTAACTTTTAGTAAGCAGAAAGTATAACCTGGTGAGCATAACATATATATTAGTGAGTAGAACATATAGTTTAGTGAGTGGTGAGCCACAATCTCTATCTAGTGTGCAGAAAAAATATTTTAGTGAGTAGAACATCTAGTTTAGTGAGCAGTGACACATGTTATGTATTTACTGAGCTATATTATCATCAACTCTCATAACATCTTTTGCAGAAGAAGACCACACAAAGAAGGCAAGACATCAACCGATGAGAGAGAAAAGGCTAACGATAGAACCTTTGTGCTCTTCTTTTGTGCAAAGAATAACAAAGATTACAGGGGAGGTGTCATCCCAAGAGAAGATCGTTGCCAATTATGTATTCCATCTATCAAAGGACCTTGATTCAAAGTAAGCACAAAACTACTAGCCAGAAAACATTTACAAACAATTAAAATATAATGAGTATATACTTACATTTATTTTTTCCTTTTCTTACTAAATCAATGAAGAATTGTTTGCTATCCAAACACATGTGGAAAATCAGTATCACATGTTAATAATGCATCCAAGGGAATAGATTGATGCAGATGTGATCAATGTCTGGGCTGTTATCCTCAACAACTTCGAGAGAAAGCGAAGTGAACGCTCTCTATGAAGATTTTTTTGCATCTATTGATGCAATGGTAAATATATACTTATTCTTTTTTTTCACATATACAAATGATCAAACACCTAATGATACTCCTGCAAAATTGCAGTCAACCTTATACCCCTTGATAAATATAAAGAGGCAAGGTACATTGATTTTGAAACAATTCTTAAGAGAGAATTCTAGAGATGTGACAAATGGGTATCAGCAAAACAATTGCAACTGGTAGGCATCTAAATACATTTTTATGCTATATTACATTAGCACATTTTCTAATAGTATTCATCTTACAATTTGAAGGTGTTCTTCCCGGTATGTCACAAGAAGCACTTGTTCATCTTTTGCTCAGATTTAAAGGAGGAAAGGCTTGACATTACGGGGAACATGCACATAACTGCCCCATATAGAACCACATATGGAGAAACATATCTATTAGTGGTACGTTCAAATGCTCCTTGATTCGTCTAATTTACAATAAATCAACACACAAATTTGGTGAGCTGACAAATTTGGTGAGCTAACACAAATTTTTGGTGAGCTAACACTCATATTTGGTGAGCTAAGACATATGTGTAATGTGCTGGGAATGAATGATTAACACAATGTGCTCAGTGAGCCAATACACATATTTGGTGAGCTATTAACCAACTTCAGTGAGCTGAACAAAATTATTTCTTGTACACAGGCAAGATCTTTTGGGAGATTTTTACAAGACAGCGTCAGCTACCCCAAACATGAGATTGTGAAGAAGATGAAACCAGTGCGAATGAGAATGCCATGGACAACAACAGATAATGTCATAGACTATGAAATTTTTTGCATGATGCACATGGAGGCTTACTTTGGCCAAGCAGATAAATGGGATTGTGGTTTCAAGAAAAATGAAGTCTACCAAAAATATTTTCTCTACAAAAATATCTTCAAATAAATACAACACCTATTATTGGGTTTGTTTCCTTTTTTTTTTCGTTTTGTTTGCAGGACAAAAATATGCTTGATGTAATGCGAGCACGGTACTGCTATGAAATCATCAATAATAAAGAAAATATATACAGGAATAGAGTGAAGAGGCTCGTAAAGGAGTTCCATGATAAACAACAAGTAGAACTGAATGCAAAATTAGGCCAATCTCAAGTGCCAACAACATGACTAATCAATCTTACTTTAAGTTAGACTAATTTTAGGAACTTATGTACCCAACAGTCTCAAATGAACACTATTAATATGCTTACCTTTAATCATGATGAAGTACTAGTAAACAGCATTTACTATTGGATATTTTATATCTTTTACTATGCTTAATTCCAGTGAGCTAGAAGACAAAACCAGTGAGCTAACAGCCAAACCAAGTGAGCTATATCTTTTACTATACTTAATTCTATAAATGAATGCAAAATTAAACTAGAATGATATTTTTTTTTATAATGTTAGGTCAAATATTAAAGTGTTTAACATGTCATTGTCATAGAATGCGATACTTTTATAATGTTAAGTCATCAAACATATGATAATAGTTTTGTAAAAAATAGTAAGCTAACAGATGAAACTAGTGAGCTATGAATCTTCAACAGTGAGCAACATATCATAAGTGTCAAAAGTATTCACCCTATTATAAACTTCAAAATTATTCAACATGATTTACTTAATTTTCAAATACAAAAACAATTCTCAATCACAAAACATCATAATGAATAAAAGTACAAGTTCAAAATTTATCAATTAACATACAAATTTACATTTGAAGTTTTGTTAAAAAACAAAACTATTAAATGGCCTAGATGCAAAAAACTTCATTAATGGTAGAAGCCAATGCCCTCTATCACGATAACAAAATTTCATGCTTGATTCCTACATAACCTGTCTCACAAAATAAAAAAGCATATACATATCTTTAGTGACCAAAGTTAAATGTAGTGAGTAGATATACTATATCACTGTGCCAATACATATTTTAAGTGAGCAAACACAGTATATTAGTGAGAGTATTACCCTTGAATGCTAGCAGTTTTAGAAGCAGGATTCAACTGATAGTTAGGAATCCTATTCCCATTCCTTTCGTAAAAATTCAAGCTAAAACCCTATGCATTTCATTAAAATCTATCGCTGGATTAGATGCACCTGGTGGATTAGATGAACCTGCAGCAACAACCTAAACCATTCGCAGGAAAATCGTATTTTTAGTGAGCATATACATGTATTTAGTGAGCCACGTATAAATGTAATGAGTGGAACCTATAAGACTAACAGTGTCAGAACTGAAAAATGTAGCGAGCCAATACAAACTTGTAGTGAGCAGGCACCCTATATTAGTGAGTGTATTAACACTTTTAGTGAGCCAAAAACATAGAATAATTCTACTAGTCTTAGCAGCAAACTCAGCAAACTCCAAAAAGATGTTACTATAAGAAATATAACTTACTCAATGAGATTGTCAATAGAATTTTACCTGAGGTTGAGATACATCTCCTGCATTCCCTGAAGAAAACCTTGCCTTCCTTGATCTAACAATGTTTGATATCTTCTCTAATGTACTCTTCCTCCTTACATTCCTTTCACCTTTCTTCCCCGAACCTTTAAGGGTACCAATGATTTTATTACCAACACTAGCTTGTTGATCATTTTCAGTGTCAGAAATATAAACTGAACCCACAAAAACACCAACATCAGCCTTCAGCTTGGCAGAAGCTTCTTCATATAGCGTTCTTGCTTGAGTATTTAATTCACTTGCAAGAAGCAAAGGCTTAAATTGCCTATGCATTTGAACCCTCCATATGCACCAGGAACACCAACTGCATTAGCACTTAGAGCTTCTTCTACAACCCAAGGGGTCTTGCT
The DNA here is from genome assembly GCA_017589665.1 of Selenicereus undatus. NCBI lineage: Eukaryota > Viridiplantae > Streptophyta > Magnoliopsida > Caryophyllales > Cactaceae > Selenicereus > Selenicereus undatus. Next base: position 32,980,838 of record JACYFF010031956.1, on the reverse strand, counting down.
AGCCTAGTCCATCGTTTTAAATATATTTATCAGAGACTTTAGGCATACAATGAATGTTGAAAATCTGCAAGCAGTGGCAGAAAAGAATACTACTCTCACTGTAAGTTTTACAGTCACAAACAATATTCTGGTCTGGAAGATTAAACCTAACCACAAACCTACTCTTCTTCGAAAGGCGGTTCTCATGTACAACATATGTATGCTCTGTGCCGTAGGGGGTTTCACTTGAGCTAAGCAGATCTTGACAACACCTTTTTCCTTTAATGTATTCATTCTGCAAACACTTTATACAAGTTGTTCGTATAGATCTTCTAAACATGCTGCAAAATGCTAACATATGGCAAGTACATCTTGGGAAATCCATCCTTACTTTTCACATTCTTATCCTTTTCCTTAATCCTCCACTCAATAACAACGTCACAGAATATATGGTAAAAATCAAACAACCCATAAGTGGCATTAACTCTCTTTGACAGAGAAACATTTGTCGACTCACTTCTTTGTGACGATAAAATGCTACCAGAGAAAACATTATTGCGAAAAGTTGGATGCCATTTTTCTTTCAATTGATACAATCTAACCAACCAAGCATTTTTAGCACATTTATACTCTTCAACATGCCCAACACACAAAAATAGTGAGCACAAAGTAATAAGTTAGTGAGCAGAAAAATGTAACCTTTGTGAGCAGAAGGCATAATCTAGTGAGCAGGCGCATATAACCTTGGTGAGCAGAGACTACTAATTAGTGACCAAAAAGCATTAACTTGGTGAGTACATTAATAAATAGAAAACAAACAGTGGGCTTACGTTTGCTAACAAAAATTAAGCTTTGCTTCTGTATCACATCTCATCAAAACATGGTCAAACTTATCAACAAATCCACCCGAAACCCTAAGATGACCAATATTCCTTTTTGAATTCTCCAAGATGGGCCAAGTATACAACCTATGCTTTGCTAAGGAGAAGACCTTTTCAATAGCATTTGCCATAGAAAATGCATGGTCTGTCATCATAGTTTTTGGTTGTGCATTATCCATAGCTTCCAAAAATGTTTTAAATAACCAAACAAAGCTCTTAATCTTCTTATTCATCAAAAACAAACATCCCACCATAACATTCTTCACATGATGATTCATGCAAACAAAAGGTGCACATATCATCTCATAACGGTTGGTCCTATTTATCGTGTCAAATACAAGGAGAACACCAAACAACAAGTAATCACATTTCATTTGTGAATCTCTCCAAAAGAAGCTCATCAAACAATCATCCTCATCCAATTTAAACTTATAAAAAAAATCTTGCTTGTTGACACACCTAGATTCCAAAACACACATCAATTTATTGGCATAGCCCCCATCTAAAGTCCTCTTAACTTGATTTGCAAGACTATTGTACACATCCCTTTTGCTAAAACCGAGTAAAATGATGAAACCTTGACCTCATTTCTTAGAAGCCGATAAGCATGTGAAACTTTCATACCATTTCTTCTTATCCTTTGGAAAAAGTCCATGTGAGCTTTCTTGACTTTTTTATGTGACCTCAACTTATGAGCCTCATCTTCCAAAAGCAATTCATGATTATCAACCATGTCATGCTTCTTATAAACCCATTCCCTATTAGGTTCAATGTGAAATATAGTCTTAGCTTTACAATTGCACCTTCGGCTTCGTTTTGTAAATGTCTTATCTTTTTTCCCTGAACACCTTTTAACACGTTGTTTGCTGCAACAAAACTCTCTTGAACGAATCTCTTATGAACCCTCTCTCCTTCGCAACTTGTCACACCTAATGAAAAAACCCTTACGGAAAGCATACTCATTGTATACCTCAAATGTTGCATCTATAGAACTGACCTTTTTACCAATCAGCTCTAATTCATCAGATTCCTTCACTTCAACAACACATTCATCATCATCTACACATTTCTGTTTATCAATCACAACACATTTAGACACACCACCAACAATAGTACCATAATCAGAAGCCACGCCTTTAACCTTTGAACCACAGTAGGATTACACAAAATCCTAACATAATCATCAACATCAACAACCTCAACAATAGAATGATCTAATGTAGATAGCGAAAATGAAGAATCATCTGCAAAAAACAGCATGATTTTGTGGTGAGCTTATAATGCATAATTGGTGAGTACAAGCTTCATTTCGGTGAGCAAACCATTTGTTTTAGTGAGCAAAAAGCTGCTCTGTAGTGGAAGGCAACAAAATTTTTATGGTGAGCTATACTGATTATAGTGAGCTAATGTTTTCCCTGTAAGGCACAAGATTGATTATAGTGATAACATTTGGTGAGCAGAGAACTAATTTATGATTGCTAAATACATGCTGAATCACAGTGAGCTAAATGTATTTCTTTAATGAGCCAACAACCATATTTAGTGAACACATAACTCATATTGATAAACTGATGTTTCTTATACATACATACCAACAATAAAAGTATCATCTGACAAACAACCACAATATTTGTGATGATCTATAATGCAACACAGGTGACAACAAAGTTGAATCCTAGTGAGCCAAACGTCTCTTTAAGTGAGCAAAAAACTGCTCCGTAGTACAAGGCAACATATTTTTTATAGTGAGCCAACTGAGTACATTTTGTGAGCCAACGACTATATTTGGTGAGCACATAAAATATAATGGTGACTTGTCATTTCTCACATGTCACCAACCAAAATTTAGATACAATGAAGTATATTCAAGAATTAAACCAAAAAAACATTGTACACTTGTTTCTTAATCGGTATTAACACAATATACAACTCAAAAAACAAACCAAGCCATTCTACCAAAATCCAGAACAACAAATCGCAAACACCAAATATATATATAAATCAACAATTGCATTATATTTTCATAACACGACAACATAATAATGAATGCAATCCAGTTCAAAAATCTTGGAATTGACTCATTAAAACCCAAAACTAACGTATACAACTTCCAAACCCGAAAAAAAAACAAACAGAGATCCAAAAACCAGTATCAAACTTGACGAAGAAGTCGCATTTGATGAAGATTCAACATCAATAGCAACGTGGAGATCAAACCCGACCATTGAATAATTGCTTAATGATAAAGCAATCAAAACAGTGAGCATCGATCAGTGGGGAGAATGGGGAGAATGAAAACCACAATTTCAAAAAACTGAGAAGCACGATTTTTATTTATTGTTTTTGGGAAAGGAGGGCTCGACAGTTGCTGGATTGAAAAATGGCTAGTGGTGGGCCTGAGTGGATAATTGAGATGTCCTCCTGGTTGTACATAATAAAATGCACATGAACGTAAGTTACAAATGTGAAAAGAAACTAAATATTGTATCAACTGAAAGTAGTCGTACGTGAAACCCATGATCACATTAAGGTCCTACTGTATTTCATATTATCTAAATCCAATTATATGACACGCTTAAGTAATCGAGCTTTACAATATGCAAAATAAGCAGCCCAATCAGCATTCAAGTGTCAACTTATGATATATTCACGCAAAAATAAATATATAAACATAAATATATTTAGATTTAGATGTCGAACATATACTTACCTCAAGAATAATGTCTAACACACTTCAATTTTTTCTTGCGTAACATCTAAATCATTTCTTTGGTCTATGTTTAAGTTTTTTTAAGAAAAAATTCAATTACTAATTACTCATAACACATGAGAAAAGTTAATATTAAATTGAATTAAAATTGCATTGATAATGTACATCCATTTTAATTACATGATAGTTAATAGAACTCTTTATGTTGCTATCTTACATGGCATTCTTATCCCACATGGCACCATATATGGCATCCTGTGTGGCATCCCATATGTCACTCATACATGA
>JACYFF010031956.1:32939360-32976580 GCA_017589665.1 Selenicereus undatus | reverse complement strand
GTGTGTGTGTGTATATATATATATATGTATATATATATATATATATATATATATATATATATATATATATATATATATATATACACATATACATATATGATGCTTCAAGCTGCTCAGAGACCATTATGAGATGTTGTACTAACCAAGCTGAATTGTTAAATGTTGTCAGATTGATAAGTATCAAATCTAATTACAATATATCTCAAAATTGTTTAATGAGGTGGTGCAGTTAATGCATGGGAGTTGTCTGGCAGACAATCGTGTGTTGAAAAATTACTTGGAGTTGAAAACGAGGGTTTGAAGTTTGGATCTAGTTGCGCACATGATTGATTGTTGTTTCGGTGGTTGTGTGCTTTACTTTAAGGTGGATTCAGCACTTGAAAAATGTAAGTTTTGTGATTTATCAAGATGGAGACCAAAGAATTGAGGCGATAATAGCAACAAGCCAAAATCATATGTGAAAATGTTCTATTTTGCTTTGACACATATATTATAATGCCTTTATACCTCAAGAAAGACAGCTAAACACATGAGGTGACATCACAACAAATGTTCTTTGTCACCCTTCAGATGGTGAAGCATGGAAACATTTTGATTACAAACACTCAGATTTTACTGCTGAGCCTCACAATGTGAGACTTGTTTGTGAGCCGACGGGTTTAGCCCATTCTCATAATCTGCACAGCCTTATTCAATTTGGCCTGTAGTCGTGACACCTTACAACCTTCCCCCATATATGTGCATGACGACACAATACATGTTCTTAACTTGCATTATACCTAGTCCAAGAAATCTGACGAACAAAATACATGTGTACCTACAACCTTTCATTGATGAGCTAAGAAGTCTGTGGGCTGGTATTCAAACTTATGACATTTTAATAAGGCAAAACTTCTTGATGAGAGCTACATTAATGTGGACAGTAAATGATTTCCCAACCATTGGAATGTTATCTTTATGGAGCACTCATGGTGTTTGAGTTTCCCTGTCTGTTGGATAAATTGACAGCAACAAATTCTGAACATGGGTGCAAACCATCCTGGTTTGACTATCACCGTCGATTCCTCCTCAAACATCATGCATTTCAAAAAAAACCAAACTGCATTTTCTAAGGGAAAAGTCCTAAAAGATGGTCCTCCATGCAGAAAAAGTGGGGAGCTGCTATACCATGAGATTTTGAATCATCCAAAAGTAACCACTCATGGAGATTCATAATCCTGGGTTTTAAGGAAAATCTTCATAACTGGACCAAGCAAAGAATCTTATAGGAGTTACCTAATTGGAGAAACCAGCTGCTACATCACAACTTGGATATAATGCACATAGAAAAGAACTTCTGTTATAACATCATTAACATTGTCATAGATGTGCCTAGTAAAACAAAAGATGATGTTAAGGCAAGGTTGGACATGGGAGACATGTGTGATCAGAGTGAGATCAGCCTAAAACATGGTGTTAATAGATGAACACTAAAACCCAAGGTTTCATACGCCCTTTCTTTGGACAAAAGAAAGGGGGTGTGTGAGTTGGCGCAATAACTAACAATGCCTGATGCATGTTGCTCAAACGTTGGGAATTGCATACATATGAAGTCTGCAAAGTTTCAAAACATAAAGAGTTATGACTGTCATGTGTTTTTGCAGACGCTTATGCCAATAGCATTTCATGTCCTCACAGATGATGTATTAGAACCACTTGTTAAGTTAAGTGAATACTTCAGAAGTCTTTGCCCAACAATTTTAATGATCAATAAGCTACAAGAAATACAACAGAATATAAGCATCATACTTTGTAAATTAGGGAGAGTTTTTCCTCCTGGATTCTTCAATGTCATGGAGCACTTACCTATACATTTGACAGAAGAAACACACCTATGCAGTCTAGTACAATATCGATGGATGTATCCATTTGAATGGTAAACGCAAATATTAAAATTTGGTCAGCCATGTAAACGTAAATCTAGAGTTGTACTGAAATACTCATAAAAGTTATTGTATTTTAGGTACTTTGGGTGGCTTAAGAAGAAGATGAAAAATAAAACATATCCTGAAGGGTGAATGGCCAAAGCTTACTTGGTTTTTGAGTTATCTTAGTTTTCTTTGTATTGCTTCGGCTCTAATGTGCCTTCAATGCGTGCAAGACGACGACGTAATGAGGATGACAATGATGAGCCACAAATTCAGTCCACTTTATCAGTTTTTAAAACCCAAGGTACTCTAGTGGGAAGTTGTACACAGAGGTACCTAACTGATGAAGAGTTGCACGCTGCACACCTGCACATTTTGTTGAATTGTAATGAAGTTCAACCTCACATCGAGTAAGTTACTTTCATATATAATAAAATTTACACCTTTTATCCAGTAAGTTCAACCTTCAACATTTGCTGCATTTTAATGAAGTTCAAGCTAAATCTTGGTGGTAATGAATACCATATGTACAGTTTCTTCAAAGAATAAAAATTACATGAAAATCCAATTTCAACGAACATGGAGGTAGATGCTATGATTGAGTCGAGTTTATTTGGCGGTTTAGAAAAGCAGTAAGAGCTTAAATTTACACCGTAGATTATATATTTAGCTCATTCACAACATCTTCTATAATATATTTTCCATGTTGATTAAATTTTTTAAAGTTAATATAGGTTGAAATTGTACAAATCTTCAATGACGAACGCCAAATACACATATATCATTTAGCTCAACTGCCTTTAGGAAAAGTGACATGTTGGTATGGATTTAGAGTCAATGGATTTCTATTTCACATACAGAAAAGGTGTGAAGGGAAAAAGGCTTACAATTGTGCCGTTTGCATCAAGGGAGCAGGGAATGTGAATTTAAGGATGATTATTATGGAATCCTCCCAGAGGTTATTCGTGTTGAATATCTTGGAGAAACACTTAAACAATGGATGTTGTTTAGGTGTCATTGGTTTGATAACACCCCTCGAGGAATGCATTGCCCCAAACTATTCCCCTTTATAAAGGTGAATGACATACGAAGATATAGAAAATATGACCCATTCATATTTGTTACTTATGTAACCCAAGTGGTGTACATGAGGCACCCCGAATGGAAAAAGAGATAAATCTAACTTATGGGTGGTCGCACCAAACAAACCTAGACATAAAGTGAATAACGAATTCACTTTACTAGTTGCATTTCAAGCAGAACATGTGTCTAACATGACACCAGTGAATAGCACTATTCCTGCAACTTTGTTGAATGAAGAAGAACACATTGAAGAGGTTAATGAAGATGGTGCAAATGAGGGAAGTGAACAGGAGTAGTGGGATGATGACTATAAAGATACCGAAGACGAAATAGATGTCCACCCTGAAGACTCTGATGATGATAATGAAATTGAGGATGATGACTAGACTAGTTCTTTCCAAATTGTATATGAAGGTAATCTAAGTACTTTCACATTTTATGCATGTAGACTTTGTTCCACAATGATATCTTTAGTGCTTTAGTACAATTGTCATGGTTTGATTTGGTGTAATTATTTATTTGTTGTCACTTATATTATTTGATTACTACGCTTTGTGTGTTTGTCACAAATGTGTCAGGTATGCAATGTGGACGTGATGGTAGACAGGTAGAAATCGGGGAAGAGGTCATAATAACCAAAGTGGACAACAAGAAGAGGATTTTCAGGGATAGCAAAACACTAATGAGATGCCTTAGAACGCTTTTATTGATCCTAACAACATCCAAAACAGGCATTATACCCAAAATATAGCTCAAAATTTTATGTTCCCCAATGTTGATATGTATTTCTTTTAGTCACAAAGACCTCTAGCCACTCAGACTCTAGGAGCATTTATGCTCTACCAATTTGGCTCCTATATCTTCATGGCACTGTTCATTCCACTTAACAATGAAGAAAGGAGTCGGGATCACAGTGAAGATGCTTCAAGCCATGGGAGTACGTCTAATAAGATGCTCATCAAGACAGATGGTAAAGAGTAAGTGGTTATACTTTTCCATCAATGTATATTAAGGACAAAAACATATATCTAATTGTTTGTTATGAACACAAATTTCTAATTGTGTGTTTGTTATTTGCAAGCTTCTATCCCTTTGATGTGGTGTTTGAAATTATGAAGATATTTGTGAGCAAATGTCCCAAGCCATGGCGATCATGGGTTCATGTTCCTAAATTACAGTGGGATTTGTGGTTTGGTGAATTCAAGGTAAGATAAATTACTAAGTTTGCTATAACTATAAATATATTCTCCATGAAAACATTATTTGTGTTTTGCTGCTTTTATTTTACAGAAGTGTTTCTATTGGGTTCCAGAGCATAACTTCCAAATTAGGAGAAATTTTAAGGAGAAAGAGGCTAGTAGATTTAAAGATACATTTGGGAAGCCGAGAAAGAAGAACAAGCAGCTGTTGTGGTTGTCTAACAACACTTGGAAGTCACTTCAAGAATATTGGGCTTCTGAAAAATTTCAAAAGAAGAGTGCGCAAGCGAAGAAGAACCAGAACAGTGACCAGGATGGCTTAGGTCCCTCTTTGCATATATGAAAAATCCCATTTGATAAGCGAAGGAGACATTTGGTAAGTGGTTAATTAATTTTTGCATTCACTAATTTATATAAGTTTTACAAATTTAGAGAACTCTCCTCTATTTCACCTTATTTGCATATTGTATAGGACAAGAGGCTTAATAGGGAGATGACTGTGATAAAAATTTTTAAAGGCACTCATCAACATGACCAAGACAGCACATGGGTTCACAAGAAATCTGAAAAAACATATATAAGTTACCATTACTTTTTATGTGTTTAAAAATCATCCCACTCTTGCGATTTTGATGCTATATTTTCAATGGGTAATATTTTCAATCTTATTTTATAGACGAAGGATCAACAGAAATGGGAACAAATCAGAAACTTCCTATCTTCCACTGATACTAACTCTAGCCTATATGAAATTCCATATGAGACAGAGCTTTGAGTGCAAGGAAATTTAAACAAAAAGAGGTGCGTGTACGAACTAGGTTCAGAAGGGGTGAAACTGAGGCATATGTTCAAGTTCACAGCAACATCTAGGGGGGCAATGAAAATTAAGAGTCTAATGTGCGAGACACGGTCACCCTATTGGAGAATGAACTAAGTACAATGGTGGAGAAAACCACAGAACGGAAGAGAGGAACCGTCATTTAGAAGAGAAGTCATGATGTTGAGTGAACAACTTAGTGGGGTGCAAAACACACAAAATGAGTTCATTAGATCTCAACAAGCATCTGGTTCTGGATCTTGCCCACCCCCTTTTTCTCGGCCTCAATAGCACCATCGTTGTACTTCTTATGCCCCTGCTCCTCCTCCTTCTCAACCCTAATGCCAAGATAATGGTGATGGTGATGGTGATGACAATGGGTCTCATTCAGGTGGCGTGAAGTTTGGGCATAATCAGGACCCTAACTACAACTACTTCAACTATTAGAACTTTGAACATTGTGTGATTTTTATGTTGCATTGTTATGTGTGATTACAATGCTTTGACATTGTTGAACTTTATAGTGAGTTCGAACTAGGCAGAACTTGAATTTGGTGTGGTTGTGTTACTTGTGTACAACTAAAACATTTGTGATGGTTGAATGAAAGTAACCACGTGTGGTGGTTATCTTGTTGTCATATATGTAGCACGTGTGGTGGTTGTAAATTTTGCACTTACAGGTTTTGTTGGACTTGTAATTGGGCTAATGAAGTTTTTGAACTCTATGCTGAAATGGGCATATTTATTTCTGACGGAATCCGACAGAGACCATCGAAATTTTCTACGGAAAGCAGGAAAATTCAAATTTTTTAAAAATATTTTTCCCAACTTTTTCTGCACTGACGAATAGGTTATGTCGACCTCCCCATATCCGTTAGAGACGAGGTCTGATAGACTGGCCAGTTCCATCCAAACGATTCCGATGGAACATCTTTTTCCGTCAAACGCCTTCCCGGCTGCTCTTATACTGAAAGACATTTTCGGGCAGAATATCCGTCGGAAAATTCGACGAAAAATGTTGCTTTTTTCGTCAAAAATTTCGTTGGAAAAATGCTAGTTAGGTAATTTTCCAGTGAACCGACCACCCCTTCCTTTCCCTGCATCCCGACCCCCTTATTCACTCTATCTCTTTTGTCAACTTTCGAACACCGGCCAGAAGGTGCCACCAGTTTATGCCGTTGTCGCCCAACCAGCGGCACTGCTAACCACAACCACTGCTTCCTCTTCCCTCTCCTTGCCCTGCTCTATTTGAGTTGTGAAGGTGAAAACGCTAACCCCCTTCGAATTTTATTGTTTTTATTGATTGATTTTTGCAATAAATGTTGTATTTAGATTAAGTGAATGTTAATTTGTGGTTTTCTTGGATTTTGGGTCATGGGATTGAATCGGTGATTCTTGGAAGCTTGGGGGTGGTGATGGTAGCTTAGGGTTTGAAGATAGAATGGAAGTTCAATCTTGATTTAATTGATTAAATGGAGTTTAAGGACGTATTCGGTAACAACGTTTTGGGTAGCATTTAGTATTTTGACCAGGTCAATGCACTAATTAGGTAATTTTTAATGTTTGATAAACTAGTATTCTGACCAGCATTTCAAGTAGCATTTAGCGTTTTAAGCAGCGTTTTTGAAAAGCTAATAGTATTAATGTTTGACATTTAAAAGTAGCGTTCCATATTTTTTAGCCGAAAAATATCCTTTAAAAATTTTATCTTTGAAAATTATCTATATCCTTTTATGTCAATTTACATTAATCAGCTAGCATAACAGCTAAATTTACCGAACACATTAGTTTCAACCGCTAATCTAAATAGCTATCCGCTAATAGTGAAATTAGAAATGTTATCCGCTATCTAAACAGCTATTCGCTACCTGAACCGCTATCCGCTACGTAAGCAACTTATTTTGCCGAACAGGGCCTAAGTGAAGTTTTAATAATAAGCGAATGGAATTAATGTGATACATACATACATACATACATACATACATACATACATACATACATATATACATATATGTTGGGGGGGTAGCCATAGACATAGGTGGGAGCATGAGGTTGGCAAAATAGGAAGAAATGAGGGGAATGGGTTCATTTAGGGGATTTGAATTAATTGGGTTAACATGGATTAATGAGTTAATTAAAGGTAATAGAATGATAATTAGTAAAAGTTTAGACTAATGCTAATGATTATCAGTGTGGTGTAGTATGGGGGAAGGAAGGAGTGGATGGAAATATGGTTCTTGGAATAGTTAGGATGGATTTTTCTTATTGGCATTTCGGCATTAATTTGAGGATTGAGATGAACTAAGTGTGCAAAGTTTGTAATCATTGGGGGTTTGATTAAGGTAATGGTAAAGATTGAGTTTTGTATTTTGATTAAATGAGAATCTTAATGGTTATCGATAAGCCCATGATTATTTACAAGTTTTGGGACCCGCAAAGAAAGATGCGGCAACTACCCTTGGGTTTGGACCCGAAACCAAGCATATGACATTGAACTTAAGCCCAAAACTGCAACTGATTAACTTAATTTGTAATGATGGCTAGCAAGAATGTAACCTTTAAAAGGAATAATAGCCAAAATAATAATAGTAACCCTAATAAGAACAATACTAATAACAATAATGGTAACAATAACTCTGAGAATGATAATGGTCACACTAACCCCTATAACAATGATAATAGCATTGATAACGACGATAATCAAGACAACGATAATAACCGTGAACACAATAACGATAACGTTAATAACATTAATATTATTAAATCATGAAGTGAGACATATCGTGTAACAACCATAATGTCAATGACACAAATGGTGAGAGTAACAACAATATTAAAAGAAAGAGTAGAACCAAAGATAAATAAAATCCACTTATGTCTACGTAAATGATGATGGGTATAGTAATGGGTATATTAATAGTTAAAAGAAAAGACAAAGGAATTTTAAATTACTTATTATGCTAGAAAATTTAATTAAACAATCTAAACGTGTACTATCCATAAAATTTATATACTTGGAGCACAGGCAAAGCCACTTTTGTCGTTTTTAGCCATTACAAACAATTTTTCTTAAAAAGGATAGATATTTCAAAAATCAGATACATCCATTGCGTGTACTCTTTGAAACTCATATGTTTATCAAATTATATAGAGTTTATGTACAATTCATGCAATAAATTATTTCGACGCAATGTTTTGTCACCTAAATAAGTAGGCCCATCAGTTATCAAACATCAGGGCTTACGCCATTTAGTTTACCTGCGTGGCTGCAACTTAGGCTTCCCTATCAACATGTAAGGTGTACACCTATCTCAGTAATCGTTTCAGATGTCAATATGGGTTCCACTTCTAGATAACAGCTGGAAAGTAGTTTTATTCACACATCCTCTCCTATTTTTGAACTAAAATGTTTTTAAATGCGGCCCCCTAACTAAACTGAATAAGAATTTATTTGTATGGCATAGGGACATGCATGCTTAGTTTTGACTCACTATTCAAATGTTTTTATGTTTTCTGTTTTAGGTAAGGGATTTGTGAACAATCCTCCTCCTAATAACCAGAAGGTAGCAAGAAGGAGAAATTTTAGTAATTTACTGAAGGTTAGGTAGCTAGGTGCTCATAGTGATTTTTCAGGCTAGCACTCCTAAAGAGATGACGCTTGTGTAATTTGCTGAAGGTTAGTTAGCTAGGTGCTTATAGTGATTTTTCAGGCTAGCACTCCTAAAGACATGACGCTTGTATAAATTTTTGGACAAATTGTTTATTCATGTGTTTAAAAGCTTCTAACTAAGTTGTAATGTGTTTTACAAAACTAAATAGCATGGTGCACGTACTCTCTTATCCTTTACTTTTGGTGGACTTGGTGACTGTGAAAATAATATAGGAAATAACGTAGTCCATGGAAGCCTTATCTGACTTAGGATAGCGGTAACACCTCCAATCAAGGGACTCCTACGGCGATTATAAACAATAAACTATAGATTAAGATAATTAAGTAATTACGGAATTTAAGTTGTTACAATTGATAATGGATAGTTATGCAATAAGGATAACCACCCACCCTTATAAAACCACAATCGATTCCCCATTCTAAATGTACAAATCTAAACATACAAAATGATTTTATGTCGATGTCATCAGTTTATATTTTCATTTATTCATAAAAAATTTACCAAAAAAGAAAATTGATTATGTAAAAACAATGTTTGGGATTAACATCAATCGGGGAAAGGACCACCAATAGGGAATCTAGCCCTAAGTTGCATCGGCTGAATTATTGGGAAACTTAATTTATACTTTGATCCATATGCAACATTGACTACCAATCATGACTCATGATTTTGTTGAGTAATGATGATGGTGGTTGATAAGTGCTTATCATATATATCATTTTGGGGCCATTTTGCTACATTTTTAAGAGAATTATGTGCTTAATGTTAAAATTTATACTCCTATTCTCGATTTATGCTTGTGTATAGTTGTTTGATGATTATTGCAGGATTTTAGGCCATTTAACCAAGCATTTGATGCTCATTTGACTGTATTTTGACCGCCCACGAGCACCCATGTGATGCTATGCCCATGGAGCAAGAGGGGAGCAGAGAATGTTGGGTCCAGCAAGCACCACGAGCCGCCAGTGGTGATTATCATGCCTGTGGTGGAAACATATCGACTGAGCAATTCCTCTCCCTTCTCTTCTCTCTTCTCTTTATATTTTTATGCTTTCAGATTATTGTTGATGTTTATGTTAAGTTTTTTGGATTGTTAATCTTGGAATTGAGTTGAGTTGTTGTGATTGAATCAATTGTTGTTTTGATCTAAAAGTGCTTTGGATTTGTTGGGTTTATTCTATTGAATATTAGATGTTGATTTACGAGTATGAAACTTGATCGACTTCTCGCTTCTTTTAGACATATGGTGAAGAACTGAAAGGTGACACTAGATGTTGGAAAACTAAAATTCGACTTAAGTGAGTTAGATCTTGAGAAAGACTCAACGTTTAAGAAACCTCTAAATTTGATAATCATGTTCCTAATAATCTTCAATTAATCAAAAACCCTTGAGAAATGGTAGTTGATTAGATTTAAGAATTTCATTGCACCTTGAAAGAGGGGTTTGATAAATCGGTTATCGGTTTTGAAATTACGCATTTAAAGAAAAGGCGCTTCACTAATTCTTGAGCTGGGAAATTGCTTGGTTTGATTAAATTCTTTGACTGATTATCCATTAGATTGGATAGTAGATTAGTTAAATTTCATTCTAAAATTGGATTCGCCTAGCATATCTTGAGGGGATATAGCCCAATAGATCAACCTAGTCTTTGTGGGATCGACCTCGATTGCTACAACGCCACTCTGCGCTTACGGGCCTATAAAGTTTTTGGCGCCATTGCCGGAAACTTGTGTTGAATATTGGGTTTTTCCTGATACATTTTACTAAGCATTTTATTTTTCTTTGAAAAAAAAATTGAAAAAAATTTAAATATTTTAAGCATTTTGTTTTTCTTTGAAAGGAAAAAAACTCGAAAAAAAGAATTTGAGAATTAAAAAAAAATACAAAAATTTTTGAAAACAAATAACAATTTTCCATATCCACCAATTCGAGCATGAATTATTTTGGAGATATTTTAAGCGTTTGAATGTTTTTCTTGCTCAATATGGTTATTGTGTGGGTAAATGGAAAATTTTAGACATTGTTGATAAGGGTGTGAATAGTAAAAATTGTATTTGTTTAGAATATTGGGATTTTCATGGTAAAAGTGTCGATGAGGCATGGTAAAATTGTATTTGTTTAGATGCATCCATTGATAATCCTAAGATTTGTGATTCTAAAGTTGATTTGTGACATGCGGGCAAAATGTTTACTATCATTGGTGGAAATGTTGATAATTTTGTTTCCCTAGGATACTTTTGTAGGTATGATGCCTCCCTTGACCCGAATTGCATATTCCTAGTGGACAAGCCTAGAAAAATCATGTGGAACACTTTCTTTGCTTTCTCTTTTGATTTTTCTATTGGTTCTGCTTTATTGAAGAGAGCACTAACTTCCTTTGCTGTGATTATTTTCGTGCTCTCTTATTCGATGCTTGGAAACTCTATGCTGAGGAGTTTGACAAGTTTCTTCGTTCCTTGAAAGGGCCGAGTTTTGACATTGTAATGGAGTGGTTGATGCTCCATGTGCCCCAGTTATTACGAGGTCGCATAGCTTAGGTGCACTCAGTACTTAACCTAGCGAGATTGTTTTCTTTTGTTCCCCTTCTCTTACTTTCTTTCCTTTGAATAACAATGTTTTATTTAAGTATGAGGGACGGGTAGCTTCATGTTTTTCATTTTTGGTTATTAGTTTGCATACTTGTTAGAGCATATAGTTTTAGATTTCTTTATGTATGCAATATTGTTTTGCATTTAGTTGATTTTTAGGTTTGCATATATGATTATATATAGAGATGGTGTGGATTGGTTTGCGATAACCTCCAATGATACTTTTGTTTAGGTAAGATAGCTTTTATGAGCTTGAGCAACTTTTGATGTGTAATCCCTTTTGGTGCGAAAATTTTTGAAGTTTTGTAAATATTTCTTGTTTTGACCCTTGTCTTGATTGAGCACTTTGTTGCCTCTTAGAGTCATTGGCACTACTGTTTGTACATGATAGTTGTTTATGAGCTTAATGAGACTTTGGCAGATATCCCGTGAGATATTGATCTTTATTTGGACTAATTTATTATATTTAGTCTCATGTTTCTTTCATGTATGTGACTCTTCTATGTCGCATCTCTAGAACTTGCCTTGTTCAAAACTACATTCATATGTGCATAGTTGATAATATGATAGAGGCATGCTTTCTTTGACCATTTTAGCCGCACAGCAAAATAGTCTGCCCTTGTATTACATGTTTATTCCCTTTTTCTAGCCCTTTTGAGCTTATATCTTTCTTTGTTGTGATCCATTCATATTAGCCCATGGCCAAACTCATGTTCCTAACCTTTAAGCCAAATCTATGGAGCGTCATTTCATCTATGTAGTGGGTGGTTTTGGGGATAATTGAGTTTAACGTGGCTTTGGTATGTTGATTTATTGAGGGATTGATAACATTGGGCATTTGCTTTGGTTCCCTCTTATTTGGGTCGAGTATTTGTATTAGGTTGTAAGTTGATAGTTCATAATCCTATGCCTTTTAGTCATTGAAATTCTTGTTTTATTTCCGAAAAAAAAAAAGAAAAAAGCTATGTTGAAAAAAAAAATAGAATAAAAGAGAAAATCATGTAAAAAAAAGCAACAAGAAAAAAAGACAAGGAAAACGGAAAAAAAAAACCAGAAAAAAAACCTCCATGATTGGCATTGGATATGTAAATAGCTGGAATTCTTTTCCTTGTCAACTCATTTCCTACATGATTCATTGGGGTATGTTAATGTATTGTTGAGGTTTGGAGTGTTAGTGAACTTCAAGGTTTCTTGGTGTTTTGTTGGTTGCTCCCTAGTCACTTGGCTAAGTAGCTCTAACTTGTCCCAAATGCATTTGTCCACCTCCTTTTCCTTAACCTTCCTAGCGCACATTACAACCTAAATAAAGTCCTCTTGATTGTCTTATGCATATTGCATTCTACTGGTGGAGAACTTGAGAGTTTTGTCAAGCATATGGTAGATTGCTTAATTGAAATGAGTCTTGAGTGAACATATGCTATATTTGAAACACATGAGTGGGAGTGTTTCACATTTCCCAAAAGTGAGGTTCTACCAGTCTATTTGGCTCTACTTAATTCCATGTGCTTGCATGACATGCTTTGTGATTCTTTGGGAGTGATCAAGTTTGATGTCGAGCTTATGGTCATGTACTTTTTTGAAAACATTTTCCTTCTTCTGATTTTGAAATGTTTTGCGTACTATTTAGGGGTTGCTGTTGAATGGCATTGTTACTTGTGATATGTTATTGTTTGCCTACTTAAAGGAGGTTGTTATGTTTTGAGTCATAGCTGCATCTCCCATTATCGGTTTTATATAGTGTTTGCTTGAGGACAAGCAAAGGTTTAAGCAGGGAGGAGTTTAATAAGTGCTTATCATATATATAATTTTAGGGTCATGTTGGTACATTTTTTGGACAATTATGTGCTTAAAGTTAAAATTTATGCTCCTATTCTCAATTTATACTTGGGTATGGTTGTTTGATGATTATTGTAGAATTTTAGGCCATCTGACTGAGCATTTTACACTCATTTGACTGTATTTTGACCCCCTCACGGCACCCATGTGATGTTGTGGCCATGGAGCAAGAGAAGAGCAGAGAATTTTGGGTCCAGCAAGCACCACGGGCTGCCAGTGGTGACTGCCATGCCCGTGGTGGAAACATAACTGCTTGCCTATTTATTTTCTCTCATTGTGTGCCTGAGGCTGATTGTATTTCTTTATAAATAAGGCCATTTTCGCTTCAAACCATCATCCCATCCCCATTCCATTCTCCATAATCTACCATCTAGTCAGATTAGATTAGAGGAAGAGCAAGTTGAAGGTGAAGATTGCGAGGATTCTGGATCGAGTTTGTAGCGACGGTTCAAGCACGCATTGGCTGAGCAATTCCTCTCCCTTCTCTTCGCTTTTCTCTTTATATTTTTATGCTTTTAGATTATTGTTGATGTTTGTGTTAAGTTTTGGATTGTTAATCGTAGAATTGAGTTGAGTTGTTGTGATTGAATCAATAGTTGTTTTGATCTAAAAATGCTTTGGATTTGTTGGGTTTATTCTATTGAGTCTTATCCGTTGATTTGTGAGTAGAAAATTTGCTCAATTTCTTGCTTGTTTTAGACATATGGTGAAGGACTGAAAGGTGACACTAGATGTTGGAAAACTAAATTTGACTTAAGTGAGTGAGATCTTGAGAAAGACTCACCGTTTAAGAAATCTCTAAATTTGATGATCGTGTTCTTAATGATCTTATATCAATCAAAAATCCTTGGGAAATGGTAGTTGATTAGATTTAAGAATTTTATTCCACTTTGAAAGAGGGGTTTGATGAAATCGATTATCGGTTTTGGAATTACCCATCTCAAGAAAAGGCGCTTGATTAATTCTTGAGTTCGAAAATTGCTTGGTTTGATTAAATTCCTTGATTGATTATCTGTTAGATTACATAGTGGATTAGTTAAATTTCATTCTCATATTTGGATTCACTTAACATATCTTGGGAATATAGTCCTATAGATCAACCTAGTCTGCGTGGGATCGACCTTGATTGCTACAACGCTACCATTGCTGGCCTATCAGCGGTGGTGATTTGATAGTGGAGGAAACGATATGGGGGATGGAGGAAAGATTCTTGATAGTGGGAAGGCAAAAAGTGCTACAAAGGCATATTTCAACTTCAACATTGTGATTGATTTTTTAAAAAAAAAAAATTTGGGGGTGGGAAAGAGTAGACATTGCTGCTATTTTTCTTTTTTTTTGGCAGAAAAATTGCTCTTAATATAAAGTGAAATGTATAATTAATGTACCTTGATTACGTGTTATGTCATCTTAAATATTTCCTAATAAAGTAAATTAGTGTTGTGATGATACAATTTGCTTAAGCTCTCATTGACCTAGCAATTTGATTTTTCCTTGAATTATTGTATATTTGTATCAATGTTTGTGTTGAGTGTGGATTTTTGATAAATCTTACAATACCAAAAATAATACTTATAGGCTCAACATCCTCCTCTTATGCAAAGAGTGGTCAAATTTTTAAGAATTGAAGATTCTTAAGAAAAACAAAGGAAAAGCCACAAATGAGGAAAATTATTACGAAATTCAAAATAAATGACTACACATAGTTTATCACTAGCATTGTCAAACAAAAGGGGGAGCCAAATCAAGAGGTGGCCTTAATCGTCATTATTTTCCATTGTATTAAGTTGTATGTCATAGCCTAATATTTACAAATTAAGAAAAGGGAGGGTTAATTTTGCTGGGTGATAAGATATCTCTTGACATGATAAAGTGGATACCACCACTAGTTTTTGGTTTTTTTTTTTCTTCAGGCAATCAGCTTCAATAAAAAAAAAAATCAAAGAAGATACATAAAAATAAATTAGCCCCTACTATCCTACCCATAGCCTCACGTGATGTGGTGTTAAATAGAAACATCCAAGCCAAGCCATGAAATAGTAATGATATTAATCGTAATAATAAAATAGAATTGAATGACAAGTGACATGGTTCACATTTGTGGTCATAAAGGAATCCAACGTTGCAAATTATGAATGCCTTGAACCTGGATGAAGTCAAAAAGAGGAAGTTACTTAAAGCAATCATCTTTCCCATGTTTCCACTTACTACATCATGGGCAGTTGGACAACTGCACAGATCTTTTTGTATATTCAGTATGAAGGAGCTCGAAACATAGGAAAAAAAGGAGAGAAGGAAAAAAAAACGCACACACACATACACTGTTAAAAGAAAGGCCGAGGAGGACTCCATGCAAATTTACAGAATTAGAGAAGGTGATTCAAGAACCAAATCCTGTCTTCTCCATAAGTTCCAACGTTATTTCAGGGTAATCCAACAATGGAGTGTAGAAGATTCGAGTCCATCCAAAATTTCCAACACTTGTTTTTGGGTCCTCCATGGTTAATTACAACAAGTGGTGTGTTAAAAAGTTCAAGAGGATGTTGTAGAAGAGTAAAACGAAACCCAAATATGAAGTTCAATTTAAGTTTTGATTAAAATTATTTAATCACACTATAGCTTTGTTCCTGCCGGAACCACGAAATTTTTGGATCCTATCGGATCCGGTTCCCTGCTGGAACCATGAAATCTGTTGATCCTGCCTTATTACGTATCTTCTCAAAAAAAATTTATAGAAAAGGTCAAGTGTTGAAGTGCTTGAAATATTGATACATATAAAGAAGGGGGGATAATTAGACTCTCTCTTCCAAGTTGATGGAGGCTAACTACTAGGGATGACACAAGATTGATGGGATTCCATCATGTACAGAGTCAACCATAAAATAAGAAGAAGAAGGAGACCTGTCTTACTTGTAAAGGAGAATTGTCCCACAGTGATTTTTTTTTTTTTTAAAAGAAAAGTTCTCAAAGATTAGAACAAAAATAAATCATAGAGTCGAAGTCCCTTTTATAAGCTTGGAGTTTTTATTTTGTTGGATGAATTCAATTCACTATGAGACCCTTTTCACATAATGATTCTAGCTTTAAAAAAAAATCCAAGAAGGAGATATGCTGGCTAATATTGTAATTTGCATATACTTGAAATGGTACTCCCAGTTTAAGCCCTTAAATAAAAAAGGAGGGAGAAAATACAATAGCTAGCAAGCAAATAATTCAAATGTATATGCACATCTACGAGATTAGCAATAATAAATTATGTAGGCCCCTCAAAAAAAAGGCAAAGGGCTATTTTTGATTAAAAAAAGATGATAAAAAAACGGAGGAGAAGGAGGTTTGTCATAGTCTACTTGATCGTTCAAGACACACCCAAAAAAAAGAAAAAGAAAGGGGTGCTTTATGCAATAAAATAAATGGTACTAAAACTTGAGTGAATTATTGTCAATGCATAACGACATAAAGGATAGGGTGTGATAGCATTGTGAAAAATCAAGTGCTAAATCATTTGCCTTCATATGGTATTACCTAGGCCATGATACAGTAAGTTAATACAAATGGTGCTAACAAACGTTGAGTAAATGAAGATAATATTTATTCATCTACGGAGGTAAATTTTAATTTTTTTTGGAAGATAGGCAGAATTCATAAAAGGGTAACAAAATATTTGAAGTATCACTAGAGCTACGGTGACTTGATTTTACTAAGGATATGTAGGAAACTCGATATAATTTTTTTTCGAGTTTAATCTAAATTGAAGTCCTCAAATGGGCTCAATCTGACACCTCTTCTCTTCATAAAAATTGATCTTTTCAAGTTGATTGCACTGTACTGGCTAAAACGAAAAAAAAAGTGAAACCTCACAATACAGAAACCGGATCCCTCAATTTTCCAAGTCCACGAAATGGGCGAGAAACCTTCATTAATATTCCTCCTCTTTCATAGGAGACCAAATTGTAACTCTGCAACCCTTGGTTACAGGTTACGTAACCAAAACAATTTTTTTTTAAAAAAACCAAGCTTATGAGAAAGGCAAATCTTTCTCAAATCATAAGTGCGGCAAAATGGACTAGACCCAAGCCAAATATACAATCAAGCTCACCAAATTCCCCCCCCCCCTCCACGTGGCAAGCTTGAAAAATAATTTTTTGGACCAAAAACAACATCAATTTAATCCCACTAAGCATACGTAGGAAACCCATAAATAAATTTCAAGTGCAGCCGCAAGTTAAACAAAATTAATAGACAGATCCCAATAAAGGCTAAGTCAGCAAACAAAAACAGTGAAATAGCTCAAAAAATATAACCTAGTCATGATTTTCAAAATCCAAGTACCAAAATCAAAATTGTGGTTATGTATCTAGCCCAAAAGAAATAATTAAAAGCATATCAAATAGTTCTTAACTTAACCAAAATAAAATATAAATTAAAACAAATAAAAATAAAAGAACTATGGTTGGTTTGATCCTCTATAAAAAAAGGAATGTAGTCAGCTCACAACCAAAAAAGTAAGTGCAACCCAAATTCTGAGTTAAATAAAATTACCCGTTTCCTAACCTGCATATGAAGAATGTGTACGTATAGTACCTTTCCTAGAAGGTGCCTATACAACCAATATCTAATGCAATTATATTTTGGATAAGGGCAATTCGATATTAAAAATATGATAATTATCAATCCAAATTATGTAAAGTAGTATTAAAGAAAAAAAAAAGGACGAATCGAAATCAAAAGTGATCTCCTGAGAGGGGGATGTAATTAAAAAGGTATATCCTCTTGAACAGGGTAGCACTCAAAATAAATTGATGCACATTTTTGTACATCGGAAGTTGTCTTGTGCATATTATATTTTTAATTAAAGTTTTGTGCAAAATATTTTTTGGCACGTTCGGTGGGACTCTATTTTCCTTTTCAGCTCCGATGTGTTTATGTTAGCTAATGTTGTTATTTTTCTTTCTTTCCTATTTTTTTTTTTGTATTTTCCATCATGGAACAATGGAACCTCAAGTCACCATCAACTTCAACAAGCTTCCTGTCACCTTCGTGACCAAAAGCAGTATGTTTCAAGCAAGAAAGAACGTGCAGATGGTCTTCACTGTTAGGCCACGATCCATCCTTGCCGAGCTTCCATTGTCAAATTCAATGGAACCATTGTGGGGCCTCGAAAGGGCAAGTAAGCTTGCCCCTAAAATCGATAAGCCGCTTACCAAGAAGGCAATCAAGAACCTAACTGTAGCAAGCGCAAAAGCGATGAGCATCACGCTAAGTCTGATGCACCTAAGCTAGCTCCATCACCAGCCTTAAAGCTAGCCAGAACAACTTTGAGGAGGGCTTCTCAACAAAAGTCATCCTTCATGACATGCCCCTCAATTGTTATGTCGCGGAACTTTGTGCGAGCTCTCCACCCCTAGCGAGTTCCGACTTGGAGGGAAACCTTGATGAGGGAGGCATTAGTAACCCTAGCAACAACCCGACTAAGACAAGCTTGGGTCCCTAACCTAGCCCCAAGGCAGGCTTGGGTCCCTACATTTACTGGGAAGGGGGCAAAGCCAGCAAAAAAGCCCCAAGCTTGAAGAACCCTAATACGCCATTTGGGGAAGGACCTCAGGAGTTAAAAAGGCTCATCAAGTCCGCTCGACAAGGTGGATCTTCATTGGGACTATCCCCATTGACATTCCTATAGCTGAGGTAATGATGACCTTCTATTCAGAGGAGGAAGTGGCACCTAAGACCCCGAAGGTGAAATTCATTAAACTGTTAGCCTTAAGCACCCCCACTATGGCGTCAAGACCTCTAAAGGTCATGGAGGCTACGCCTTCTCAACGCCCTATAAAAGGTAGGAGGATTTTGCCTCCTAGATCAAAAAGTCAAAGTGACTTGACCTCAAAAAAGGTTGAATCACAGGTACACAATGGCCTAATTACAAGATCAAGGGCCAAAGCATTAACATATGCCAAGGTGACCTTATAATCTTCAGTCACCACCTTCGATCAAGGCAAGGACCAACTTGGAGAACAAGATGAGGTTACAACTCCTGCCTTTTATGACCTTAGAACTCTATTCCAAGAAGGGGAGTTGTCAACTGTTATGCTACAAGAGCAAATTATCGAGGATGACCAAGCTGAAAACATGCCACTCTTAGTTACTAGCAGCACAAGCCTCGATGAGCAAATGCAAGAGTTGTGAAAGAAGCTTGCAAAAAAAGAGGCTGAAATTGCTAATCTCGCTGCTCACCTAGAAAACCAAGAGCATGAAAACACTAATGAGGCTGACAATAGCAACATTGTTATCACTTCATGAGATGTCAAGGAGCTGATAGCCCAAGAAATCAAAGAACACCAAGCAGCCATGAGTCCCCCGGTGTTGGGATACAGGAACCCGTATTCAAGTCACTACAACTCAGTTCCGTTCCCTAGAGGTTATGAAAAGTCAAACTTTGAGAAGTTCCACAGAGTAAATGGGTCACCTCAAGAACATTTAGCCCATTTCTACTCAACGTGTGGTGAAACTGCCCTGAATGATGCATTACTAATTAGGCAGTTTTACAATCTCTTGAAGGGGCAGCCTTTACATGGTATACTCAGCTTCAGCCTGGGTCACTAAACACTTGGGATGACCTCCAAAGAGCATTCATGGCTCAATTTGTGAGTTTAAAGTGAAAGGTTTCCATAATAGATCTTGCCGATACACACCAGAGGTTAAACGAGAGTGTGAATGACTTCATTACAATGTGGAGGAGTCTAAGCTTATAATGCTTAGAAAAGCTAAGCGAGCAATTGGCAATTCAAATGTGTGCTAACAATTTAGACCCTTAAATTGCTACATATATTGACACTGCTGAGCCTCAAAACTTTGACGCTCTCGTGTCTAAGGCAAGTAATGTAGAAAGACACCTTGCTTATCAGAAAAGTATACAACCCAAGAGGGAAGAAATCAAAAGGCCAACCAAGGAGGGAGAGTCGATGGCTAATTTTGTTAGAACAAGCCCAAAGCCAACCAATGATGGAAATTTCAACAAAAATGGTAAAGGTAAGCAAAAAGAAGAAGGTCAATGACTCACCCTCCAAGAAAGGAAAGAAAATTAGTATCCCTTTCGATGACGATGACGTTGAAGGGATATTTGATGAGTTAATGGGTACGAAAACCATTTCCCTTCTAGAGGTAAAATGTCCTGCCGAAGTTAACAATACAAATGATCCTAAGTTTTGCCTATATCGTAGGATCATTAAACACCCCATAAAAGATTGTTATGTCATTAAAGACATAATTGAAGACATGATTAGAAGGGAAGAAATCGAGATAGAAGGAGCTCCACCCAAAGGATCCACTGCATCGCCAAATGCATCTTCAGTGGTTGAATAGAAGGATGAATTGTATCCATCATCCTCAAAAACTATGAAGGGATCCAATGGTGTCATTACCACCTCATGTAGTCCCCATTAAGTTTATTACTAATGATTATGTAACAATAATGTGAGCATATCTAGATTATGCCTCCTCCGTCACCAGGAGCACTAACCTTGTACAATTTCTATCTATACCCAAGTTTAGAGGCATTGGCAACATTAGAATATGATGATGATGGTAATGGATTTGGGTGGCAAACCTACTTCAGTAGAAGGTCATTCCGACAGGGAGTGGCCTAAGCTTCTCAATCCCCATGAGTCAAAATGACAGGATAGAAGCTGCTACAAAAGAAAAACAAGGAAAATAAGAAAAAGAAATCGAGGGTCAAATAGAAGCCAGATTCCAGAGATAACTTCTGAAGAGGAGTACACGCCACTAGTTAAGACCCCTTTCACATTAGGTGATTACATCCCTAAAGGTTTTTTTGGCAGTGACTCCTCTAATGATGATCCCATACAAGGGGAAGTAGCCTAATTTTATATGCTTTCAGGGGCCGATGAGTGGGAGGAAGTGAGCACTAAGCCTACAAATACCACTCAAGAAGTGGACCAAGTAACTCTTCGATCCGGTCGTCAACTCCAGCTACTAGAATCAGTGGGGAAAGAGAAGAAGAAAGAAATGACACTAGAAATACCACTAATATCAGTGAATGCTAAAGAAATGGGTAAAGAGGAAGTAATTCCCTCAAGCTCAAATAGCAAAGGCACCTTGGAGAACAGACAATTAACTAAGGAGTCCAGGAAGCATCTTCCTGTCCCAGTCCCTTTTGAAGTTCATCAACGATCTCATAAGGAAAAGGTTTGTTATGATGTCATCTCTTATCTCAAGTGAACCCCAGCGTGCCTAAGTGTCGACGACACTTTACAAATGTCCAAAGAGCTAAGAAGGGCACTTATGTAGGCGTTAATGGACCGTAACGACTATAAAGATCCAGTTGGCCCTATTGAGGTGGATAAGGTGTTGTCCTCCCCTTTAAACCGGTGTGCTACATGCATGGCTTGCATAATGTTCTCTGATGAAGACCTCTAGTTGGGGTCCGCAAATCACAACAGGCCTTTGATGTTACTAGTATGATCAAAGATAAAAGAATAAATCAGATCCTACTTGACTGTGGTTCTGTAGTAAACCTTCTTCCATTAAGGGTATTGAGAGCAGTAGGGATAACACCAAATTAGTTGTCCCCAACTTTGCTCACAACACAAGGATTTAATTAGATAGGGTAGAAAACCTTAAGCACTATTGGTTTTAAAGGTAACCTAGATGATCTCTACACAGATGTTCTCTTTCATATAATTGATGCTAATACTTCTTACAATGCCCTACTCAGGCAACCATGGCTTCATATTAGTAAGGCTATTGCCTCCACTCTTCACCTGTGTTTGAACTACACTAACAAGCATGTCAATGAGAAAACAATCCGTGGGGATGCAAATCCTTTTCATGGGGAAGATGTTAATTACACTGGTGTTAAGATTTACGAATCAACGGATTCTAGAACCTCATAAGTTCTTTTAGTCCAAAAAAGGGGTAACCAAAAATAAAATCTCAAGGCTCTTAGTTTGCCCCAAAAGACCATTCGAGTTGTCAATAGTTACAATAGTGAAGCCAAGGAATATCAATCCTCAGGGTCAAAGGTGCTACTCAGATACACACCCAAGGAGAAAAGAAAGGCTGACCAAATGGCCTTAACACTAGTAAGGGAAGTTCCAAACTCTCTTATCACAAGTTACACTTTTTCCCTCCGTCAAATTGACCAGTTAATGCCTAAAGAAAACTTGCTCATAAGAACATCACTTGGCAACAAAAGAGTAGTTTTAAGAGGAAACTCACCAAACTCTTTGACAAAAGCATCTTCTTCAAGTCGTCTGCCTCCAAGAGAATCTTCACATTCTCAAAGGAGGAAAAAGGACAACAATAAAAGGGCCCTTGCCGATACCGATAAACGAATAAACATATCTTATGAAGGTGGACTCCTAAAAGCATCGTTTCAAGGGGATGCCTCCAAAGCACTCTATGTATCACGTGCTGGTGGAGTTCTCAAAGCTCATGCCACAAAAGATGCAATTTTACACCCCAAGAGCAAGAGATGTTCTCCCAAAATGAGCGAGTTCAACCTCAAATCTCGATTTTTCAAAGACTTGGGAAAGTCAATGAACCCAAGCAAAAGAATAACCAAGTTAAAAAGTAGAAAAGGTGGAAGCTGAAAAAGAAAAGGCAACAACTTAGGAGCCTTTTTTGGGTTCGTGAACAAAATGACGTTAGCCAATTTGAGCAAAAAGAACAAGTTAATGTCGTATCCATTGCAGACGAGGAAGATGCTCAAAATTTTGAATTTCCTTGTCAAGGAGCTCCCAAACTTCATAAGATTGACATGACAAACTATGAAATGTGTGGTGATGTTCAAGCTCAAGCTGATTCACTTAAAAGCTTAAATGGCGATTCAACTGCTATAAAACAAGGATCCTCCCAGGATTTTATCGACGCCGTTCAACCGGCACCATCAGAAATGGAAGATGGTAGTCAAGCAATGATCGATGAGCTTCGGGAGATAAATTTGGGAACAACTGATGACCCCAAACTAATTTTTGTGAGTGCCATGCTAAATGATGAAGAAGTGGTACAGTATAAACAACTCCTTCGGGAGTAGAAAGATTTATTCACTTAGGGATATCAAGACATGTCGGGCTTAGATCCGAATGTTGCTGTCCATAAGTTAGCTATTTCTGAAGGAGTAAAACCGATAAAGTAGCCTCAACGACGCTTTCTTCTCGAACTAACAATCCAAATAAATGCTGAGGTGGACAAGCTCATAAAGGCTAACTTCATTCGTGAAGTTCAATGCCCAACTTGGTTGGCTAACATCATACTTGTTCGGAAAAACAAAGGTCAATTTCAGGTACGTGTGGATTTTGGGGACTTAAGCAATGCATGTCCCAAGGATGATTTCCCATGGCCAATCATCGAGCTCCTCGTAGATGCCACCACGGGGTTTGGAGCTCTGTCCTTTATGGATAGTTTCTCAGTGTACAACTAAATCAAAATGGACCCTGAAGATAAAGACCTAACCGCCTTTTGAACACCACATGGCATATACTACTATATGGTAATGCCATTTGGTTTGAAAAATGTCAGGGCAGCCTACTAGTGGGCCATGATAATCATTTTTCATGATTTCCTTCACAACCTAGTTGAATGCTATGTTGATGATTTGGTTGTCCAAACGAAAGATAGAGAAAATCATCCTCATGACCTAAGAAAGATCTTCGTGAAGTTGCATGTACACCAACTCAAGACGAACCCCTTAAAATGGGTATTTGGGGTTACTTCGAGGAAGTTCCTCGGCTTTGTTTTTCGGAAAGAAGGAATTGAAATTGAGCCCGATAAAGTCAAAGCCATAATACAAATGCCCTGTCCGAGAAACTTAAGAGAATTATAGGCTTTCCAATGAAGGCTGAAGTATATAAGGTGGTTCATCTCAAATTTGTCAGAAATGTGTCAACCTTTCACAAGTCTCTTGAAAAAAGACACACCATTCATTTGGGATCAAGCTTGTTAAAATGCTTTCGAAAGCATCAAGCAATATCTCACAAGGCCACCTGTCCTAATGGCTCTAGTACAAGAAAGACCCCTAATCCTATATACAGCACTCCTTGAAAGATCATCAGGGCCTATGTTACCTGAAAATAATGATGAAGGGAAGGAAAATGCTTAGTATTACATTAGCCGAACAATGGTGGCTCCAAAAGTAAATTACTCATCCATGGCGAAAATTTTCCTTGCCTTGGTTTTCGCCAATCAAAAGCTATGACACTACCTCTTGTCCCATTATACCATTTTAATTTCGAAGACAGATCCATTAATGTATATATTATCTAAGCACATGCTATTAGGGAGATTGGCTAAATGGGCTATGCTTTTGGCCCCTTTTAACATAAAGTCCATGCCTTAAAAGGCAGTAAAAGGACAAGCTATAGCCGATTTCCTAGCAACACGTCCATGTCCAGATAATGAGGAAGTACCCGAGGATCTGCCAGATGATGAAGTGATGCTTGCTAAAATTAAAATATTAGAGTTATGTTTTGATGGGCAACAAAGAGTCGAGAAGCCGGAGTAGGAATTGTGTTTGTCACACCATCAGGAGGACTTATCCCTTACTCATTCTCTCTCCTAGAGATTTGTTCAAATAATGTCGTTGAATATGAGGCACTCATCATTAGCCTCGAATTGGCCCTTGGAATGAGTATTGACCAGCATAAAGTATTTGGTAATTTCCAGTTAATCATTCGACAAATAAGTGGTCAGTACGAGGTAACAAATGCCAAATTAGTGCCTCTCTACAAAAGGGCAAGAAACCTTATGAACCAATTCCTTCAAGTAGAGGTCAATCACATGTTGGGTTGTGAAATTGATAAAGCAGATGCCTTAGCAAAGTTGGGTGCATCATTAACACTTCCTGATGAAAGGAAAATTCAGATAACAATTGGGGAACGTCACTTGTTGGCCTCAGCTTTAGACTGTTTTGATGAAACTGAAGAAATAAATGTTGTCTCGATTTTTGAGGTTGAAAAAGAAGCAAATTGGAGATAAACTCTCATTCAGTATGTTCAATATGACATCTGACCCACTGATCTAAAGAAAAGGGCAGATGTAAATCTACTAGCACTACTAAGGTTTACATTTAAAAATGATTTCTTATATCGAAAGACATTCGGTGGGGTTTTACTTAGATACTTGTTAGGGGACGAGGCCGTTTATGTCCTAAATGAAGTTCATGCTGAGGTATATGGTGCTCATCAAGCAGGTCCAAAACTTACAGATCAAATCAAAAGGTTAGGTTATTACTACCCAACCATGGTTGAAGATCCGATAAAGTTTGCCAAGATATGTCAAGCTTATCAAATACATTTTGATTTTATTTACCAATCACCACAATTACTCCACCCAAGTATATTATCTTTGCCCTTCCATACATAGGGCTAGATGTCATAGGGCCTTTTAAGCCATATTCTTATTGCGGCCATATATTCATCTTAGCAGCCACATATTACTTCTTAAGTGGTTGGGGCTATTTTGTTAAGAGAAGTGCTAGCAAAGTAAGTTGCTGACTTCATCAAGACCCATCTCATTTACAGATATAGAGTCCCACACAAAATCTTTTCATGCAATGCCCTCTACTTTAAAAATCAAGTGATGCTAAGGCTTGTAGAAAAGTAGAAGTTCAGGCACAGCTTCTAATCAGGTTACAATCCATCGTCAAATGATCAATATGAGGCATTCAATAAAGTGCTTTGCAAGCTCCTAAAGAAAATGGTCTCAAGATCAAACAGGGATTGGCATGAACAACTACCAAAAGCATTATGGGCCTATTCAACCACAGTTCGAATGACAACTGGTTGTATGCCCCATAATTTGGTTTTTGGTTCAGAAGTCGTTTTCCCCCTCAAGGTGCAATTAACTTCCCTAAGAGTGGCTATGCAATTCACAGATCTAGATGAAAATTCTCAAGTCAGCTTGGCAAAACTGGTAGCATTATATAAGCAGCGATTATTGGCCCAATAAAGGCTTGAAATCTACCAATCTCAAATGGTTGGTGCATTCAACAGGCAAGTCAAGTTTTGCTCATTTTGGTGCTGGTGATTTAGTCTTAACAATAAGGAGACCTATTGTCATCAATCGAAAGACAGAAGGAAAATTTGAGTCCAAATGGGATGGCGCCTATGTAATCACCAAGGACTTTCCTATAGGGTCATATGAACTCTCAAATCATGACGGACAAATTGTATATGCTTGCTTCAATGGCAAATTTATAAAGAAATTCTTTACTTGAAGTTTCTGGATAGTTAAATTGCATTGAACTACAAAAAGCTTGATCCCTTAAAAAAGGGGCATGTAGGCAATCTGACTTCATATTAGACCCAACCATGAAAATAAACAAATTCCTTTTCCCCAGTATGTGAAAAATTTTAGATTCATTTGATGCAACAAATGGTCATGTAATGTCTATAGCGAGAATCATTTACTAATTACTTTTTGTTGTATAATTATTTTGGTTTTTTTATTATTTATTAAAAAAGGGGTGAGAAGGAGAATAAAACGGAAAAAAAAGAGAGAAAAAGGGGGAGGGAGGAAAAGAGAAAAACAAAGAGACGTTTAGGCTTTATTGCAATAGCATAAATCATACATTACAAAATAGACCGAAGGCTAGAGATATAAATGCAAAAGAATTTAATAAAGCAGAACAAAATCTAAACATTATTAAAGGAGATTACAAAGGCGATCAAATTCTTGAGACGATCCTTCTCCTTCTTCAGATCCTGCAGCTTGAAAATCCAGCTTCAATCAAGTCAACTTCACTTGTTCTGCTTCCCTTCTCTTCGAATATAGAGAGGATTTCAGCTTGCTCTCTGCCTCAAGTAAACTTTGCTGCTGGATGGTCAAATCCTCTCGCATTTTGCGAATCTGCCCTCCTCCCTCAAAATGTCCTACTTCTCAACCTTAAGTTTTAAAGTTTCACTATATAGGTTATTGAGCTAACCTTCAATATAAGCAATTTCAGAAAAACAAGTGAAATCTTGGTCAGACAAAGCTTTAATCCAATCAACATCCACTAATTCTTCACTCTCTGAAGCGGTCTCAACTACGCCAAATATCTCCTCTATCGTGTAAGAAAGCCAACAAATCTTTATTGTACTAAGCTTGTAGCTATCAATCGTGGAGTGAAGTGCACTCAAGGATTGTGAAACTCGTACTCCACTAGCTAACAAGTCCCTCGCAGAGCCATGATTAGAAGTAACGCTATTAATCACCTTTACTTCTTTGAGAATGCTCTCTCAGACCGAATCTTCCTTCAAGTTGCAAAAAAGACTAAGGAAGTAGGATGCATTCAATAGGTATGGCTTCAACCAACTCATTAGAAGTGTTAGGCATAGGAATAATAGGAGTTACTACTATATCAGGGTGCTCTACTGCAACAATAAGTGCTTTATATAAGGCTACTTCTATTTTTTCTAGGGGCCATCTTATTGATTCAAAGTTCTCTATTCAGTACAAGTGTCCAAGTCTGTGATAGGCAAATCTTTAAATCTCGTGCCATCTCCTAAATCAGAATCATCATAATGATCGGGCCGCTCATAATGAACCTTCTTGAAGTTTATCTTGATGGGTAATTGATCACGAGAATTTGCCATGGTAGGTGATTGATCGTTGGTGGTCCTTTTATTCTTCTTTTTCTATGCCCTTTTATTGCCTCCAGAAACCTAGGTTTTTCCTCTTTTAGGGGACGATACCGAAGGTTTCCCCTTGGCACAAGTGTCACCCATAACTCCTGAAGTGTTAATAGCCTTAGGAACAAACTCACAGAGAGGGTGTAGGTGATTAGTAATGTAAACATTTTCCCTTAAAAGCTCTTTCTTATTCGTTGTAATCTGGTGAACCTTTTTTATTGACTGACTTAAATAAGGAGTGCTAATTTTGGTCCACCAGCTACAGTAATCCCTAGAACATACTCCTTTATAAAAGGAAGGAGGAACATAGAATTAGCCCCCGTATCTCGCCTTTGAAGATCAGCATGGGCTTGTGCAAGCTCCACTATTCTCCTCTGCTGTTAGAGGGCTTTGGTGAAGCTTAAGTGATTAGATGGAACCCCTTGATCGAATCTAAATTGGTGAGCAAATCGATTGGGGCAATAGGGCTCCAAAAGCAATTTGACTCCAACATGTACATGAAGTACGGATGACCGATCAAATAAACAAAACAAATTTAAAATCCTCATCTCGTAACCCCATGTCAGTCACATTTTGGCCATTACGAGAGTTTTCATGATAAGAGCTAACTTTAAGAGAAAGATATCTCCCATCCCTGAAAACGCGTCCAGCCTGGGGTAAAGAAAGTTTGCTACCAAGCAATCCAGGATAACGAATGTGGGTGGGAAAGTCACCAGGATAGTCGCTATCTGGGCGACAACGATATAAATAGGGAAATAACTCCGCTAACCAACCTATCCTGATATTTGCTAAAAATGTGTACAGTCTGGATGACTTGCTACATCTCCTAAGCCGTGATAGATATAGCCAAGCACCATTAGAGCTAAAGATATTTGCTACCTAGAAGCCATCAATGCAGTAATTACAAATGTTTTCGGCCTTATGACTTCTTTTCCATCGGGTAAGACAAAGCGACACAACCAAAGGGCTAAGAAAGCAGTGAGTTCGCCCTCAACAGTGACATTCAAGTTTGCCACATGCTCTTGATGGGAAATGCGAATAGGGCTCCTTTTCTTTATCTCAACTTTCTCTTGCTCAGAGTCTGTTTGTTCTCCATATGCAAAGTAGACCAAGTATTCTCGGTAAAAATGGTCCAACCAGAGGTCATAAAAAATATAATTAACTTTGTGAAACTTGCATAACCTAGCATGAATATGCAACAGCTTAACAACTATAGAAGGATATTTATTATGGCTAGCTAAATCTTTATTTGGCAGCAAGAACTCCTCATATATAGCTCTAAGAATGGGTAAACCTCCAATTCGCTCCAAGTCATCAAGTGAAATGCTAACTTCACCCGCACTATTGTGAAAAGTATTGATTAGTGAACCCCAAAGTTAACAAAAGGCCCACCGTACATTTGTGTCAAAGTGATACGGAAATTGGGACACTCCAACGACACTAAATAAGCCAGCTCGTTTCAAAGGTTCTGCGAAATGAACAAGCACTCATTTGGTCCATTTCATTATTCCTATCATAAAGGATGAGTGACCTCGAAACTAGAAATTTAATCCCCAATTTCTTCTTATAGTAAGGAGCCTATATAAGGCTGCATAAAATTCATCATCAATAGGATATCTTTCTTCTTTGCTACGTTCGGTGTTGACCTTCTCAAGAATAGTGGCATTAAAATAGTTCTCGCAATCCTTGCTTACATCTACACACTTGTTCTCATCATTCCGATGATAGCAAAGTGTCCCTTGCTTGATTCTAACTTTCCTAACCAAGACAGATGTCAAGGTGAAGGAAGGAATCACATTGAGACTTTGCAGGGAGCTTGAACATCGATAATAAGGTCTATAATCGCATTCTCGACCATCTTGATGTGGAGCTCTTTCATTGCCAAGAGTCCCATCTATAATTGCTAGCTATCCTCTGCCAAAAAGGGGGCAGGCCTAATTAATGAATGACATAGAGGCTTATAAAATGTATTCATCGTTCATGCTATCAAAGCCCTAGCACGAATAATGCACGGGGGCCAAGTGTTGAGAATGAATTTTTTATCAATCCTACAATGCCAAAAATAATACTTATAGGCTCAACATCCTCCTCTTATGCAAAGGGCGGTCAAATTTTTAAGAATTGAAGATTCTCAAGAAATACAAAGGGAAAGTCACAAATGAGGAAAGTTATGACAAAATTCAAAATAAATAACAATACATAGTTTATTACTAGCATTGTCAAAGAAATGGGGGACCCAAATCAAGAGATGTCCTTAATTGTCATTATTTTCAATTGTATTAAATTGTATGTCATAGCCTAATATTCACAACTTAAAAAGCGGGGGGGGGGGCTTAGTTCAGTTGGGTGATAAGATATCTCCTATAATCGTAAAGTGGAGACCAGCACTAATTTTTTATTTTAATTTTTTTAGGCAATCAAATTCAATAAAAAAAAATCAAAGAAAATACATAGAAATAAATTAGCCCCCAGTATCCTACCTATAGCCTCATGTGATGTGGTATTAAATAGAAACACCCAAGCCAAGCCATGAAGTACTGATGACATTAATCATAATAATAAAATACAATTCAATGAACAGTGACATGCTTCACATTTAGGGTCATAAAGGAATCCAATGTTGCAAATTATAAATGCCTTGAACCTGGACAAAGTCAAAAACAGGAAGTTACTTAAAGCAATCATCTTTCCCACGTTTCCACTGACTGCATCATAGACAGTTGGACAACTGGTCAGATCTTTGTCTATATTTAGTATAAAGGAGCTTGAAACATACAAAAAAAATAAGGAGAGAAGGCAAAAAAAAAAAAACACACACACGCATACACACTGACACACACACTGTTTGAAGAAAGGTAGAGGAGGACTTCGTGCAAATTTACAGAATCAGAGAAGGTGATTCAAGAACCAAATCTAGTCTTCTCCATAAGTTCCAACACTATTGCAATGTAATCTAACAATGGAGTGTAGAAGATTCATGTCCACCCCAAATTTCCAACAGTTGGTTTTGGGTCCTCCATGGTTAATTACAAGATGTGGTTTGTCAAAAAGTTCAAGAGGATGCTGCGGAAGAGTAAAGCGAAACCCAAATCTCAAGTTCGATTCAAGTTTTGATTAAAATTATTTAATCATACTATAGTTTGGTTCTTGTTGGAACCACGAAAATTTTGGATCTTGTCGGATCCGGTTCTTGCCGGAACCATGAAATATGTTGATTGTGCGAGATCCCGTATGTTGCAAATTTGCTTGTAATAAAAAAAAAAAGTCAAGTGTTGAAGTGCTTGAAATATAGATGCAGATCAACAACGAGGGATACTTAGACTCAGTTTCTCCCCTCCTACTAGTGTGATTTCACATGATGGGATTGAAATTGATAAACCAAAAATTGCTCTAATTCCTAATCTCGCCCCTCCCACTTGTGTGAAAGGTATTAGGTCATTTATAGGACATGCAAGATTTTATAGGCAATCTGTTCAGGATTCTAGTAAAATTACTAAGCCCTTTACCAACCTTTCAGACAAAGATGTGCCTTTTCACTTCTCCGAGGAGTGTTTAAAGGCATTTAATGGGCTTAAGGAAGCCTTGACTTCTACCCCTATCTTACACCCCCTATCTGGGGAGAGCCCTCTGAGCTGATGTGTGATACTTCTGACTATGTTGTAGGGGTTGTCTTAGGACAACGTGTATATAGGAAACCTCATGTTATATATTATTCGAGTCATTCTCTGAATGAGGCCCAGTTGAACTACGCTTTGACTGAAAAAGAGTTTTTGGCAGTTGTTTTTGATTTTGAAAATTGTCAACCCCACTTGATTGGATCTCATGTGATAGTTCATACTGACCATGCTGCACTAAAGCATATCTTCTCCAAGAAGGATGCAAAACATAGATTACTTAGGTGGATTTCGCTCTTGCAGGAATTTGATTGTGATTGCGATAGAAAGGGTTCTGAGAACATGGTTGCTAACCACTTATCTCAAATCATTGCGCAAAAAGAAAGTGAGTCCCCATGTGTGAGTGCTTCCTTGATGAGCAGCTACTTATGGTTCAATATGAACAATTGTATGCTAACATTGTAAATTGCCTCGTGATCAGTGAGATACCCCTAGGTTGGAGTGAGCATGATGAGGACAGATTCTTTAATCTTGCAAAATTTTTCTATTGGGATGACCCTTACTTGTTCAAATATTGTTCAGAGGTGCATCCCTGACAATGAGATTAGAAGTGTCCTTTCTTTTTATCTTGATCAAGCTTGTGGGGGCCATTTTACTGTGAAGAAAACAGCTGCCCATGTCATTCAGTGTATTGGCCTACCTTGCTTAACGATGCCCATTTGTGTTGTTAAAGTTGCCTAAAGTGTCAACAGTTTGGGAAAATAAGTAGGAGAGATGTGATACCCCCTAATCCTACAACTATTGTTGAGATCTTTGATGGTTGCGGGATTGATTTTATTGGACCGTTTTCTTCTTCTTTTGGGAATGAGTATGTTCTCCTTACTGTGGACTATGCATCTAAATGAGCGTAGGTTGTGCGTAGGACAACTTAGACTCGAGTCATTATCAAGTTCCTTAGGAAAAATATTTTCTCCAGGTATGGCATGCTGAGGGCTATTATTAGTGACCAGGGTACTCATTTTGACAATCGTTCTTTTGATGCATTATTGAAAAAGTCCTCCATTATTCCTTGTTTAGCCACCGCCTATCATCCCCAAACTAATGGCCAAGTAGAGGTTTCTAATAAGCAAAATTAAAAAGATTTTGGAAAGCACTTAAATAGATTTTAGAAAGGACTATGAGTAGAAACCGTAAGGACTGGGCATATAAGCTCATTAATATTCTCTGGACTTATAGGACGGCTTTTAAGACCCCTTTAGGCATGTCTCCTTTTAGGATTGTCTTTGGAGAACCGTGTCATCTTCCTGCAGAACATGAGCATCGGGCTATGTGAGCTGACTTTAAACCTTGACTTAGAGGCCGCTAGGATAGAGGGGAAGTTACAGTTGAGTGAGTTGAAAGACATCAGAGCTAAGGCCTATGAGAACTCTAGGATGCATAAAGAGAGAGCAAAAGTGCTTCATTATAGGCATATTCACAACAAAGAGTTCTTTCCATGTCAACGGGTGTTACTTTACTAGTCCAAACTATACCTTTTTCCAAGTAAGTTTTGAAGTGGTCCTTTCATTGTCTCTCATGTTTTTCCACATAGGGCTATAAAGATACAGGACCTCACGAGGGGTATGTATTTCAAGGTGAATGGACAAAGGTTGAAACCATTTCTAGAGCTACTTACAAAGGGGAGAGAAGTAGAGTGTCTAATGCTGAACAAACCATAACAGAAAGACTGAAGATGTGATGATGAGCATGGATGCCTCTAGCGTTCAACATGGTACTACTGTTCCTTTATATTGTATGTATGTATGTATGTGTATATATATATATATATATATATATACATATATATATATATATTTCTTTTCTTTTCTTTGTTTTTTAGGTTGTGCTTTTCAGTTTTGTACTTCTACATGCAATATAGATATGGCATTGTTTAAGTGTAGGGGTGACACCTTTGCAAAAAAAAATTTAAATTATTTTCTTTTTCTTTCACCTCCGTTATATTTGGTTTTAGGGAATGTATACTTTTTTTACTAGTTTGACCCCTTAGAGCTTAATATTAGCTTGTATATAGGTAGGATGTGCATGATAAAAGTGTAATCCTAGTGTGACATTCTATACCCCAACTCTAACATCATTATTCCATTATAACTATGAATCCAATCCTTAGTTTCCAAATCACTATTATCACAGGGTGCTAGGATTCTATAGTTAACTCTCCCACTTGTCTGTGTACAGTTGTTTTTAGTTTTTGGTTTCAATTTGCATTCGAAAAAAAAGAAAAAAAGAAAAAATAGGAAAAATAAGAGTAATAAAGTTGCGAATGACAAGTATCCCTTTGAGACATGCACTACTAGATGATACCCTTTGAGGCAATACTGGTACTGGGAGAGCTTGCTTCTCATGGCAATAAGTCAATAAAATACTTTTATGTCTTGTCAGGTGGGAATGAGTCATACTCGGACTAGCCTAGTCCTTTGGTTGATGGTACACTTACACCCCATGCAATAGGATAGATATATTGTTATGTTGGTTTGTGGGGTGAAAAGTTAGAGTGTAGATGTCATCTATGTGGACTTAGAGTTTTGGAGTATATATCTTATTCATATACAAGCTAATATCTTGGTTTTAAGGATTATATATCTGGTTGGGATGTTTATATTGTTTTTGCTTATACATTTATATGAAAATTGAAAAAAAAAAACCTAAAAATATTTTATTATTACTATTTGTTCTGTGTTTTTCTTTCTCCTTTCTCTTTTTTCTTTCTTTTCTTCTTTTTTCCTTTTAAGAATTTTATGGGTAAATCTTCTGCAAATCCTCATGAAATCTACTCATCCACTAAGGGGAACATAGGGGTTTAAAAGACTTGTTGCATACGCTAAATGCAATCGTGATTTCTACAAAAGTGAGTTATGATTTTTATTTTCATTTTTCCTTTTTTAAGAATTTTAGTTTTATTTTGCTCAAGGACGAGCAAAATTTAGCTGTTGGGGTATTTTGTTGAACTTGAAAGTAATAAATTCTTATACCCTACTTAACCTAATTTTTGGCTCATAATTACTTGTGTTTTAGGATTTTTATTCAATTTTTATTTCATTTGGCAAAAAATAAAAGAGAGCTACCCCAATTCTCCACTCAGCCCAGCCCAAATGAAGCCTTCCGCTCATCCTCACATGCCACTCACATCACTAGCCCACCCACTCCCCAATTTATTTTCTCTCTCATCCTCCACTCCACCGGCTCCCTCCTAAACCCGGTCATCCTCATCAGCAACCTCATCTGCATCAACTCCTTCATCTTCTCCATCTTTTTTGCATCCATGATTTTGAACCCCTCTTTTCGGGATTGCACCTGCATCATCTCCATCCCAGGCGCATCATCATCATCATCATCTGTAATCAACAACCTAGTATCCTAAACGTTGTGTTCAAGAACCAACTGAGCCAAAAGCTTAAGCAGAGAGTTGAAGGCCCAGGAATAAGTTTATACTTTAACACGTCCCCTCACATGAATGCCATTTGGGCTTGAAGCGTGGATGCTGCAAAGGTCTGCCTTACCTTGCGCAATAAATCAATATGGGGGCTTGCTGATATTCAAACCTGAGATCTCTCACTTAGAAAAGCTCTGATACCATAATCAAGAACCATCTCAATCACAAGCTTAATGTTCGAGAACCAACTCAACTAAAAGCTTAAAGTGATGGTTGAAGGCCATGAATAGATTTATACTCTAATACGCCCCCTCACGCGAATATCCTTTGGGCTTGAAGCATGGATACTGCAAAGCCTACCTTGCGCAATAAATTAATATGGGAGCTTGCTAAGATTCGAACCTAAGACCTCTCACTCAAAAAGACTCTGATACCATGTTCAAGAACCAACTCGACCAAAAGTTTAAGCTTTTAGTTGAGATGGTTCTTGAACACTTTGATTTGGGTAGCGAAGGATCAGGAATACATCCGAATTTATGGGTTTTGGAAATCGGATTAAACTAGAAATTTTTATATAAATAGAGAGGTTAGGAAGCTTGAGATCATCAATTTTTGGGGGTGGCTAGCAATTAGTTGAGTCCAGTTCTTTCTATCTGTAGCCCTTTTTCCTTCCCCTGTTTCAGATTTTAGAGTTCTAGGCTCTCCTTTATTATTGATTCAAGAGCTAGGGAAGCCATTGTTGAGCTTAGACTACTTGACTGCCACTTCCTTGCTGTTTGTCTTGTAATCTCGCTGAGAATTTGAGTACTAAGTTGAATAAAGGTGCAAATTTTGACGCAATGTTTAGTCGTTTAAGTGCTATGTTTTCTTCATTTTCAACTCTACCATTGCCTGCACTTACTTAGCTTTCGTATTGTTTTTCTTGTCTAATTAATTAGCTTAGTTTTATTTTTTCTTTGTTTCCTGTCAGTCGTTCCCAGTTCCCCTTTCCCCCTTGCTTTCATTTTTATTTTATTTTTATTTGTTTTTTTTTTTTTGGCTTTTCTCTTACTCACTGTAGTGTTTGCCGCATGGGTCGTGCCGTCGTGGTCTGAATACTTTCCGTTTGATGTCATCTCATTTATTGCCAATAGTGATGCTTTATTTATGCTTTTGGCCATCATACAGCAGATTGCTTTCATTCTTGTTGTCACATGCTAGCTTTGGTTTATTTTATCCTTAGAAATCTATTAAACTTAGTTTAGCTAATTGTCTGCTTCTTATCTATAAGGTGTCATTCACTTCATTAATTGATTTCCTTTTTTTGTTTATTTTATTTTGTTTTGTTTGTCTAATTTTAGCTTAGTAGTTTCGGCATCATTTTGGTGAATCTTATTTAGTATCTCAACTGCTGTTAATAGCTAAGCGAATCAAGTGGTGAAAATTCAATACTATCTTCCTCAGGGGAATGACCCGCATTCGCTGGATTATACTATAAGTTGACACCGTCCGCGTGCGGCTACTTTTTATACCAACAATACACTCCTTGAACGAGGAGGGATGAATAATTGAATGGATAGCAATAAATAAAGCTTGAGATAGATAATATTGGTAGGTGGTCCTTGAGAATAGAGAGCGTGAATTAGGAAAGTAGGAAAATGGGGGGATATCCATTAGTGGATTTTTATGAATTTTAAAATTTAAAATCAAATTAAGTTATAACTGTTTGGAGTATTTTGGCAGAATTAATGAGAAGCGTGGATTGAAGGAGGGAATAATTCTTAGTCCCCTATTCATTTTTACACTTATAATGTACAGATTAATTAATGACTATACTCAATAAGAAAATATTAACAATACATTAATGTGAAGAAAAATATTAGTGAATTTAACTAACTACAATAAACTTTATATCTTTGTATTTATATTATAAAAAATAATAATACATGTGGTTGCCTATCCTTCCATCCTCTAATCTATGGTTTTAATTTACTCCGCCAAGACCCCTGTTTTCAAATTTTAAATACATTTCTCCTGTTCACATTATCCAACAATCCGAAAACTACTCCACGTACCCACAAGCATCATTAGATAAATCCTATAACCAATATGCTACTCTCCTATCCTAAATCATGGTAATATTTTATTCACCACCAACTATGTCTTGGCTCCTCTTCAATTCTTTCTCCTATCATGATCAATCTCCCCCCTCCCCTCTAATTTAGTCTCCAATTATTAGCTTTATGTCGTTGATGTTGATATATTTGATTAGTTATTGTGTGATAGCATGTGATATATATTCTGCAAGGGAGTGGGGTGCGATATGATAATGGCGCAAATGTAAGATCTCTGACATTAATTTTTTTGGATGCAAATCATTGACGATTATAGTATCGTATATTATAGAACACTAAAGCATTATGTTGAGGTTAGATTTCTTGAGCTAAATGGTGTTAGAAACTTCTCCTCCCTTT
>JACYFF010031956.1:32909193-32938960 GCA_017589665.1 Selenicereus undatus | reverse complement strand
TATATATATATATATATATATATATATATATATATATATTCTCTACGGTGAAAACATTGAATCGAAGAAATCTTGTACATATTTGGGCACTGTAATAATTAATGCTTGACTTTTTACAAATCAAGGTGATAATATGAGAATAAAACACATCAATTTTTGCAGATGGTTTAGTGGTAAGATATATATGTATTTTACATTTATACAATTAAGATTCAGTTTTCCCTAAGTGTGTGTACATAAATTTACCAACTCCTCCCCCCCCCCCCCCAAAAAAAATACTACAAAAGTTAGTATTACAAAACTAAGAAGTTTAATTAATTGATTAATTAAAAAATTCACCTTTTCTAATGCTAAAATTATAATTATACAAATTCAACTTCTTAGTTTTCCTACTCAATTTAAAAAATTCTTAATTTTCTTACATATATGAGATAGTATGCTTAGAGTATTATGTACGAAATTTTATTTTTTTATTTTTAGCTTTGACCATCATCAAGAAATTTGTTTACAATATTAAAACATATTTATATTAAGTTTTTACTATTTAGATATCTTGTGCAAAGGCATGGGCACAAACTAGTTTATACAAATCGCAAATTCATCAACAACCAAAAGAGGAAGTTTTGCTATACCAAGACTTACATGTATACAATGGATGGAGCTTAAGCCGTAAGTTTTGCCTTCTGGTAAGCCTCAATTTTGACCAATCTCCTATCCCCATTGTGGTTCTTTCCCCCCTATTTCTCCTTTGATTTAGAGGGATTTGAACAAGTTTTGTCTCCTCTAACATCACTGCCTTATTTAATCCCCTTTCTAACTTTTTTGCAGGTATCTTTCCAGTTATTTAAGGAAGAAGGGCAACTAGTGCATAGAAAGACGCAATTACGAGAGCAAAGATTGGTCACATGAAGCCCCGAGAGGAGCAAGGGAGCAGAAAAGGGAGCAAATTAAAGGCACAGGACAGGCAACGACAGTTGCACAGTCGACGGCCTGGCCGTCACCTTCCTATAGGAGATGCCCCAAACCAGAAGGTGGCGACGGTCGACCGTCGCGTATGCGACAAGCAGTCGCCGGCCTGTCTTCAGGCTATCGCCTGGGCGACTGCCATCGTCCTTTCCCTATTTTTGGCCTATAACTACCCCGTTTCGCCTATTTTTGGGGTTATGCTTAATTTTCTCCAATAAAAAACACTTCAAACGCTTTTTAGGTTTAATTATAACTACCCCGATTCGCCTATTTTTGGGGTTATGCTTAATTTTCTCTAGTAAAAAACACTTCAAACACTTTTTAGGTTTGATTAAGGGTTAAGAGTAGATTAATGTTCTTGAATTATTGGTGATTGAAGATTTTGAAGACTTTCATTCTCGATTCCATTAATTGAAGTTTGCTTTTTTTCTCTGTCTTCTCCTCTTTACTTGGTTTTGCTTAGTTTATTTGATCATGCTTGGTTGTGATTATTGGTTTGTGACAATGATGATTAGATAGTAGTTTTCCTCAACTTGGGTTGGGGATTAGGAGCTAAGATGGCTTAATAAGCTTGGTGTGATCTTGTCTTCCCTTAATTTCCAAGTTATTTATGGGTCTTATTCTTTACCCACCAAGTGTTCGATGAAATGCCCGAAAGGGCATTTCATCTAATACTTGTGGTGAATGATCAAATCGAGAGGTGGACATTCACCTTACATGGATACAAGAAGAAGGATCAAGCCTTGGGTATGAAAATAACCTAAGGCCTTGGTAGGTGCAAGTTAGCTGTCTTCAACCTTAGCCTTCAAGCCCCCATGAAAATAGGTGGGCTTGCATATTAAGGGCGCCCTTACTCTCCGAAAGGAGGTTTGGGCGATCTTAACGAACCAATAACCCCCTTCAATCATTTGTAGATTGTGCCAAGTTCAGGAACCCATGCCTAGCAAGAATAAATAGTCATTAGCGACTAATCCTCAACCTAAGTCCTTTTTCCCATTGAAATTCTATACCAGTCCTTAGTTAATCCTTACTTACTAGTTGCTCAAATTTATCTTTTGCCTTTCTAGATTTGACCCAAATCACTGAGTTAGGTATGCTAAAGTTTTGTTCTTAGAGGAGGATACCCAAATACATGGCTAAATACCGTCCAATTGCAGTTTGAATTTAAAGCTTATTTCCAAGTGAACAAGTTTTTGGCGTCGTTGCCGAAGAGCAAGATTCTTTTAGGTATCATAACTAGAAGTGTATGGTCGGAGGCTAGAATTTTGTTTCTATTTTGTTTGATTGTTTTCTTTCTTTCTTGAGTCAGCGTACCTCCTTGGGTAGTGCTTTGTGTTGTATGCTCAGGAGAACTCAAGGAGCCACTAACCTAGTCCCCATTGACCCCGAGATTGAAGCTACTGCCCGAACTCGCCAAGGTAGAGCAAGGAGGCAAAGAAGGCAAAGGAGAGAAACGAGGAATACGGAGGAAGTGGACATGGATCTCGCCATAACATCATTGAGGGATTTGACGATGCCGGATCCAGATGCCATTCCATCTAGCATCGTGAGACCTCTCGTCTAGGCCAACAGTTTCCAGTTCAACCCGACGTTCATTACCCTATTTCAACAAGACCAATTTGGTGGGTAACCAATGGAGAATCCCAACAACCACATTGCTTCATTCTTGGAGAAGTGTGACACTATCAAGATGAATGAGGTCTCTAACGATGCCATCCGGTTTAGGCTATCCTTGAAGGACAAGGCTAAGTTTTGGCCTTTGAACGCGAATGCCAATTTGTTCACTACTTAGAATGGCCTCTCCAAAGCATTCTTGTGCAAGTATTTCCCTCCCGGAAAGACCACCAAACTCCAGAATGATATCACCTTGTTCTCTCAAATGGAGGGTGAATCTCTCTATGAATCATGGGAACATTTCAAAGAGCTCAAACGGGAGTGCCCTCATCAGGCATCCCGGATTGGTTGTTGGTGCAAACATTCTATAACGGTCTTCAACAACTGATGAAGATTTCAATCGATGCAGCCGCCAAAGGTGCTCTTATAGCTAAACCCATCAATGAAGCCAAGCAACTACTTGAAGACATGGCATCCAATAAATACCATTGGGTAAGTGAAAAGGGGACTACCTAAACAAGGAGAAAGGCATGAGGTTGATGCCTTTACTATGCTTGTAAGCAAGGTTGATGCACTTTTTCAAAAGATATATCAACTTCAACCTACGCTTTCTCATGGTGGTACCCCTAGTGGGTCAAATGGACAAACTTGTGTTTGTGAGGTGTGTGGAATTCAAGGGCATAGTGGGTATGAGTGTCATCTT
The DNA here is from genome assembly GCA_017589665.1 of Selenicereus undatus. Classification (NCBI taxonomy): domain Eukaryota; kingdom Viridiplantae; phylum Streptophyta; class Magnoliopsida; order Caryophyllales; family Cactaceae; genus Selenicereus; species Selenicereus undatus. Next base: position 32,935,677 of record JACYFF010031956.1, on the reverse strand, counting down.
AGCCCCTCCTTTCAATATCTCACTGTTGAACAAGCCAGTGCCTTCCACAACTTTAATAATAGACCACAAAATGAATCCTACTCCAATACCTTCAATCCGGGTTGGAGACAACACCCCAACTTGTCCTACAAAAATCCAAATCCCCCTCCATATCACCCTTCACAAAATCGTCCTAACCCTCCCAGTTTTCAATACCATGCCCCTCAATTTCAACATCCACCCCTAACTCAGAAGTCCAATTTTGGAGCGCATGATGGAGAGGTTCATTCAAACTCAAAGTAAGACAAATGAGGCTCTTGGTGAGTTCGTGAGCCAACTCAATGCCAAGTTTGAGAGCATGTCCACACACCAAAAGGTGATGGAGACTCAATTGGCCCAAATTGCTCAATAAGTGAGCCACTTATCTCGACCTCCCGAGCACCTTTTGGGCCAACCAGAGTCCAATCCCAAGGGGCATATGAATGCCATCACCTTAAGGAGTGGGAAGCAACTTGAAGAACCACATGGACCTCAATGGGAGGTGGATGAAGGCTTGGTCAAAGATAAGGGTGAGGAAATGTTGGAAGAAAAGGATGAATTGATCTCGAAAGTGGAGAGCAAGACAAGAATGAGGAGACCATAAAGCTTCGGCCAGTTCATCCCTATTGACCACTGGTTCCTTTCCCTCGAAGACTTGCCAAGGCCAAACCTGAGGCCAAATTTGTGCAATTTCTTAAGGTGCTCAGGAAAGTGCAAATCAATATGGTATTTTTGGATGCCTTCTCCAAAATACCCTCTTATGCCAAGTTCCTGAAAGAGATGCTCCCGATTAAAAAAGAAATTTCAAGAAAATGTCATGGTTTCCCTCATAGAGGAATGTAGCGCAATCCTCCAAAACAAGCTCCCTCCTAAGCTCAAAGACCCAGGGAGTTTCTCCATTCCTTGTGTCGTAAGGGATATCACCATTAGTCGGGCACTATGTGACCTTGGAGTGAGTGTGAGCCTCATGCCTAACTCAATTTGCAAGAAGCTCCAAGTGGGACTTGAAACCCACCACAATTTCCATTCAACTTGCGGACTGGTTGGTGAAATATCCCATTGGGATCCTTGAAGACATGGCTTTGCAAGTAGGAAAATTCTTCATCCCTTGTGACTTTGTGGTCATGGAGATGGAAAAAGATGCTCAAATCCCCATCATTTTGGGATGGCCACTCCTTGCCACGGTCGGGCCTATGATTAATGTCAAAAATGAGAAACTCTCCCTTCAAGTTGGAGATGACAAACTTGAGTTCAATCTCGCTCAAGCTATGGCCGCCCCGACCTTGGAGGACTCTTGTTACCGTGTCGACACCCTTGAGAAGGTAATGTGGGAAGAGATGATGACTCCTAGAACTCTTGAGGACCTCCTAGAGGCTTGCTTGGTTGTTGCTTCCAAGGATGCAATCATCGGGCCATCAAATGAGGAAATGGAGGACTATACAAAGTTTCTAAACTTGGCCCCTTTGTTCCTCCCAAGCAACCGAAAAGGGGAAGTTTATTCCCGAGCTGGAATTGAAGCCCTTGCCCCCACATTTTAGGTACAAATATCTTGTCCATAATCATACGTTTCCCGTTATCATTAGTACTAAGCTAGATGGCCCCTAAGTTGAGAAATTGTTGAATGTGCTTCATGAGCATAGAGGATTCATTAGCTATAGCATTGATGATATTAGCGGAATTAGTCCAACCTTATACAAGCATAGGATACATCTTGATGAGGGTCATGAGCCTTCTAGACAACCTCAAAGACACTTAAACCCCAACATGCAAGATGTTGTCAAGAAAGACGCTGTCAAACTACTCGACGTTGGGATCATCTACCCTATCTCGGATAGTGAGTGGGTTAGCCCGATGCAAGCAGTTTCGAAAAAATGGGGTATGACCGTTGTCGAGAATGAGAGAGGTGAGTTGATTTCCATTAGAACGGTGACCAGGTGGCGGATGTGTATTGACTATAGGAAACTCAACAATGCCACCTGGAAAAACCATTTCCCCCTCCCCTTCATTGATTTAATGTTGGAAAGGCTTACACGACATTCCTTCTTTTGTTACTTAGATGGGTATTCGAGTTTCTTTCAAATCCCTATCCATCCGAGCGATCAAGAGAAGACGACATTCACATGCCTTTGCGGTATCTTCGCATACCGGAGGATGCCTTTTGGCTTATGCAACGCCCCTTCTACTTTCAATGGTGCATGCTTGCCATTTTCTCTGAGTATGTGGAAAATATTATGGAGGTCTTTATGGATGACTTCTCGGTATATGGAGTTACCTTTGATGTGTGTTTGAAAAACTTGGTTAAGGTGCTCTGTAGATGTGAGGAAGTCAACTTGGTTTTGAATTAGGAGAAATGCCACTTTACGGTGCAAGACGGGGTTGTTCTTGGGTATGTCGTGTCTAATAGGGGTATTGAGGTGGATAGAGCTAGGATGGACGTAATTGAGTGGTTGCCACCCCCCACCAATGTTAAAGGGGTGAGGAGTTTCCTTAGTCATGCAGGGTTTTACTGTTGCTTTATCAAGGATTTCTCCAAGATTGCAAAACCTCTCACCCAGCGCTTAGCCAACGATACCCCTTTTGTGCTTACTAATGAGTGTCTTGAAGCTTTTAATAGGGTCAAGGAGGCTTTAATATCAGCTCCCATAATCCAACCACTCGATTCGAGTCTACTATTTGAGTTAATGTGTGACGCTAGTCACTTCGGTGTGGGTGCGGTCTTGGGTCAACAAAGAGACAATAAGCCATTCGTGATATACTATGCAAGACCCTCAATAAGCTCAAGCGAACTACTCCACAATGGAGAAGGAAATTTTGGTGGTGTTGTTTGCTGTTAAGAAGTTCCGGTAATATCTTTTGCAGTCCAAGGTGATAGTTTACACTAATCACTATGCCATCAAGCCCCTAATGGAGAAGAAAGATGTGAAGCCAAGATTAATTAGGTGGGTCCTTCTCCTCCAATAGTTCGCACTTGAGATTCGGGATAAAAAGGGCACTAAAAATGTGGTAGCGGATCACCTCTCCCGGCTATTGATCGATCAAAGGGACGATGGAAAGTGTGGTTTGCCCATGGATGATATATTCCTGGATGAGCATTTGCTTGCCTTAGCTATATCGGATGCTCCTTGGTTTGCAGATGTGGTTAGCTACTTGGTGTGTGGCATTCTACTCCACAATATCAACTCCAACCAAAATAAGAGGCTTTCCTCCTACGTGAATTCCTTCTTTCGGGAAGACCCATGCCTATACAAGACTTGTGGGGATGGGATTATAAGGCGATGTGCACCCGAAGAAGAGATACAATCCATCATCTCGCATTGCCATGAATCCCCTTATGGAGGTCACACAAGTGCAAACAAAACCGCCGCCAAGATCCTTTAAGCCGGTTTCTTTTGGCTAACCCTTTTCAAGGATTTCAATACATACATTCGAGCTTGCGATAGGTGCCAAAGAACCGAAACTTTGACAAGGCGAACTGAGATGCCCCTCAACTATATCCTTAAGGTGCAAGTTTTTTTATGTATGGGGCGTCGATTTCATGGGGCCTTTCCCCTCTTCAAGAGAGAACAAATATATCTTGGTAGCCATTGATTACGTTTCCAAATGGATGAGGGCGATCGCAAGCCCCATGAATGATGCACGAGGGGGCACCAAGTTCTTCAAAAGGGTGATTTTCCCTAGTTTAGTAGTCCAAGGGTTTTAATTAGTGATGGGGGGACTCACTTCATTGAATGAAAATTGGAGGTCAGGCTTACCAAATATGGGGTGCATCACAAGAAAGGATTAGGGTATCACCCCCAAACAAGTGGCCAAGCGGAGATCTCAAATAGAGAAATCAAAATCATTTGGAAAAGACAGTGGCTCGCTCAAGAAAGGATTGCTCGGATAAGCTTCATGATGCACTTTGGGCCTACCGCACCAAGACTCCCATTGGGTCAACACAATTTTGACCTGTCTATGGAAAACCTTGTCATTTGCCCTTTGAATTAGAGCATAGAGCTTATTGGGCTACTAAGCAACTAAATTTCGACCTCAAGGCCTCGAAAGAGAGGAGGTTATTGTAATTAAATGAACTTGAGGAGTTGATTAGATGCTTATGAAGGTTCAAAAATTTACAAAGAGAAAACGTAAAAGTGGCATGACAAGTGCATCTTATGGAGGGAATTCAAGGAGGCCAATTTCGTCTTACTATTCAACTCACGTCTCAAGCTATTTCCGGGGAAACTTCGCTTTAGGTGGTCCGGGCCTTTCAAAGTTGTCAAGGTTTTTCCTTATAAGGCGGTGGAGGTATGGAGTGAGGCCTCCGGATCATTTAAGGTAAATGGTCAACGACTCAAACACTACATCACCGGTGACCCTATTGAGGTGAAGGTAGTTTACACCTTCCCCAATTTCTCCTCCAATTGAAAGGCACCTCACAGGTAAGGTTCGGGACCTAAAACAAGCGCTTCTTGGGAGGCAAACCAAGCTTTACTGGTTATAAAAAAAAAAGTCAAAAACAAAAAAATTTCTAAGTACACAGTGCCCCGGCGACGGCCAGACCGTTGCCTATACGACGGTTGTCGCCTGCCTGTAGAATTTTAGGCCACAAGTTCCAGGGGGTGGCGATGGCCGTCGCGCCCTCGTTTTCCTTTTCTATTCTCCTTCTTTTCCCTCTTCTTTTCTTCTTCTCCCCCCCCCCCTTATCGCCACTTTCTCTCTCTACGACCCCCCGGTCGCCACCTCACCACCATTTCCACCCTCTTCTACTCCAAATTCACCTTTTTTCCATCAAATCCTTTACTCTTTTCATCTCTTCCTCCATAATCTTCCATCAATTCACCCTTTTTCTCCCCCATTTACCCCATTCCTTCACATCCAAACCCTAACCCCCAATTCTCTCTTTCTAAAAAACTGGCCACTTGAAGGTGTTTTCCGGCCACTACATTGCCGGATTTTGCTTCCCCATACTATAAGCTTCCATTTGCATATGACATTGCCCTTCTACCTTACCACTTTCTCTCTCTACGAATTTCACCACTTTGGGGGCTTGAGGAGAGAAAAAGCCTCATCCTTGGGGGCACATCTTTACACTTTGGTGCTCTAATCACTAGTGGGAACCTAGATTTCACACCTTTTTGTGTGGTTTTTGGGTTATTCAAGAGTTAGCAACAATTTGAGGCTTGAAGCTTGTGGAGTTAGCTTGAAACATGGGAAAGAAGCGCGCCAAAACGGGAGCCTTCTTCTCCACCATTGCCAATGCACCTCCGAGCTAGGCCCAAGAGACCTGAGGTAATCACCCTCCTCTTCCTTATGTGCTTAATAAATATTAAATGCATTTTATCAATCAAGAACACATTGCTTGTTTTGATTTAGTTGCTAGTAGACGAATTATCGAACTTAAGTATATGGATGTTGATATGTTGAGGTGTCTTGGGTTATGGGATAACTTGTATGAGTTGCTTGAGGTTGTGGGGTGGGTGGAGTTCATGACTTTAGATAAGCCTGTTTATGAGCGCCTTTGTTGGAAGTTTTTAAGCTCCCTTAAGGTGGATTGGACTACTCCCTATCAAAATCGGCCCGTACACATCCAATTTTGGTTTTTTAATTGATTGTTTGAGGCCAACCTTGCGGAGCTCAACCGTCAATTACATCTTCCTCATGGTGGGGATTGGACTGTTGGTTATGAGAACTTTAATGTTCAAGAATTTTGGAGTGAAATAACCTGTGATCAACTCACTGAGGTAGTTGACAATTATAGGAGTTGTGTTGCCTATAGCGCCAATGGCTCTAAAGCCACCTCAATTTGCAACCCCACCCTTCGGTACCTTCATAGGCTCATTGTTAACACCATTTTCACTAGGCATGAGAGCCAAAGCCGAGCCCGCTTGAGTGAGGTGTTCCTTCTTTGGTGCATTCTAAAGGACGAGAGTTTTGGTACAAGAGCTTTTATTCTCCACCAATTAGTCTCCCAAGCCTCCCTACCCAGGTACCCCATTGCTTGTGGTGGACTCATCACCGCCATGGCCTATGCATGGGGGTTGGAAGCCCAGGTTAGGCAATTAAGCCCTTTGCTTCCTGGGGGTGGCTCAATTTGACCGTGTGCATTCAGATGGAGATGTTTAACATGGAGAGTGGTCGTGTCTTCTATAATCATTATGGCCGGTCTCTTTTTGCGCTACCTAAACCCACTCAGACCACATGTGCCGACTCTTCTAATTGGGTCTATGATGATTATATTGATGCGGAATCTAATAAGGAGTGAGCCCAACCCCAAGGTGAGAATGTGCGTGTGAGTCCTAATGGTGTGCGAATGGAGAATGTAGCAAGGAGTTCCAGGACGAGACCCCCCAAGAAGGAGATTCTTGAACCCCAATGACTAGGAGCCACGCTGAAGTGAGCTCCTTGGGCTTCAATGAAGCCCATTTCTACCAATACATGGACGACCACTTCTCCCACCTCAACCTGAGGCTTGATGTCATTAATGAGCGGCAACATCAGGCCACTCAAGATTAGAGTGAGATGCTTCGGCGACAGATGGAGTTCAATCACCAGCAAAGCAACTTGAAGCACCATGTTTATTATGCATACGGGCATCATCGATGGCCCTACCGTCCACCCGAGTGGAAGCCTAGTGGCCCCCCTGACCCTTATTGATGGACTGTGAGTTTCTCCCCCTCCCCTTTTCTATTGCTCTCTTTCGTTGCTTATTCATTGGGGACAATAAATATCCCTAGCATGGGGAGGTGAGCTAGCACATGTATTAGGGGGGTCGTGTGGCGGGAGCTGTTGATTTTGTCTTTAGGGATGTCGATTGAGGAATTGTGGTTAGTCGGCTTGGTCTAAGTGACGAGTGTTGGGAATGATAGGTGTGCATATTTGTACAAGTTAATCCATTGGGTAGGTAATCCACCTAGGCACATTCTAGGAATCATTGCATGCCTAGGACTTGCATCATTAGGAGCATGTTACTTTAGAGCATATAGATTTCTCCATTGCATTGCATATATATGCTTGTTTTTCTTTCACGATCTTAAGGAACAATGTCGAAAAGAGGACTATTGGAACTTGCAAGGAACATCTCGCTTCCCTACTCTTCATTTTTCTTCTTGTTGATGTCCTTTTTGAAAAAAAAATAATTTAAAAAAATTGACAAAAAGACAACAAATTTGAAAAAAAATAGAGGTTGACAAAATGAAAAAAGGTTGAAAAAAAACCCCTTCTATGATGAGAATTCATGGCGTGATTGTCGATTGATTAGCTTGATGGCACATTTGGGTTATGATTTTTGTGTTGGTTGGTGAAGCATGATAGTATGAAGCTCCTTGGATGATTTCTTTGCCTTGTGTGCATGCATTTGCTTTTGAGTATCTCGTCATGTCTTGGAGGGTCTTTGCTAGTGGTTGTTTCATTTGGTAAAAAGTGCCACTGGGATGTTAAACTCGTCAGATTTGAGCCTAAATTTGACCACTCATCTTTAGTGGCTTTTTCTTTCCTTCTTGTGTGGCTCATCTGTGATTGCAACGCTAGAACTTGGCTAAGTCCTCTTTGAGGCCACAACTTAGCAATACGCTCCATTTCGAAATGATTGAGGCATTTTTTGATTATTAAACTACAAGCCTAAAAAGCTAGCTAAATGATGATTGAAACTCCTTTGTTAACCCATTTTTAGCCTTTCCCGTTCTTTGTTATCTCCACATTTGTTTCACCCATGGCCCAAATACCGTCTCCACCCTTTCGCCATAAGAGACTAGTGGGGCGAAAATCTTTACAATGATGGGAGTAATCTTAGGAGTTGATATATTTGTAGGGGGTGTGCTTTATGCGATTTGTGATTGAAAAAAAAGGGGAATGAAGGGCTACCGTGTTATTTTTGACGTGCCTAGCACTAAACTCTTCGTTTTAAGCTTGCTTGAAAAAAAAAACCTTTGAAAAAAAACTGAAAAAAAGCTGAGCAACCCTTTCTAGTGAGCAAAAAGAAAGAAGGAAATGAAGTGTTTTCAAGGTTGATGCCTGGCACATTATCCCTTTCATGAAAATCAATTAGGTTGCTTTCTCAAGTGCTGCAAAATAAGCGGTTGTTGTTAGAGCTTTCAGCTTCGGTGTGAAGTATGGTTGTGTTCCCATTTTCCTGTCATTGAGAGTGTTCTCGCCCCCTACCCTTGTGGCTATTTAGCTCCACTATTCCCCAAAGTTTTTCCCCCGTTCTCACCCTTACGTAAGACCTCGTTACAACCGTTCAAAGCCCTCTTGATCAATTTTGTATGCATTTTTGCCACAAGCAGTGGTGGATGAGGACTCCTCCAAGCCTATAGTTTTTGCATGATTGGCTTGAGTGTTGAGATTACCCATGTATGCATTCAAACACTTGGAGATGAGAGTTCCACTTAACCAAAAGTAAGGTTCTCCCTGGGTCACCTTTACCTCCCACTAGCTAACTACCTTTACGCTTGCTTTGAGTGTCTCACTTAGCCTTGGTATGCGCTCTTAGGCGATGTGATTCCCAAGGGATTTCAAGTCCATCTTGCCTTCACCACATCTTTGTCATCTCTTGATTTATACAACTTTGCTTGATCGGTTAGCTTTTATCACCATTACCTGAAAGGGGTGTTTGAGGTCTTGATTGTTCCGATCCATTTAATTTCCAGTTAAGCTTGCTTGAGGACAAGCAAGAGCTAAGCATGGGGGAGCTGATAAGCCTCAATTTTAACCAATCTCCTATCCCCTTTTTTGTTCTTTTCTCCCTATTTCTCCTTTGATTTAGAGGGATTTGAACAAGTTTTGCCTCCTCTAACGTTGTTGCCTTGTTTAATCCCCTTTCTGACTTTGTTGTAGGTATTTTTCTAGAAGGAAGAAGGGCAGCTAGGTCATGGAAAAAGGCAATGGTGAGAGTAAGGATTGGTCATGCAAAGGCTCAAGGGGAGCAAGGGAGCAAGAAAAAGTGAAAATTTAAGGCACAGGACAGGTGATGGCCATCACACAGTCGACCGCCTGGCTGTCGCCTGCCTATAGGAGATTCCCCCAAACTAGAAGGTGGCGACGGTTGGCCGTTGTGTATAAGAGAGGTCGTCGCCAGCCTATCTTTAGGCCATCGCTTTTTCCTAGTTTTTGGCCTATAAATACCTCGTTTTGCCTAATTTCGGGGTTATGCTTAATTTTCTCCAGTAAAAAGGACTTTAGACACTTTTTAGGTCTGATTAAGGGTTAAGAGTAGATTAGTGTTCTTAAATTATTGGTGATTGAAGATTTTGAAGACTTTCATTCTCGATTCCATTAAGTGAAGTTTATTCTTCATTCTCTCTCTTCTCCTCTTTACTTGAGTTTGCTTAGTTTGTTTGATCATGCTTGGTTTTGATTATTGGTTTGTTACAATGATTATTAGTGAGTAGTTTTCCTCAACTTGGGTTGGGGATTAGGAGTTAGGATGATAAGCTTGGTGTGATCTTGCCTTGCCTTAATTTCCAAGTTATTTATGGGTCTCATTCTCTACCTAGCAACTGTTCGATGAAATGCCCGAAATGACATTTCATTCAATACTTGGGGTGAATGATTGCATCGAGAGGTGGACATTCACCTTACGTTGATAGAAGAAGAGGGATCAATCCTTGTGTATGAAAATAATAGCCCCCATGAAAATAGGTGGACTTGCGGATTAAGGGTGCTCTTACCCTCCGAAGGCAGGTTTAGGTGATCTTAATAAGCCAATCACCCCTTTGATTATTTGTAGATTGAGCCAAGTTCGGGAACCCATGCCTAGCAAGAATAAATAACCACTAGCGACTAATCCCCGACCCAAGTCCTTTTTCCTATTGAAATTTTATACTAGTTCTTAGTTAATCCTTACATACTAGTTGCTCAAATTTATCTTTCACCTTTCTAGATTTGACCCAAATCACTAAGTTAGGTATCCTAAAGTCTTGTTCTCAGATAACGGCACCCAAGTACATGGCTAAACACTATCCACCTGCGGTATAAATTTAAAGCTTATTTCCAAGCGAACACCTGCATATTACAGAGATTGCATGACGCCACATTGCTTCTTGCCCATATCTTACTTTAAGATAGTGTTTGGTTGGAAGGAAAGTAATTTTTTCAAGAAATGATTTTTCAATTTTTCATTTCTTGGTACAAAAATAATGGAAAACTATTTTTCAAAGAAAATAATTTTCCCCCCAATAAAGGAAAATGATTTGCCTTTTGAGAAGATAGGAAGTTAATTTTCGTCCTTTTACACTTTAACAATATGGTCACTCGAAATTTCGGTGCAAAATTCGATTTTAGCAGTTTGGATCAACAAAAATTAAAATAAATTCAAATCTAAATTTTGAGTTAAAGTTTCTTTTATTTGGGCAACATTTATCTCCACTACAACAATTTCATCAACCTTTTTTACCACTTAAAAAATTCAGTTGACTTGCTACTAAAATAATTTCAACAATTTGGATTGAAACTTGATCATCTGTTAGGAAAGATTGAAATAGACTCTAATCCAGGGTTTGAACACGACATTCCTTCAGTTGGTTAACATTTTTCTACACCACAACAATTCAATCGACATTTTTTACTATTAGGTAATTCAGTTGATGTTTTCGTTACTAAAATATTTTGAACAGTTTAGATTGGAACTTGATTATCCGAGAGAAAATATTAAGAAAATCTTAAATATAAATTTTAAGCCGACATTCATTCATTTAGTCAACATTTATATCTATTACGACTATTTAATCGACATTTTTCTCCACTTGAACAATTCAATTTATGTTTAATTTTATCGTTTTTTTTATGAAAAATAAGTTATCTTGCACCAAATGATGGAAAATATTGTAACATGAAAATCGATTTTCCTTCAAAACACAATTTCTATGAAAAATAATTTTTTGAAAAAAATATTTTCTTCCAACCAAACACTACCTAAATTTTTTAGGCCGAATACAATATGTGAATTTAAGGCGATCGAGATCTGTTCCCTACACTTTATATGGGGGCTTTCTGAGATCTATAGTGCACAATCAAACTGAAAAAGAAAGTTGTGATAAATCGTGAATCATAAATTAAGGTAGTTCGAATTATCATTAGATTGATTATAAGTATCATATAGTCCCTAACGTTGCCCCAATAGGACACTTGCATGTTAAAGCACCCGTTGCCATTTCCCATGATTTCTTTGTTCTTATGGTCATTGATTAACTCTAACATGGCACAACTAGTCATTTAAGGTAGTATTTGGTTGGGGGGGAAATGATTTTTCAGGAAAATAGTTTTTCAATTTTTCATTATTTGGCACAATAAAGGATGAAAAACTATTTTCCAAGAAAAATGATTTCCCCCCCAATGGAGGAAAATGATTTCCCTATTGATGAGATAGGAAGTTGATTTTCTTTTTTTAACTCTTTGATAATATAGTCAGCTAAAATTTAGGTGCAAAATTTGATTTCAACAGTTTGGATCGAAACTTGACTTTTCGATAGGAAACATTAAAATAAACTCGAGTTAAAATTTTCAGCTCAAATTTCTTTCATTTGATCGACATTTATCTCCATAACGACAACTTAATCGACATTTTTTGCCGCTAAAATAATTCAGTCAAATCATCAATAAAATAATTTTAACAGCTTGGATCAAAGCTTGATCATAAAATAGAAAAATATTAAAATAGGCTCAAATTCAGATTTTGAACTTAATATTCTTTCATTTAGTCAACATGTTTTTCCCCAATGACAATTCAATTAATATTTGTAGCCCCTTAAACAATGCAGTTAATATTTTTTGCCACTAGAATAATTTTAATAGTTTGGATCGAAATTTGATCACTGGATAGGAAAGATTAAAATAGGATCAAATCTAGATTTTGAGCAAGACATTCATTTATTTCGTCAATATTTTTCTCCGCCATGACAATTCAATCGACATTTTTTGTCATTTAAACAATTAAGTTAATGTTTTTGGTCAGGAAAATAATTTCAATAGTTTAAATCGAAACTTGATTATTTGTAATATGAATTTTAAGTTGAAAGTTCCTTCATTTGGTCAACAATTATCTTAACTACAATCATTTAGTTAATATTTTTTTGCCATTTAAGCAATTAAGTTGGCTTTTTTCTCTTTTTCATGGAAAATGATTTATCATGTATCAAACAACGAAAAATGTGAAATGAAAATCAATTTTCCCAGGAAAATCATATTCTACAGAAAATGATTTTTCGAAAACCATTTTCCTGCCAACCAAACACTACCTAAGTAAAAAATAATTGTATAGATAGTTGATAGTTGCTTAATTGTGAGATAGCTATTCAAGTTCCAGATATCTCTTATAGTTAAGTTGTTAACATATAACTATTTGACACACCAATTGAAAAATATATATCCGATAAATTTAATCTTGACTAAATTAATTAATTCAATTTGGCAAGAAAATTTATGGATAATTTATCAACTACAAAATCAACAAAATGCATGACACACGAATTTCTAAATGCAAAAAGCAATTTTTATTAGTTTTTCAAAATTATTATATAAAACTCTAAGCACTTTTTTAAACAGTAGTGAAAAAAATTAGTTTGCCAAATACTAATAATTTCCCACTAAATATTTTAATTTGGTCAAAATGTCAAAAGTTGTTGCAAATGTTATGATCTTTTTTTCGGGTCTTGGATCCTCTATTATAATGGCATCAACTACGATTAGAGAAATAAGCATTGGAGCTCTCATATCACACATTCTTTTCATTTATAAGATTCGAATATTAGATCTTACTTAAGGAAAACAAACATCAAATCACTTGACCAACACTGTATTGGTTTCCAAATGTTAAGATATAATAAAAGCTAATATTAATAAAGAGTGCACCCCCATCCCCCATTTTCCTTACAAATTTTATAACTTCTATTTCAAATTACTTAAAAACAACAAAGGAAATTGCTCAAAAATTATATAGGTCTGAATTCACACTCTCCAGCCTAATCAAAATCCTAATCATATACAGTTGTTAAGTTATACAACTGATTGTACGAAAACGGTTGTACAACTGAATTTTAGCTCACTAAAAATATTATATATCTCACTAAATTCAAGTTTCGCTTAGTAAAAATATTACATAGCTCACTAAAGTGTTTTAGTGAGTTGAGATATTTTTTAATAAACTAATATATACTTTTAGTGAGCAAACAGACCCAAGCTAACGCATCTTATATACAAGGGGTTCACTTAGTAGAAATACTATATAGGTTACCAAAATGTGTTATTGTACAAAAAACTATGCTATTGTACATCTGAAATCCACTAAACTAGAAACCCCTAAATTGTATTCTATTTATCTATACTATTTTTTAAGTAAGCTACGATGTTTGTTCAGTAAGTTGTAATAGTTCTTTGGAGAGTTGTGAAATATATTTGGTGATCAATGAGTAGTATTGATTGTTCATAATAAAAGAAGACCCAGCAAACATAAAATACACAATTCTAGTGAGCACATAAACATTCTTATGATTGATTTCTTAGTGAGCGACATTTAACTTGTCGTGAGTTATGGTATATGCTTAGCGAACAATATTTTATATTTACCTTATAATATGTTGTGATATGTCTTTTAGTTAAGTAAAATATAAAATGCCTTAAATGGACACGAATGACATACTTGAAAAGTTTTAGTTAATTGTATTTTTTCTTTTAGTAACTATGATATTTATTTAATGAGTTGTGATAGATATTTAGTGAGTTATAAAATATATTCTGCAATCAACAAGATTCAGTGAGCAATACTAACTATTTCTAATCAAAATGAGTGATCAAACAACATAATGCACAATTACACATTCTTGTTCATATTTTGAGGTATGATATTTTCTTTGCGAGCTGCAATATAACTTTTGGTGAGTTGTGGTATACATTTAGTCGTCTTCTAATATGTTATGATATATGTTTTGATATACTCAAATATAGATTCTTTAAATGTGGAACAATACACACTTGAATACTTTCAATCACTTGTGCTCTAACATTTTAGTGAGTTATATATTATATTTTTTAGTGAGATATAATATATGCTTAGTGATCAAATACTTGAAAAATTTACATTTCATTGATTTGTACTATATATGTCTTTCAGTGAGTCATGACATATATTTCATGAATTATGATATATGTTAGTGAACTGTTATGAAATATGAAAAAGAAGGCAGAAGAAGTTATGAAAATTAAGGCAGAATGAATGAAAAAATTGAAAATAAGACAAAAGGTGGAGGAAAGTCCAAAAATGAAATTTGGAATTTGTTTACAGTTAGTATCAAACACTTGATTGAAGGGAAGTCTCAGCTAAAAAAAAAGAAAGAGAATGATAACTAAAAAGAAAGTATATCATTTAACAAAGTCTATATCATACTTCTAGAAGTACATACTTTTACAAGCCGCATCAGCGCCATATATTGAAGGGAGAAAAAAAGCTCCAAATTTGTTAATGGTGAGATTTGATCCCAAATAGTGGTCTTTAATTTTAACACAAGGAAACACTTTTAGGGAAATAATTCAAACTACTGAAATAATTTGAAAATAGAAAACCAAAAATGTTAGGATCCAAACCTAGTATCATAGGTTGATAATTTGCTTAAACTTAAAATTCATACAATACTAACAAACTCACTTGAAATTTGACTCGTGATGCCAGACACTGCATATGTAATGCAAAGGGTAGTGATATATGTCTTGTCTCAGCATAAATTAACATGTCTTATGATTTAAAACCACAAAGTTTTCAATGATTATACTTAATTATGAATTGCTAACCTTAAATATTTATCGGTTACGCCGACAAAGTATTAAATGATACCCTAATCGCATTAAGCCTATTTGTGAGTATCTATGATACGCGTATTTTTGAAATGTGATAAATTATCGCTGAAAAGATAATTTTATATAATTTATAAGTTGTAATATGTTTCTACTATTTGGCCGTACCAATTTTTTCAATTTGAAAATATAATAGCATAATTTTTTAAGTCAAAACAAGATATTTATAAAGTGTCTTATCACAAGATATTTATAAAATGTCTTGTCATAAGATATTTATCATTTTGTATAATGCAAAGCGTCCACGAACTAGGTTACTGCTGATTTCTTTATTCATAATTTCATGTGCAATGAAAAGATATTAAAACCAGCCGTACTGAGCCCACATGACACTCATTCGCACATGAACATAATATGTCCAACCCGATAAGCGTAATAATTTACGGATATATTAGTCCAAACTTGGAGCTATTATTTTCTTGTCTACAGTTTTTGATGTTTTGGGTTTTAAACTATTAATTTTTTTTTCCTGGGTGGGATTTGGGTTGCAATTTATGTGACCCAATAAAGGCTGCTAAAACTCATGGAGAAACCCTGTTCGCCCGCCCATAAGCAGAGTATCCCAGTCAGCTACAGCACATTTTTCTATTTCTATAAATATGATGGCCCCCAAGCCATTCACATCACGGACACTGGGTCTATCCCTCTCCCTCTCCCTCTCCCTCCGCCCCACTCACCTAGGCAGAGGGAACTGCAGACCGTTTTGCTCTTCGTAAGTTTCATCGCTGCTAACTTGTTCCTAGCCCCTCTAGTTTGCCGATGATTGGAATTATATAGTGTCTCCTTCTTTGTTTGTTAATCTAAGTAACGTCACTAATTGATTATCTTTGTTGCTTGAGCGATGTTCGATTCTTTTCTTCAGTACCCTTATGCTTTGCTTCGTTGAATTAACTTTGCCTCTTTTTGAAAAGTCTCTCTTCATTTGGATATCTGTATGGCTTTTTGGGTGATTAACCCTTTTCAACAATCTTAAATGTCGATATCTTTTGGGTATGTATTCAATTTTTCAGCGACTTTTCTTGACAATGTGGGGTTGGATCATTAAGTTGTCCAATTTAAGAACCGACCCAGTTCTATTCTTCTAAGGTTCTAATCTGGGCATCGCATAGATTGTCAAAAGTATCATTTTGTTTGTTTGGGTATTTTTATCAACATTTATGTTGAAAAAGATCTTACAATACTGCACCTAAAGTTTTCTGTCATTGAAGAGTGCAGGGAAGCCTAAATGGCGGGATTTGCCATCTTTGGGATGGCGATTTTACTGGCATTTTCAGTGGCAAATGCAGAGTACCTCAAGTACAAAGATCCAAAGCAGCCACTAGGCGCTAGGATTAAGGATCTAATGAGCCGGATGACTCTTGAGGAAAAGATTGGTCAGATGACTCAAATCGAAAGGAGCGTCGCCTCTGCTGATGTCATGAAAAAGTACTTCATTGGTAATTCTAACTCGCACCTTTTCTGTCTCTTGGCTAGTCTTTCTCAAACTGTCTGTCTGCTTGTCAAAGTTAAGAGTGTCTATATTTAGACTTTCAACGATAGATATACATCCTGACATCCATTGCCACATCAGCTACGTGATATATATTGGGTCTTTTAAAAATATTCTCGCTGTTCATCTATGTGTTACTCAGGGCACAGTCAGGATTCAAAGTAAGAGGGGAGCGAGATTAATAATACACAATATAAATGTTTTCATTGATGAGTAAATATCTAAATTAACCACTTATTCAACACAAATTCAATAACAATTAGTAAACTAAACATAAACACGCAAGCAATTACAAACAAAATTGGCCCAACTTTAAATCTTCAACCAAGAAGATAATTAGGTAAAAATTCTCATGTTTCAATTCATAAATCATGAGTAATTCACTAAGTTAATCAATCATTTAAAATGAATCTAACTAAAATCAGTAAAATAAATATAATTATTTAAAAATAACAAAACTAAAAACAAAAACTGAGAATTTTTGGGAGTTAACTGCGAAAATTTTGAAACAAAAATGGGAAAAATTAAAGGGTACTTCTAAAAAAATACAGAAAAAATGAAATGAAGAATCAAACCAAGAACCTCCAACACAGAGAAAGAGACAACCACCACCCTACTATGCATGCCTATGTTGTGTATTTATGAACTAATTAATGTATATCTATTTTGCTTATCTATAAAAATATCCCACATTTAATTTTTTTCCTCAAAAAGTTAGGTGGTCAATTGACCCCTTTACCCCAACGTGACTCCGCCATTGGTGTTAGTGACATTCATATCGAAACAGTCTCTCTATTGATCTTTGTGCGGCTAAAGTGATGTTTGGTGTCTTTTTTTCTTTTTGATTAAGATGTTTGGTATGTTTGATTGAAGGGAGTGTGCTGAGTGGAGGAGGGAGTGTACCAGCAGAAAAGGCATCCCCGGAGACTTGGATAAACATGGTAAATGAATTCCAAAAAGGGGCACTCTCAACCCGCCTTGGGATCCCTATGATGTATGGGATTGATGCAGTTCATGGTCATAACAATGTCTATAAGGCCACCGTTTTCCCTCACAATGTCGGCCTAGGAGCAACTAGGTAATTATCTATGCCCCTTTCTTTCATTTCATCTTATCTTAAATTTTCGCCGAGTTAACTTCTTTGTTTTTTTGGGTCAGCCAAGTTTTTGGATGAAACAAAATAGAAAATTCTACGAGCACTAAACTATTTTTTTTTTAATTTGAAAATTCAAGATGTCAAAGTGTTGGGTTAAAATTCCCGGAATTTTGTTTAAAAGTTGAACTTATGTGCTCATTTTGTTATGAATCAGGGACCCTATACTCATTAAAAGGATCGGAGCAGCAACCGCATTGGAAGTCCGGGCTACTGGCATTCCTTACACTTTTGCGCCTTGTATCGCTGTATGTGCTATCTTAGTTGATTTCAATAATTAGTAAACTTTGATTTAGCTTTAGAGATTTAATGTAATGAGCATTTTTTTGGTTTTCTAAAATAGGTTTGTAGAGATCCAAGGTGGGGAAGGTGCTATGAGAGTTATAGTGAAGATCCCAAAATTGTCCAAGAAATGACTGCAATCATACCAGGTTTGCAGGGTGAAATTCCTATTAACTCTCGAAAGGGTATTCCCTACGTTGCTGGAACGTAAGTACCTTTATTTAACTTATCCATTTGGGCATTATATTTGAATTCTCGTACTTTGACAATGAAATGCTTGTTCAATAACAAATTATGAGAATCTTTATAGATTGTGATTTCCATTATATTGTCCCCCTAATGGCAAATCTAATAAATTTACTTATATATGAACATTTGATTTGAACTAACTCCTACTTTAACAAAAAATAAGGCAACCTACTTTTGATATAATGTAAGTTAGAGTAATCCAAAATTAACTGATCATATTAATGGCATACTCAGATGAGACTCAACCATTTGAACATCCCGAAATTTGCCGAATCTAGATCAATAGTATGAATGACCAGTTTGCCAAAGTCTGGCTAATCGTTACATAAAAGTCGTGCGCTGCCTGGAGAGATCTGCTGAAAGCACAGCTTTCTGCCATGAGACCAAGGTCAGTATTGCTTGCGTAAGTGATTATACAACCTCGTGAAAACAGGTGGCTTTTTAAGTGTAGGTGAAAGAATAAATAGTGCTTTTCGTGGTCAAATGAAAGCAACTCTTAGGGCCTGTTTGGCTGGGTTCACAGCAGCATGATCTGGAAACTGGACCACCAGTACCTCCATTCAAATCACCAAGTGAGAATTTTTTATTTTTAATTAAAGGAACGTTGGTCCATTTTTTTAATATTCTAGTTACAGATAAGTTTTCCCCATTTGAGCCGATTTTGGGACCCCAAATCACCAGATGTTGTCGGAGCCTAGTCGCGTACTTGGCCACGTTATCGTTAATCATTATGACTTATGGTCACGGTATATAAAATACAGTAATTATACGTATCTCACTACAATCCGTTATTTGAGTGTTTTGTTGTAGCTAAATTAATATGAAATATAATTTAAAATTATCAAATTTTTAATAGTTATAATTAATTATGAATTGTAAAGTTTTAGTATTAATCTGCTATGCAGATAAGTACAAATGATATTTTAATTCGAACAATTCTATATGCAAAGATATATTATATACACAATTTTATAATAATAAAAATTTATGGATAAAAATTTTCACAATTTATAAGCAATTTAGTAAATAACATTGTTCTTTTAAAGCAAGACAAGATACTTAATGAGATTTTGGTCATAAGACATTTATCATTTCATAGAAAAAAATATACTTCTGTCATGAATGAGATGGTCTTTATAAAAATTTATGATAAAATACATTAGCTGACGTATTTATAAAATACATTAGGGCGCATACTGTTTGTGAGTTGCATAGACCACCGTGTCAATCGTCTCACAGACCACAATAACTTCTTGTAAGATCATCCCATCATAGGCGGAGCTACATTGGCGCAAGGGGACTTAATTGATCCCCCATTTTTTTGGGAAAAAAAAATTAAATATGAGATATTTTTGTGGATAAATAAAATAGATATATGTAATTAGTTCATATATATTTTGCAAATGCGTGTTTAGTAGGATGGTTTGTTGCTTTTTACTTGTTTCAAGGGGTCACTGGTTCGACTCTCATCACTTTCTTTCCGCGGTGTCTTGTATGTTTTTTTTGAATTGATAACATATTATCAATCCAAATTATATTGTGGGTGCATTTTCTTATTAATTTATTTTCTAAAATAAATAATAATATGTTTTAAGTTGTAGACAAATATAAAAAATTTAAGAATATGTAGATGAATTAATTATTTTTATTTAAAAACTTAATTTTCAAAGTTAATAATTTGTATTTGTTAGTTTAAAAGCCAATAACTTAAATACTTAGTATACAAATATTTACGAATAGTTGTTAATTTGAATAATTCAAAAATCACGTCTAATACGGTCCGACTGATCCAACCGATCCAACTAATAACCCGCTAGCTTCACCGGTTCATTCACCGGTCCGGTTCTGGCAACCTTGATGGACACAAAGCAGTGTGTTATTTGGTTTCTCGGTGAACTAAGTCAGATCATGAAGATTTCCATCAGGTGTAAACTGTTCATATCCAAACTCAAAAAAAGATAATTAAGCTGGTTTTGGATTAAACCAAATTGACTGGGTTCAAAAGTAAGCATATTATTCGAGGTTTACTTGGTTACTATTTCCATTAAGCACTTAGATGTGATCTGCTATTAATTTGATCCAAACCTGATTCAAACAACCCATTCACCAGGTGTACAGCACAATCAGAGCTTGATACTCGACGTTGTATTGATTGTATTTCATTTGTTTGGATTCAGGAACAAGGTGGCTGCTTGTGCTAAGCATTATGTGGGTGATGGTGGCACAACCAAAGGTATCAACGAGAACAACACAGTCATAGACTGGCATGGATTAGTCAGCGTTCACATGCCTGGCTATTACAATGCCATCATCAATGGTGTCTCAACTGTCATGATCTCGTACTCTAGCTGGAATGGGGTTAAGATGCACGCAAACTATGATCTTATTACTGGCTTCCTTAAAAACACATTGAAATTCAGGGTAAGCTTTTCTGTCCAACTATTTAACTAAAATATCTTGTTAGAATATGAACAACAGTGTCATGTGTATTGACATATGATGGATGGTTAACAGGGATTTGTCATTTCGGATTGGCAAGGTCTTGACAGGATAACTTCACCACCTCATGCAAACTATTCATACTCAGTCCAACTTGGGATTCATGCTGGTATTGATATGGTTTGTAGCTCCCACATGCAGATAAAATGTTTCTCCTTTCATATTCCATGAATTTAACCAGGAAAACATCTAGCGCATATTTGCTAACTTGAATTAAACAAACCAAAATCAGACCCAAAACAAAATAACCCTACTTTGACAGAAACCCAAATTAGACTGAAATTCGCCTAATAAGTATCAGTTTGTATTTATTGGTATGCATATTGGACAAACTAACATCATACTAGATAACTGCTGAACATCGGTTTTGGCTGACTAATTTTTGATGTCTCCCTTCATGGTCTCGTCCCTAGATTTACCAGGTTTTACGCAGGAAAATGTGCTTTATTTAACAACTATGAAAACATGTCAGGTCATGGTTCCATACAATTACACTGAATTCATAGATGACCTGACCTACCAAGTAAAGAACAACATCATCCCATTGAGCAGAATCGATGATGCAGTCAAAAGGATTTTGCGGGTTAAGTTTCAGATGGGTCTGTTCGAGAAACCTATTGCTGATACAAGCTTTGTCCATGAGCTCGGAAGCCAGGTTCTTCTACTAAAAACTTGATCTGCATTGCTTTTACTTTTACAACAAAATGTTCAGTGTTTAAATATTTTCGATCAAATAAAACAGGAACACAGAGAACTGGCAAGGGAAGCAGTGAGGAAATCACTTGTTCTGTTGAAGAATGGTGCTCCTGGTGAGAAGCCAGTTCTGCCTCTTCCTAAGAAAGCACATAAGATTCTTGTGGCTGGAAGCCATGCTGACAATCTAGGTTACCAATGTGGTGGATGGACTATTCAGTGGCAAGGACTCAGTGGCAACAATCTCACTGAAGGTACCTCAACTGAACACTTAAGCTGCTGATCTACAATTTGATTCGTAATTCATATACATTTGCTTCTTAGTCATTTGTCCAGCCAGTAGTCCTAGGATCCGTGATTTGAACTTGTATGAAATCTTTATGTGGGTATGTCTATTGGTGTAAGATCCACCTAGTTACGAAATTTTGTCAAACAAAAGTAAAGCTTAAGCCAAGCAAATGCTTATGCGTCTTTTATATCAAGTTAATTTTTACTACACTTGACGGTTGTTAGTCAGGTCATTTTGTGTTCAGGCCAATAAATGGATTGATTGTTGGGTTTTCAAAGTAAGAATGTCAAGAAAACATAGTCAATATTAGTCGTGACTCCAACATCAAATCATTTAATGTAGGATAGCCCGATGTGGTTTAAGTTTACAAGGGCCTTTCACTTTATGGGCTCACCCACATTACAGCGTCCAATGTCAGGTACAAGTGCTTTAAGTTAAAGAATCCACATCACAATCACATGGCTCCTAGCTTGAACTTGGCATCATCCAACATGATTGTTTGGTTGAAATTTTTTTGGCATGCCAAGGTGACTGACTAATTTTCTCTCAAATTCATTAGGGACCACAATTCTGACAGCCATAAAGAACACAGTTGATCCGAAGACAGAGGTAGTCTTCCAAGAGAACCCAAATAATCACTATGTCAGGTCCAACAAGTTCTCCTATGCCATAGTCATAGTTGGTGAGCATCCATATGCAGAGACATTTGGCGATAGCATGAACTTGTCCATAAGTGACCCTGGCTACAAGACCATAACCAATGTCTGTGGAGCCATCAAGTGTGTAGTCGTGGTCATCTCTGGCCGACCTGTGGTGATGGAGCCCTATGTGGCTCATATGGACGCCCTTGTGGCTGCCTGGCTACCAGGAACTGAGGGTCAGGGTGTTGCTGATGTTCTGTTTGGTGATTATGGCTTCACTGGTAAACTCTCTAGGACTTGGTTCAAAACTGTCGATCAGCTCCCTATGAATGTGGGAGACCCGCATTATGACCCACTTTTCCCATTCGGGTTTGGGCTTACAACTGACCCCACCAAGAATTACTAGGATCTATGCATTAGAGTTAGCCTCAGCCGTGACAGCTACTGATTTTCCCATTGTTTCCTGATTGAATTGTTAGAATAAGTGTGGCGCCCTCAAACGGGTTTTCTTTCTACATTTATTTCTTTCTTAATTAGTGTTATTGGAGACAATGAAATGTGGTGGAAGTTTTGATACTGCACGGATCTGTTTAGAATCTTACCTATGAATGGATGGGGAAAACGCAAGACAAGGACGTCCACTTTATCTGCTCTCTGTGAAGGCTTCATCCTATCTCCTGCCCTTTGAACAGTAACAAAAAGTCGGAATCATGGAGGAACGATATCAATGTAAAAGTTGGTTTGCTTTTGGGTAAAATTTCAGCATCTAAGCTATACTAAATCAACGACGCAAGGGGCATCCAGATTTAGTTTTGCATTGCTCAAATCATTTAGTTTTGCATTGCTTAGATCAATGACTTGTCTTGGCTGAAAATGATTCATGTGAAATACAGAACAGATAATTTTCTAACGCAAACTATAACGCAGTCCAGGTCGTCCATATATTTGAGTTTTCGTACATAATCATTTCTTAAACTCCTAAGTCCCTCTTACTTTCTTAGATCCGCAACAAGAAAGATTTCCACATCCAGATCCCTTAACCCGGGTTTGATTCGACTTCAGTAAACGGTATAAATGTTGTAAATTGGCTTATGGAAAACGCTCCAAGTTTCATAGGCTCGGGGTTAAAATTTAGAATTGGGTCTATTAGGCCTTTGGTCATATTTTTGTGTAACGATGCAATTGTCTTTTTTCATAACGGTTTCGGAATTTTGTATGCCAAGTAAAAGTGGTACAAATATGATTTAAGGAGATATGAATTTTAATATAAATAGTTGATGTATATTGTGTTTTTAGTATAAATAATACAAATAATATTTTAATTGCTTATACAAGATTTCACTATATCTTTATCTTACAAATGCTAGAATGGGTGGATGCCTAAAAATGCTTCCCTTCCTCAATCCAAGCTTCTCATTAATCCAAACTTTACAATCGTTGACCAAAATCTTAGGCAATCTCAACCCCTGAATTTATCTTGATAACCGCCAATATCTCCCTTTTTACTGGGTACATTAAGTCTCAGGTTCGATTCCCCCCTCCCTCATTATATTGTACTCTTTACTGGACATATTATGTCTCAAGTTCTATTCGCTCCTCCCTCATTATATTGTATTGCCCTTTGTAGCTCATATGGACCAAGACGTTTTTGATTTCCATCATTATTATTAATATTTTGTATTTTTCAATACAAATACAAATTTGAGCATGTATTATTAGAGATAATAGAATAATAAATACAATTTTCATGATTATTTTCATTATTACTATTGTTGTTGCTGTCGTCATTGTCGATATCGCCAATGTTATCTTCCTCTTTGAATTTGATAACATAGTCAATATTAATTATGATCATCTAATTATCAAAGAGAGATTAGGATATTATAATGGATATAATTTTTTTTTATTTCATTATTATAAAATAAGTTCATATTTTAGGAGTTTTAACTTAATGAAACTGAATTATAATTACTGAACAAGCCGTAAAATCTTATGTGACACCTTATTATTAACAGATAATATAATATACACATTTATATAGAAATAATAAACATTTTTGATTTCGATGATTATTATTATTATTTGTCTTTTTTTGATACAAATATACATAGAGCATGTGTTACTAGAGATAATAGAAATATAAATATGATTTCCATAATTATTTCCATTATCACTATTGTTGTTGTTGTCGTTATTGTCATTATCGTCATTGTTATATTTCTCTTTGAATTTGATAACATAGTCAATATTAATTATGATCATATATATGTAAGGATTGTGCTAAAAAATTACATATTGTAAGCATAATATTGCATACTGCAAGGGTTGAACGTGAAATATAAAAAAAATTAAAAATAAAACACGATCATCATATTAGGCATGTGAAGCTGAATTTCTTTCACATTTCATATAATCTATTTAACCTAAGAAAATAAACGAAATATTTTTCTTTTTCTTTCAAAGCATACATATCTTATAATTATTTTTAATTCATATAAATCTTAAAAGTATAATTAATGTTTTAACGTTTCAAGCCAATTGACCAAAATATAATCTATTTAACGCATAAAAAAATTGAAATATTTTTTGTTTTCTTTTAAACCATACAAATCCAATAATCAAATTCTCTTCATAAAACACCTAAAATTATAATTAATCTTTTACCGTTTAAAATAAAATGCCCTAAATCGTCATAATACTTCAAACTAAGAAATATCTCAACTCACAAATCTGAACTCAACCTTTCTCTTGCAACACAATATAAGGGCATTGGAAGTTTATATCAAAACCCATGAAACTATTACGTTGACCTAAAAACCAAATGTACAAACTATGAATACATAATTATATTAGCACCCCCTTATGAACCACTTTAAATAGCCAAAAAAGTTATATAATAGCATAAATATAACGTTCAAATTATTTTCGTTGAAAGACAAATTTTATTTGTGTTACATGCGAAACTAAAACTAAACCGACTTTAAAATAGTTTCTACCTAACTTCACTAGAGAATTAACGACTTTATAAATTTTTACTCACCAACAAGAAGAGGATGTGGACTTTTTGTCATTGACGTCATAAATTGACTTATCATCACCCTATTTAGCATGCTTTGTAACAAATTCACTATTTATTGTCTCCATCATACTTATATAGACTTTTTTCACAATTATATAGTTTTCAAATATTAATCTCATTAATTATGCACGAAGTGTTTGCATACTTAACTTTTTCGTTGAGTTTTCCATTATCTCCTCTAAATTATAATATTAATCATATCTACCATAACTATTCGTTTATCATTTCGATAACATATCTACAAAATATTTATTTGAACATACTCCGTGCAAAGCACGGGTCCAGACTAGTACATAAAAAATGAAAGATGCATGTGTAAACACAAATTTAATTTTAAACCAAAAATAAATTAGACAATAATTTAAATACAAGATTGAATCTTTGTATTGATTTGTGTACGGGTATAATCTATATTGAATACAATGATAGTAATCCTATGATTTGTTCTTCTTGGATGAGTTTGAATGAGTTTTATCTTGAAAGAGGGCACGAAAGACTTAATTTCAATCAAGATGAATGCTTGATCTTTGAGTGAGGATGACGCGCACTTGTTATCTTCCTTGGAAGAGTGAATGTTAGAGTGTGGTCATTTTTTAAAAATTTTCAACCTTGAATAAAGGAGGGGTATAGGTCTATTTATAGTAAAACCTCCCCCCACCTTGAAATTCAAGGTGGGCTTTCACGTCATTTTGGGCATTCAATTGGGTCTCATCTTGAATCGATTTGACTAAGGAGTTATTTGCTTTGACTTTGACTTGGATTTTGACTGAACTTTGACTTGAAAATCATTCAGGCTTGGGTCGTAACTCGACTTGGAAGTCGTCTCTTGGGCCTTTTTCTGGGCTTTGGCTTGGGTTTTGACTTGGAAGCCTCTTGGGCTTTGGCAGAGACTTGACTTGGAAGTTGTTTGGGCTTAGGTCATGATTTAAGGTTTGACTTGACCTTTGACTTGGACTTTGCCTGGGGCTTCGACTAGGACTTGACTTGGAAGTCGTTCGGGCGTGAGCCGTGACGTGACTTGGAATTCGTCTCTTGGGCCTTCATTTGGGCTTTGACTTGGACTTTGACTTGGGCTTCGACCGGGCCTTGACTAGCAAGTCGTTCAAGCGTAGGTCATGACTTGACTTGAGCTTTGGGCTTAATTAAATTAATCAAAAGGGTTGGCCCAAATAATTAATTTAATTTTTATTTTTAGGACCACACACACACACACACACATATATATATATATATATATGTATGTATATATATATATATATATATATATATATATAT
>JACYFF010031956.1:32872441-32904193 GCA_017589665.1 Selenicereus undatus | reverse complement strand
AAACCAAATCTAACAATCTTTCCAAGAAAAGATGAATTTTCCCAATTGGAAGGTAGATGAGAAAGTCAAGGCCATAGCAAAATGGCCTAGGAAAATTGCTACTAAGACCCACCAGGAGGCTGCTCAGCCTTACTGATACTCTAGTTTATGCTGCCAGGTTAGCATCGCCTTTAGGTTTTTCCATGCTTAACTTTGCCAACCTCTTTGCCCTTTTCCTACAAACCCTAGGAGGAGGTCCTCCTCCTAGCCAGTACATAAGAGGGCACTACTCCCCTCTTTGACAATCACCACATCTCTTCTTCTTCTTCTTCTTCTTCTCGTCCTCTCTCTCTCTCTCTCTCTCTCTCTCTCTCTCTCTCTCTCTCTCTTTCTCTTTCACTAGAGGGAAGGTTGTTCCTTTAGGTAATCTTCTCTTGCCAAGAGGACAATCCTTCCTCTAGCTATCCCACTTTCTTACTCTAATTTTTCTAGCGAAACTCTTCTAAGATTATTGCTCAAAAAATAAAAAAAATTCTTTCTTTTGACAAAAATATTCTTAGGATTAGAAGCCATGCTTTATTTGTTGACTCAAAAGAGTCTCAAGTACTAGTATTGCCAAACTAGATTGAGGTGAGTCTTGAGGATTAAACAAGAAAAATAATTTGTCATCTTTATTTTCTTTTTAATTATTAATTTTGATCATTTTGTTCTTATTTGATCCATCTTAATTGGTTTGTACTCTATGGACATTCAATTGTAAACCTATGTAATTATTCAAGTGGTCATAAAATTACTATTTTTCATTTATTTCTTTTATTTTCTCTAGTAAATTGGCATGGAATTTGACAATAGTATAGGATTGTTTGGATTGGACTATTCCCTTTTATAACCCTAGAAGAGCCCATTATTTAGTGGGAAAAGTTGATGTGCAAATTAAAGTCCCTACTACTAGTTGGACCTTCACCCATGATGGATATCCCTCAATCCCTTTGATTTAAAAGGAATAAAATCAATTAGGTAATCTTATTATGCTAGTTAAAGGATGAATAATTCATCCAAGTTTTGTTTAAGCATTGAAACTGCAGGGCAAGGGTAGATTCCAGCAGCTAACCTACTTTTGTGAGCTTTATTACTCAAGCATCCTCAACGTTTAAGTCTAATATTTTTTGATGGATTTGAAGTTCAAGAAGTCAGATTTCCAACAAAAAAAGTTTCATCCCATTTGGACTTCAATTACCCATTCAAATTAGCCAATAAACCTCCAGCAGGACCAAATTATACCCAGTTTTTGTTTATCTTATAACTTGAGCTATATTAAGGGTTAAGTCTTGTATTTTTACATATTTTGGGTCCTCAAGATGTTAGCTGCGTGGTCCAAGTGATAAAATCAAGTTAAGTCAAGTGGAAGATGAAGAACTAGAGCAATCTTCCAAACCGTGCAGATTGAGACCGGTTCAGACTAGTCTGGCCATTTGATCTTTTCACCTGGTAAATGAGCTCCAAACTGCGTAATTCCAATTGGAGGAGTTAGAAGACTTCCAGAGCTTTCCAACCATATGTGGCAAGCCAATTTATGACCACATTTTGCATGGGAAACATGACCTCCAATCGAAGCCAGAAACTACTCCCAAACCCAGTTCAGCACTATCTGGCTCGTTTGCTCCTTCAGCCGAAATCTACAACTTGCAAGGTTGATTGACACACTTCTCTAGGCTTGGCACATGCCCCTAAGTCCTCTCAAGATAATTTGCTGCCTTGAAATGTTCAACCAATGAAGAAACAAGCAGCAAACTTTGGTCTCTTGCGCGTGATTGGCTAGCCGTAAAGTAACACTTCCTTTTCGACTGACCAACGGGAATTTAGCTAGCATTCAGCATATATTAAGCTTAGTTATGATTTTATTAATGTATAATAAGCTTTGGTATTGGTTTAGTTTATGCTTTGAATGTATTTAGGTTAGTTTAAGCAAGCTTTGTACTTAGATTAAGCTTAACCGGTTTGTATTAGCCCTAAATGCTTTTCCTAGCTAGTAAGGAAAGTTAGAGGTGCTTGGTTATGTGCTAGCTTGGTCTGCACAAGCATATGCATGCCCTTTGTATCATATCAACCAGATTTGAATCAAAAATCCTTTGAGGGCATTGTTGCTTTCGTGCTTAGGCACATTTTAAATACTAAACTTGCTTATCCTTAACTAGGTCGGTTAAGGTGGTGATCAAGTGAAGTCTTAAACTTGATTAAGTGGTGATATATGTATCTTAGTCATAGTTTAAGGGCCCTGAACTTGAGTTTGGTGGTGTTTCTGTATCCATTCTTCAAGTTTAGTTTTATCCAATTTGGTGTTTTATCTCAAGTATTTAAAGAGAATTTAAGTGAGTTTGCTAGCTTTAATTTTGAGTTAGTAAATCTTATCTTTGATTCCCTTCCACTTTCCCTTAACCACAAGCCATTCCCATATCCATTCCCATGCTTATTCAAGGCTTAGACTACCTCTAATAGTCTAGCTTCCATCACAAACTCGAAACCACACTCAACCGTGCAAAGTGAGAATACACGGCTTCATGAACAAGAAAAGTGGCACAGCCTACCTGTGCCTATAGGCACGACCGTGCCACCCTTGCACCGTGAGGTTTCACTTGCTAGCTTCATGTTCTTGGTGGCTTGTAGCTTGGGTCCTTCCATCCCTTGTGATATACATCAGATTACATCAAATTCCCTTTTGATTTTCACTTAGAATCCCTTGATTCTAAGTTCCATTCCTCCTTCACGTGTTTGTTGCCTCACAACCAACCTATTACGTGCCCATTTCCCTTGGTTTCCCTTGATTGTATCTTCCCTTGAGTTGTAAGCTTACACTCTTAAATTGAGTCCTAGCTTAGACCCTCGGCAGATACATCATGTTTGGTATGAGAGCAAGTTTCTCCTTGGTCTGGTATTCAATCCCACGCTCCCCAAAACACAAATCCAAACACATCCCCCATACACATCTAGTACTACCATGAGTTTCAGCATGAGTTTGGATGAAAGATTTGAAGCATGCATGAGACAACATGAGTTGATGTTTGGAGTAAGCCTAGTCCCTCTAAAGAAAGCTAACCTTGCTCCTATGAGCATTAGAAGATGTTCTAAGTGTCAAGGTCATGGTCACAAAACCTCGGTCTGCCCCAACAAGGAATTTATCACCTTGGCTCAATGGAAAACAACCATGGAGGAAGAGAATGAGAAAGAAAATGAAGAAAAAAGTGATCATAAACTTGAGGAAACTCAAGAGGAGATCATGGAAGAGACTAGAGAAGAAGAACTCTTGGCTTTGAAACGAGTTCTAAGCCAACAAAAGGAAGTACAAGATGAACCATCAAACCCTTCACCAAACCCTTTACCAAACCCTTCACCCATTCACCCCAAACCCAAAACACTCACACAAAATTTCTGTCATTCGATTCCAGAGGAAAGACCTATTGGATGTGATGAACCTTTACTTCAAACTCCTAATTATGAATTAAGAGTCTTTGAAGAAATGGTTCAAAGCACGTTTGAAGAGTCCTCTACGTTCACCATTCAAATCAGCAAGGGGAAAGAGAAGGAAAGAGTCTCTAAGTTCAAAAGAGACTTGTTTGCATGGTTGATCTTATTTCAACCATAATTGCAGGAAGAAGAGGAAGTGATTGCCTAAATTGATTTGAGGACAAATCCTTTTAACAAGGGGAGTATGATGGATATCCCTCCATCCCTTTGATTTAAAAGGAATAAAATCAATTAGGTAATCTTATTATGCTGGTTAAAGGATGAATAATTCATCCAAGTTTTGTTTAAGCATTGAAACTGCAGGGCAAGGGTATTCCAGCAGCTAACCCGCTTTTGTGAGCATTATTACTCAAGCATCCTCAAGGTTTAAGTCTAATATTTTTTTGATAGATTTGAAGTTCAAGAAGACATCTTTCCAACAAATAAATTTTCATCCCATTTGGACTTCATTTACCCATTCAAATTAGCCAATAAACCTAAGGTGTCCAAACTGCCCAGTAGGACCAGATTATACCCGGTTTTGTTTATCTTATAACTTGAGCTATATTAAGGCTTAAGTCTTGTATTTTTACATATTTTGGGTCCTCAAGATGTTATCTGCGTGAGGCAAGTGAAAAAATCAAGTTAAGTCAAGTGGAAGATGAAGAACTAGAACAATCTTCCAAACCATGTAGATTGAGACCGGTTCAGACCAGTCTAGCCATTTTGATCGTTTCACCTGGCAAATGAGCTCCAAATGGAGTAATTCCAATTTGAGGTGTTAGAAGACTTCCAGAGATTTCCAACCATATGTGGCAAGCCAATTTATGACCACGTTTTGCATGGGAAACATGACCTCCAATCGAAGCCAGAAACTACTCCCAAACCCAGTTCAACACTATCTGGCTCGTTTGCTCCTTCAGCCGAAATCTACAACTTGCAAGGTTGATTGACACACTTTTCTAGGCTTGGCACACGCCCCTAAGTCCTCTCAAGATAATTTGCTGCCTTGAAATGTTCAACCAATGAAGAAACAAGCAGCAAACTTTGGTCTCTTGCGCGTGATTGGCTAGCCGTAAAGTAACACTTCCTTTTCGGCTGATCAAAGGGAATTTAGCTAGCATTCAACATATATTACGCTTAGTTATGAGTTTATTAATGTATAATAAGCTTTGGTATTGGTTTAGTTTATGCTTTGAATGTATTTAGGTTAGTTTAAGCAAGCTTTGTACTTAGATTAAGCTTAACCGGTTTGTATTAGCCCTTAATGCTTTTCCTAGCTAGTAAGGAAAGGTAGAGGTGCTTGGTTATATGCTAGCTTGGTCTATATAAGCGTATGCACGCCCCTTGTATCATATCAACCAGATTTAAATCAAAAACCCTTTGAGAGCATTGTTGTTTTCGTGCTTAGGCACACTCCAAATACTAAACTTGCTTATCCTTAACTAGGCCGGTTAAGGTGGTGATCAAGTGAAGTCTTAAACTTGATTAAGGGGTGATATCTATATCTTAATCATAGTTTAAGGGCCCTAAACTTGAGTTTGGTGGTGTTTCTGTACCCATTCTTCAAGTTTAGTTATATCCAATTTGGTGTTTTATCTCAAGTATTCAAAGAGAATTAAAGTGAGTTTGCTAGCTTTAATTTTGAGTTAGTAAATCTTATCTTTGATTCCCTTCCACTTTCCCTTAACAACAAGCCATTCCCATATCCATTCCCATGCTTATTCAAGGCTTAGACTACCCCGAATAGTCTAGCTTCCATCACAAACTCCAAAACACACTGAACCGTGCAAAGTGAGAATACACGGCTTCATGAGCCAGAAAAGTGGCACGGCCTACCCGTGCCTATAGGCACGACCGTGCCACCCTTGAACCATGAGGTTTCACTTGCTAGCTTCATGTTCTTGGTGGCTTGTAGCTTGGGTCCTTCCATCCCTTATGATATACATCAGATTACATCAAATTCCCTTTTGATTTTCACTTAGAATCCCTTGATTCTAAGTTCCATTCCTCCTTCACGTGTTTGTTGCCTCACAACCAACCTATTACGTTCCCATTTCCCTTGGTTTCCCTTGATTGTATCTTCCCTTGAATTCTAAGCTTACACTCTTAAATTGAGTCCTAGCTTAGACCCTCGGCAGATACATCAACCCGTCGACCCAATTATTTACGAGTTGTCTTGGAGTCAAGAAGTTAATCCTCACCTGGGATCGAGGGATTGTTTTCTAAGATTATTCTTTTAAAAGGCTTTCATATTTGTCTAAGAAAATGTGGCGGCCACTTTTCTTCCCTTGCATAACTCAAACTTTTCTAAAACAAATCCTAAAGAGCAATTGCCTACAATAAAGAGCATCAAACACCCTATTCCTCTCATTCTTAGCCCTAGCCTCAAGCTCCTCCATGCGAGCCTCAATCATGAAAACCTCCTCTATCAGCTTTGCCGTCTTCTCCAAGATAGAATTCTATCTCCTAGGCTATTGTTCTTCTCAAAAAGCTCTTTCGCTTAGCCGTGGGATTCATAACCTTCTTCCTAAGCTTGGCCATAGAGGAATGATAACTCATAATTATATCAAATTTACTCCCATTTTCCACCTCTTTCAAGTCCTTGTGATGTATTTCTATATAAATAACAATGCATATTGTTATGTTTTTATAGGTAAAGGTAATAACATAGAATAAGATGTAGAATTTGCCAAATTGAGCTGGGTTAAGCTTAGTATAATAGCCGAATACAATTGAAGTCCAACGTGTAGCCTACTTACTCCTGTCCCTTCTTGTCGTGGGCCTAATGAGCGTGAAACCTATCTACCTCTCTCTCTCTCTCTCTCTCTCTCTCTCCAATCGCACTTCAGCCTACTCTTTTTCATTTCTTTTGGCCTAGTCTAGCTCCAGCTGCACCCTCATCCTTACTACCTCATGTTTGGGCTTGTTCTTCTTCTCAACCCAAGGCCCAGCACAACACCAAGTGAAGCCAGTGCATGCTAAATCTCATCAGCCAAAACCTCACTCCTCTTCCTTCCAAGTGCACACATCGCCCTGTTCTTATACATGTAGCCCAATCCACCTCATTTCCATATTCTCACGCCTGAGCTTGTTTGTCGATGTCCCTTTAGCAACCCTTGTTTCCTACATGCAAGCCCAGTGCCTTAAAACTATTAATCTTTGCCTCCCTTACACATAAGCTAATGTAGTAACTCCATACTTAATACAACCTTAAACCTGCCATTTTATTTACTTATGTTAACTGAAATAGTCATGGCAATTATTGCTAGGAATTAATATGGGCATTCAACTCAAAATTAATTCTCTTAATTAATTTTAGGCAGCAAGAGGGGTTGAATTTTCACTATAAAAAGGGGCTAAGTATTGAGGCAAATCATCCATCCACTCATCCAAATATTCTTCTTTTCTCTCATCTTCTATCTTTTATTTTTTTAGAGCGTCTTTATAGGACAAGACCAATTGGGTTGAGGAGTTAAGAAGAAAATAAGCTTTGTTAGCTATTTTTCTTTTTTCTTTTTACCTCAATTGTGAGTCAAATTAGAGAGTTTGTGCTTGATACTATAATTTTGTGTAATTGAGTACCAAGGTTTAGACACAGTAAGTGAAGTACACCACTAATTGGGAGTATAGCTAGACCAACTAATCGCCACCACAAGCACATGGGTGTTGTAGTATTGATCAACATCGTTCTCATAAGGGTTAGATTGAATTACTAAGTTTTCCTTTAAAAGTTTGCTAAGCGGAATCAAGATTTGATTTAGATTTTAGCTAAAAATGTTAAACAACTAGGGTTAAATTCAATAGCTAAACACATCTAGCAATGGCATTACCTAATGATGTGTCAATCTAATTAGTCAAACAAGCACTTTTTGCCTTGTCTACTGATTCAATAGTTGGTAGTGTTAAATAATTCACAACTTTCTTTCAAAAAAGGAGTGAATTACCTTGATCA
Organism: Selenicereus undatus; assembly: GCA_017589665.1. Classification (NCBI taxonomy): domain Eukaryota; kingdom Viridiplantae; phylum Streptophyta; class Magnoliopsida; order Caryophyllales; family Cactaceae; genus Selenicereus; species Selenicereus undatus. The sequence goes on along the minus strand of JACYFF010031956.1, from coordinate 32,896,758 downwards.
TACTATTACTAATTCTCCTTAGATCTTAATTTAATCAAGTTTAAGGATATATTTACCACTCAATTCGTAGCATTTTCTCAAGTGATTATTAAAATAAATCTAATCCAAGATTTTCAACTCTGATCTTCACCTTTCGGTTCTCAATCTAGCACCTAACAAACAAGAAATTAGCTAAAAATATCACAGTAGGAATTGAAATTCAAAGATTAGATTATAACAATCAAGCAAGGATTCAAAGTGCACAAAGTTCAAATTAGAAAATTCAACTACATCGGTTTGACTTTACAACCGCTAGAATAACATATCTACTCACTCATTATGGAAATCAAAAAAATAAGAATCTCCAAATTCTTAATCTAAACAATCTAGAGAAGTTAAATGAAAAGGAAAGCACAGGAAAGCTTATTCTAGCAGCCAAGATGCCGATCTTTCAATCACTTCCAAAAAGCCTTCGAATGTTACTCAATCTTTGCTCCTTTCTTTTTCAGCGCTCTCCAATGGTGGATTATGATGTGAGCAAGATGATGGATGATGGAATTGGACGCCAAGAAAGTAGTAAAATGAGGCTTTTGTCATTGAAATCAAAGCTACTAACATCTAAAACTCCTAGAACATGAAAGGCTGCGAAGAAAACTAGCAGGCTCGGGGAAATTGAGCTCACCAAAGCCTGAATGTGGGGCCCCCATGGACTATGGTGCTGACCATGGATAAGTTGTGGTGCCCATGGTAGGGTCATCCTCTCTTGTTTGTCTCGTTGCTTCTTCACAAATCCTCCTAGACCATGGTAATGTCCACGATACGTCTATGTTGGGTGTCTTTGGGTCTTTTTTGCTATCTTCTTTGATGTACAAGGCCTCAAAATATTCATTCTACTAGCATGCTCTGTGCTCACAAGGTCAAAATCTGCGAACACTTCTCAAATAAGCGAAACCAAGCATAATAGCAGAAGTTGGGGCATAAATCACAAAATTAAGCATAATAATCTCCTAAAATGATTCCCAAAAACTTAAAATAACCCATGCAAATGTGATGTTCATCACTCCCCGATGCTTAAACTTTTGTTTGTGCCCAAGCAAAGGTAAACTCAATACGAACTGACACAGGCAGATGCATCTAGGACGCAAAAACACAAAAACCTCCTTAAGCTAGGCAATTGATGGCATATCACAAGCAAGAACGACAACAAATGGAAAGCCCCAAATAGTGCACAAGACATTTCAAAATCAGAAGAAGGTTAATGTTTTTTAAGAAGTATGACGCCACAAGCCAGATATCAAATTTGATTACCCTCTAAGAACCACAAAGAATAACATGCAAGCACATGGAATCGAGTAGAACTAAATAGGCTGGTAGAACCTCACCTTTGGAAAATAGGGATTACTCCCACTTATGTGCTTGAAATATAGCTTAGGTTCACTTGAACTCATTCAAAAGATGCAATTGACCATATGCTTTGCAAAACTCTCAAATTCTCTACTACGAAGAATGCAACGTACACATGACAATCGAGAGGGTTGTACATGGGTCATGATGTGGGCTAAAGGGTTAGGGGCAAGGAGTTGACCGACAAATTTGGGCAATGTGAAGCTATTTAGCCAAGTGACTAGAGAGTAAACCTGTCAATTCGTGTGAGCGGGTCAAATACAGGTAGGATGTATTCGAGTTCAGGTAAAATATGGGTTGAGTGTATTTCAGGTCCGAGTAATATATGGGTAGGTGTATTTTGGTTTTACGGGTTTCAGACTAACCCAAAGGGTTTAAACCACCTTTTTAGTGAATTATTTTTTTTTGTTCAAAATCAAAAATTTGGCATATTTATTATTTAAAATTGTCTATATTTAATGAACTAGCATTGTAATTGTAATTTTTTCAAAGAATATCAAAAATATCCCAACTTTTCAACATGATATATGAAATTCAGGTGCAGGTGGAGAATGAGTCATGCATGAATGTGTTGACTTGGATATTAAAATATTAATAATTGGTCGGGTCATTCATGGGTCGGCCCATCTAAAGCTTGTTAACAAGTTAGAGTGGTTCGACCCGATAATAGCCCGTTTAATAATTTGATATTTCGTTAATTAACCTAGCATTCCCTAATCAGGTATGGTTTATTAGTACATCGATCCTAACATGAACATAAGTTGGTCCATTGCCCAACATTGCATCAGATTCGAGACCAATTAGAAGGAATCCATACGAAAGAATATTATATACGCGCAAGATATTATAATTATCTATTAATCATAAAATCAAAATATTAGATTATTATAGAATAATCTTATTTAAAATGCAATGAGTCGTATTCATTTTATCAAGAATATAATGGTATGACTCGCACATTTTCAATACTTATCTAATTCTAAATTATTTTTCTTAATATCGAAGTTGTTTCATGGCTATTTTCTAAAATTGTACCATTTATAAGTTGTATATGACGTTGTTTTATATGAAGAACCGGAAACCATTGTCCAATTTGTGAAAGGATGTGATAATTGTATAATGTCTCTCCGAATGATTTGTTATAAATGAAAAACTATTATTGTTAAGAGGAAAAAATTTTAAAAAATAAAAAGTAAGTATATAATATTTGGGCCATGTGGACGGGTTCGGGGTGGGCCGAATGGGCGGGTTCGGGGTTCGGGTCGGGTTTGACACAAAAATTTATGGGTTTTTCGGGTTCTGTTTATTTCGAGTTCAGGTCGAGAAAATCGTGTTCAAAACCCAAAACTTTCAGGCGGATTTGGGTCGGATTTTCGGGTTGGGTCAATTTTTGCCAGTTCTACTAGAGAGCAACCATCAAAGCACCAAGTCCCCATGAAGTTCACCTACACTCAAAAAATTAAAAACTTAATGAACATTCCCTACGAGTCAAATAGGAAGTGAGTCGCAAAGATAGGAACTCAAGTTATTTACATGTCCAATGCCAATCACTTATTTTTTCCTTATTTTTCCATTATTTTCTTCTTTTTCCTTCTTCTTTTTCTTTTTCTTGTTTCCGGAAATGAAATGAGAATTTCAATTATTGAAAGGCATAGGGTAACTAACTTATATATACATACACAACCTGAACAAGAGGGGAACTAAACTAAATGCTTACAGTCATAAACCCTTAACAAACCAACACACCCAATGACCTTGAACTCAATGAATCCCAAAACCACCCACTATATAGACGAAGCGATACTCCATAGACTTGGCATCTTCCTATGTATATGGCCAAGGAAGTATATGAAGTTATCACAACAAGAAAAGGATCACAGCTCAAAGGGACTAGCAAAGGCGATAAACATGTAACACAAGGGTAAGCTATTTAGCTATGTGGCTAAAACGACTGAAGAAAGAATACCTCTATCATATCATAAACTATGCACATGCTAATATGGTTTTGAACAAGAGTCTAGGCAAGTTCTAGGGATGCATATGAAAGAACCATACACATGAAAGAATATGCGACTAAATATGATAAATTAATCCACATAAGGCTCAAAGTCTCACAGAATATATACTAAAGTCTCATTTAGCCCATAAAACGACTCTTATGTACCAACATTAATTCCAAGGACTCGAAGGGATAACAAGGTTCTCAATCAAGACAAGGGCCAAACATGATACATTCACAAAACATTCAAAAACTTTCACACCAAAGGATCCACTCATCAAAAATTACTTAAGCTCATGCAAACTATTTTGTCCTTAGAATAACCATTGGAGTTTTTTTTTAAAATTTTTTAAAATTTTTTAAAATTTTTTTCAAATATTTTTTTTCAAATGCAACCTAAGTCCTAAATGCAAACATAAACATGACCTAAATACAATGCTAATGCAATTTGAACAAAACATGTCTAAATTGAGATGTAATGCATGCAAAATATCCTTCCCCCATATTTAGATAATACATTGTCCTCAGTGTAAAAACATAAGGCATGAAAAGACTAAGGGGCATAGTATCATACAAAAGGGCACACCAAAGAGACTAAAAACTAGGGAAAGAAAAACAAAAGAACTTTGGGTTGCCTCCTAGGCAGCGCTTCTTTTAGGCCTCTAACTAGACTATACACCAATCATCCTTTTAAAAGGGAAAAAACGGTAAGAAGGGGGACTCCATAGTTCTATCCCAGCCTTGTCACCTGCCTCAAACTTGAACTTATGCCAAAGAAGCAACCGCTTCAACTAGATGGGTTGGAGGTCCATCTTAAGCATCAAATATGCCTAGCATTGCAGTCTACATACATAATTATCTGATGGTGGACACCATCAAACAGGCCACCATTACAACAACCAAACTCGACCTCCAAGTGAAGGTCATTCTCAACATTGCCCCAAGTGGGCAAAGATAGTAACACTCGTGTGAACCTGTAATAATCACAAAAATAATGCTCATTAAAAGTACTGGGCTTGTGCTTAACTATACTAGGCTATAAATTTTCGACCAAATCCATCTTTGCATAATCAAGTCTATGGCCTTTAGTGAATACATAAGAAAACACACAAGGATTGTTTGGACACACATCAACCAATTCCACAAAATCATCAAAGACAACCACATCACATCCATAACAAAGAAGAGAAGCATGAGAAGACTCATGGTCCTTAAACACACCAAATTCTACATGGTGCCTCCCACATCAAAAGTCAACCTCCTTCCCCCCATCCCCAACATCAATTGTTGCATCCTGCGTTAGCCAAGAAATGCCTTCCAAGAATGATTTGGGTGCGGATATCTTCACCCATATCAAAAATCACAAAGTTCATAGGCACATAAAAGTCACCCACCTTGATGGGAAGATCCTCCAAAATACCTAAAGGATACTTCACAGAACAGTGTGCTAATTGAAGAGAAATGGTAGTGGGTCCCGACTTTCTTAGGTCAAGTCTCTTGAAAATGGAATAGGACATCAAACTCACACTTGAACAACAGTCACATAAAGCCCTTTTAATGCTTACATTTCCAATCATGCAAGGAATAGGGAAGCTACTAGAGTCCTTAAGCTTAGTAGGAAACTTAATCAAGACCACACCACTACACTTCTCATCTAAAGCTATGGTCTCATACTCATTAGTCTTCCTCTTTTTAGACAACTCTTTCTAAGAACAATAAGAAACTTCCTAAATTGAGCATCAAGTTTGGCCTCAGCAAATTTGTTGGAAAGGCAAGGATTGCATGCAAGGCTTTAAGGAAGGGGGCTTAGAGTCCTTAGGCTTCTTAATTCCACTCTTCTTTCGAGGCTCATCCTCACTAGGCGAGCCATCAACATGCACATCATGATTTTTCTCACCATTCACCCCAACTCTAGCACCCTCTGGATTGTGTTAATTATTTGCCAGTTCTCGAGACAATATAATTACAATGCTCTCTAGGGTTAGGCTTGAGCTTGCTAGGTAATCTATCTAGAGGTGTAGAAGAAGAGCTCGCTTGTTGGGCAATTTGTGATTCCAACATCTTATTATGAGTCGTAAGAATATAAACACTAAAGGCTAATTGTTTTATGTAAATAGCTTATTTTTGTTGTGCCAAATGCACACTCTTCAATATAGCCTCTAGATTGGACTTTTGTAGAGGTTGTGGAGGAAAGTTATTTCTTTGAAACCAGGGAGGTAAGCACCTAGCATTAGGTTGGGGAAAGGGAAGAGGATGACTCCTATAAGACAAATTGGGATGGTTCTTCAGATTGGGATTGTAGGTGTGAGAGTATGGGTCATGGTTTAGCCTCGCTTGGAAGTTATTGACATATGCAACTTGGTCACTAGAGGATTTGGCAAAAAGACTCCCAACTAGACAATTGAAAGTGACATGGTCAAAAGATCCACAACTATGACAAGGAGGGGAGGGGACATATGCATTCATTGCATTAACATTCAAACAATCTAGCCTTTGAGTCATGACATCCATTTTAGCAGTAAGCAAAGTTAAAGCATCAACATCAACCTCTCATTGCACCATTGATAATTGTTGAGTGCCACTAACTCAATGAGGTTGTATCCCTGATCCTTAGTCTTATTCATCAATGTTCTTCACACCGTCACATCAATCGTAGACCTCATGGCATGTGTGACAACATTGTATAATGCTTGCCTTATTATCCATTTTCGAAGGCCATGATGGGGGGCACAACCTTAAAAGGGTCCTTGAAGCATTACCGTGTTTCGTATAACGCCTCATCCTTCCCCTGAGCAAATGAAGTAATCTGATTTAAGCTCTCCGTATAATGCCTCATCCTTCCCTTTAGCAAATGAAGTAATCTGATTTAAGCTCTCCGTATAGTGCCTCATCCTTCCCTTTAGCAAATGAAGTAATCTGATTTAGGCTCGCCGCCATGCTAAGAGGGAAGAACTTGGAATGAAAAGCCTTGGTTAGCTCATCCCAAGTGGTAATGGATCACAATGACAAAGAGTGAAGCCATGCCCTCACTTGATCCCTTAGAAAGTATACACAAACACACAGACACACAGACACAGACACAGACACACACACACACACACACACACACACACACACGTGTATGTGTGTGTGTGTGTGTGTTACGGATTGAGTTTAACATTCCTTCCTTGTTGGGTCATATCCGTACCATGCATATTTAACCATTCCATGGTGTTGAATGTATAACTTGATAACTAGGCTCTCATTTCTCGTTATTAATAGGATTCTTCATAGAATATTATTTCAGCTCAAAAGATAAAACAATTTATCACAGGATTGTACACACATACAGACATGCATGGTAGTACTATTTTGTGAACTTTGAGATTATTGCTATCATAAATAAAAGGATAAGGATATCATTGAAATTATAACAATAAGCTTGTTCACACATGAGCTTACAACAACAAAAAAAGTAGGAGTCAATCAGTACAAGATAAGTGCTTATTTAAATTAACTGCTAGTTTTGTTCATTAAGGGTGCACAATTTTTTTCATACATTGATCTAATATAACCACTGATTTTCTATTATTTTCGAACTCATCAGTAAAAAAAAAGAGGCAGCAAGAAACATAGATGGTGTAATGGAGATTTCAGGGATAAACAATGTCTACCTTTGCTACCTTGGATTCTTGACTAAATATATTGTTTGAGATATAAGCTATTTTATGCTTAGGAAAGTGAGTGAGTATATTTTATATTATCCTTCCGAGTTTTGAAAATATTGATAAGTTATAATATTTCTTGGAATCACTCAGCTATTCGTGATAATTGTTAAACATAGAGACACACATAGAGTAAGAGATAGATATCATTACTTCAAATTGAAAATTTCTCCTCTACGGCCTCTAAATCCACAATAATATCAACACCTCTTACAAGGGTGCATCCTATTCCAAATATAGGAAAAGACCAATTTAAAAAAGTTAACCACAAATATGTTTGTGTTGGTGATTATACAAATACGCTAAGGAAGAAGAGTAATAACCACAAACAAATAGAATACATTGGAAGTAAAAGTGTCTATACCACATAAGAGAGGGACCATTAGTCTAAATATTATTGCCTACCTTTCTCGTTAGCATTCTAACAAAGTATGAGAGAATCACATCTGACATGTGAGATCAAATCAGATTTGCTATTTTATCATCAGGGTAAGATTAACTTAGGTCAATTTTTTATTTGTTCTATTGGGAATCCCTAATGGTGTTGTGCATACAGCATGGGCTATGTTTACAAATCTAGGTTAATGCATTAGAATTGTTGTCTTAAGTTTAGACATCATTTTTGTAAGCCCAAAATAAATGTTTACTTATTTTTACAGGATCTAACCTTGTTTGTGGTGCTACTTTCAGACACCTTCTGCCTCAGGGTCCTCAGTTCAAAGTTAATTTGTTATTGATGCACAGGAGACGCCCCACATTTATTCTTCTTTTTATTTAAAAAAAGTCAAGTTTCAATTTTAGCAGTATACTACGCATGGAGCAAATGTTAGGTATGTTCACAGGTGGCAACAGAAAATCTAAAGCTTGCCATTATTGCTGTAGTTGTGCATTCTTCCTATCATTACTAGGAGGTGCCTTCACATATTGGCAACATCTACTGCATAATCAGTGACGAAGTTAGTGTGGTGTCAGTGGTGTCACCCACCACCCATCTCAAAAATAAAAATAAAAATGTTAGAAACTACAAAATTAGAAGTTTAGTGTATATACCAAACAAGCTGAAGTTAGACACGAAGCAATGCTAGGCTTAGTGGCTTAAGGGCTCCATGTTAGTGTCTAATGCGTTTAAGGTTGCGAATTAAGGCCTCCAACCCTCATTTTTGTAGTTTTATTTTTTTTAATTTTTTTTAAATTCATGCCTTACAGATAAAATCTCCTCCCCCCTTCGGTATTCTCTGCTTCGAGCTTGCTGTTCGCACTTTGCTACCCAAAATCCCAACCCCCACCCACACACTCAACCACCAAAGTAGTTTCCCACCACCCATATGTGACTAGCCCCACACGGTCTGCTCAATCTGTTGGTTGCCTCCTAACGGCCACCACAAGGCCCACCAGCCCCACCTCATTCTCCAACTTTATGAGTTTCTCATTTTACTAATACTAGTTTAAATGTTCTAACTGACTTGAATTTGTTACTTAATTCTTCAATTTGTAGATTAATAAGTTTGTATATTGTTTGATTTTGTGAGTCTTTTTGTCAATTTCAATTCTAAATTTGTTTAATTTATAGATTTAATTTCAATTCTAGGTTAATTTTCAATGTGTAGATTAGTTTGTTTTTATTGTTTAATTTGTGAGTTTATTTCCCAAATTCAATTTCAAATTTGTTTAATTTATAGGTTCAATTTTAATTCTAGATCAAAATGTATAGATATTTAAAAAAAAAAAATTTAATTTGTGATTAATTCCAATAGCCATCTCCGAATTTTCTGCTAAAAAATGAATTTGCAAATGTTGCAGTTAAACATATGCCCTTAATCTGCTTCTGATGCATCTATGTTAGAGTTATCGGTGTATTGGTAGTTATGTTTGATCAGCTTCTTACTCTTAGTGAAATTGGGGGTAACCAAACTCATTTATTTAAACAATTGCCTTTACTCTGGTCGTTAGTGATGATAATAACAAGTACATAAGGAGCATTTAACTAGTTGTTTCAAAGCATTCCAATGCCTCAAGAAAAATTGTTCTCGGCTAAATTCAACCATACTTACACAAATCTCAATGGGGGATACATATAAGGCAGGAAGAAAATTTAGGCAAGAGCAAATTACTAGATGACAATCCTGAAAATTCAAACCCAGCAGCATCATATACATATGTAACCCTAAATTCAAATGAGAAAAAAATCAGCATAGTAACAAACTCATTCAAATCCAGAAAAACCCCCATTGAAATTTCAAAAAACTTGAATCAAAAGCAAGAATCGAACAGAAAGCTAGCTATCTATCCTCAAATCGAGTGGTTGTTGACAGGCCTGAAATTGGGGAGCAAGAACCAACTACAGGGGACGATGCAATTGATGATGGGATTTAGAGAGAGAAAAGAGTGCTTGGTACTGGCCGATGAACGGCATAGAAGGGCTAGCTTTTGTAGAGAAAACTAGGAGAGATCAAGGGCATTCATTACCTAAACGAAAAATTAGAGCCATACCATTATTTCTCTGAGTAGATTCGATAGGCATTGAATAGGCAAGACCATTCATCCAACGCTCTCGACAATAGACTGATAAGGCCCACGCAATAGGGTTTGCAAGAGATTCTCTCCATCCCTCCGCCTCAGATTTACAATTTGCTTTATTTTTAAAAAAACAAAAACCCTAGTGTCACGTGAATGCAGGTACACATTTTGCTTATGAGCCAACTACCTTGCTTTTTATCCTTATATTTCAAGGGAAGCATTTTTCCCTCACAAATTCTATCAAAATTTGGAGTACTTTCTTGTAGTGTGCAGCTGCATGGATCTCAAGGCCCAGCATGATCTTCAGCTATGTATATTTACAGCGAAGTATATGCATAAGCATGAATTACACAAAGCATATAATAGTTAAGAAAACTTTTAATTACCACGCAACGTATAATAAGAATCATAAAATTTCTATTTGTTCATATGGCTCACATATTAAATACCTTGGTCTCATAACATTTTTGTAACACCCCCATAATTAAAGGAGGATAATCACCATATCAAATTAATCAAAAAGAGTTTATAGAAATGTAATTAATTATTGAGGGGTTACCTATGGTCTTTTTAGTAATTAGAAAAGAAGGGCTTAGTGAATGCATAAAATAAATAAATAAATGCAAATGAAGTTTGGAAAGAAATTGACATTTTATTCATATGATGAAGCTATTTATACAAGGTACTTGGTAAGCCAATATTTATATTGATTAAAAGCATAACCAAAGACAGACATAACATAAGAAAATCCAACTTCACGATCTTCGATCTTCTTTTTTCAAAAGTAACTTTGATTGTTACCTACAACAAAAAATATGAAAAAGCAATAATGAGTCGAAACTCAGCACACCCAGTATCATACTATCAAGAATAAACGTATTTTGTTTATGTTTGCGCATAATAAATTCATTTTATTTTAAATACGGGAGATAATAATAGCAAAACGATATTGTCATATTATTTGAAGTGGAACCCGAGGTTGACACACAACCATGATAACAATAAGCGGAGAGTAATACCTCATGTGAACAAAATTCAAATAATAATGAGCTCAATGATATATCGACCTAGGACAAAGACCAACTCAAGCACATACTCGGGATGATCTAGTGCGAATGACACTATTATCAGATATGACTATAATAGGTCCAATTATTATGGCCATGTTTGACAAACAGTTGTCAACTGTTTAAATTAGCTGTTAGCTGTTTGAATTTACTGTTTGCATTAGTTATTTGATTTAGCTGTCTATAAAAGAAGTATTTGGTTAAATTAGCTGTTTTTTTTTAAAAGATATTCAGTAAAACTTTGTTTGTGCCCTTATCTTTAAATTACTTTTTAATTAAAAATAATTTTTTCATTTACTAGTTATTTTATTTTCTTTCTAAAAAGAATTAAATTGATGTCATATGTACAAATTAACTTTATTGATAAAATCCTAATTTATTACTAGTTGTATATAATTGGTATTCTTATTAATCTTTTTTGTCTTTTTAACTTATGTATATCTATCTGCACAATAATTATACCGTAAAATATTATTTTAATATTTGCTGAATATTTTTTATTATGAATTGGATTTATATATTTGAATGATTTAATCTTGGATAGATTAAATTTAAATAATACAGAACAACAAACATCGCTAGGAAAGGCTAATGATATATAATGTAATTTTTTCAAACTCTTGGGTAGTTATGTTTTTTTCACAAACAGCTATTCCCAAAAGGCTAATGAAAATAGCACTTGAGAAAGAGCTTTTTGGAACGAAACAACTCTTTAACCAAACACCAACTTAACTGTTTTGACTAATCAAAATAGCCAAAACTCCTCCAAAAGTTCTTTTTGTCCAAAAAGCTCTTGCAACGAAACACCCCCTATATAATAAAACACAATACTACTTGAAAGGAACATATATTTCACTTTGGCTAGAATTTTGAATCTAAATGCACAATGACAAAGGTTAGATCATCGGAAAGTAACGTTCTTAGCAAATGTGAAACTATTTCTTATTCTCTAAGAAATCACATGAGGCAATTCGAGGTATATTCAAGTTGCAAGATGCCATAAAAGAATAAATATAAGTCAATAATTGTCAATAAATTTTAAATATTAATTAATTCATAAGTCAAAAGAATTATTTAAACTTAGAAAATTGGGATCAAGGGTTTAGAAGAATTGGTTAGGAATGGTAAAACGAGAGCTCACTATGAGTTGTGTAGGGCTCATGGGTAGCTTTCAAGACCTTTGATGGATAGAGGGTGTTTCATAGGGTCGGTTTGGCACTTAATGGTCTTGCAGCAACAGTGGTCACTGGCAAATGGGGAGAGAGATAGCTGTTGCTTTGAGATGAAGTTTTGGCGAAAGGGGTACACGGTTTTGCGGCAAGAATTGATATTATTTTCCCTTCATCTCTTGGCATAATATGAAATATATATGTATATACATGTCTATGTTTCCGTAGCTTGCCCAACAAGGCCCTAAAATTAAGGAAAGGATATTACAACATTATCACAAAGAATATTACAATATTATCACAAAATCTTTCGTTTGCTATCACTCCCCCTTAAGTTAGCGCATGTAAGTGGCCATGCCGAACTTGCTCCGTACGTACCAGAACTGACGCTTCCTTAGTGCCTTGGAGAATATGTCAACTGGCTCGTATGTGGATGGAACATAAAAGAGATCCAAATCGCCTGAATGATATCGTTCACAAACAAAATGGCAGTCAATTTCAATATGTTTAGTGCATTCATGGAATACCGAATTCTCAGCAATGTGAAGTGCAGCTTGGCTATCACAAAACAAATACATTGCTTGTTTATGAAACAAACCTAGTGAGGTAAGTGGGGCTTTTAACCACACCAACTCACTGGTTGTCGCTGCCATAGACCGGTAATAAGCTTCGGTGGAGGATCGAGACATAGTCGTTTGCTTCTTAGTCTTCCTTGAAATAGGAAAGCACCCAATGGTAACCAACCATCCAGTTAATGAGAGTCTTGTAATCGGGGCATGCGCGCCAATTAGAATCAGAAAATGATGATAAGTAAAGATCTGCATCCACATGAAGGAGTTTGCTACAATCCGGGGATCCTTTGATGTAGCGCAACACTTTACTCGCGGCTGCCATATGCTCTTGCTGTGGGGCTTGCATGAACTGAGATAAAATGTGATCTACATAACACAAACTAGGGCAAGTAGCGGTGAGATAGATGAATCTTCCAACAAGTCATCAATATCTCGCTGCATCATCTAGAGAAGGTCCAATGGCAAGTGCTAGCCGATGATTTTCTGCAATAGGAATCTCATTGGGCATAGCACCTAGAAGCCCACACTTATCAATAATTTCCAAGGCATATTTATGCTGACTGAGAAATAAATCCTTGGGCCTGTGCACTATCTTGATCCTGAGAAAATATTTTAGTAGTCCAAGATCTTTAATACTAAAGCAAGTATGAAGACAGGTCTTGAAGGCAGTGCTAGTTTGGGAGTTATTACTTGCCAGAACGATGTCGTCCACATATACGAGCAAAACCATGAAAATATCACCGTGCTGGTAAGTTAAGAGGGAATAGTCCGCATAGAAGTGCATAAAGCCATATTCTCGAAGCTTGGTAGAAAGCTTAGCAAGCCACTGACACAGTGTTTGACGAAGCCCACAAAGAGATTTTTTTACATCGACACACTTTACTGGGAATTTGGCACGTGAACCCAGGAGGTAAAGTCATATAAACGTCCTCTTCCAAATCACCATGTCGAAATACATTATTGCATCCAATGATGCAACTCCCATCCCTAGAAACTGTGACAGATATAAAACATCGAACATTGGCTATTTTTACGACTGGTGTAAATGTCTCATTGTAGTCGAACCGTTTGACTTGGTGATCACCTCGAATGATTAAACGTGCTTTAAATCTCTGCACCGTTCCATCTGAGTTGTGGCAAGAGGAGCACTGGGCTCAGCGAGATCAGGCGAGGCTTCTCCATGGACCTGGGCAGTGGTTTGCATTCTTGGGTTGCCCCCAGATTGTGATGGTGCGCCTCTATCAAGGCTCCCCTTTGCTGTTGGGCCCGTGTCACCACTTTCCCTTACTACTGGCTCACGAGACCGCTAAACTAGGCCATGACACTGTGCGCTGACCAAGCTTGGCTAGTTGGTCCCATATTCCTCCAAAAGACAACGCTGAGTCAGGCAAAAAATCACCTTCATTAGGCCCGTAGCTATAATCCTTTGCATTGGTGGGCCGCTGTGAAATTCTTGGGCCCACTGACTCTTCATTTTCCTGTGCTGCAAACGGGTATTGTTCTCACAAAAGGTCATGCCCCTGCTGACAAATATTTCACAAGTCTCCAAGTCACACACTCTGCATCCCTTTTAACCAAATGGATATCTAAGAAACACATATCGTTGGCTCCTTGATGCAAATTTATCTTTCGGTCTCGCATTACTCTGAGCAAAATACAAAGCACCAAAAACTCGTATCTCCTTGTATAAAGGTTTGCATTCATAAAGAAGCTCATAAGGTGATTTTCCCATAAGCAACTTGGTTGGGGTGCGATTTATTAGGTAGGCTGTGGTGAGTACGCACTCCCCCCAAAATTATATTGGCAACTGTGCTTGGAATCTACGAGCCCTAACCACATTTAAAATATGGCGATGCCTACGTTCCACCCTTCCATTTTGTTGAGGTGTGTCCACACAATAGCTTTCTCTTAAGATTCCTCGTTCACGATAGAAGTCCTTCATAGGGCCCGAAGTGAATTTTGAACCATTGTCACTTCGAACCACCTTTACCTCACTATTGAATTGAGTTTGCACCATAACTATGAACCCCTTTAACAGTTTACTCAACAATTTACTCGCTTTAGTTATATCTTTGATTAAGTATATCGAAGTAGCCTAGCTAGCGTCATCAACAATACTAAGAAAATAATGAGCTCCACATGTGGAAAGAGTTCTATAAGGACCCCAAATATCACAATGTATTAGGTAAAAAAAAATCTTTGCATTATTTTTGCTAATAGGAAATTGATTTCGAGTCTACTTTGCCCGACAACAAATCTCACAAATACCATCTTTATTTTGACCTTTGACCTTTTCTACACACTATTCCTAAACTATAAGGAAGGAAATATAGAACTTTACTTGACAGATGCCTAAGGCACCTATGCCGCAAACATCTCGCATTCACCGTATTTGCTTGTCTTAGTTGTGTGTCTTTATAATAATAAACCCCATCTCATTACTCACTCGATGCAATCAAAGTCCTCCAAGTGCGGTCCCGTATAACACAAAAATCATCAAAGTATGTCACTACACAATTTAACTATTTGTATAATTTAGAAGCGGAGATAAGGTTGCAATTTAATTTATGTATGCATAAGACATTCTCCAATTTTAGTCCTTCTCCCAAGGCCACCAAGCCTTTTTCGCTTGCCATAGTATACATTCCATTTGGAACCCCGATTGGTACGGGTGCTATCTTTTCAACGTTGTCCATCACGTATACATCACCTGCCATGTGGGACGAGGCTCCGTTATCTAACATCCAAGATACCATACTTGACAATTTTTCGATTCCAGCTTTAGGTGTGTTGATTAGACTCAATAGCCTTTGAATTTGATCCGGGGTTAGGCCGTGATTCTTCAACTGGGCCGGTTCTGTACTGCTTGCTATGACTGGGGTTGATGAGCTTCCCTCGCCCGTTCCAGTGCCTGGCCAGATAACTCCTCGTGCAGCCCGATTTCATGATAAACAACAGCCGCGGTCTCTTTGTTCTGTCCTTTGCCTTGAGTAGCTCCTCGCCCTCTACTGCTTCTGCCTCCACGATTCCCTCGTCCTCGACTACAGGTGCTCCAGCCTAGTGGGTACCCAATCATCTCGTAGCAAATCGCCTCTTCATGGCCATATCTCCTATAAATCTTGCACGTCCCTCTTTCAATCATCAATGGATGCCCCTTGACTGCGAATGCCATAGCCGAGTCCCCCCTAGTATCTCGACCTATCGTGATCCTTTTATGATTCTCCTCCTGTTGTGTTATGTTGAAAATATGGTCCAGAGGTAGCAAGGGATCCAATGCAAGAACTTGACTTCAGATGGTGGAGTACAAGTCGTAGTTTAGTCCCATGAGAAACTGATGCACTTTGTCTTGTTCATACATAGCCATAATTTTGCTCAAGACTACACACTTACATCCGGTACATGTTCACACCAGAACTTTCATAAGATTGTTTAACCTATATCACATTGTTTACAATTTACAATGTCCGCTTTTAGTTGATGGACTTTGGGTGTGTTAGCCATACTGCATCATTTTCTTAGATCATCCCACATACCTTTAGCTATGTCGCAATAGGCCACTGTCATCCTTAGTTTTGGATCAATGATGTTAAGTAGTCAAGAACACATCATTGAGTTTGCCATATCCCACGCATAGCACTCGAAAAATTCTTCATCTTCTTTGGCCGCTGGTCTCTCAAGACTCCTATCAACGAGGGTAATTTTATTTTTTCCCCTTAAAGCCGTCATTACGGCTCGTTCCCAAAAGTCATAATTTTTCCTGTCAAAGATCACCACCATGATCATGACTCTGGGTCCATCAGAAGGATGTAAAAAGTAGGGTGAGTGAGGTTCAACTATGAACTGCTTCTTCCCACCGTTGCTAATGATGCCTATTCAAGGCTCTGATACCATGAAATTTTGGTGTAAGGGGTACACCGTTTTGAGGTAAGAATTGATATTATTTTCCCTTTGTGTCTTACCAGACATGTTCATGAAATATATATACATGTCTATGTTTCCGTAGCTTACCCAACAAGGCCCTAAAATTAAGGAAGGAATATTACAACATTATCACAAAGAATATTACAATATTATGATAAAACCTTTTGTTTCCTATCTGGAGAGGATGGAGAGGGAGGTGGTGGCGGCGTTAGTGCTTTCTGGCCAGAGGGTGGCTGGAATTCATTGTTCTAGCCTTGAGGAGCTCCCAGGTGGCGTTGTATGTCAGAGGAGGCCGTAGCAAAAACACTAGGCGAGCCAACTCATGGAGAGAGAAAATGAGGATGGTGGATCTTGCGATGACATATGTGGTGGTTTCTTTGATGGTGATTGGTGGCGAGGGCACTGGATGAACTTATAGAGGTGTGGGGTGATTGTTTTTGGCAACTGTAGTCACCAGAGGTTTCATTTTATAATGGGCAAAAAGCTTAATGCAAAATAGGGGAGGAGAGCAAGAGGTTTGTAGCGATTTTTGGTAGCTTTGTTGATAGTAAGGGATAATTATAGGCTTGAATAAACTTATGGATGTATGAGGTACTTGTCTGATGGTGGTGCCAGAGATTCAAGCTTTTCGATGAGGAAATGGGGTACTAAAAAACAAGTCATAGTGAAATGTGAAAAAGAAGAGAAATGGAAGAGGGGTTGAGTGCATTTGGGAGTAGGTTTAGCACTATCTCATCACCTCTTTATGGGGTGCATGTGAGTAGAAGAATGAGCGGTTATGAGCTCAAGGGCTATTCAAGCTTGTATTTATAGGAGGGCTAGCATGGATATCTTCCTCAGTGTGTGGATATGTTTAAGGTGATCTATGGAAGGATCTCCATGTTGAGTAATACTAGAAGCTGGAGGTGACAGTGAGGGGAGAATGATAGGAGGCACGGAGGATCTCCTTATTTTTTTTTAAAAAAAAATACATTCTGAAAAATTAATAAGTGAGAAGAAGAAAATAAGAAAAATAGGAAATTAGAAATATATTTGTATTTCTCAATAGATAGTGGTTGTAATATATTTGCGGAAGAAGGGATTCACTAAGCCAGGATGGGATTTGAAGTAATTCTGTACATTCAAATCTTATTAAAAGTTTATGAATATGTAAGTAACAAAGGGAAATACTTAATGAAAATATTTGGAAGAACAATGAATATTGAGTAAAAAAATTGAGAAATAATAATATCAAAGGAAATAAATAATTTAGATGAGCAATCAAGGAATTACTAATAAGAACATTTTAAGAGAATAAATAAATAATTAGCTAATTTATGAAGTCTTATACAAGTAATGGTAAACTAAAGTTTTTAATCAAACCTGTAGATGAGCAAATAATAATTTTGCAAGCGGTCAAGAAAATATTATTAAGAAAACATAGATTGAACTAACTAGCTACTTATTAAGGATAGTAAAGGAAACAAATAAGTTCAGTGTTCTGGGCAAATAATAATATTTAGGTAAATCAATAGGAAGAACGAAGGAAATAGAAATTTACATTTCTTTACATTTCCAATTGGTTAGCAATTTTGGAACATCAGAAAAGAGAGTTGATGCAAACATATACGAAGGAAAATTCGGATATCTATAGAAGTTCTCACGAAAATTGAAGTAAATAATTTGGTTTTCTATAAAATAATAAAATTAAATCAAACAATTTTAAATGAACAAATTGAACCAAACAAATGAAAATTATTAATATAAATAATTTAATTGATTTAGCTAGACATTGTAAGTTTAGTGAAGAAAATATACAACCATTAATGCTAAATTAAAATAAGGAATTTTAGGGTATTACAGTGCCCTACCAGTTGGGGCTGGACAAGCATAACATAAGTGAAACATGTTAGCCTCAATAGAAATAGAGCCCTGAAAAGCATGAGGAATAACACATACGGAGACCCCTTGGGGCCTCATAGAGCGCCCTCTCACAAAGCTATTGATGTCAAGCGGCTGCTTTCTCCTGCTCGCTCTTTCATTCATAGGGTTTTCGGGCATGACTTCCAAATGTAGAGCCCTCACTTCTATTGAAAAAAGCAAAGCAAGGTTTGGTCACTTTAAAAACATAGACAAAGAAAACATATGAGAGATGTGCAACTAATATAATCCTATAAGAATGGGTAAATATATCGCATCCATATGGCTAATAGCCATAGTACTCAAGAATTGAACCCACAGGGATGGGGTCAAATTCCAGTCACTCAACCTAAAACTAACGAATTCTTATTGAAAGGGACGATATAAATCACTCAATTTATAGAAATTATCCTAACTTAGATAACAACTACTCAATGTAAATCACCAGAACGATTCAAAAAATAGTAAACTTGAATTAAAAAGGGACGAAAAGAGAGGAAAGAAATTACAAACTAAACGAAAGCACAACTGAAAGTTGAATTAATAGATTAATAAAATCCCAAACTTGAATTAAATCTAAGTGCTCCAATCAAGGGCTTTGGCCGAGAATTAATTTAAACTAATATGCTTCTAAAGTCATTAAAAGTTTTGCTAACATTATGAACAATTGTGATAAGGCTACCTCATAGCTCCATTTAAACTAGAGCTAGCTCCTAAAACTTTCCAAATTACATAGTTTCTTATTTTCCAAACCAATGCTTTACCTTACTTTTAAAGTTCTAATTAGTTTCCAAATTGCAATCCACATCTACACTTGATTTGCTAAATTTTTGCATTTTTAATTTTGGAAAGTTTTGGAAACTTACCAAATTGCGATAGAATTGGTCTTGGAATCTATACATGGTTGATATATGTTTCCCATTGATCATCTCTTCCTTACTCTCTTTTCGTGCTTATTTGCCAGTATTTTTGCAAAAAAAATCTCAAATGTGATAAAAAAAACTAATTGATCAGAAGTATTTAAGTGCTCACCTTTTATCCCAAGAGTGCTATCTTCAAAAGGTGCGAGTTGGTAGCCAACCCAACAACATGTAAAAACTAACTACTCTTTAGGCACACTCTCCTAGCTAGAGAGCTATTCCTCTTGAGTTTTATTTTTGGATTGAGCACTATCTTCTATGAAAAATACTCTGCTCCGGCATACTCATTTAGATAGCAAACTTTTCCAAGATTTACCAACTCCCCTACCACTTATATATCACTCCAAACGGGACACTCTAATCCCCATTTAACTTTTCCACATAGAAGAACTCATACTTCCAGTGATGAATTGATGAATTCCTATTCAAATTAGTCATACACCCTTGATTGTTTGGAAAATTATACCAACCTTCCTAACCATCTTTACCATGATTCTTCTATAACCCATGAAGCAAAGTAAAAGTTTCTAAGTAGCAGTGCAGCCCCTTCAACTTGCACGCCACTATGAATAAGCGTATAGAATGCCATAAGTTGGGACATTTAGCTAGGGTTAAGTTGTACTTATCGTATATGCATACAATTAATTGGTGAAAAGGAAACCTGACGAGGATCAATCCTCAACTCCCAATGTCAACAATCACTCAAGGCAACTCAAAATAATGGATGCTCCTTCTTGGATTCAATCTTTAACAACCATGGTGATTGTAAGTTTCGAACCCAAAAATGCGATCCCTAAATATGATAAACAATTTCCACTGAATCTCTCTCCTAAAAGCTTAGAGCCACCAAAGAGAAAGTTATATAGAAAATACTTCAAAATAGGATTTTATGCACACTCCTTGTAACACCCCAACCCTCTAGGGCTAGTGATGTTAGCTATTTCTTAATTTCTGGAATGAAACAGACAAAGTTCCACCTAAGAATTGACCATATCCCATGCTTAACACTGCACATTAAGTCCCTACAATAAATAAAATCATGAAAGACATATCTGTAAGTTCAATGGCTACACGGTGGAATCCACAACTCTACGTGGCATACGCTCGGAGTACACCAAGTATAAAGTACAATAATAAATAAACAAATGAGAGATACTGCTCAATAGATCATACATTCGGGGTTTACATCCCAAGAATAAATAGCTTTAACTCGAAGGACGTCTGACTAATAAGGTGGTTGTCTTATACGACCATTTGGAGCGACTTCTAGCCAATATGCATTATATGAACTATACTAATTAACTTACACATGCATCAGGATTTGCAAATACATTACATTACACTATTCTACTCACGATTCTACACATATAAGCACTTAGCTTCTTTTTCCAAAGCCAAAAGGAGGCTCCAACTCGGTTTTCGTGAACCACCTTATACTTGCCATATTAGAAAATTGGGAAAAAGGGGAAATAGAGAAGGGATGAGCTGCCACATGCTTAGTGAATGATTCTCAACCCCAAGAAAATATAACAATTGCACATAATACATTAGGTAGCATTCACATGCAGGTTGATATGTAATATCATATAATAATCATGTAGGGTCTACCATATTTGGCATTACCTCGGTAACCTTCTAGACTCGATGGTATCTCTACCCTCCATCTATTTCACGCACAAGAGTGCTCAACTAGCCTAAACTATGTGATGCACCCATGGGGGACCTTAGCGGAGATCATGACCAAGAGCTACCTAAGTCCACAGAGGGCCAAAAAGTTCTTCAAGCCTTGAGGGATCACATGGCAGTTTTAGATTGCTACTATCTAGTCCCACCTAGCACCAATAGTGTCTTTGGGACTTTGGTTACCTGACTTCTGGGTGACTGGAGTCCATTCATTGCCCAAGGGGTTTAAGTTCAAAATGTTAGCTTTCAAATAAGGAAACTTTCAAGTCATTTGGACTTTATTTGGCCATCCAAATAAGCTCTCAAAGTCCAGCTATACAATCCGCCCAGTTATGCTAGTTCATTACACAATTTTGAAGGTTCGTTTGTCCTAACCTTGGATTAACTTTGGAACCTGCAAACCTACTTTGGGAATCCTTTTTGATTTAAATTTAAGGGAAGAAAAAGATTTGTAAGTCAAATTCAAAGTAGAGGTTTCAAAAATGGACCAAGTTCAGAAAGGGTGTAGGTTGTCTTTAGCAAGGAACCACTTGTATTTGTTAGGGTACAACTATCAAACAGCTGGGAATCATAGGCTCCAATAGGTATTACCTAAAAATAGACATTTAGGACTTTCTGTTAGCTTTTGAATGACCCAATTTGGACAAGTATTGTGGAAGATATGCTTGTTTGAAGTTAAGGTTACAATTCTAAAAAGTACTGACAGCTTTTTGGTTCCCCCCTCCCTTCTCTTTGGCCGATTGTTTGGCCTTGTTTTACTCCTTCTTGATGATTGTTAGAGGCTCCTTATATGTTTGAAAGCCTTCATTTTGTAAACTCACTTTTGAATATATGATTTTGGGTTGAGTTTAAACTCCCTTGTGTTTCTGTCTCTTGCTTATCTCTAGAATAGCTCCCTAGAGTGGTGATCAAGAGTCTTTTAAGGTTATTTGAGTGGTGATATCTTATCTCTCTTAATCGTAAAAGTGAGATCCAAGCTTCTTGGTGGTGATGTCTTATCCAAGATCCTTGGCTTCATTTCTACCTTTGCACACAACCACAAAACCGTGACCCCTCTTCACCTCTCTCACCTCAACTACTTGAGATCTCTTGTTTTTTCTTCACCCTAAGGGCTTAGAAGTGCATCAAGTGGCATCAAAGCCAAGGCTACCCTCTTCGATGAAGTTTCCTAGCCACAATCACAACCCTTAGCCAAACACAAAACCACCCCACCAGGAGACCATTTACTAGCTCTCCCAAAATGACTACTAGCAGTACTTTGGAAGAAACATTTGAGCAATCTTTGAAGCTAAATGCTGAGAAAGATGCTCAACTTGAGTATTTAAAGAAACAACTTGAGCAAGCCATGAGGAATAATCGAAGGGAGATTCAAGGTTCCAATTTGGTTAGGGAGTCCTAGTCTTCGGAAGGAGAAGCCAAAAGTCACCCCCTTGACTCTAGTGAAGAAGAAGAAGAAAGGAGACCAAGGAGAAGTAGGAAACCCACCCACTATGCCATGGACTTCAAAGTCGAGATCCCGAAGTTTGAAGGGCAACTAAACCCCGATGACTTCTTGGATTAGCTTAGCACGGTGGAGAGATTGTTCGAATACAAAGACACACCATATGACAAAAAGGTTAAGCTTGTGACCTTAAAACTCCATAAGTATGCATATATTTAGTGGAATAATGTTTGTCAAAAAGAGCTGGGAAAGGGAAGGGAAAGATTAGAAGTTGGAGGAAAATGAAGGAAAAACTTAGAGCCAGCTTTTTCCCACCCCACTACCTACAAGACAAATGCACCAAACTCCATAATCTTAGGTAAGATTCTAGGAGTGTGGAAAAGTACACCCGTGAGTTTGAGGGACTTGTCATGACTTGTGATCTTAGGGAAAGTGAACACCACACCATTGTACGTTACTTAGGAGGGTTGAATGAGTCCCTAAGAAACATTATGGACTTACAACACTATACTACTCTTGATGAAGCTTGCTCCTTAGCCACAAAGTCAAACTACAAAAGAAAGCCAAACTCAAAAAAGAGCCACCCAAGACCCTAACCCGTAGCTACCCTTTCAACAAGGGGAGTTACCCTCCACCCTCAATACCTCAAAACCTAACCCTGGGACCCTCAAACCCCTAGCCAAATGACCCAAAGCCCCCTCTTAAGCTGTATGAGAAGAGGAGATGGTACAAGTGCCATGGTTTTTGGCACATTGCCTTGGAGTGCTCTAACTGAAAGGTTATTACCTTGGGCAAGTACCAAACCTAAGAGGAAGCCGAATATGGAGAAGAAGGGAGTGATAAGGACGTTAACTTGATGGAGGTTCTAGAGGAGCATGTGAAGGAAGCGGATGAAGGTGAGCTACTTGTTCTTAGGAGGGCCTTGAGTGGACAGGACCGAAGGGTGCTAATCATAAGGGGCAAAGAGAAAACATGTTACATACAAGGTGCACTATCAATGGCCGAGTGTGTTCACTTGTTGTGGATTGAGGGAGTTACGCCAACGTGGCTTCTACTACCTTGATGGAGAATCTCAACCTCAAGGACGAACCACACCCCCAACCTTACTCTATTCAATGGCTCAACCAAGGTAACGTTTTACGAGTCTCACACCATTGCTTGATCTCCTTTTCCATTGGTAAAAGCTATCATGATGACTTGTGTTGTGATATCATCGCCATCGATGCTTGTCACATTCTTTTAGGGAGGCCTTGGCTTTATCATTAAAAGGTCATGCATGATGGATTCCTCCACACATACACCCTCCACAAAGATGGTCGAAAGATCACCTTAGCCCCCTTAGCTACACAACAAATCACCAAGCCCAAAACCAAGGAAACCCCCAAAGATGGAGAGACGTACCTTTCATTTCTTGAACCCACCTTATAAGCCTAGCACTGTGAGTATAAGCCCTTCAAAGAAATGATCCTCTTTACCCCCTCACAAAATGACCAAACTGAGAGCCCCTGACACCTTCTTGCCATTCAACTCCTACAAAGTTTTTCCTATGTCTTCCTCGATGAGATTCCTTCCGGATTGCCCCCAAAAAGAACCATCCAACACTATATTGATCTCATCCCCAGAGTCATCCTTCCTAACAAACCTGCTTGTAGGATGAATCCCAAAGACACCTTAGAGATTCAAAGACAAGTGGAGGAACTTATCTCAAAAGGGCTTGTTCGAGAGAGTTTAAGTCGTTGTGCCCTCAGCACTCTTCTTGTTCCAAAGAAGGATAGGACCATGACGATGTGTGTAGATAGTCATGCCATCAACAAGAACACAATCAAATACCAGTACCCCATACTAAGGTTGGAAGACATGCCTGATGAGCTCCATGGATCCAAGTATTTCACAAATATAGACCTTCGAAGTGAGTACTATCAAATTCGAATCCAGGAAGGTGATGAATGAAAGACAACCTTTAAGACTAAAGTCAGCCTTTATGAGTGGTTGGTTATGCCTTTCGGCATTTCTAATGCACCTAGGACATTCATGACGCTAAT
>JACYFF010031956.1:32825471-32847441 GCA_017589665.1 Selenicereus undatus | reverse complement strand
ATATATATATATATATATATATATATATATATATGTATGCATGTATTGGCTTGGATCGTGATGACTTCTCAAGAAAGTTAAGGACTAAACTTGGTTCTAAATTTCAACATTTATGCTAATTCTATTATGGATTAGGGACCCACAGCTTGTTAAGAAAATTGGAAGTTCAACTGCCTTGGAAGTCAGAGCTATTGGCATTCCTTACACTTTTGTGCCTTGCATCGCTATATGTGCTTTCCCAGTAATGATGGGCAGAATTTTAGTTAGTTTCCTTAGAAATTCAATGCAATAAATTATGTTTTTGTTGTCTTTTGAGCAGGTTTGTAGAGATCCAAGATGGGGGACGTGTTATGAGAGCTATAGTGAGGATCCAAAAGTTTTCCAAGAAATGGCTGAGATCATACTAGGTTTACAGGGTAGCATCCCCTCTAAATGTAAAAAGGGTATTCCTTTTGTTGCTACGAGGTAAGTATGTTGGTTTCTCATTCCATTTCAATAATGTATATTGTTTTATGTACTTTAATAATGAACTCTTCGTTCAACATAAGATGCAAGGTGAATCCGCTTAGAGTGCGATTTGGTTTGATTTTCTATTGTTTCCGTCTAAATGTACATCCAAGAAAATTAAAATTTGACCATCTAATTTGAATAATCCAAAACTAAGTTTATCTTACCTAACATGAGGAACCCAATTTTGAGTGATGACATTGTGCAAGTTGAACTAACCCAAAATTAGTGTGACAAATGTTGATCATATTTTGCTGTATCTTTACTGTACATCTGTTAGGAAATTAGAGCAAAACAAAATACTGTATAAGTATTTCTTACTGGTGTGTTGAGAAGGTGGGAGAGGTGCCCTTTATAAAGGAGTAGGATAAGCGATGAAGTCACTAGGAACCCTAATCACCACAGCTAAATAGCCACCCTCCACCACGGGCCGTGGAGTATAAATTGGGCCAAAACCCAACACTCTCCACCTTGGACTAATTTTCACCAAATCTAACTCTCGCACACCATCATAGCACCCCGAAGGGTAATGCCCCACAGGGCAGACCTTGAAGGGTATTTTAAGCGAACGGAATGCCGGTTTAGTTCAAGTGATAGTTGGATGAGCGATGAACTCACTAGGAACCCTAATCACCACAGCTAAATAGCCACCCTCCACCACGGGCCGTGGAGTATAAATTGGGCCAAAACCCAACACTCTCCACCTTTGACTAATTTTCATCAACTCCAACTCTCGCACACCGTCATAGCACCCCGAAGGGTAATGCCCCACAGGGCAGACCCCGAAGGGTATTTTAAGCGAACGGAATACCGGTTTAGTTCAAGTGATAGTTGAACTTAGCCTTAGGAGACGACTTACATAAAATTTTCTTCATATAATCTATCATAGTAGATGCTTGCAAGACATAGAGGCTTCCTTGCCTCAAACCCTTCAACAGAATCCGAATGCCCTTCAAAACCTTCAGAACTCGACCTTCAGCTGAATGTTTGCAACCCTTGGATTCAAAGGTGCCTAAAGAGATGAGGTTACACTTCAAATCAGGAACGTGACGAACATTCAATAAAGTCTTGACAACACCATCATGGGTCTTTGATTTTAACAGTACCAATTCCAGTTACATTACATTGGGCATTATTGCCCATGTGAATAACAGTTGAGTCAACTGGATCATATTTTGAAAACCAATCCTTATGAGGATACATATGATAGGTATACCCAGAATTAAGAATCCAATCATAATCGCCCCTCCTTTCAGTAGAGGTAGCAAACAAAACATCGCCATCAGAATTAGATTCAACAAACGAAGCTTCAGCAGGCTCATGAGAATTATCTTCTTCTTTCTCCCTCTTGTTTTATAGTTGCCAACAGTTAGCAACAATATGACCCAATTTACCATAGTAATTGCAGGTCTTACCAGCGTAAGGATTTCTAGGCTTAGAACGGTTATTACTCTTATTACCGTTCCCCTTTTCAGTTGTTTTACCCCTTACTACTAATCCCTCAACAGAATCAGCATGAATGCCAAGATCAAACTTCTCCTTAGACAACAGATTTGATTTAACATCCTCAAACGATATAGTATCATAATTACTATAGAGCATGATCTCCTTAAAGTGTTTATATGAAGGGGGTAGAGACACAAAATAGCCTTATCCTCATCCTCAATTTTCACATCTAAACTTTCAAGGTCAACTACAGTCGAATTGAAATCATTTAGATGTTTTTAAACAGGAGTACCTTCTGCCATTCTAAAAGTGTATAACCTTTCCTTCAAATGGATCTTGTTGGAGAGACCCTTCGCCATGTAGAGTTCCTTCAGTCGAACCCAAAGACGCACTGCAGTTGTCTTATCAAGTACCTCTCGCAAAACATGTGGTGCCAAGCACAACTGTATGGTAAAAAGTTCCTTCAGCTCCAGTTCCTCCCATTCGCCGTTCGTCAAAGAACCATGCTCCTTCTTTTGTTGTTCCCCTCATTGTTCGTTTGTCATCGTGCTAGGTTTCATGTAAGGTCCTCAGAGAACCTTCCACAACCAATGCTGAATGAGAACCGCTCTCATATGCACCTTCCAGAGATTAAAACTAATCTCCTTATCAAACTTCTAAATATCAACCTTCATGATTGAAGACATCCTAAACTAAACCAAAACTCTAATACCGCTTGTTAGGAAATTAGAGCAAACTAATAACGGAAGCGTTAGGATGAATAATAATAATCAAAAGTAAGCAACAAGAACAAGAACAATAAATAACACCAAGATTTACGTGGAAATTCAATGCGGGAAAAAAACCACGGACGACGACAAGCCCAAACAATCCACTATGAGCAGGAAGAGTACAGATGATCACAATTATACAATCTCTCAAAGCACTCTCTCATAAATCTACGATAGTGGAAACAGAATAGTAAGTATTTCTTGCTGGTCTGGAATGCAGGGATGAGTATTAGAGCCAAGGCAAAGCCCTTTATATAGGGTTTAGAGGTATAAGGATGCCAAAAACCCTAGGAGCAACCCTAGCCGCCAAGACGACGAAACCCAAGCTGCCACATTCCGTAACCTAAACTGCTCGAAGCCTATGGTGGATTTGCGGAGCTGATTTTGGGCCATTAAACCAACATACATCTAATTAAATGATACACTAAGCAATACACTAATGGGCACTAAAATTCTTTAAACTGTAATTCAGTGCACATTATGTGTTATTTTAGTATATATATTTAGGGTACACACGCTGGAGTACAACATTTACTATACTTCTTAGATGACCATGGAAGATCTCCTCAAGTATTCATACCCAATCGAAATAAGATAACTTCGTTTTAGCTTGAATCCAAATTGACTTGCCTCAAACTAAGCATATGAGCCAAGGTCTATACTTTGCTAATATTGATGATGTTCTCTTGGTATGACCATCGAGAGAAACCAATGATTGGTCCGAATAGAACTGAAATTGGGGATGACCTGACGACCTAACCCAACTTAATTAGATCCAGCATCTGTCTCAATAGTACATCAAAGCACTCTTGATATGACCTGCAATTATCCTAACCTAAATCAAATTAATCTAAACCAACCATTTATCAGGTCTATATTTTCATTGGAACTTGATGCCTAATGTTATGTAACTTGTGGTGATTGTGTTTCTCATGTTTGGATTCAGGAACAAGGTGGCCGCTTGTGCTAAGCACTATGTAGGTGATGGAGGCACAACCAAAGGTATTAACGAGAACAACACAGTCATAGACTGGCATAGATTGCTTAGCATTCACATGCCTGGCTATTACAATGCCATTATCAATGGTGTCTCCACAGTTATGATCTCGTACTTTAGCTGGAATGGTGTTAAGATGCACACAAATTACAATCTTAACACTGCCTTCCTTAAGGACACGCTGAAATTCAGGGTGAACTTGTCCATCTTATCCTCAAGAATAGAATCATTTGTGTGGACTAATTGTGAATGTGAATGGTTCAAGGGATTTGTCATTTCGAATTGGTAAGGCCTTGACAGGATCACTTCACCACCTCTTGCTAACTATTCATTTTCCATTCAACTTGGTATCAATGTTGGTATTGGCATGGTGAGTAGCTTTAACATTGAGATTACTCATTTTCTCACATGTTGTGGATTCCATCAAGAAACACTAACCCATAACTAATGACTTGACCTCAACAACCCAAAATTTGACACAAAGAGAACAACCCATATTTGATTAAGACACAACTTAGACCTATCCAAGTTGAGCTGAAACTTGCCTAACAAACATCAGTTGTATTTGGTGTATTATTATTGGACAAACTGGCAGCATACCTTAGTAACTTCTGAAGTCCTAAACCCCAATTTCGCCCAACCAATTTCTCATGTTTCTCTTCATGTTATTATCCCTAAATTCTGATGGTTCTTCTTAGAGGTTAGTAGGGAAACTAAAGCTATTTACGACTATAAAAACATTACAGGTCATGGTTCCCTTCATCTACAAAGAATTCATGGATGACCTAACCTCCCAAGTGATGAACAACATCATCCCAATGAGCAGAACTGATGATGCAATGAAAAGGATTTTACGGGTTAAGTTTCAAATGGATCTATTCGAGAACCCATTAGCTGACACCAGTCTTGTCCATGAGCTTGGAAGCAAGGTTTTCTACTTAGTCATAGTTTACACTGCTCTCTCTTTTTCAATGGATGTGGTCACTATTTGAAAGTCTTTTTCACAAAATAAAACAGAAACACAAAGAACTGGCAAGGGAAACAGTGAGGAAATTACTTGTTCTATTGAAGAATGGTGCTTCTAGTGATAAGCCAGTTCTGACCCTCCCTAAAAGCGCAAATAAGATACTTGTGGTTGGAAGCCATTCTAATAATTTGGGTTATCAATGTGGTGCATGGACTATTGAGTGGAGAGAACTTGATGGCAACAACCTTACTAAAGGTACATCGGCTAAACATTTTTCTGAATTGTACATGTCAAATCAGTGATTGTTGGCTCCATGATTTGAGCTCGTACCAATCTTCATGTGGGAGTGTCTCTAGGTATTTGGACCACCCTGTTTCAAGTAATTTTTGTTCTAATGAAGAATTAAGTGTATACCTAGAAAATGCATTTGCATCTTTTACGTAGTCATTTCCTTTTGGGGGGGGGGATGCATGTTACAAGTTTTGGGCATATACGGTTAGAATTTATAACAGTGAGGATGCGTGTGACAAGTATGGGCAAGTATAACATTAGAATTTCTAAATTGTTAAAACTTTTCAATCCACACTTATAGATCTTGGTAGTATATTTGACACTAATCAATGTGAAAAGAGTCCAAAAGTAGAAACCATATCTAAAATGTTTAGATCCTATTCTGATTTTTGTTTGGTAATTTGGTAGGATGGAATATTTGATTTTCGTTAGGTCATCTAAAGTTAGGTCAGATACAATGTTCATTATTTGTTATCAAGAAAGCACATCTCAACAAAACATTGGACAAAATTTTAAATTCGGCCAGTATAAATTCAAGTATTAAGTTGAGTTGTTTTTAGTCTGATTTCATATACTTTATTCAAGTTTTCATTATTCAACTTGTAGTCTCCTATGTCACATACGACTACTATTAGGAAAATAAGAATTGGAATTCGAGCTTAGTATATGCGGAAGCGATAAAGGATGTGGATATTTAAGAATATAAAACAAGATAAAAAAAATGATAGCAGGGGGCACATGATTTTTACGTGGAAACCCAAATCGGGAGAAAACCACGGGCCACAACAACGACACAAAATCCACTATAATATGAGTGAGTACAAAACAATCTCAAAGCAAACGCTCAAGGAAGGGATCAACAAGAGAGAAAAAGATCTCAAAGCAAACGCCCAAGGAAGATATCAACTACAACGAAAATCTCTCAATACTAACTCTCAATAAAATATGGAATAGAAAAGGAAAGTGCTGAAAGGCACACCCAAGTGCCCCGCACCAAACAAGATTAAACAACCTAGTATTTATATAGAGGCCTGAAAGGTACCAAGGGCTTAACCCTAGCCACAAACATATATCTTGGCTACTATGAATCATCTTCACAGAAAAGGAAAAAAAGATATTCAATACAAAATATGAAAATAATATAATCTTCATAAAATAAAATATCTCCAACCACACAACTTAAGCCTTGGATGCAAAGCAATAATCTTCACAAAAGGAAACAATTTAATTATCTCCCAAACCAGGAAAGGAATTTGGGACAAATCCCAACAACTACTTTATGTGAGGAAGTCCATTTAAAAAGGCTCCTAACTTAACCTTAGTGTTAGCAAAAATGACTGACTGGTTGAAAACTTTTCTAGCAATGATTGACGAATTCTCGAAAATTCGACAGGGACCACAACGCCGACAGCCATAAAGAAGACAGTTGATCCAAAGACAAAAGTGGTCTACAAAGAGAACCCAAACACCGAGTATGTCAAGTCCAACAAGTTCTCCTATGCGATAGTCATACTTGGTGAGTAGCCATATGTAGAGACATTTGGTGACAGCATGAACTTGACCATAAGTGACCCGGGTTACGAAACCATAACCAACATATGTGTGGCATTGAAGTGTGTGGTCGAGGTCATCTCAGGCCGACCTGTCTTGATCAAGCCCTATTTGGCCCACATAAATGTTGTGGTCGCTACTTAGCTACCAAGAACTGAGGGTCAGGGTGTTGCTGATGCTCTGTTTGGTGATTATGGCTTCACTAGTAAACTCCCTAGGACTTGGTTTAAAAGTGTTGATCAACTGCCTATGAATATAGGTGACCTGCATTATGACACGCTTTTCCCATTCGTGTTTGGGCTTACAACTGAGCCTAATAAAGTTCACTGGGATCTGCATTAGAGTTGTAGGCCCTAATGGCTTTTCCCATTGTTTTCATGATTGAATTGTGAGAATATTAAAGAGTATCTAAAAATAGGGCCCCTTTAATAGGTAAAATAATGAAAATGTGTTGGGAGTCGAAGATGTTGCTGTCTAGTTGGAGAATATGCATATATTTATTCGTACTTTGATCCAGAGAAAATCAAATTTTGGTTGCTTCTTTCGGGTGCACTATATCCATTTTTTACTTGTCTAATTATATTATACACGCCAAAAAAAAACTGACGACCTTAAAAAGCGAAATCTAAGGATGCTTTGATTTTGGGTATAAAATGCAAGCATCTGAACTATATTAAATGTTGCTCCATAAAACCAATATAGATGCAACTTCGAAACTCTGGGCATCTTTTAATTCAACTTGAAAAATCACAAGCAATTTGAAGGAACAAAGAAAACTTATGAAAAGGTGTTTGTATATTTCCTTGCCTTGCTATATTCGCTGTCATGACTATTGCATATATACATCAACATACACACACCAGACCCCAGATACAATCCCCAATTTGTTGCCAATTATTTTTTTTTTTACAAGGGTAAATAAAACAATGGGAACGTTAAGCGCCTCTTCTCACAAGAGTACGCCCAACTACATCAGCTGCCAAAATAGCCTTAAGAGAAGGAGAAAAACAAATATCTGAGGAGTAGGACGCTGAAATTGAGTGACCAAACTTAGAAAGCCAGTCTGCTGCCATATTTGCTTCTCTAAAGATGTGGGTGAAAAGTAATTGAATACCTTGAGTTTGCCATATACGTATATCATTAATAATATTCGATATTTGCCAAGGAGTTTGAATATGTCCATTTAGTGCTTGAATCACTGTTTTGTTATCACCTTCACTGTGTATCTGCTTGAACCCAACCTGGATGGCTGCCTGTAGTCCGTCTCGCAATGCTCTTGCTTCTGCAACTAGGATAGATGAATTGCCATAAAAATGTGCTCCTGCCTTCATAAGTTTGCCTGTGCAGTCCCGGATGATGAAGCCTCCTGCTGCGGAGGAGTTGATGAGGGATCCATCAAAATTGAGCTTGACAAATCCCGGTGATGGGAGATGCCACCTCACAAGATGAGGTGAGGTAGGAGGGGAGGAAGAAGGTCCCCTTAAAAAATGGTCAACCGACAAACGAGTTCGGATTCGCCATTCTGCATATTCTTTTTTTGCTCAAATTAGGCACGCAACAGGATTAAAAAAATCATTATTGAAAACTGCGGCATTCCTAGATTTCCAAATTCTCCACAAGATAAATGAAATTTTCTGTTCCAAGGTTGGATTGTGAAAGGAATGTATCCTGTATAAATACTGCAAAAAATCCTGGTTAGCTGTAGGAAAGAAGGTCGATGGTATCCAGTGATGCTTTACTAATAGCTCCCAAACTTTCTTGACCATTGGGCAATCATTGAAGAGATGTTCGGTAGACTCGATGTCCCCTAGACAGAGGGGGCAAACTGAGGTGAGAATAAGCCCCCTTCTAAGAAGAGTACCCCTTACAGGTAGAGCATTATGACATAGTTGCCAAAGGAAGACTTTGATTTTCGGCAATGTGTCAATATTCCAAATCCATTTATAAGACCATGAAGATGAGTTAGGCGAATGGATGCCATGAGCTGCCCATGTAGCCGATTTAGTAGTGAAGGTACTGGAGCTATGCAATCCCCAACAAAAGGAGTCATTAGATTCATGGATGGGTATAGTGATACCCTGTATTTTCTGTACGGCATGGTGATTATTGAGGATTTGTTGCAGTTTGGGAACGTCCCATTGGGAGTTGTCCCGGATAAATGCGCAAACTTTGGCGTCAGGGTGGGGAATACTATCTTCGGGCACACCCAGATCTCAACTAAATTCTTGTTTTCGACCCAGTTATCAAACCAAAATGAGATCTCTTCCCCTCGACCTATTTTCCAGATAATACCTTTTTGGAGAAGATTCCTACATTTTAGTAAACTCTTCCAAACTGGTGAAAATGAATTTTTCCGTGTATAGTGAAACAGTGTTGCAGAGTGTAGGTACTTGGCCCGCATAGACTGTACCCAAAGACTAGGAGCATTAGTAAGTATTTTCCAGGCCAGCTTACACTGGAAAGCCTTATTAACGGCTTCAGTTTTTCGTAACCCTAATCCGCCTTGGCTCTTAGGTCTACACACTTTATCCCAAGCGATAAGTGGCATGCCTTTTTCTGTATTATACTTTTTCCAGAAGAATTCTCTATTACATTTATCTAGGTAACTGCTAGCTTTTGTTGGTAGCTCAAAACATTGCATAGTGTGAGCTGGTAGAGATTCTAAGTGTGATTGTATGAGAATTGTTCTACCTGCTTTAGAAAGGCAATTAGCTTTCCATCCTTCTAATTTTATAGTTGCTTTGTTGATGATTTCCTGGAAGGTAGAGTTAGAAGGTCGACCCTGAAAAACTGGGCATCCTAAATATTTACCCAAAGACTCTCGATGCGGAATGTTGAAAATTGCGGTCACCAGTTGCTTTTGAGTGGCCGTCGCGTTACGCGAGAAAGTCAATGAAGATTTGTGGCAATTGACTAATTGGCCTGAAGCTGAACAAAAGAAGTCAAGGATGCTTTTAAGATTGGTACAACTTTGTAAATTAGCTTTGCAAAATAATAGGCAGTCATTAGCGAAAAGCAGGCATGGGATCTTGTCAGCAAAAGGGAAATCTTAACTCCTACTCCAGATTTTGGAGTATGAGCTTCTTTTAGAAGCATACTGTTGAAGGCTTCCATACATAGGATAAAGAGATAAGGGGAAAGGGGATCCCCTTGTCTAATTCCTCTAGTCGGGGTAAACAAACCATTAGGTTCATCATTAACAATGATTGAGTACGAAACTGAAGATATGCATTGTATGATCCATGAATTCCAAGTGGGATGGAAACCTAGCTCTTGGGGACACTTGAGCAAAAAGTCCCATTAAATTTTGGCGTACGCTTTCTCCATGTCTAACTTTATAGCCGCCCAAGCAGTCTTGGTTTTAAGGTTCTTATATTTGTGCATAATTTCATGTGTTAACATAATATTATCATGTATAAATCTACCAGGTACAAAAGCACTTTGGAAGGGAGAGACTAGACGGTCTAAAAGAGGTCTCAACCTGCCGATAAGAATTTTCGAAATAATTTTATAAATCGTGGAACAAAGACTTATGGGTCTATAATGACTAGTCTGTGTGGGGTTAGCAGATTTCGGAATTAGAGCAATAAAGATATGGTTGATCTCCTTAAGGATTTTACCATTCATGAAGAATTCAGGAATATAGTTAAAAAGGTCCTTCTTAATAAGACTCCAGTAGTTCTTGAAAAACCCAGCACCAAAACCATCTGGCCCTGGTGTTTTATTAGAATCAATGCTGAACAATGCAGTTTTAACCTCTTCTAGATTAGGAAGTTTTATAAGTTCACTGTTATCAAGGTCTGAAATTACTTTTGACAGCCCTAAATTTGGTAAAACTCTGGTATTGTTATGCATAGATTTGAATCTCTGCTTGTAGTCTGAAATAAATTTGTCCGCAATCAATTTGTGATCATCAAGCCAAAGACCACAATCATTTTTTAATTTCATTACTAACTTCCTCTTCCTCCTAACATTGGCCTGTTTATGAAACAACTTAGAATTTCTATCGCCATTGATCAACCAATGTTTCCGTGCTAATTTCCCCCAGTATTTCTGATTAAACAACATCATTTTCTCTCGTTGTTTCAAAAGGCGTTGCATCCAGGAATTAAAATGGTGACTTTGAGGGTGGGCTGTTAGTCTTTCCTCCACATAATCTATTTTAGCCGCATTTTTTGTGACTTTGTCATTGAAATTCCCAAAAAATCTTTTGGACCAGTCTTTAACATCCTGCTTAACACCTCGTAGTTTCCGCATAACTCTATACATATTGGTTCCATTATGAAGAGAGTGCCAATTTTTAGATACAATAATATCAACCTCTTGATAGTTGGTCCAGAAATTTTGAAATCGAAAGGGGAAAGCCTTAACTTTGGGCAATTGTGCTTGGGTTGACATAATAATAGGACAATGATCAGAACACGAGAATGTACCGTGTGTCTCATAAACATTGGGATACAAGGTACTCCAATCTTTTCTAATCATCGTTCTATCCAGTCTTTCATAAATCAAGTGAGTGTGGATCCTTTTTTTCCAAGTAAATAAACGGCCTGATACTTGAACACATTCAGCATTAATGACAGACAAAAAATTATTTAGTCGGTGAAATCGATTCGTAGCAGGAGGCTGGCCTCCTAATTTTTCATTCGGGCACTGAATTTCATTGAAGTCACCCATTAGGCACCAAGGTAAGTCGATAACATTATTAAGATCAACTAAATGATTCCAGAAATCAATTTTGTCTCTAGATTGCGCCGGGGCATAAATTCCCGAAATGACTGAATTTTGCACTTTATCTAGATCATGGATTAACATATGTATAGCTCCAGTTTCTTTTAATAAGACTGAAGCATGGATACCACCGTTATTCCAAAGAACCGCTAGGCCTCCAGAATGATTAACTAGTGATACAAAATCAAAGTGCTCAAATCCCATTAGGGGAAGGATCCTTCGGATATTTGCTTCGTTAACCATAGTTTCTAGTAGGAACAACATATCAGGCTTATGTATTCTGGCCAAAAACTTTACTTCCTGAACGACCTGCGCTTTCTTAACGCCTTGGACATTCCAGCATATAATTTTCATAGAAAAACTGATAGTAAAGTGCCTTTTTCCAGCAAGATTCTGGCCATACAAATTTTCAACAAAGACGTACGGCGAGCAGATAGCATACATAAGATAATCTGGGAATCAATAGGCAGCCAACAGCGACTGTACTGGGTATCTGCTTGAAAAACGAGAGCAACCCTTTTGCATTTGGGAAAGTGGCAAACGCGGTGAACAACGTTGTTGCCTTGGTTAGTGGGCGTAAATGGTGCAGCCCCGTAGGTGTGAACATAGATAGGTGGGAGAGAAAGGAGCACCCCTCTCATAAACATGTTAGGGGCTAATATCGTAATACTCTGTGCAAACAAGTTGTTGGGAGGGGACCCTGGGTTCAAGGGATCCATTACAGTTATGCTGAAAATACAAGCAGAAAGCAGAGTGTGCAAAATTAGTCTAGGCCCGCAGGCATTCAGTTTAATAGCCTTGGAAGGGTGTAACCCTTCACTCACCAAAATAGTTTCCCAGTTATCATTCGGAGGGCGTAGAATTGCAAGTGCCCCTTTTTTCTACTCGGTGTAGGCCTGGCAAGTTACCTGGCAACATAACAACCATAAATTGGTGAAATAAGAGAAGAGAGAAACATGGTACTGATCAATGGAGCAAAACCCAGAAAGCCATAATTGAACATGTGATAAGGTGGAGACATGTAAACCAGAAGTGATTCTTATGGAAGTCTCAGGTAATATGAAACTCATCATTGACTGCATAACCATTTGTAGCCATCATCCACTTGTTTGGAAGACATACTTAGCGTATGGGGCCAGAAAAAACCACTTGTAGCCAAACCATAATAACAGCATAACCATTTGATAAACATAAGCCATAAAGCAAGGTTACAACTAGCAGAACCTCCTATCCATAGGTAGGTATGACAGCCATCCCAAAAACATAGCACTGCGACATTGCCAGATATTAAGCGATGGGGTACAGAAAACAGAAACACCATAGTCGAGAAGGGACCTAGATAGCATAGGTACAGACTATGATGTAACTTTACAAAGATCCGATGTACAACATCTTTGACGAGACACATAAAGAAGCCCCCCAACCCCAAAGTGACCATTTTCAATATGCTAAGTAAATTTAGGTCGTATGAAAAATAGCTAACTATGAAAAGCGTAACCCAGAATAAACCACTCATAGCCATGTGACACACATAACAATCGTCAATAACCCAAACGTAAGTCGTCCACAACGGGGGGCAAATTCTCCTCGGACAACACAGGAATGAAAAACCCAGAGCAGTACTTCGAGTGTGACTGATTTTAGTCAATATGAAATCACCGAAATGGCAGGGTTTAACTGTCAAACACAATCTCCAGCCACAACCTAGGACTTCTATAGATCTACAGTCATGACTAACTGTACACAAGTTGTTCTCAACATACAAACATATGTATGTAATTTCTAAAACTCCAAGATAGAAAGGGGGTGGGAACAAAAGGGGAGAGAGGAAGTAATGACTTATCTGATGAGTGCAGCTCCTGAAGCTATCAATGTCTTCGAAGGATTGAGGCTTGGCATCACGACATTCCGCTACAAGCCCGGAACAAGCGTTGGGGGCTGGCATGAGACCGAGACCCGCTGAGCCCAGCAACGTTGGGCTTGGATTTGCGACCAGAGTGTAGATCTGGACCGCTAATAACGGAGGATCTGTAAATAACCTAAGGTGCCCCGCACATCGGTTAAGCTTCGTGGTGGTCGGTTGTAGATGGTTACACACGGCGACAATGGAGGCAAAGGAAGCCCCAATTTCGAATTCGTTGGCAATTGTAGATCTCGAGTGGAGCAAGGTCGACCAAAAGCATGAAAATTGGCCATGGAAACAACGGATGATGGAAGGACTGAGGTGGTGTGGATATGGAGGCTTGGGCTCAAAATGGGCCATTAGAATTGAATCAGGATTGTGAAGGGAGAATGAAGAAGGTGAAGAGGCAGATTGTGAAGGCTAAAGGAAGGAGCAGGAAGGCAGACCCATTTCTCTCTTTATCTCTAGAGCGTTCTCCCTCTCTCACTAGAGACTTATGTTTCTACCAAATAATACAATATTTGGAAATATTAATAAATAACAAAATATTATATATTTTATTTCCTAACTCTCCCCCTCAAGTTGGAGCATGCAAATCGATAATGCCCAACTTTCCCATTAGCCAATGGAATTGTTGCTTCGTGAAAGCCTTACTGAATGTGTCTGTGAGTTGATACTTTGATGATACATAATTGGTCTCAAGATCTCTAGATAGAAGATGTTCTCGGATGAAGTGACACTCAATATCGATATGTTTTGTTCACCCATGAAAGACTAGATTTTTTTACAATATGTAATGCTACCTAATTGTCACAATATACCTTCAAGGCTTGTCTAAAAATACACAGAGAAGCAAGAAAGCACTTAATCCAGATCAGTTCACTAGTTGCAGTGGCCATAGCACAATATTAAGCTTATGCTAAACACCTTGATACTGTACTCTGCTTCTTAGTTTTCCAGGATGCATGTGATACATCAATAGCAACAAAATATATAGTTTATCGTCTTCTGGTCTATGGGCAACCCCCCAGTCAGAGTCACAATAGGCATAAACCTGCAGATCCGAATCAGCACATACCAATAAACCTTGGCCTAGATGTCTCTTCAACTGCCTTAGAATGCGCTTTACAGCTTCCATGTGTTCTTCCTTCATGCAAAAATTGTGACAATACATTTACTACATAGAGCACAGTTCTAATTGTGTGATAGTAAAAAATATCAACCTTCCCATTAATCGCCTATACCGTATAGGATCATCAAGAATTGGTCTGTTACCTAAAGCGAGCTTGTGGTTTGTTTCCAGCTGAAAGTCTACTAGGTTTGCACTGAGGAGATGACTTTCATCAATAATTTACATCGCATATTTTCTTTGAGATAGAAATAACCCACAAGGCCTTCTAGCCACTTCAATGCCTAAACAATAGTTCAATGGTCACGAATCCTTAATGTGGAAACAATGGTTCAAATATTCTTTGAACTCTCTGGAGGCGCTAGGGTTATTTCCAGTACGCACCAAATCATCAACATATGCGAATAATGCCATGTACACATCATTTTTCTTGTAAGTAAATAAGGAGTAATTTGCATATGACCTCACAAATCTGTATTCCATTAATTTAGATGAACGATTGATGTGGGGCTTGTTTAAGTCCATAGAGAGGCTTTTTGGGTTTATATACCTTGTTAGAACCACGTGAATGAAAACCAGGAGGTAAGGTAATGTAAACTTCTTCATTCAAATCTCCATGTAAAAAGGTAATATTGACATCTATTTGGTGTAACTCCAATCCTCGAGCCACTTCAATAGAAAGAAAATAACGAATGATGGCCATCTTAGCAACAGGGGGCGAATGTCTCATGATAGTCAAACCCTTGCACCTACTAATCTCCGCATATCATAAGTCTTGCTTAACGTTCAATGGACCCATCTGAGTTGTGTTTAACTCTGTATACCCATTTACAATTTATGAGTTTCTTACCTGGAGGCACCATCGCCTCTCGATATTTTTCATCTCTAAATGCTTCATGAAAGTACCTAGGCTCCACAATCTTTGTAATAGAAGCAAGATAATTTTTATGCGTATTAGAAAAAATTTCACAAGTGACATAATTTACTATGGGATACAGTTTGCCTGACAACACCTTTTGTTGTGGGTCAGAAGAGAGGTTTTCTTGTGCATGGGCCGAATAACATAACTAATCCTGTAAATGGCTCCTTATCTTGCACTTCCTTCTCTCTCAGCCGAAATTTGCTGCTAGCCAGCCCACACTTTCAACTTCTGCGGGCGTGCTGCTCCCTCTTTCTGGGGATTTCAAAGCGAGCTCGGATGACCTGTCAACGCAACACCTAATGGAATAGGCAGGCTCTGCATCTTGATTGGGCCCGGTTTATTGCCTCCGAAGTGGGCTACTCGAATAAACTTTGTACAGGCTCTTGTCCTGAACCGTACACTTCCACTTCATGCTCATCAATACCTAGAGCAATGCTTTTTTCAAATTTTTGCTGTTAATCTTTTTCTATTTCTTGTTGTGTGACATAAGGAAATATTCCTTCATAAAAAATTACATCTCTACTGACAAAAATTTGTCCATTTTTTAAATCATACACTTTCCATCCTTTTTTCGGGATATCCCACAAACATGTATTTCCGACTTAGTAGAGCAAATTTGCCTTTTTGTCTATGATATTTGTGAACGTAACCCAAACACCCAGATACCTTAACATGATCATATATACGCTTAGTCTTAAACAATTTATGATATGAAGTTTCCCCTTTCAGAATAGAAGATGGTACCTATCTGTCAAGTATGCTGCAGCTAAAAACATTCTCCCCAAAATTGCAATGGTAGATTGGCCCTAAAACAAAGTTCCCTAGTGTAAGACCCCTCGCTAGGCGATCATGGCTTAACATGCCACTTGGCTTGTCTTAACTGGGCCTTGACAAGTATGGGGTTGGATTGCCCCTTAGTCACTTATGCGCCCAACTTGCCAATGCGATTGGCGACGACCCTTGGTCATGATGGGGTCACGCGGGACAGTCCCTTGGTGGTAACAGGGTCATGGGGGACAACCCTTGGTTGTGACTGGGTCACACGGGGCAAGGTTGAGGTGGATTCCTTGACCGAAGAACAAGTGGACGTTGTCCCGAGGCATGAATAAATTACTACGGTGTTGTTCGATGATGCCAAGCACCATGGTGGTGATAGGCATGCCTATAGCCTAGGTGTTGTACGATAATGTCCAGCGCCTATGGTGGTGAGAATTATCCTAGATGTACTCTTGGGCTGGACCAAGGCACGTACATGGCATATCCGGGTTGGATTGCTCGGAAAGACGAGGGTGGTGATCCTTTGTCCACGTGTGGTTGGACTTAGCTCACGGAAGGTTTCATAAGCTATACCGATGGTTTCAGTAAGCTATGACATGGCAAGTCGTAGCTAAGTCTCGAATAGGCTTAACTAAGGGTGGACTTAGCTAAAAATGAGCTACACGGGACTTAGCTAGGTGTAGCACTTACCTGGGGAAGTTAGTTAGCTGGGCAACTCATGAGAGCTCCTAGCTAAACTATCATAGCTCCCATACGTGGAAATTAGGCAAGCGGCCTAGCTCGGCAAGCGTCCTACTTGGACATGCACCATCATGAACCGATGTTGTCAAAGGGACGCGTTTGCTTGTTAGGCACCCTGTCCTGGACAGGTGCCTTGCCCAGCTAGCGTACTTGTTCACCAGGTGACACTACCTGGACAAGGGCCCCTTCGCTAGGCAGCCATGAATTGAAGGGACATGTCCCTTGGGGACATAGCGGTTACCTTGGCGGTTGGGCGTGTCAAGCGATACACCTTCTCATTGGTAGCAGTTCACGAGGACAAGACACAGCTGTTTAAAAGAGGAGGCATGCAGACACCCAAAGCAAGGCAAGGCTTCTTGCAGTAAGAACGCCATGCTTGGCCAAGGGACGCGTAGCTCGACGAAGAGACATGACTCTTGCCCATGCAGGTGGGGTTGTACTTACCCTTTTCTCTATAAATAGCACACCTTCCCCTTGGGGATTGGCCTTAGAAAATCATGTAGGCTTGGAACAAAAAATACTTATACTCGGCTAGGCAAAGTGTAACCTGATAATTTAGAGGGATCACTTAAGTCACGGTGTCTTATACCCAAAAGTCCCGTTATTAATAAAAGAAGTGTTGGTTGTTAGAATTGTCTTATTGTCTTTGTTTGTGCTTGATTTATTCTCGCATCCTCTGATTGGGTTTTGAGTAGGCTGAGTTGAGTCGTGGACTTTATTGCTACACGGTGGAAACTCAAGTGAAAACTAGCCGAAAAATTTCCCCATAACACCTAGCAAAATTCAGAACATTTTGTGCTTTCTTTTAACTCCACTTTCTATTGGACAGTGTCAACACAACTTTGATGAATTATACCTTGTTCACCATAGAACTTTTTCATAGGACCCAAACAAATTCATTCCCATTATTGCTCCATATAGTTTTGACATTGACATTGAATTGGGTTTTTACTGTCATGCAAAAATTCATGACTAATTGAGAGGCTTCACTCTTGCTCTTCATTGCGTATACCCAAGTTCCTCTACTGGCATAATCAATAATAGATAGGAAGTAATGTGCTCCACACAATGATTCAAGTTTATGAGCATCCGATATATCACAATGAATCAAGTTAAAATAATTTATAACTTTATTATCACTCATACAGGAAGACAATAGAGTTTGTTATGCTCTAAAGCACACATTACACGCTTCATCAGTATTCTGTCTATTATGAATTCCGTTACTTCTAGAATTTATAGACAAAAATTACTTGGATGGATACGCAAGTCTTTGGTGCCACATATCACATGTGGACACATTGTTAACTTCAACTTCTTCTGGTTGAACCTCCATAAAGTAGTAAACCCCCCTTCTTTGTTCACCCACTCCAATCGACGTCCTCATAGAATGGTCTGGTATCACGCATAACTTATGAGTAAAAGTCAAAGTGCAAAATAATTCATCGATTAATTACGCAATTGAAATTAAATTGCAATTTAAATCTGGTACATAAAGCACATCAGAAAGAGTGACTTTTTGAATTTAGTTGCACCAAACCGCTTTAGTTGCAATACTGTTTTCTCCATTAGGCATGCCAACGAGAATGGGGTATTTTGTGAACCTTGCCCAATTTTCTTAAATCACTTGTCATATGGTATGATGCACAACTATTTAACAACCATACGCAATTACCTGCTAATTTTTTAGAACTTGGTTCTTGGGCATCAATGAGGCACAATAATTTTTGCACTTGATCTGTTGGCAACCCTGTAATTACTAGGCACACAGGACCTGCTGTAGCCACCTTATGTTCCTTTTCACTTAGTGGCGGCGAGTAAGCACTTGCGTTCCTCTTCTGCGCCCAGCTGGCCCATACCATGCGTGTCCTCCTCTGCCGCTTCCACATCCT
Organism: Selenicereus undatus; assembly: GCA_017589665.1. Classification (NCBI taxonomy): domain Eukaryota; kingdom Viridiplantae; phylum Streptophyta; class Magnoliopsida; order Caryophyllales; family Cactaceae; genus Selenicereus; species Selenicereus undatus. The sequence goes on along the minus strand of JACYFF010031956.1, from coordinate 32,828,817 downwards.
CCACCATGAGTGATCCAGATGACTGGGTATCCTTGTAGCTCGCAATAGTTTGTCTCATCTTACCCAAGCTTTCCACAGTGTTTACAGCTGGGTCCTTTGAAATTTGGGGCTGTTTTGGATGTGTTTACGGCAAACGCGGCCATGGTATCTGATTTCCCATTGCATTAGATCATCACCTTTTTGTGGTTTTCTTCTTAAATCACCACATTAAAAATCCTACTGAGTTTATGAAGAGGCTCTTGAGAGAGAATTTGACTCCTAATTTGAGAAAATTCATCATCGTTTAATCCCATTAAAACTTTTTGGGACTTATCTTCTTCCTACATCCAAACTATCTTCCTGGCTACTCCACACTTGCATCCTTTGCAAGTGCGTGCATATTGGAACCTTGAAATGGTCATTTAGCTCATTCCACAGCTTGACCAATTTATTGTAGAATTCTCTAGTGTCAAGTGTTCCTTGTTTGCAATTTGCCAGAGCCACCTTAAGTTGATGTATCATTGGCAAATTTGCTATAAATATCTCTTCTTCAAGTCTTCCCACATTCTAAAGGCCATCCCGGTGTATGTCACATTCAAACAAAGTTTTGGATCAATTATATTGACGATCCATGAGCAAAGCATGGAATTTACCATGCCTCATGCATCTTTAGAAAAGTCTAGATCTTTCACTTCTTCAGGCCGTTTTAGAGTTACTTCAATGAACCCTAATTTATTTTTCACTTTTAATGCAGTTCGAATTGCTTTGTTCGATAAATCATAATTTTTGTCATCAAATACTACTATTGTAATTAGTACTGTTGGATCTTCTTATGGAGGCAAATAACATGGCAAGTGTGGTTCGATAATGAACCTATTCTTATCATTTCCTGACATGATTGGAGGATTATTGAATTTAAGAGGATAATATTGCTCTAGTCCTAGCAAATGGGTCATTCGTTTCAGGTATGGGTCGGATTAAATTCGGGTTAGGTCATGTTTAGGTTAAGTGATATTTTAGGTTGCTTCGGTTTAGGTCGGGTATGGTTCGGGTCGGACCGATTTCGAGTCAACCAATTTTTGGTCAAATACACTAGTCATGTCAAACACAAGCAACTTTATAGAAAATTTCGGGTCGGGTATGGTTCGGTTCGGGCTAATTCGGATTTCGGATCCACTTTCAGGTGAGCATATTTCGGGTGTCGGGTCGGGTATGGGTCCGAGTCATTCGGTTTGGGTTTCGGATTAGTTTTGCCAGATCTATATTGCTCTGGTACCATGAAAAATCGCAAGAATTTGAAGGAACAAAGAAAACTTATGCCAAAGTGTTTGTATATTTCTTTACCTTTCTATATTAGCTGCTATGGCCATTGGATATATACATCAACATACACACGCCACACCCTAGACATAATCCCTAACTTGCCGCCTAACTTTCTCCAAATAATATAATTTTTGGAAATATTGACAAATAACAAAACATTACATATTTTGTTTCCTATACAATTACTAATGTAACGTGTTTTGAATGAAATTGTGCATCTTATTTGAAACTGTAATAAAATCAAGAATGAATTACGTATGTTGTTTAATAGACCTATATAAGAACATCTATTGAATTAAATACAAAGGACTTTCGTGTAGTTCCTCAATCATTTGGGTTGGTATTTGCCATCCTTACATAAGTTCAAATGCTCAAGAAGTGACCATCCAATTTGATAGAATATGTCTAAATATCATAGTATTTAACATATGAATGTTAAGATGAAATAAAATTTAAAAATGCTTTAGTATTCTCATGTTTTATTTGTTGATTATTACTTATGATTTGGAATTGAAAAATCTTTTAAAAAATATCATGTGCGCATAACTTTTATATATATATTAGAGTCGGTGGGCTCTTTTGCTGGATTCTTAGTGCACCAAGAGTGAGAAAGAAGGCAGACAGGTCCCACCTAAGCTCAGGCATGTGGAACAAGTTGCTTCACTCATACGAGCTTATATACCAACTAATATATTAGGCGGCCAACAAGATTCGATCTAGGATCTTCCAATTGGCATATGAAACTCGAGCTAATTAAGTCAGAAGTGGCTGGCATATTGAGAAATTTACGACTTGATTAGAGGAACAATTAGATGAGATGCTGATGATAGACTTCACTAATTATCCTAAGGGTATTGATTTATTAAAAGTTTGTTCTCAAAAAAAAAATTTACCTAGATATTGAATTAGCCTATCTCCACACGTAGTTGACATTTCGTTGTGATCAAATACCAGAACAATTGTTTTTGTAATAAAATGCGGTTGTAAGTTGTAAAACAAATATAAGGAAGTATAAGGAGTTATAAGAAGGTGTAAGGAACAGTAAGAACTGTAAAGAAACTGTAAGAAGATGTAAAAAATTAAAAGAATATGTAAGAAATTGTAAGGATAGATATAAATAATTGTTGACTTATTAAAGAGTAGTATGAGTGTAATTCATATGCATAATTATTGGTCTTTAACGCAGGATTTGCAAAATTAGTTATTTCATGAAGGCAAATTTCATGTAATGTATCAAAAATATGTAAGAAATTAATTTTATACCATCACTAAACAAATTATTTTTTAACGCTATACAAAAAAATCTATTTTTCTATAATTATTGTTTTAGATGAGAAGAAATAATATTGAAATAACATAATTAATAAACATAAATCTAGATAAGTCAATTAAATAACACTAAAATAAATTCAAGCCTAGAAATTTATAGAACATGTTTCTACATTTGAGGTGTTTTCGTTATTAACATTAGATAGACCTTCCTATAAACAGATTTGAAAAATAACAATTTTCTCAACAAAATTGAATAAAACCCTTTGAATGAAATCCTGTTTAAATGAACCAATTTTAAATTAATATTTTTAACATAATGCCTCAAATGAGATTGGAGAGCAATGCTTGCTATACTCTGCACAACTTTATTATTTTGCATAAAAAGTGTAAAGTAGTCTTAGCAATGGACTTAAATGTGGATGGATCATCTAATGTTCAATTGTACGATGATAGTAACTAAACTGTAATGAATAAGGGACGAAATAGCTAAAATATTTTCATCACCTACAACTTGACTATTTTCATGTATGATTCATGTTGAAACTCAAAAATGAATGCAATTTTTTGTATTATAAATTTTAAAACATGTTATCCTATTTTCTCTATGATAGCGTATATGGTTTACATTGAAACACAAATATAATTCATGTCTTTGAATTTTCTTTTCATGTTTATAAAAATATCATGTTTTTAAATATATATATACAGGTTTCTCCTATTGGTGGTATATAAAAAAATATATACATATTTCTATAAATATGAGAAAAAAATA
>JACYFF010031956.1:32764635-32802016 GCA_017589665.1 Selenicereus undatus | reverse complement strand
TTATTATTATTATTATTATTATTATTATTATTATTATTATTATTATTTATTATAACCTCGCAAAACTTTAATTTCGAGCTACGAAAATTCAATCGCCTACGATTTACTTCCCTTCCTGGGCGCAAACCGTATAAACCAATCATACCCCAACAAGCTTGCCTTGTTAACCATGATTTAAACTTAACCTTGAACTTAACCATGGTTTGGTAAAAAGCTACTTCGTGGAAGGTTAAATACTAGCCAAGTGTGTTGATTCATTTCTAACCAAGCAAGACAACACACACATATCTCTTCCCTTTCTCTCTCTTACCCCACGACCAAGTGCAATAGCCACGTTCCAGCCACCAATCAGCCACCCTCTGGCCACCAAGGCATCCACCAACCATACCCACACCCCCCTCAAGCATCAAGCATCACTTTCACCTACTTTTCTTTAAGCAAAGTGAGTAAACCCTAATCTTGTTCTTATTGATTTTGCTTGTATCTTGGTTTTGATTCTAGTTCTTGTTGTTTTTGGTGGTTGATCATGTTGTTTCGATAGGAATAAGAGTTACTTTGGATGTTCTAATTGTGGGATAAGTTTGGAAGTAAGTAAACGTTGAAGTTGATCATGTTCATGTAAGCTTAAGTTTAAAACCATGTTTATGGATTGATTTGGAGATCTTTAGCATTATTTATGATTATGATGGAGTTGTTGTAGTTTTGGATGATTTTGGAGGAGTTAAGGGTGAATCTAAGTTGGCCCAAAATTAGGGTCTTAATGATTATGCAAGGTTTAGTTTCCTTTAATATCAAGCACATTATTTGGGTATATTTGATTGAAAAATGAATCTTTGATTTAGATGATTATGAAGTGAAATTGAGTCTGATGGTTTTGTATAGTGATGGGAAGGACTAAAGCTTTGTTACATGAATTTAAGGAGTGATTGTTTTATGAGGATTTGTGTGAAAAGAGAGGAGAAAGCAATAACAGTGGGGGCTGAGAAATGGCAGAAAACAGGGGACACTTTGCCAATAAATTGGTAATGATCAGCCCAAGCAAACATTGTGAGTTTTGGTGGGTCGATAGATCAGTGTGTGAGCTTTTAAATACCTTTTATATCACCTTAATCCAAGTTCTGTGGAGAAAGTTATGGTCGTTTTACCAGAACTATGCAGGTTAGACCAAAACTAGGATACTTATGTTCTAGCCCCATTTTGGGAATCCTATGGTGTGAACCATGCTTGGTGTTCTCAATAAAAGTTTTTCAGGACTTCTTAAGCTTTTGATATTGCAGTATTGGGTCTCAATCAGAGATCAGAAGACTAAGTTACGAGTCATTCTTTCTAAGCCCCTATTATGCTCTTACTTTTCCTTTACTAAAATATTAGCTATGAAATAAATATTCATGAATTTTATTGGGGTTTTTAGCTTGATTTATGAGAAAAAAGAAGAGAAACATGCATTTTGGGCGCTTAATTATGAGTTTTAAATCACTTATGGATATTAAAAAGAAAGTACCAAGTTTGGGGATTTTAATAGCTTTCATTGCGATCAATAATCTATTTGGGGTGAAAAACTATATTTAATGGACTTGTGAATGAAATATGGGAAGTGGGGAGAATTTTTTACTCTAAAACCATATTTATAAGACCAAGTTATTGCAGTTTATGGAATTTTGAACCAAGATATATCTCTCTTGGCCTCAAACCTTTATTACTTACTCAATTCAAAATGTGTCAAATGTATTTATCAAGTCAACAAAGTGTACTCGTTGTTATCTTGAACCAAGCTATACATTAGCGAGCCTTCAACCCGTATCAACAACCTATCTCAGAAAAGGCCAAAACCACTCTCCCATGTGTCACCATCAAGGCATTTTCCTTTGTAATCTCATTTATCTCACTGTGGTCTATTTTACTTTCATTTAATTTATATCGGATTTAATTAGTTTCATTAATTCAGTTTTGAAGTTATATTGAAATACCCAAGTTATGTATACCATTTAATTACTCAATTTCTATTACACATACGTTTACTTACTCCATTATGTAAGGATGATTAATTGACTACACATACCTACAATGACATTTATGAAACAGAGTCGAGGCCTAGTTATCGTTCCCCATTATGCATAAGTGTTATTAAGTAAGAACATATTTATAAGTCAGATGACCTTTATAAAACATATGACATTTGTCAAGTCAGATGACATTTTTTAAAGACTCAAGGTACGTCCATTACCTGTATCTTAAGATAGCATAATATGTTTACCAAGTTACAACTCTTAATGAGTTTATCAATGAATCAGTTTAAACAGTGATTTGCTATGTAACTTGTGACCCTATCAGTTATCATATGTAGGGCGTTAGCCCATCATTTACCCGCGCGGCTTTAGGCCAAGTCTTGATCGGATTAGCAGGTGTACACCTATGTATAGATCATATCATTACAATGGGTTTACATCCAAATAATAATGAGCAATTCAGTTTTATATTACTTTCATTTTCATCGTTATTGCGAACTAAATGAATTGCAAAAAGTGGGTACCCATCAGCAAAGTTTTAATGTTCATTTACCCGTATGGGGATGCATGTACTGAGCTTTAGCTCACATTTCTCGAAATGTTTTTCTACTATTCATTTTACGTGATGAAGCCACACATATACCTTCATTTAGCAAGCCCCTTTGGGAGTTATCAGCTGCTTACAGTGAATTAAGCATACCATGAAGGTTGGATACTACCTCAAAGACAAGACGAGTTTATTCTCAATGTACATGTTTAATGTGGAGTGTAGCATGGCCCTTTGTATGAATATGTTGATGGCATTAAAGTTAGACGACTGTGGTTTTTGACTTGGAGTATTTTAAGTTTAATGTTTCTTGTGTTTATGATCGTGAGTTGGCAGTAATGAGTAGTCTCAGTTAGCCTTATCCTATTTGGGACGACGGTAGCACCTTCAACCATTAAGTCTTTCGCTACAGTTTTCTATAAATCAAGTCATTAGCATTTTGGGGGCAATACACATCAGCTCTGTGTTGTTGCTACCCTTGACACATATGTAGAATGGATAGTATGTAGTGTTACACTAGACTATAATTCTTTACTTGTAGCTCGGCTCATATCAATAGTTAAACTAGTTTGCAATTGCACACTAGACATCATCTAATGCTGACGATATCTCATGATCATCGGAAAATTCAATAGTTTTTCCTCCTAGTATTAACCTCAATTAAGGTTGCTCAATTCTACCTTTACCCCATTCAATGACCATGGACTTGCAATTCCAAGCACAATTCCATATAAGTCAATCACTTTATAACCTTAATTAACTAATCTATTTCGTAATATACGTCTTATAATAAGAAATACCTTTTTAGTGCTCCTTGTTTGCTACCTTCTTTACAACACTCTTATGCTGCTACAGTCCCACCTCTACCACTAGTACCCCATACCCATCATTATCACAAGTGTATGTCCCTCCTTCGCAAGCTGCAACACCCTTTTGTACTTGTTTGTTTTGACCATCATTGGCACCCACATATAAATGGTCATGTTCACCATTTCCCTTGAATATCATCGTCACATCCATATTCCCTGCCACTGGCATTAACATTTTCATATCATACTACAAACTATGTCGTACTTTTTGTTGTGACAAATCACTACCTATAGTCTCCTTCAACATTCTTTGCACCTCCTCTGCCCTGTTCCCTCCTTTTCCAACATAAATTTTGTTGAACCTTCCTCATAGGTCACTTTCCTATCTCCTCCATCCACCAACACCCCCTTCCATAACTACCCAACTATTTCCCTCCCCTTACTAGTGTCTCCTATACCAATATCATCTACATCTATTTACATTATTGTCACATTAGCCACTACCTTCAATCCCTTCTTGGAGCACTCGCTCCTGTCAACCTTCAAATACATTTGCATTTGCCTCGTATATCATACAATAAAAGCATTTTATCAACTCTAACAAAAGTGCATTGTTTACTTCAAACAAGTGGCTTACATAGTCCTCAGCAACACAACCCTCAATTTACCTATTCCCTAAGCTACGTCTACCATAGAGAACATTAAACAAACCCCTAGTTTACAAGTTTATCAATGTTAGCCTTCCACTAACATGGTCACCCATTAATAACATGGTCAACTTATTTCATTACATCTTACATTGTCCCCCTGAAGACATTATTGTCTACCCCATAACTTGTCTACTCATAATACCATTATAATACGTAACTCTGTACACCCTACCAAGCACTGCATTATTTTGTGTTGACTCAAGTGCCTGACTTTCCTTATACTATTATGGTACACTGCCCACACTATATTTCCTTATGATTTGGATTATAAAACAACAACTCCACTACCCTGGCAAACAATTAACAAAATCATGGCATATTGAGCACCTACACACCTTGTCTTACGGCATTCTTGTCACCAATGAACCAACAATTGGATTTCAATGAAGCTCCTCTAATGGATTTCAACACGAACAGCATAGGGGATCTGAAATGCCTCTTTTAGGTGAAATCTCATGTGAAAGTAAGTACAAAGAACAGAGGTAGAGAGATATAGAGGAGAGCAGAGAGCTATCAAAAAAGAAAGAGCACAAATCTTCTGAATTGAAAGTGATCCATAAAGAAAGAAAAAGAGGCAAAATAGAAAAACCCAAACTTCCAGTTCATATGTTTCTTGCAACTAAATGACAGCCAACTCCCCCACCTTCATTAAGGACAATTTGGTCACTTCATCTTAGTTCTAATTTTTTTCTTCGTTCCTTTTTCATCCAAAAGCAACACCCTTTTTGTTATCAGTTGAGGTTTAATGAATGACCCTTCTGTAATTTTACCTTCTAACTTTTACCCCCGTACTTTTCTAGCATTTCATTGGGCTTAGGGTTGCCTTTTGAGATGAGAAAGAAGGAGATGAGAGAGACGGGGGCAGATAAGAACTATAGACATAAGAAGATGAGCAAGGGAATTAGGTTGCTATTTTCATCCTTTTTAGGCTCAATCCTTAGGTCTGTCTAATCTCTCAATAGTCGAACTTCTAAATTCTAATTCTTTCTTTCCTCAAGGTAAATTTGTTCTTCTCTACCTGTGCCCCTCTTATTGTTATCGATATTGTTGTTTCCCTTATTGTTCTTGATTCTTCTTCATCATCATAGTGTTTGTCACTAATTTCTTCTTCTTTATCACTCCTCCCTTTTCTTAGGCATGACTATTGTTGTGCTTAGCCTACTTCCACTTACTTTGATCAATTTCTACAACAACAGATCTATTTTTCGGTTTCTCACTTTTTCAAGTATTTGATTCTCTCTAAGCTCCTAAATTTTTTGACAAGTTTTTTGTGGTTCAGTTTGATATTAATTCTTGGAAATTTAGGTATTTCATTCTCCCTAATTCCTAATTTTTTGCCAAGTTTTTTAGGGCTTTAATTTGATATCAATTCCTGAAAACTCAGGTATTTGGCTCTCTCTAATCTCACAATTCTTCGCCAATTTTTTTTATTTTAATCTACAATCCATTCTTGAAAATACAATGCATCTGTGAGAAAAGTAGAGATTGATAAAGGGGATGGAGGGGGGGGGGGGAGAGAGAGAGAGAGAGAAATAGGGGCAATCTACATTGATGGGAAGTCTTCAATACATGAAAGCCTTTGGCCTTTGAGTTCTTTTGATTTTTTTCTTTTTTCCTTTGCTTTTCTTTTCTAAGATTGTTGAGTACTTTTTGGGCCCACTACTTTAATTTTGATCAATTCTGGGATGGGTTCAATTTTTATTTTTTTTTACTTGATCTCATTGTAATTCGATTAACTTTTGCTTAATGGGTAAATTACAAGAGCGTTTATCTTCAACTAGGGTGCAACAAATTCATTTTTTTGCAACAAACTAGTGTTGTTTTGGACGGAAAGTTTAGTGGACGAAAAAGCAAATGCGAGTTAAACTATTTGTTGCCCTTAAGTGAGAATTTAAGAGTTAGGGGCTAGTTCACTTGGGTATTTCTTCACTTGGGCATTGCTCTTTTTCTCTCTCTATGTATGAACTCACAGGGTTAGGTCGTTCATTTTTTCTCTCTCTATCAATCTTAGCTGCTCCTCTTCTTACTCTCTCAACCTCTATACTAGGTTAGTGTGAAGGTAGAATTTGAGTGCTTTCATTACAAATTTGGTATTAGATGAGAATAACTGGGTGAGGTAAGCCCCTTAGTTATTCCAGGTATAGCGGAATAGGCGAAGGCAAACCAAAAGTTGCACGTATCTATTGCAGTTAATGGTGACCAGTGAAGCTGATGGTAAAAGGAAAGGGAACAATTGAGACGGGTATACGACAGGAACATCCTGGGTAAATAACAAGTATGCGGTAGATGGTCATAAATGTTGAGGTAATGGTTAGTTGAATAAGGCATTTATCATTCATTTGGTGTTGTAAATATTTATTGTTAAGTTATCTACGTATACCATTATGTTCTTGATTGTTTACCATATTGTTAGGGTATTTACGTATACCACCATGTTCTTGATTATTTAACAAAGTGAGGATGTTGTGGTAGTTGCGTAATGAAAATTGTGTGGGAATATGATGAGCGTAGTATATTGTAATAGTAAGAGAGAAGACATTCATAAGGACAGTTGTAATAGCATGGCAAAGTATATGGAGTTAGGTATGACAATGGCATTGTTACTCAAAAACTAATGCGATAGGCGATTGTATCTTGACAACATAAGCTATTATTAAATAGGTTGGGGTTGTTATGACTAGCATGTCATATTGATGGGAGGGAAAAGGGGGGGAACTTACAAAACTGGTTTACATTCAATGTGTACCATATATGGTAAACATTGTTTATAAATTAAGTAAACCGAGGACTATAGGGCTAGGGACTATTTAACCAACTTATGTGTAGTAAATGAAGCACGGTAAGTTGAGCAGACAAAGTGGTTGTATTGTGTGACATGTAGGGCGAATGCAACGATATTATGGACGTTCACGTGACATAGTGATCTAGGAAGGGATTAAAGGAAGTGTTTGTTAGAACATAGACTTAAAATGGATGTACATGGTGCTTATGTAAAACAGGTTAGGGGTGGGAGAGAACTTGCTATGTATGCGTTATGAGGAGTGTTGGGGGGCGATAGAGTTGGGAAAGTAACGTACGATGAAGGGTCAAGGAAGCGTATGCTAATGAAGGAGAGAACAAAGGTAGTGGAATTAGAGAGAATGGTACTATTGGCGGTGATCTGCTCAAACTGTAGTATAGTTTGAAGTACAATAGGCAATTGCTAATACCGATGGAGGGGGATATGGATGCAATGATGATGTTCAAGGGAAAATAATGAACATGGCTATTTGTATGTTGATAGGAATGGGGTCCGAGGAGGTGCGAACAAAAGGGTTTTGCAGCATGAGAAGGACAAGCGCACAGTTCTAATCATGAGTTACTATGTGGCACAAATGGCAGAGTGGAGATGTTGTGGCCAAAGAGAGTAGGAAAAGAGACGCAAAATAAGGAGCGGTGAAATGATGGTTTAATTAGAAAGTTTTATATGATGGAATGGATTAGTTGTTTAATGTTAAAAATATGACTAAATTTTATGGTATTATCCTTCAAATTATAGGTCAATGGTGAGAGAAAGGGTCGCATGTGGAAATGGGCAACCTGTGTGAAGGCTAAGACTAGGAGGAGAAACCATCGTATTGTTAGATGACGATGAGATATATGTGACATCAGATGGTGGGTGTGGTGAGCAGCTTGATAAAGGGGACAACATTTGGCCGCGATGTGGTCTTGAAGCACAAAGTTACTATCGCAACCTGAGCACTTACAAGGAATTAATAAAGGTAGAGGGACAGATTTTTTAATTGGCATAAGCATTTTGACAAATGATCTATAAGTATGTAATTGCGAACCAATTTAGCTATCAATTTGAGAGGAACTACAAGCAACGAATTATGGCGAAGTGCCATACAACTGTCTGTTCATTCTACATGTGTGCTAGAAGCATAGAGAACACGTAGATGTTGTCTTTATATAATTTTAGAGGCCAGCATAAGCACGGTGCGGGGGGGGGGGGGCAATGTCAAATGGGTGTATGGGGAAGACAACGCATTAGAGCCAAACTTCCTACGTACCTCATTGAGAGTAAAGTATGGTTATGTCATGATTTATCACAATATAGGCAACGTGTTAGGTGATGTTGAACTCACACTTTGAGGGGTCATTGGTTGCAGCGCACCTAAGTTGTTTACCCAACTTCAGTTTTATTGTGTACCCTGGCAAATCGTGAATGAACTGTGTTATACAGACAGTTTGTCCTTCAATACGTGGATAATGTGTGTAGGATTATACAGAGTTGGGTACAAATTTTGTCTTATCATGTACGAACAAGCAAACTGTGTGAGTGAATGTGTGAAGATAGGCAAATAAGCGACCAACTAGAGGGGGTGGTAATTTTAAGTGATATGTTATTAGTTTCAACTATGATTATTGTTGACATAACCTCAATGACACGCTCACCACGGTAAACTAAGAATGAAAGTTGGTGTGAACACTATTTGCCCAGTAGTACATGGACGATTTGTGTCCCTATGCATTATGTATGGGTACTACTGGCGGTTGATGATGTAAAGCAAGTAAATTATGCAATGAACACTGTTGTTTACCAAATTTTATGCAGTCGTGTACCATGGTTATCTGTAGGCAATAGAGCGGTAGGCCTAAAATCCATAATAACCATTGAGAATATATTGTATTTGTTAAAACTAAGGTCATGGAAGGGTGTAATTGGTTATGGAATCAAATATTATGACATTTATGATGAAGTTGAAACCATTTCACCGATACATAATATATACGTCTCTTAGTTGTGCTATGGTATCTCAATTGAATTAATCCATGGTTACCACCCAGTCATCATTTGTTATTGCAAATTGTAAGGTTCACCCTTTGATTGGCTATTACAAATAGCCAATTAACTACAGGGGAATGAAATGTGCAACAGTAGATGTTAACTAAAAATTATGTCATTATTTATTGGGGATGAACCCTATGGACAGCATGAGGAATCTAATAACATCGATGATAAGTGCTTAATGTATACAGTATTTTAGGGTCATTTTACCATATTTTTTAACAGAATTATGTGCTTTAAGTTACTATTTATGCTCCTATTCTCGATTTATGTTCTTGATGCGTTTTACAGGATTTTAGCCCTTTTTACTCAGCATTTAACCCTTATTAGATGTATTTTACCCACGGACAACCATGTGATGCTAAGCCCATGGAGGACGACAAGAGAAGAAAATCGGTTCCAGCAAAGACTACGGTCAAACCATGGTGCCTGCCACGGACCGTGGTGAGCAGCGTAACTGTTGCCTATTTGTTTTCCTTCAGCTGTGTGGCTAAAAACATCCAAGCATCTCTATAAAGTCTCGCTGTTCAACAGCAAAGAAGGAGAGGAAGCATAGCATAGGTCACTTTCTTTCTTAAAGTTTTGCTCGTTTTACTTAGGATTTTTTAGTTTGATTATTATTGTAGTGAGATATCTTGAGTGTGTTTGGTTTTGAGGTGGTTTAAAGCCCTTGGTCGAAGGTTGTCTCTGTCAAGCCCTTTCTCTTAGACTTCGCCGAATTGTTGGTTAGTTGTTTAATCTTTAATCATATGTAAGTAGTTTATTTTGTCCAGGGATTTGTTAGTTTATGAAAGTGTAGTTGGATCATGTTTTAATTAATAAAACTATGCTTGTTTTATTATTGGTTTGATTTCATTCTATCAAGTGATTATCATGTTGTGAGTGGATTTTTGGCCAAAGTTTACTTGCACACTTGAACCAATTGAGTGAAAAACTAAAAGGTGACATTTGATTGTTAGACTACTTGATAAAAGCTAACATAGCATTCACTCGAAAGAGAGATTTGCATGTTGGGAGGACCTGAGTGTAATAAAAAATATTCAACTTGGATTAAGACAAATTAGTTTGAAAGAATGACTTTTGCTTAGTTTAGGCAAATTTGGTTGATTTCGAAAGAATAAACTAAATTTTTGGATAGATTGCAATTCCTCAAAAACCGATTAGAGAAGAGCACATGTTTATCATTTCGATCCAATCACCTTTCTTAACTACATAAAGTCCTAGGCATTTTTCCTTAGTTGATTTAGAATTACTAAATTTGAAGTTGTTGAATCAAAACCCCTCGATTTTGAATTTGCTTAGCATATTCTGATAGATAAAGCTCGATTGATTACTTTGGCCCTTGAGGACGATCTTTTTATCTATACTACAACTACCCGTGCGATTGGGGCAATGGTCAAGTTTTTGGTGTCGTTGCCGGCAACCAATTTGTTAACTATTGAGTTAGTCTTACAAAAGTGACTAAGTATTTTATTGTCTTTTGCTTTCCTTTTTTATTTTTCTTATTTGGTTGTGATGGTAGTGTCGGTGATAGTGCTTGCAAGAATCTTCCCTATTTATACGAAGTCCATTCCTATATGAACACGAGTCCGAGATCGAGAGGACTTTCTGCTTAAGGAGGAAGAAGCAAAAGATTGAAGAACAAAGACGTGAGACAAGAAGGAATCCAACAAACATGGCGGGAGGAGGAGGTGACCAAGAAGGACGCTTCAGGATTTCGTTACCTCTGGAGTCCAAGGGATCGCCTCAACCATCGCTCGCCCTAATGTTAATGCCAACAATTTCGAGCTCAAACTGGCACTCATTTCCATGGTGCAATAATCCCAATTTAGAGGAACTCCTTTGGAAGATCCGAATCCACACCTCTCAGTCTTTTTAGAGGTGTACGACATGTTGAAGCTTCATGGGGTCTCCACCGATGCCATTTGACTGCAATTATTTCCCTTCTCATTTTGGGATAAAGCAAGAACTTGGCTACATTCTTTGCCATCGGGATGTATTACCACTTGGGATGAGTTAACAAGAGTTTTCCTCACTAAGTTTTTCCCTCCAAGCAAAACGACAAGTTTGAGGAGTCAAATCACCAACTTCACGCAAAAAGATGAAGAGACACTCTATGAAGCTTGGGAGCGGTTTAAAGATTTGTTGCGTTTATACCCCTATAATGGTCTTCAACGTTAGATGATTATCCAAGCTTTTTATAATGGTGTGACCCAACATGTTCGGTCCATTATTGATGCGGCGGCAGGAGGAACCTTGATGAACAAAACTGAAGATGAGGCCTACAATCTAATTGAGGATATGGCGCTTAACAATTTTCAATAGTCCACTAAACAAGGCCAACGCAAACAGGTTGGAAGTAAGCTTGAAGTTGATTCGCTTACTTTGCTTTCTACTAAAGTAGATGCTGTGACTTAAAGATTGGACCGAATGAATGTTAATGTTGTGAATTCTAGTGCCCCTTCCCCTTGTGAAATTTGTGGTTCTATTGAGCATGTGACTTTGAATCGTCAAGTTGGGAGTCCTCTTTCCTAGGACCCTAGTGTACTTAACTACGTTCAAAACTTTAACTCGAGACTGACCAATTAAGCATCTGACTTTGAATTGTGAAGTTAACTGTGTTCAAAATTTCTCATATAGATCTAGTCCAAACCCTTCAAAATATGCTCCCATTGAATGCTAGACCACCTCTCGATTTTCAAAGACCTCATTTCCCTTCACAAATACCCCTAAATTCCAATTTAGAAGCAATGATGGAAAGCGTGCTTATGGTGCAACAAAAGCAAGATGAGTATATTAAGCAATTAGCCTCAAAGGTTGATGTGCTTACAACTCATAACAAGATGTTGGAAGCTCAGTTGCTCAAAAAGCTAGCCTTTCATCTACACTCCCAGATAGACTTCCTAGCAAGCCCGAACCTAACCCTCATGAGCATTGTAATCATGTCAACTTGAAGGAAGAAGTAGAGGATTTTACGGACCCAGAGGATATACCAATGGTAGAGGGTAGAGAAATAAGCATGACTGGAAGTAAGGAGAGAAATGATACTAGCAAGACTGCCACATTCATAGAGAATGACACTGTAGTGATCCCCACGATTTTTTCACCGAAGCTTTCCAACCCAGGTAGCTTCTCTACGCCCTGTATTGTGGGAAAAGTGGAAATTGAGAGAACTTTATGCGATCTAGGTGCAAGCGTCAGTTTAATGCCATATTCTTTGTTTCATAAGTTTCACCTAGGACCATTACAAGCTGCACCCTTTTCACTACAGTTAGCAAACAGTTCTAAAATGCAACCCATAGGCAAATTAGAAGATGTGCCAGTCAATATAGGAGATATTTGGGTATTGAAAGACTTTATCATAGTTGATATGCCCAAGATCGATGATGCTTAAATTATCCTAGGTCGGCCCATTTTGGCTACAGCTGGTTGCCATATAGATGTAAGAAAGGGGCATATTACATTTGAAGTGCAAGGGCGTTATGCTATATTTTGCCATATGAAGGAGAAAGTGGTTTCTCCTAAGTAGGGATGGAAATACGGCGGGTACGGGGCGGGTTGAGTCGTACCCTTACCCATACCCATTTTTAAAAATCTTACCCATACCCATACCCGTGCCCATCAGGTATTAAAAAATAAAACTCATACCCATACCCATCGAGTTTTGCGAGGTTGAGGGTTTTATTCGGGTTCACATAGAAAATGAAAATTAATACCCATTTGAAACCTATATCCAAGTACGATATATGTTTTTACCATTATAAGATTGCAAAAGTTGTGATATTTTGGGAATATATTATTTAGAAATGTGAAATCAAATACATTATTGACTAATTTTTTGTTAGAACGGTTTGGATTAGACTTAAATTGGAAAAATATTAATCCAAAATAATGTTTTTTCTTATTATAAAAATGGGTACGAGTATGGTACGGGTATGGGATGGGTGAGGGCTATACCCATACCCATATCCATACCCATACCCGTTTTCCAATACCCGCCCCTTACCCATTTAAAACCCATTTTCACCACCCATTTGGATTTTAAATGGGACAGGTGTTGCGGGTTTTAGATGGGTACAAGTTTTATTGCCATCCCTAATCCTAATTCTGCTTTATTGGATGAATCTCCCCCTTCCTCTAAGATTGACATGGAGGATGTCTTTAATTGTGAAGATCCTTCTGACTTTGATTGGATTTCTACTTAAGACCTCAACCAAAGGTATGTTAAGGTGGAGTTTGTTACTCCTACCCCGCCTAATATGCCCAAGGTTGAGGCTCATGCTTTTAATGAATCTTCTATGAGCGACTACTGTAGGTTTGCTCAAGTTGTTCTCTCTTTTTCCCTTATGGAAGGATTTGATGCAGATTTTGATTTGGGGGTTGAACAAATTGATAGTAGCCCGTTTGATGGGCTATGTATATAGTATGCCTTATACGCTAATAGTGGATTATGGCATAAATTGATGAAGATGAAGGACCTTCAACCAGAGCTTTTGAGATGGCGCCTTCGATTGAAGACATTTGATTTTGTGGTCAGTGATAAGGCCAACATCCATACACTCATTGATCTAGACCGAGCATAGAAGAAGGGTCAAGCTCTTGACCTTAAAAGAGCACTTCTTGGGAGGCAATCCAAGCTCTTTTCCTTCTTTTTTTCATAGCTTTGATTTTTGTTCTTTTTTTTATAGCCAAAAAAAATGAAAAATGAAAAAAAAAAAGAGACAAGAGACACATAAAAAAAAGGGAGATAAAAAAGAGAAGAAGAAGAAGAAAAAGATAAAAAGAAAAAAATATGTAAAATGTTTGGCACCACGGCCAGAAACTTAGCACTGCGACCTTGGGGTGCCAAACCAGGAAAACCAAAAAAAAACAAATGGTGTCGACAGACACCACGATTAAGGATTTTGAGCGCAATGACCCTTCAATTTTTCCCAACTCATCTTCTTCTTCGAAGCTCCTTTTCTCTCTACCTCCATTTTCTCCCTCGAATCCTCCCCGACAAACACCTTGAATCCAACCTCATTTCTTCTAATTTTTCACCTATTTTCACTCAAAATTCATCCTTTTCACTTAACCTTTCTCTTTCTCCCGTAAATTTCATCTCGTTCTTCTTCTGTTTCTTCAAACTCATCTCACCTTCACTAATCCACCATAACCATCTTTTTCTCTCTCTAGTTCTTCTTCTTTTTACTTAAAATCTTCATTTTTCTTTCTCAAATTTTATTATTTAGATTTTAGTTTTGATTTTTGTTTCAATTTACACCAATGGCACCAATCGCAAGATAAAGGAGTATCAAGGAGGTTGGATCCTCAAGTCAGGCACCAACCTAACCTCAAACGACGTCCCGAACCTACACCAATGCGCAAGCTCAAAGTAACATTCCTCACTCCCTTGGTTTAATGAATCCTAATCATGTTGCTAGATATAACTGGTTGAATAAACGCATAGTTGTGGAAACTCGATATTATGATGAGGATTTGTGAGCTCGATTAGGAATGTTAGATGATATTAGGTAGTTGTTTGCACGAGGTGGTATAGGACACTTTATAGAAATAAAAGAGCATACCTATCGGGACCTGACCATAGAGTTCCTGAGTACACTCCATGTCGAGGTCACTAAGGGGACTCAATGTCAAGCCGGGTACATATCGTTTTATTTGCAAGGACAATTATAAGAATTGAACTTATATACCTTTAACAGTATAGTCGGTTTTCCACCTAGTATAGATTTACCGAACCGACAAGTCCCCTGCGAATTCAACCCAAATGCATTTTGGGGCGAACTTTCCGAGAGTGTTAAGTACAGCACTAGTTCATGGAAGTGCACACATATTAGGAGCCCTTGCATTCAAGTAGCTCAGCGTATCCTGGCTTGTTCTTTCTTTGCTTGGGACGATAGTCTGAATGTCCCGAGATTGTCTTAGTTGTACTTCTTGTCTTGTATGTTTGACGGTGTCCAGCTTGACCCCGATTCGTTTTTGGCCAGGCAAGTGTATAGTGCCGCTGTTAGCACTAAGGGTAGGATATTCATAGGTGGTATTGTGACTAGTATTGCTAGATTTTTTGGTATTGAGCCCAACCCTGAGGATAGAGTTTCTGGGTCTGGGTGGCTTGACCAAGCCGCATTTGAAATCATGAACTTTTGTAAAGTTGAGGCTGCGCGTTTGTATTAGATTTACCCTGGGGGGCAGCTTTTTCCGCTTCCCAATGTCAATTCGAACCACCTTACTTCACCGGGCTAACCTTTATTGGGTACCTGGTGATGCAAGGTTGTTCAACCCGCACCCCATCATCCAGCCCCTCATTCTAGTCAAGCCAAACCTAGTTCTTCCTCTCAACCACCACCTCCTGACTATATCGACCTCCAAGACACCCTTACGTCCATCCAAGAGGAGCAAGTGTCCCTTTGAGCTTTTGTTGCTTCTGAGAATGTCGCTCTTCGAGACTTTGTCCAAGAGCACCACGATGAGCTTTGTGGAATGCTTGCTACCCAGACTTAATATTTCCAGAACTATAGAGCATGTTTAGAGACCTGGCGAGATTGGCATGTTTCTTATGGCCAACCACCCCATCTTCCTCCACCACCTTCTTTCTGATTGCTTTGTGCTACTCCCCTTCCATTTTTCTCTTATGTGCCCACATTAAGAGCAATGTGTGATTCAAGCATAGGGGAGTTAGTCATTATATTTGGCGTCTGATGCCTAATTTGCTTTAGTGTGCTTGTGTTTTGTATATGTTAGTTGTGATAGTTTTTGGAGTATTTATTTTAGGTTTTAGTTTTGTCTATCAGTATTTTAAAATTGCATTTAGTTTTCTTTTTATTTTAGCTTACTTTTTAGTTTTTATTTTAGTAGTTTCGTTTGCATTTTAGTTTGCATTGTTATTAGGAGCATGCATAAAAAACAAAAAAATTGAACAAAATTGAAAAAAAAAAGCAAAAAATCGTCCAATGATGACCTTTGTAGACTAGGTAGACTTCTTTGGTTTAGTTTGATCCTTTGATTTGCCCAATTGTACATAAACTGTTTGAGAATGAGTTTTTGAAATGAGATCCATGTTTTGACCACATGTTGAGTGCGAGTTGATTACCCCATGAGTCTTTACATAAATTTTGGCATGTGTTTACTAATGTGCTAGTTTTGACTTTGGTAGATGTTCCATGAGGTTTTGAGCTTTAAAAGACTATTTATCAATTTAGTCTTATGTTTCTTTCATGTGTGACTCTTCATTGACATCATTTCTCAATAACTTGCTTTAATTCTCATTCGAGATCACATTTTGCATATGCATTTAGGCAATATGATTGAGGCATTTTTCTTTGATTTGTTAAATTGATTGACCAAATAGCTACCTTTGTTGTGTATTGTATCCTTTGTTAGCCCCTTTGAGCTTATATCCATTTTTCTTGATTTGAACCTCCTACTATAGCCTATGGCCAAATTATTATCTCACCATTAAGTCAAGGCTAGAGGAGCATTTCATTCTTTTGAATCAAGTTTAATTGGGAACTAGTAAGGTGTATTGTTATCTTTTAGCGGGTTTTGGTTGTTTGGTGAAGGGATGTGAGATCTTGATAAATCCCTTGTCTTATTGTACAAGGTTTAGAGAAGAGTTGGAATTTAAATTCCATTATGTATTTCCCTTGGCTAACTCTTTTGAAAGAAAAATTAAACAAAAAAAGAGAAAAAGAACATAAAAAGAAAAAAAAAGAGAATAGTGAATAACAAAGAGAGTATAAGCTTTGTTGGGAATTGTAAATTTTTATAATTTTTCAACCCTTTTTCTCTTCAACTGGGGATGTATTTTGTTGATAAAATGTATTGGTCTAAGAAGGATGTTCTACGATGCATTGGAAGTGTTTAGCTCTTGGTATATGGCTTCTAGCTGCTCATTTCCAAAACATTTGTTCCGCTCTTTCCTATACCTAAGGCCCCATTACAACCATATGAAAATCCTCATAATTGTCTGATGTGCTTGCATATTAGTGATGGCGAATTTGAGAGTCTAGTCAAGCTTATGGTATATTTGAGTCTAAGGGATGAGAATTGAGGAAACCTTCATAATTTTTCGAACATGTGAGTGATGAGTGCCACATAACTATAGTGAGGCTCTACTGGCCTTGATAGCTTCATTTGTTTCATATGTTGAATGACTGTATTTGATAATTTGAGGAGATTGATTCAAATTTGGCATTGTGGTCTATCAAGTGATTTTCGAAAATTTCATTCCCTAGTCCGTTTGCTAATATTTTTGCATCTTTTGGGGTAACCTTTGGATTAGCTTTGCAATTGGAATGTTACCTATATCTATCCTGAGAAGGTTGTGTATATTTTTGGTTTTAGCATTGCTTGAGAACAAGCAATAGTTTAAACATGGGGGAGTTTAATAAGTGCTTAATGTATACATCATTTTAGGGTCATGTTGTCACTTTTTTTTAAGAGAATTATATCCTTTAAGTCACTCTTTATGCTTGGGTATGGTTGTTTGATGTGTTTTGCAGGATTTTAGACGTTTTTACCTAGTAGTTGACCCTCATTGGATATATTTTGACCTCCCCCAAGGACACCCATGTGATGCTACGCCCGTGGAGCAAGACAAGAGCAAAAAATTGGTTCTAGCTAAGACCACAGTCGGAAGGTGGTGCCTGCCACATACTGTGGCGAGCTATGTAACTATTGCTTCTTTGTTTTCCTTCGGCTGTGTAGATGAAAACATCCATGCTTCTCTATAAAGTCTCGTCGTTCAGTAGCAAAGAAGGAGAGGAAGCATAACACAGTTCACTTTCTTCCTCAAAGTTTTGCTCTTTTTAGTTAGGATTTTTGGTTTGATTATTGTTTTAGCGAGAAATCTTGAGTGTGCTTGGTTTTGAGGCAGTTTAAAGCCCTTGGTCAAAGGTTGTCTCTGTCAAGCCCTTTCTCTCAAATTTCGCCGAATTGCAGTTTAGTTGTTTAATCTTTAATCATGTGCGAGTAGTTTATTTTGTCTAGGGATTTGTTAGTTTGTGAAAGTGTAGTTAGATCATCTTTTAATTAATAGAATTGTGCTTGTTTCATGATTGGTTTGATTTCGTCCTATCAAGGGATTATCATGTTGTGAGTGAATTTTTGTACAAAGTTTGCTTGTACACTTGAAACAATTGAGTGAAAAATTGAAAGGTGACATTTGATTGTTAGACTACTTAATAAAACCGAACGTAGCGTCGACTTGAAAGAAAGATTTGCTTGTTGGGAGGACCAGAGTGTAATCAAAAATATTCATCTTGGATTAAGACAAATTAGTTTGAAAAAATGACTTTTGCTTAATTTAGGCAAATTTGGTTGATTTCGAAAGAATAGACTAAATTTTTATATAGAATGCAATTCCTCAAATTTAACCGATTAGAGAAAAGCACATGTTTATCATTTTGTTCCAATCACCTTTCTTAACTATATAAATTCCTACGCGTTTTTCCTTAATTGATTTAGAATTACTAAATTTGAAGTTGTTGAATCAAAACCCCTCGATTTAGAATTTCTTAGCATATTCTGATAGACAAAACTCGATAGATTACTTTCATCCTTGAGGACGATCTTTTTATCTATACTACGACTACCCATTCGATTGCGGCAGTGGTCAGCCGACTACCGGAGAGACTGAGTGATGTACACCGGGTGCCAGCTATGTGAGAGAGTTTACCTAATTGTGAAACTTTAGTTCACCACTTATGCAATGAATTTGACACAAGTAAACGCACACTTACAGGTAAATATACAAATGTGAAATATTGGTAGGGGGTTTAGTATGTAAAACAAAGTTATTGACACAAATAAGGATTGTTAGTGGCACATATTCTTATCATGAAGGCAATGTTGATCGAAATTAAAACAAAGTAAGACAATGTTAAATAATAACGTAGGACTAAACAAGGTAGACAATGCCTGTGTAGAGTAGCCGAATAGCCGTAGAAAGTGGTTGGGGTTCGTTACTAGCATACATCCTACAAAGTACAAACATATAGAAAGACATTGGCCATTTAATTGAATGATTTCATTTAAGAAACATTAACGACATGAAGTACATAAGGAATTGAAAGTATAGTGAAGTCATTGTTAGCTTCACTACGAAAGTGATTTGCATGGGTTCAAACCTATGCGGAACTGAAAACGCTTTCGATGAGTCACATAGAAGACAAACTCCATCAACAAATCCGATGAAATTTCAGCTACATACCTCAATTGTGTGGCCGTGTACTAACATAATTCATCATTTTCCATTCACAATTAAACTGCTTACACAGGTATACTCAGTGTTGTTAATGGCTTGGTTACAGTAATGAGTTGTATACACTTTGACATTGTAAATTAAGTGTCCATGTATTTGTGTTGTTTCAAACACAAAACATATTCGGAGCCGTGAGATATATGCCAAATTAAATTGTAGCATACACGCAGTACTGGGTGATATATCCATGTACATTGTTGATGTTTCAGTGGTAAACAAGTTGCAGGTAGACATGTCCCCTTCAGAAATATATGTGTTAAGTTGAATGTGCATACCACCATGTAAATTATGTTTGGCACCATACACGTATTCGAGCAACTGATGTTCCCCATCATTCATTGAAGTTTATCCATCCCACCAAACCACTAATCTAACAACTTCTGTGTATCACACTTGGACACTACTCAGCAAAGGTCATGTTTACCAACATACATATATTGTTTACCATACAACTTTGGATTACCTACAAATGTTGTCTACCACGTCTTATCGTGTCATGGTCATTTATACAATTGTTTAACAAAGCTTACTTCTACATTGAAGGGGCAACCATCGAGAGGACATTAATAAATAAATAAATAAATAAAATTGTCCACTCCTCCCAAAAATGGTTCAACTCCATTATGATCACTTGCCATAGCTAGTTAAATTACAACTCCCATGCTTACGTGCAATTGAACAAGCCTTCCTATTTCTGCATGGTCTACCTTGGCGTACCAAATAAAAATTCTATTACCCTAGCCCCAGTTGTATAGTTATATACATATGTACACATTTTATGTTTACAACATGTAAGATGGAAAATTAATACATATGTGTACATATTTGTTCCCACGATATTATATAAAAAACAACGTAATTCATCGTTGCTAACATGTAAGCAACATAGGGAAGTTCCTTATTCTTCCAGTAAGGACGTCAACCAAGCATTTAGCTCATACATGACGAATATCCTTATGCTTAAATCACATGTTATCGAGATTAAGGTCGAGTACACCCATGAAGATCATCACGAACACATTACAGTCAAACCACTTCATCAACATTACAAATATAGTTAGATACGCAATTGATTATGGGAACGTAGACTAGTAGCAACTTCTTAGTAAGATGGCAACGTAACTTACTTTTTTTTACACGGGCATGGAACTTGAGTGACCACCCAAGTAAAAATGTCCATGCTGGTGTCAACCTTCATCAGTGTGAGGCTAACAACGACTTTCTGCACATTGAATTTGTAATGTTAACGTAGGCATCCTATGTGATTAAAATAGTAAAGGTTACATGGATAGAGCTTAATTGTCCAATAGACCAGTTATGAACGTTCTTGCTGGTCATTTGTTTTGTTTGACAATGATGAACCATAAAAACACATGCACCTTTGTCTCAAATTAGTTTGTAACAGGGCCAACGCATAGCATGTTTATCAAACAGCGAGAGCAGCATCTGCGACGAGGGCAGCAGTTCACGTCGCATCAAATTACATATTCTACACAAATAATTGCTATGACCACCAACATGTGAGGCACATACCTATGACACATGATCAAACGTATGTTAGAGTAATACAACCAACAGATACATGTTACTCTCAGCTCTTGGGTTGCATCATCTTTTGTACCTTTTATAGAAAATGGGACTGAAGGATGTACATTGACTCAACACAATCTTTTTCCCACATAAGATCAATGTACCAACTTCGAAACTGCAAATTATAATGCCAAGTACAAACTAAAATATATGTATATCATACGACACAACTATGCATACCTAGGTTAACAATGACCAATATGTGGACATACACAAGAATGCATGTAAGATACATAATTGGAATAGGAGCATTCAACCTCTGATAAATAATTGGGATAGGAGCACTCAACCTCCAAACCCCCCTAAAAATGAGGAACCTATATCTTGTGTAGAACATAATGTTGGATGAACACAGTATTCAACTGACTGTAAGACAAATGAATCATACCAAATCATATCACAAGTTACTGCATTAGGTGATTAGTCAAGACACAACCATACTTTACCCTCAATGAGCTGCACAAGAAGTTTGCCTTTAACACGTCATCTCCCCTATATATCTATCAGACACTGCTCCCCCACATTGTGCTTATGCTAGCTGTTAAAATCATTCAAAGACGTCACCACTGTGCACTTCCCATCTCTAACACATATGTAGAATGGATAGTTAGTTGCATCGCACTTCACCATAATTCTTTGCTTGCAGTTCCTCTCAAACTGATAGGTAAACTAGTTCGCAATTGCATACTTGTAAATCATTTATGGAAGTGCTTCTGCCGACTAAAAAATATCTCCTCTCCCCTTATTAATTCCCTACATATGCTCAGTTTATAGTAGTAACTTTGTGCTTGAAGACCAGATCATGGCCAAACGTTGTTACTTTCAT
This sequence comes from Selenicereus undatus, assembly GCA_017589665.1. Classification (NCBI taxonomy): domain Eukaryota; kingdom Viridiplantae; phylum Streptophyta; class Magnoliopsida; order Caryophyllales; family Cactaceae; genus Selenicereus; species Selenicereus undatus. The sequence continues at coordinate 32,780,436 of JACYFF010031956.1, read as the reverse complement.
TAACCTCCTCATCACACCCATCATCTAACGCCACAGATATCTCATCGATATCTAACAATAAATTAGTTTCTCCTCCTATTCTTAGCCTTGACACAGGTTGCTCATTTCGAATTATAGCCCTTTCACTCACCATCAACATGTAATTTAAAGCATAACATCACAAAAGTCAGTCATTTTTATAACATTAACAACTAATCTATTCCATTATATAAAACTTTCTAATTAAACCACCGTTTCACTACTCCTTGTTTTGCATCTCCCTTCCTACCCTCTTTGGCAGCAACATCTCCACCTCTACCACTTGTGCCACATACTAAGCTATCGTTAGAATTGTTGGTCCATCCTTCGCATGCTACAAGACCCTTTCATATGCACCTTCGCGAACCCTCATTCCCACCAACATACAAATATTCGTGTTCATCATTTCCCTTGAACATTATCATCACATCCATATCCCCCTCCATCAGCATTGACAATTGTCTATCATACTTCAAATTATACCATAGTTTGGGCTCCATCAAATCACCACTAACACTGTCCGTTACCATTCTCCCCAATTCCTGTATCCCCTTTCTCTCCTTCACTAGCATACATTTCCTTGGCCGTTCATTATACACTACTTTTCCATCTCCATCGTCCTCCAACACCACCCATAACGCCTACATAACAAGTTCTCTCCTACACTGGCACCATCTATGTCCATTTAAGTCTATGTTTTAAAAGCCACTTCCTTTAATGCCTTCTCGGATCACTAGGTCGCATCAACGTTTGTAATATCTTTGCATTCGCCTTGCATGTCAAATGATGCAACCACTTTGTCATCTTAAATAACTGTGCCTCATTTACAACACATAAGTTGCTTAAATAGTCCCAAGCACCACAGGCCTGGGTTTACCTAATTTATAAACAATGTCTACTGTGGTAAACATTAAATGTAAACCAGGTTTGCAAGTGCCCCTTCTTTTGCCTCCCACCAATATGATATACCATTCATAACAATGCCAACCTATTTAACAACAGCTTATATTGTCAAGATACAATCGCCAACCCCATTAGTTTTCCAGTAGCAATACCATTGTCGTACATAACTCTATATACTTTGCCATGTTACAACAACTGTCTTTGCGAATGCCTTCCTGCTTACTATTACGATATAGTATGTTGATCACATTTCCATACAATCATATATCATATATCATATATCATACAATATATATATAATATAAAAGTGAATGGCATGGATGGGTTGATGGCAGCTTGAAAAGTGTCACATTATTATTGGGAACCTTCTTTTTTCCTTTCATTTTTTTCTTTAATCCCAATGTCATAATAACAAGAATTTAATGTGCTCCTTTATTCCTAAAATTTAAAAGTCAAAAATAGTTTTTCAATTAGATTTAGTTTACAATGAATAGCTTTTATAGGTCAAAAATGACTTTATCATAAAAAAAAATATAAAATAATTCAAGTATTATTATTACAATAAAAGTTTCATGTACTCCTTTACTCGTGCACTTTAACAAGTTAAAACCGATTTTATAATTTAATTTAAAATAGTAATAACTATAGATTAATATAATCCTTTACTTATAAAGTTTCATAAGTATGGGTTTACTATACATATAATGAAATAAAACAATAAAAGCATTAATCTTTTTTGCAATATTTGGGAAATTACAAACATTAGTTGGCAAACAATAAAACAAAAAATTAATAATAACTTAATATAAGCTTTAAAAATTGTCTGTAAATCAGTACACTCACTTTAATATTAATAAAACAATTAATATTTAAAAATATCATCGACTATTAACAAGAGAAAATTTAAAGAACTTTCAACAACAAAATGCTTATGCCAAATTATTTTACAATTATCACAATAAAGAGTAAAACTTAGATAAATGAAAACATAGTATTTATTAAAAAATAAAAGTGAGTGTAATGATAATACAAAAATTTGATCAACAAGCTTTTTTACTATTTATTATAATTTTATAAATTATTCATGTAAATTTTTTTAGGTAATACACGTACATGAGTTATGTGACCAAAATGAAAGCCATAACTTCATTCTTCAATTTAAAAGAACTACATATAGATTATATGTTCATTTTTATATTAATATTTTCTTAGAAATATGTAAAATCTGATATTTAAATCATGAACCAACAATATTGAAAATAGTATGTGAAAATTAATATTTAAAATAACTAATTATTATAATTTTATTGATATTTATTTTAAAATTTTTATTTGTTTCAATAATTGTTGTGTATTATAGTATATTTGAGATGTCAGCATATGTAATAAAATAAAAAAATACAAATATTAATCTCTTATATAATTATTTTGACAGTTATAAACATTTGTTAATAAACAATAAAATAAAAAATTAATAATAATTTAATGTACCCTTTAAAAATTGTCTACGAATCAATATACTTACTTTAATTTTAAGCAACTCAATTTGACTATGCAAAATGTGTATTGTAAGACAATGCTATCACTCTTTAAAAATATCATTTGACTATTGATAACTTAGAAATTCAAATAACTTTTTATAGCAAAATGGTTGCACTTAATTATTTTATAATTACCCAATAAAGAGGAAAATTTAGATAAATGCAAACAATAATATTTATTAAAAAAATACAAATGAGTGCAATGATAATCCAAATTTTGATTAGCAAGCTTTCTTACTATATATTATAATTTCATAAATTATTTGTGCATATTTTTCGAGTAATGCACGTACATGAGTCATATGATCAAAATTAAGTCATAAATTCATTCTTTTATTTAAGACAAATACGTATAGATTACATATTCATTTTTATGTTAAAATTTATGTAGAATCTAATATTTAAATCATGAACCAACAATATTTAAAATATCATGTGAAAAATTAATATTTAAAATCAATTAATTGTCATAATTTCATTGATAATTATTTTAAAATTTTATATTTATTTCAATAATTGTTGTGTATTATATTATATTTTAGATGTCAGTAATAATAAATTATTTTAATTTTATTATTATTAAATAAACATTAATAAAGACCCGTGCGAAGCACAGGATTCATCCTAGTTTTTATTACACAACTACCACAATGTCATTACTCTGATAAATAATCAAGAACATGAAAGTATACATAAATACCCTAACAATTTGGTAAATAATCAAGAATATGATTGTATACATAGATACCCAAACAATAAACATTCACAACACCAACATGAATGACAACCACCTTATTCCACTAGCCATTACCTCGACATTTACAACCAACTACCACATACCTATTGTTCACCTGGGAGGTTGTTGTTGTATACCTTTCTTAGATGTTCTCCTTCATTTTGTTGTCAACTTCACAGCTCACTGTTAACTGCAACACATGTGCAACTCCGAGTTTGCCTCCGTCTATTCCTCTATGGCTTTGTTTGAGCTAAAAATGTGCTATTTTTAAGGTACTTTTTCACCAATTTTAAGCTCGTTTTAATAATATTTTTAAGGTTTTTAATTGATTTTATTTTATTTTGCAGATTTTGAATAAATGCAGAAAGGGCTTAAATATGGCGGAAAATGCAAGAAAAATAGAAGAAGGGTCGGAGGTTGAAGAATTGGGCCAAATTCCAGAAAAAAAAAAACCGGCCAGGAAAGAAGAAGAAAAAAAACAGACCAAACCGGTCCAGCCTAAACCGGACCGGCCGGTTCAGCTGAACCGGTTCAGATATTAAAAACCCCCCTCCCCTGCCTCACGTTCTCTCTCTTTCCTCCTCGCGCCCTGCTTCTTCGTCCCCAAACCCCCAAACCCAGACCCTCGACCTAGAAAGTCCCCAAACCGCCATTCCCACCTCATCTCCTTTCTCTCTCTACCCGTTCTCTCTCCTCCAGCACAACAACCGCACGTACACCCCCAGCCCACCGAATTCCCGAAACCCAGAACACCCTCTACCCACGGTTTTCTTCAAAAACCGAAACCACCCCATCCCACCAACTCATCCACCACCACAAACACCAAGCCATGACACCCCATGCGTTGGCTTCATCATCTACCGTCCACCATACCACCAGATCGAAGGGTCAGAAGTGAAGAGGGCTTCGGGTATAAAGCTTCGAAGACGCCATTGAAGAAGGGGAGTCAGGTAGCGTAGGTTAGATTTTAGGATTAGGTTTAGATTTAGTTTAATTTCGTTGTTAATTTCATTTTCGTATTCAAATCTTAGAAATTTCGAGTTTAAATTTCGTTCCCTTGCTTTCGAATTTCAGAAATTAGGGTTAGGTTTTAGATTAGGTTTATGGTTGAATTCATTGCAATTTTGAGATTTCTTGGTTGTAATTAAGCTTTTGGTTTGATTTTGCAAAAATTATGGGTTTATTGCGTTCAATTTCGTTCAATTTCCCCTCTCCACTGTTTCTGGATGGTTCGAATGGGTACGTTTGGATTCAGTGGGTTGTGTTCTGGATTCACCGAAGATTGTTGCAGTTTTTTGTGAGTTTTATTCTGCTTTCGTTGCTTTGTTTCAATTCCGTTTTACTTCCCCTCCCCTGAATCTGCCTGTTCGTCCCCTTCCTCTGTTTGTTAGTTCGAAAGTTATGATGGTGCAATTCTTTTAGGTAATTTGTCTATTTTCTGGTAACTTTGATTGTACGGGTGATTGTTGCTTGCAGTTGATAATGGTTGTTGTGTGCTGTTTTCGGTTCCCCCCTATGTTGATTTGTAAACGTAGTTAGCTTAGCCTGATTAGGATCCGTAGGTGATTGGGTATCATAAATTTGCTATGCTTCAAAGCTCAGTTTGATTATGCAGCTCGTCTTTGAGTTTGATTTAGTTTCGAGTTAGTATTTCGATTTTGACGTTTAAGTCGATTTAGTTTATCAAGTAGTTTTCATTCTTAGTTAAAAACAATCGTTTAGTAGATTAGATGAGTTTAGTTGAATTAGGTTGCTAAATTGCTTTAAATAACATCACTTAGTTTAGTTAATTTAGTATAATCATTTTGTTTAAATGACCATAAATCTCACGTTTTTCCCTGTGGACCGACCATTAAGTACTACGACTGACAATCATGAGTATTTGAGGTATCATTTTCTTTTGTCTTTAATTTAATTTTCCATTCCCCCTCAAAACCCATCAACAATTTTGGCGCCGTTGCCGGGGAAGACGGTGAGATCTGACCATGTTTTTAGTTGCTTTCGTATTTGTTTAGTTTCGTTGATATTTTGTTTAGTTGTTATTTACTTAGTGAGTTCTTGTTAGTCATTTCGTAACTTTAAGTTTCGAATTGATTTTCAATTTCTCATTTTGGTATCGTTTTTCGTTTTTGAAAAAACCAAAAACATCCAAAAACATTTGAAAAAGAAAAAAAAAACCCAAAATTTCAAAAACATTTGAAAAACCTTCAAAAATCAAAAAAAAAATGAAAAATGCTAAAAAATTCAAAAACATTAGAAAATTACAAAAACCACAAAAAAATTAGAAATTTCAAAAACCCAAAAAAAAATTGAAAAACCAAAAATCCAAAAAAATTGAAAAACTTCAAAAACTTTAAAAATTTTCAAAATGCCAGTTTTCAGTTTCCCACAATATGAGCATGAACCTTTTTGGTGCTATTTATCGCGACTAAATGATTATCGTGCTCAATTGCCTCAAACCTTTCAAAAATGGGAAATTTGCGAGGTCATTGTTTTGGGTCTAAATTCTGAATTTAAAGGTCATGTTGAGTCTATGTGCCCAGGGGGTTTGATAGGATTGTTATCTAAAACTCAAGATGAAGTTTGGAATTTCTTTGAAAATTTACATTGGGAAACTTACGAGTTTGAACAAGCTAATCAGTTTTCTGGATACCCAACTTCTGATGAGTATGCTTTTTATGCTAATCCTTCCCCCCAGATCATTTTCTAAACTCATATGACCCATCTTATTCTCCTGTGCTGTGTGATTATTGTGAATCTCCTTCTCATGATGTTTCTACGTGTCCTTATCGTGCTACCTGTGCAAGACTTGAAAAGAAAATTGATGATATGACTGATCAAATGATCAAACTTGATGATATGACTGATCAATTTATAGAGACCATGAAATTGAGAATTGCTGAATATTCTCAATGTTTTAATCAAAATAGGGAGACTTCTAGTGAGATTGATTCTAGTTTAGGATTTCCTAAACCTAATATTGATCTCTGTGATGTTTCTGAACCTTCTTATTCTACTAGACCTGATTTGAATGAAAACATGCGTTTGCCTAGTTTAGGACAAGAAAGTGACCTCCCTAAGTCTCTATCATCAGATCTTGCACCCTGCACTAGCTCACTTGAAAATGTCACTAATGAACAATCTGATTCTGATGGTGAGTTAGAAATTAGCATCATACCTACACTAGAATTTCATGATTTGGGTTATTCAAAAGATGTTTCATAGGAGTTGCATGGTGAGATACCTGAACTCACTATGTTTGACTTTGATAATAATATTCTGCCTGTAGAGTATGAATCTTTTTCTGGTGAGTTTGGTATCCGTGGAAGTTCGGATGATAGTTTTCATGCTGATTATGAGTCATTTTCTTTTAATTCCATCCAGAGTGACATCCTTTTTGAATCTAGCAAGTCTGAATCTGTTGAGTTTGAGATGATTACCACTGATAATTTTACTTTAGATCAGACTCATATGCATACTGAACTTAAAGGACTTGTGAATTTGGAACCCTTTGCTTTGCCTAGACAGTTCGTTCATGCTTATCCAATTTCTTGGCTCATGACCTCACCACTGGCTATTTTTGAGTATATTTATTTCATTCCTGAGTGGGCCCAGCTATTTGATAAGTTGCAACGGGCCCTTAACTGTGCTTTATTGACTATATGGATGTACTCAATCTGGTGTCAACTCCCTGCGTTTCATAGTCGTTATGCTATTGAGAGTTGGGCATCTGTATTTGATAAGCTGTTGCGTGCTCTAATGAGCTTTGATTTGCTTAGCCCTTTTTCAGCTTAATATGGAGTGGCTAATGCTCCATACACTCTATAGTTTGGGTACAACCTGTATCCAACCTGGTATGATAGTTCCACCCTTCTTTTCTTTTTATTTTCTTTTCTTCCTTTTTGTATTTAGTTGTATATATTAGGATTTTGTGAATATGTGTTAGTTGTAAATACTTTGTTTTTTTTTAGTTTAGCATGTTTTAGTTTTTCCTTTTTATTTCATTTTTGTTTATTTCATGTTATTTTCATTATTTTTTGTTTATTTCATTTTTGTTTGTTTCATTTTACTTTCATTTTTATTTTCCTTTTTTTTATTCTTATTTTCATTTTTTGTTTCATTTTTGTTTTTCTTTTCCTTTATTTTGCTTTGGATTTCTTTTTGTTCAGTTTGCAATTTAGTAGGTCTTTGATTTTTGTTTAGTTTTGCTTTTGTAAATATATGTGTGTTTGGTTTTGTTTTGATTTTTTTTTTTCTGATTTTGATTTTTGTCTTCTTTTCTTTAGTTTTTAGGGTTGTGGTTTGTTTTTCACTTTTTGTGTGTTTCTTTGATTTTAGTCTTGCTTTTTCTTTTTCATTTTGATTTTATTTTGGTTTTGTTTTATGTTTTTGGTCGTGTTTTAGTTGTATATATTTTAGGTTTTACGGTTGTTTAATTTATGTGCTTGCTTTTTAGCGCCTTAATTCTCCCAACGAGGACATTGTGAAGTTTTGGTGTGGGAGTGCCATTTTTTTGAAAATTTTTGATGATTTTTGTTGTTTTTGGGAACATTTGTACTATTTTTTGATTAGTTTGAATCCCCTATACTTTATTTATTAGCATGTATAGAATTAGGATGTGTATGATAAGTCTCCAATTTCGAATATGATATTCTAAGCCCTGATCCTAACTTCAATTGTTCATTACAGGTTGTGTAATCCAGTCCTTGTTATCCTTTCATCATTATCTTTAGGTTTTAGGTTTCCATGAATGATTCTCCCACTAGCTTATGACATGATTACTTTGGAAAAAAATGATAAAAATTGTATTATAAATAAAGAAAAAGAATAAAATTTGGAATGACAAGTATCCCTTTGAGGCATGCGCCACTGGGACCCTTTGAGGCAGGTGCTACTGGGTGTTACCCTTTGAGGCAATATTGCTACTGGGAAAGCTTGCTTCCAAAGTCATGATAAGAATAATGTAGTTATGTCAAGTAAGTGAGATTGAGTCTGTTCTGGTAAATCTGAGTCTTGGGGATGATGATACACTTGCACACAAACACCGGGATGGATTCAAAATCTTGATGTGCAATGGGGTGAAAAATCAGTGTTTTGATGTCATTTAGAGGTAGATGGCTTTGAAGTACATTTTATGTATATACAAGTTAATAACTGAGTATATGGGTGATTTAGCTGATTAGGAATTGTGCATATGTTTCCCGTGTTTTGTACATATTAGTTTTGAGAAAACCCAAAAAGATTTTCTTTTATTTTTGGAATAATTTTGTGGGTATTTTCACTTTGAAACCCTCACGAGACCTCACTCGTCCACTTGGGAGTCCAAGGGGTTTAAAGGGCTTGTTGCATACGCTAAATGCAACCGTGATTCCTACGACAGTGAGTTAGGATTTTCTTTTCCTTATTTTTCATTTTCTTTTAGTTAGTTTAGCTATTTTACTCGAGGACGAGCAAAATCTTAGTGTGGGAGTATTTATTTGAGCTAAAAATGTGCTATTTTTAAGGTACTTTTTCACCAATTTTAAGCTCGTTTTAATAATATTTTTAAGGTTTTTAATTGATTTTATTTTATTTTGCAGATTTTGAATAAATGCATAAAAAGGGCTTAAATATGGCGGAAAATGCAAGAAAAATATAAGAAGGGTCGGAGGTTGAAGAATCGGGCCAAATTCCAGAAAAAAAAAACCGGCCAGGAAAGAAGAAGAAAAAAAAGAGACCAAACCGGTCCAGCCTGAACCGAACCGGTCGGTTCAGCCATTAAAAACCCCCCTCCCCTGCCTCACGTTCTCTCTCTTTCCTCCTCGCGCCCTGCTTCTTCGTCCCCAAACCCCCAAACCCAGACCCTCGACCCAGAAAGTCCCCAAACTGCCATTCCCACCTCATCTCCTTTCTCTCTCTACCCGTTCTCTCTCCTCCATCACACCAACCCCACGTACACCCCCAGCCCACCGAATTCCCGAAACCCGGAACACCCTCTACCCACGGTTTTCTTCAAAAACCGAAACCACCCCATCCCACCAACTCATCCACCACCACAAACACCAAGCCACGACACCCCATGCGTTGGCTTCATCATCTACCGCCCACCATACCACCAGATCGAAGGGTCAGAAGTGAAGAGGGCTTCGGGTATAAAGCTTCGAAGACGCCATTGAAGAAGGGGAGTCCGGTAGTGTAGGTTAGATTTTAGGATTAGGTTTAGATTTAGTTTAATTTCGTTGTTAATTTCATTTTCGTATTCGAATCTTAGAAATTTCGAGTTTAAATTTCGTTCCCTTGCTTTCGAATTTCAGAAATTAGGGTTAGGTTTTAGATTCGGTTTATGGTTGAATTCATTGCAATTTCGAGATTTCTTGGTTGCAATTAAGTTTTCGGTTTGATTTTGCAAAAATTCTAGGTTTATTGCGTTCAATCTCGTTCGATTTCCCCTCTCCACTGTTTCTGGATGGTTCGAATGGGTACGTTTGGATTCAATGGGTTGTGTTCTGGATTCACCGAAGATTGTTGCAGTTTTTGTGAGTTTTATTCTGCTTTTGTTGCTTTGTTTCAATTCCGTTTTACTTCCCCTCCCCTGAATCTGCCTGTTCGTCCCCTTCCTCTGTTTGTTAGTTCGAAAGTTATGATGGTGCAATTCTTTTAGGTAATTTGTCTATTTTCTGGTATCTTTGATTGTATGGGTGATTGTTGCTTGCAGTTGATAATGGTTGTTGTGTGCTGTTTTCGGTTCCCCCCTATGTTGATTTGTAAACGTAGTTAGCTTAGCCTGATTAGGATCCATAGGTGATTGGGTATCATAAATTTGCTATGCTTCAAAGCTCAGTTTGATTATGCAGCTCGTCTTTGAGTTTGATTTAGTTCTGAGTTAGTATTTCGATTTTGACGTTTAAGTCGATTTAGTTTATCAAGTAGTTTTCATTCTTAGTTAAAAACAATCGTTTAGTAGATTAGATGAGTTTAGTTGAATTAGGTTGCTAAATTGCTTTAAATAACATCACTTAGTTTAGTTAATTTAGTATAATCATTTTGTTTAAATGACCATAAATCTCACGTTTTTCCCTGTGGACCAACCCTTAAGTACTATGACTGACAATTGTGAGTATTTGAGGTATCATTTTCTTTTGTCTTTAATTTAATTTTCCATTCCCCCTCAAAACCCATCAACAGGCTTAAACAATTAAGGAGCTTACCTCACCCTATTCCGCTCATGCAATACCAAATCTGTAATGAAAGCACTCAAATTCTACCTTCTGACTAACCCAGTAAATAGGTCGAGAGGAGAGGAGGACAAGCAGCTGAGATAGATAGAGAGAGAAACAAATGAACAACCAAACCCAGAGAGTTCATACATTGAGAGAGAAAGAAAGCAATGCCTAAGTGAAGACATGCCCAACTGTATTAACCCCAAACTCTCCACGACAACAAGGTAATTCAATTCTCATTTGGTTTTTCACCCACTAAACTTTCCCTCCAACAGCAACACTAATTTGTTGCAAAAAAAAAAAGAAAAAAAGAATGTGTTACACCCCAGTTGAAGATAAACCCTCTTGTAATTTTCCCTTGTCTGATTAGCTTTTTGTTTTGTTTTGGTGGACTATTTGTCTTGCATAGGTAATTGTGCCAAGCTTTTCGGTATCCTTTAATTAGTAATGATCTTGAATTTAATGCTTAGATTTTATTCAATCTTGGGAATTCACATTTAATTTTTGTCTTCCTCAAATTTTATTTTTTTAGATTTTCTTTTATATAAGTTCAATTATTGTGTACCTTTTTTCTCCTTTTGTTTCAAACACTTGGTCCTTATTGCGCTATAATTATAAATTAGCAGGAATATTATGAGCGTAGACATGTAAATTGGAAGAGGTAGGCTTACAAGAAGGTATGAAAAGTGGAGATTAAAATTAATATTGGTATCAGTAATTCTATAATTGCATATTAGGATAAACTTCAAAAGGGTTTTGGTATTGCAAAAGTTACAAAATTTGATGGAGAATATTATCATCACCAAATTAGATATTTAGTTATGAAATGATAATTGTGTGGATAATAGTTTTAGGGTGTAGAATTGAGTGCAGTGTTACCAGGCAACATTGAGTTTTTTTCCATTTGCATGATAGACATTCTAATAACACAATAACCATTCTCAAACTTTGGATATGATTTATGTATTTGGGGTTGATTTGGTGAATCATGACTCATTTTGGGAATCGAGGTTTCATTCCCTTTCATTAATCTACTTGGATTTCTTAAGCATGTTATTACTCTCCATTTTGCCAACATCTAGCGATGGATAAGATACGTACTTGGGTGTTAGCAAATCATAATATTCTCTGCACTTTGTTCTTTTAGCCAGAATCCGCGTCGATGTAAACGCCCCCCTTTGACATGTCTAAACCTTTTGGACACTTATATTGTTACAATGTTTGATATACTTGAATCATAGAATTTAACAGTTTGGGAACTAGGGTTTTGATTTTGAAGTACAACCAATACAATAGTTTAGAGGGAGGTTAAAGCACATTAACATCAACACAGCAGAAGAGCTTTATTGTCTTAATTTTGCAAAAAATGATTCTACAGTACTTGAGTGGATGGTTTTAGCTTGATGTTCTTATTTAAGTAGGAGGCGTTGCTTTTGGTCCATTCATATTCAAGGAAGGCATGAATGTAAAGTTCTTTATGAGGGAAACAGATAGATTCAACATTAATTTTATTTTTTTTTATCTGCATGTCTCTCTATCTCCCCTTCGAAATCTGTTGGAGTTTGCTTGAAAGGAAAACAGAGAAACTCACTCTTCAAGTGCCCCACATAGAACTTTTTCAAAAGAGCAATTCATGTTTTTATGGCCCTACTCTTCTTGACTTCCTAGAAAGCAAGTGGGTAGCAGAATCTCTAGACTACACGCGTGCGAGTGCCCTCTCTGGTCGTAATAGTTCTCTTTTTCATTATTGTAATTATTCTTCCACCATAGTCGATGCTGATTTTTCTCTACAAAATCAACATTCTTTATTATGGGTAATTAATTAACAATTCTCACAAGTATTCATTCTAGTACATCATTCTGGCAATTAGCTATGTATCTCTGGATATCGATTGCTCATGAGTCCACGGCGTGCTATTGGGGAAGCAAATTTGGTTTTAGGGTAGTGGACTACCACACCACGGCTCCATCTTCCATTCTCAATCGGATAAGTTTGTTGATTCGTGATTATTTGGAACGTCTTTTCTGGCAAGTTCAACTTCTGATCTTTTGTCTATGATGATTCTTATTTGGATGCTCCCTAACTAAAATGAGCAATTTTTCTGTGTGTTGAATTTTAACAACATCAAGACACCTAATCCAAAATGAAGTTGGCTACTACATAGCTTCACATTTGATGTACATTGTGGGCATCAAGTTTCATTTATGCCTATTTTTGTTTTTTAGTTTGTAACTGTGATTAGTTGTAAACCAAGGAAGGGGAATGGGAGACTAACTCCAATAATTATGCATATACTTTGCTAAGCCTCTTATGTGTTCTAAGTAGCTATTAATAGATTATTGTTCTCTAAAGGACAAGGATTCTAAATGATGTGATTGTCATCAACCATTGTTTTATTCTTATGCTATTTTATTTATTCTAAACCTTTACAATTAACTTGTCTTAGGTCTTAATCTAGATCTTTTGTAAATTCGATTATCATAGTATGCTACTTAGAATTCATTATGTTATTTGAAAAGTTCAATCCTGGTGCAACACAAGGTCTCTAATAGGGACTTTGTTGTGTGATCAAGAAATCTTTTTTTCTGCACAAAAAAAAGAAGAAATCTTTTTCCCCTCATATGTACTCTTGATCCCCAAAAAAAGGAGAAATAGTAGCTTTTTCTTTTTTTCCCTTTTTTTACTCTTTTTTTTTGCTATATTTTTTTTCTTCCTTTTTTTCTCTTAATCTTTTTTTGCTATATTTTTTCTTCCTATTTTTGTCCTTTTCCTACTACCGCTTTTGTTATTCCTTTCTCTTTCTATAATTAATTTGTTCGTGTGAAAATATTGGGTTTATCATGCTTCTTCCTTAAATTAGGGGATTTTCTCTTACTATTTTTTCTTAAAATCTACTTTCAAATATATGATGGTACTAGATAAGCTTTCAAAGACATGACAGTACAAAATAAGTTTTTTCTCCCTTAAAACCCCCCAGCCAACAGCAACTGTTCACTAAATTGGGAATGAATTTACCAACAAGGGATTTGCATACATTTGTGAAGGATTACAAGGGTAATTAATATCAATGAGATATTCCTATTATTATTTTGTATCATAAACCATAAGCACATGATGATGATAGGCTTGGCATACCTATTTCAGGAACAAAATTATTAAGCACTATATTAAAGGTCTGTTCTTTGGGTTGGACAAATGGAGTTGAATATTGGAAGAAGTTGGAAGAGGTTGGTAGAAGTTGGAAGGAGGTGGATGAAGTTAGAGAAAACTAGAAGGAGTTGGAATGAGTTTTATAATTGTAGATTTTAATAATTTTTATTTTAAATTATGTTACTATATATTTATTTTACAACATTAATAACTGACAACCTTTATTCAACAAAAGACAAGCATGTAGATAACCCTCCTTTTTTGGAGTGTGTATGTACTTGTGAATGAAAAAAATAATTTTTTGAATCCAATATAAAATATTTGAACATCAAATATACTCTATCCATCCTATATTCATAGTCAATTTTAAAAAATGTGCAAAAGTAAGTGTTAAATGCATTTACATTGTTGAAATGAGTTTTCTACCAACAAAAACAATATTAAATCCTTGGAGAAGCAAATCTTGACAAGAATATAACACTAAAGAAGTAGATAATTTTGACAATGACCATGAGACATAGACAGTATAAAGAAGACTCTGTGAGTGTATTTTTTAATTAATTATATCACTCATTATTTTTTTGGTTATAACCAAAGGTATCCACCGCCGATCGCATTGACTAATCCCCTCGCCCCATGAACTCCACTTAAGGGTAATTGTATCACTCATTATAACCAATATTAAACATCTCTCCCCTCCATTCAAATTTTTTAACCCATCCCTGGGAGAGAAGTAAGCAAAATAACGTAATATTTGATACAATCTTAACACACTACTAGACGATTAGTTCATTAGGTGAATATATAAGCTAAAAGAAGAAATAATCATAAGTAAAATATAGAGGATTTTTTCTTAAAAATTATTAAATTATAAAATATAAACAAAGGAACAATCTATATTTAGTTTTATGAATATGATAGGGCAATGTCTGAGTTAGTTATTTGAACTAATGATATCATCTTTTTCTTATTGTGTGATAGTTTTTTTCTTAATTTTAGTTCTGGTAAAATCAATGCCGAAAGTCTAGTTTTAAAAAATTAAAGCAAAAACTCTCGTTGTTGGCATATATATGATAAAGAACTATTCTTGAAATATTGGTTGAAATAGTAAATTTTTTTTACAACATATAACTTTATAATTGGTCGAAGTTGGAAGGAGTTGGCAGGAATTAGAATACGTTGGTAAAAATTGAAAATAGATGGAAATAGTTAAAAAGAACTTAAAGGAGTTGGAAAGAGATGGAACTTCACAGTTTCAAACAAAAGAACATGCCCTAATTAGGCTAAGCAACCTTTATGCTTGCATCTAAAAATTGCAGGATCCCAATACATCAATTTTTGCAATGTTTCCTCAAAGTAAGAGTGTTCAAGCTTAAAATGTTTACATTATTTCAATGAGTTAATTTTTGGGGCACAAGAAATAGTAAGGTAATTTTGGAAAATTAGTTGAAGAAGCTTACGAGAATCCATTTACGAACTACTTGTCGAATAATACAAAGAAAATAATCAAAATTGAATTTTGGATGTTAGGTGTTTATTTTTTATATTTTCTTTATTTTCTTAAGTTTTTACTTTCAGCATAATTTGGAATAGTGCCACACGAGATTTTGTGAGTTGAACATATGTAGATCCGCAAAGATGCGTGCTGACACCTCGTAGGAATTGGCTTGGAAAGTTGTTTCAAGTTGGGCAGAATTTGTGGTTTATCTCATCAGTTGGTTAGAACATTTGATTTTCACCTTATGTTGACCTTTTTTGACTATTTTAACAGTAAAAAGATGCTACTAAAGCTTTTTATGGCATACTTTCTCTTGTTTCTTCATCGTGTATACCTTGAGCATTTATCTACATACTTTGTCATTCTTTTATCTAAACATTAGAAGTCAACTGTTATGTGAAGTCTACCACACAATTATCTAGGCAATTTTCACTCGTATGAGACTACAACATTGTACAAAGACAACTATATATTCAATATTATCTAATTCACAGTTGTGATATACTCATTGTTGACTAAAGTTTTAATGATTAATAACCAATTTTTTATAAATTTAAAATTGTTTGTAACTAAATTGTAGTATAGAACATAAGTACAAATTTATCGCATGCAACGCGCACGATCTCTCGCCCTAGTACACTGTAACACCCCCAGCCCCTAGGGCCGGAAACGTTACGCTTTTCTAACTTCTAACTTAAATTCTGGGACGAAACGGACAGAGTTTCCCCTGAAAACTGACCGTTTCCAGTCTAAAC
>JACYFF010031956.1:32745710-32758060 GCA_017589665.1 Selenicereus undatus | reverse complement strand
AACCAAGTTTTCAAGGCCTTCCTTGGCAAGTTCGTCGTTGTCTACTTTGACGATATCTTGGTTTTTAGCAAAACTGAGAAGGAGCATTTTGAGCACTTGGGCCAAGTCATGGAGGTCCTTGAATAAGAGAAACTCCACGACAATCTTAAGAAGTGTACTTTCTTCTCACTTGAAGTGGTATTCCTTGGCTACATTGTCTCAACCAATGGGATACAAGGGGATGAAAGTAAGATGGAGGCTATTAGGTCATGGCCAATTCCTTCTTCTATGCATGATGTCCAAAGCTTTCATAGGTTAGCTTCCTTTTATAGGAGGTTCATATGTAACTTTAGCTCAATTGCCACCCCCATGACTGAAGTTCTCAAGGGAGCTAAGTTTGTGTGGACAAGTCAAGCTCAAAGGTTGTTTGAAGAACTTAAAGACACACTTAGTCATGCCCCCGGTTTTGGCATTACCGTGTTTTGAAAAGCTCTTTGAGGTGGAGTGAGATGCCTTCAGAGTTGGGGTAGGTCGAGTTTTAATTCAAGAGGGCAAGCCGCTTGCCTACTTTAGTAAGGAGCTAAGTGACACAAGAAGAAGTATTCTACATATGACAAGGAGTTCTTTGCCATCATCTGAGCCCTTGAACATTGGACACACTACTTGATCGCCAATGAGTTCATACTCCATTCTGATCATGAGGCCCTAAAGTACATCCAAAGGCAACATAAGTTGAACTCACAACATGCCAAGTGAGTTGAATACCTACAATCATTCCACTTTGTGATCAAACACAAATATGGGAAACTTAACCAAGAGGCGAATGCAGTCTCACGAAGACACCTCCTTTTAGTCCAACTTGGCTTATGTGTAATTGGATTTGAACACTTGAAATCTTTGTACAAGGATGATTCTGATTATGAGGAGCTTTTTAGGCTTGTTAAGCTCACCCAAAGGGACATTTTATGCTTCATAAGGGCTACTTATTCAAGGGTAATATTGTGTATGCCAAGGTGTGGCACCCGTGAGGTTGTCCTTAGGGAGCTTCATGGAGGTTCCTTGGCCAGGTACTTTGGGGAGGACAAGCCTATTTGATGGCTAAGGAGCATTATTATTGGCTGCACATGCTCAAAGACATCTAAGACTTGATCAAGAGGTGTTCTATTTGTCAAATGGCTAAGAGTCATGCTCTCTCTCACGACCTTTATACCCCCTTGCCTACTCCTCAAGGTCCGTGGATAGATGTGAGGATGGATTTCGTACTTGGCCTTCCACGCATTCAACGCAATAAACATTCAATTATGGTGGTGGTACACCGATTTTCAAAGATGGCACACTTCCTTCCTTGCCACAAGGCCAATGAAGCTTCTCATATGACCGATTTGTATTTTAAGGAGGTGGTAAGACTCCTCAGCATTCCTCTGTCTATTGTTTCCGATCGTGACTCCAAGTTTCTTAGTCACTTTTGGATCACATTGTGGAGAAAATTGGGCACCAAATTGAAGTTTGGCACAACTTGCCACGCTCAGACGGATGGCCAAATAGAGGTGATGAACCGCACCCTAGGAGCTTTGCTAAGTGTTCTAGTTAAGAAGTACTTAAAGGCTTGGGACTTGCTTCTTCCTCATGTTGAGTTTGCCTACAACCATGCACCTAGTCATACCACCAATGAATCCCCATTCACGGTGATTTATGGCCAAAAGCTCTCTTCACCTTGTGCCACGATAACAAAGAGAGAAGTTGAACACCAAAGCTAGCAAAAGATTTACGGAGATTTAAGAGCTCCATAACCGGGTCCAAGCTCAAATAGAGAGAGCAAAAGAGAGCTTCTAAGACCAAGCCAACAAGCAATGCAAGAAGGCCTTGTTCACTCCCGGAGATCTAGTGTGGATTCACCTTAGAAAGAAGAGGTTTCCATCCAAACCAAAGTCCAAGTTGATGCCTAGGGCTGACAGTCCATTGCGGTGCTAAAGAAGATCAATGAAAATGCCTACAAGGTAGATCTTCCGGGAGAGTATGGGGTTTCATGTACTTTCAACGCCGCGGACCTTAAGCCATACTTTGAAGATGATCACCATGAGAATTTGAGGGAAAATTCTCTCCAATAAGGGGACGATGATGCAGCCATGGAGGGCCTCAGTGGAGATCATGATCAAGAGCTACCTAAGTCCAACAAGGTCCGAAAAGTTCTTCAAACCTTGAGGGATCACATGGCGGGTTCAGATTGTTACAATCCAGTCCAAGCCAGCACTAGCAGTGTCTTTGTGACTTTGGTTACCTAATTTCTAGGTGACATGCATCCGTTCTATTGCCAGGGGGTTTAATTTTAGAAAGTTAGCTTTCCTATAAAGCAAATTTCAAGTCATTTGGACATCATTTGCCCATCGAAATAAGCTCTCAAAGTCTAGCTATACAGTCTGCCTAGTTAAGCTAGTTCATTACCCAATTTTGTGAGTCCGTTTTTCCTAACCTTAGATTAAATTAGAACCTGACAATCTACTTTTGGGAATCCATTTTGAGTGAAATTTAAGGGAAGCAAAAGATTTGCAAGTGAAATTCAAAGTAAAGGTTTCAAAAGAGAGCAAGTTCAGAAAGGGTGTAAGCTGTCCTCAATGGGGAACCACATATTTTTATTAGGGTATAGCTATCCAATGGCAAGGCATTAGAGGCTCCAACAGGTCTTAGTTGAAAATAGACATTTAAGACTTTTTTCTTAGCTTTTGAATGACCGAATTTGGGCAAATATTTTGGAAGATATTCTTGTTTGAAGATGAGGTTGCAGTTCTGAAAAGTATTGACAACTTTTTGCTTTTGCTTTGGTACTTGCTTGCTTTTTGGTTCCCCCCTGTTTTCTTTGGCCGATTGTTTGGCCTTGCTTTCCTCCTTTTTGGTGATTGTTAGAGGCCCCTTATAGGTCAAAAAGCCTTCATTTTGTAAACTCACTTTCGAATATATGATTTGGGTTGAGTTTAAACTCCCTTGTGTTTCTCTGTCTTGCTTATCTCTATAATAGCTCTGTAGCGTGGTGATCAAGAGTCTTTTAAGGCTATTTGAGTGGTGATATCTTATCTCCCTTAATGTTAAAAGTGAGCTCCAAGCTTCTTGGTGGTGATATCTTATCTAAGATCCTTGGTTTCATTTCTACCTTTGCATACAACCACAAAACCGTGATCCTTCTTCTCCTCTCTCACTTCAACTAGTTGAGATCTCTGCTTTGTTCTTGACCCTAAGGGCTTAGAAGTGCATCACTATGTCTCTTATAGCTTAGTAGTGACAATCATTTACTTAACATCATGTAGAAGGAATAACAAACTCAAAGGCAAATTGACTCACACACAAATTCAGATATTGGGAGCAGGGGAGCACTTAGTTCACACATAAACACCTATCATCAAGGAGTTCAATTAAAATTACCAAGTGGGATTCTTTTTAGTAAGAAATTGGGATCAACACATAAAGGACAAGGGCCATTGCTTAAACCTAAGAAAGCCTTTATAAAACGGTCACTGGCAAATAATTTGGAATTCAATAAAAGGTATTTTCAAGAGTATATGTACTTTTCCAAATGTTAGCACTAGCATGGTCCGCGAATGAGGAGTTTGCATCACATAACAAGTACGAAATCATTTCATGGGATCAGATTCTCATATTTGTGCTATTCAGGGGAGATCTACACTCGTCCGATGGGAGATCTATACTCGCCTTTCATATTATACCAGAGGCCTCCTATAATCAATGGACCATTACCGTCATCAGGGTTTTCTAGGGTTTCTACTTCTGGGTCTACTCCCTAGGAGTTGGGGTTCCGTATATCAAGTCTACTCCCTAAACATTTGCCCAAACATTTAGCACCATTCTCCTAGCCCAAGACATTTCAAATGCATCTCCCTTTAAATACACTTGTATCAAAATTTTCATTGTATCACAAACCATAGCATTTTCATTCTCAAGAGGGCTAAAAAGCCTTAATGAATTCAAGTCGACTTTTGAAAGCATAAACTAGTCATTTTGGCAAAGTAGTTGGGATTATCAAGGGGTGTGATATTAAAACTCGTTGAAAAGCCAGTAGTTGGGATTGTATATAAATATTTCAATTTTTCATTATTTTAGATGAAACAGTCATACCATTACGCAAGACTCCATGCAATTGCACGAAGCATCAAATAAGTTATAAAAGAGTCCATAACATTTAATTACAACTCATTCTTATCAAACAAATGGTATAACGGTGACGGTTAGCCATGTATCTCAGAACGCTTACCATATCAAAGCAATTCTTAACCACACTTGTCAGCGCACGCTTCAAGCATATTATAAATGTATTTATTCATAATTCAACTTGTTTTCCAATTCAGTAGCTCATTTAAGGAACTTCTATTTTCACATAAAGAAGCTTAAA
The DNA here is from genome assembly GCA_017589665.1 of Selenicereus undatus. Taxonomy (NCBI): domain Eukaryota; kingdom Viridiplantae; phylum Streptophyta; class Magnoliopsida; order Caryophyllales; family Cactaceae; genus Selenicereus; species Selenicereus undatus. The sequence goes on along the minus strand of JACYFF010031956.1, from coordinate 32,753,682 downwards.
CTCAGTTCAGAATTCAACAGTTATGACATATCACATTTAGCTCCGCTTAAAGGCGTTCAGTGGTTTAAAACTGTAAATCAATCACTTGCTTCTGTTCATTAAATTTGTTCCAATTTGTATGAAGTGAAGGGTTTAAATAAGCTTGTACCCTTAAAGTCGTACATTACCTTATTCTCAAATTCTTATTTTAATGGTTGGACCCACAGGGCAATTTAACTGAATTATTCCTCAACCCAAATGTGGTCTCTAATACAGGAGCTACAATAACTGAAGCATAGAATACAATCAACAAGTAAGTAGAGTTCATCTAGGGTGTATCAGGACAGCTAGATATGCCATATTCAGTTAGCGTATAGCCTTTTCTGCTTCATTCTAAAATCACAGAATTATACATGCAATGGTCTTATTTGTAATGGTGAGATTAATGGCCAATAACTACTATAAGCTAGTATCAGCTGAGTAGAACCTACACAATTTCATACACATGACCAATCCACAATCTCACTAATTTTTCGACAACCCTAGCTCGCTCCTTGCGGCACCGTCCACAAAATTCCTTAAACATCAACTCATTTTTCTAACTCAATTCATTCCTGATAACCAAACAACACAGTTACAATTTCAATTCATTACAAATAGCTGAACAACTCGATTAGTAAGCAACTCTATTAGCCAAGCAACTCGATTATGAATTGCATTCATTCCAAATAGTCAAGCGACTCAATTCGAAGGCCAAACTATACCAAGTAGCAAAGCAACCATCCTATAACCTCTACTTCCCACATTCAGATTCATCTCCAAACTAAATCAATTAACTTAGCAATTGAACAATAATCATAACAACTCAGTAAAAGAAAGGTTAAAGCTTGCCAAATTATTAGTAGTTTAGAAAATTGAGAACACCCACCTCGCCTCACGCTTAAGGACCCAACTCTGGGGCCAATTAGGCAATTTCAAGCTGGGCTCGTGTCCCGTGTGTATAGGTTGTTGTGGTGGTGGTGCTGTTCGCGCTGAGGAGCAGCCGAGTTAGGGTTTCACCTGTTGTCCCTCATCTCGCCCTCTATGTGCATGCCTCAAAGCCATGGGCAAGGCACTTTTGGCACTCCAACAGACCGTGTCGTCGCCAGCAGCAACCGACGACCACTACAACTGCCACTCCTCTGTGCGCGCTCTCTCTTTCTCCCTCCCTGTGTTTGAGCTACGTCTTATGCGTGGAAAGCTTTCACCCATCTCTCCCGTGACGGGGTAGTGGTGGGCCTGAACTGCGTCTGCTGCCGCCACCAGCCACTATCCGTCTCCCTTACTCAGCCCCCCTCTTTCTCTCTCTCTCTCTCTCTATAGATTGGGTCACATGACTAGGTAGAAACCCCACTCTTGGTGTCCTTTCGTGCCCTTGGGAAAGGGCTATGCCCCCTTTTCCTTGTTTTCTATTTTTTTTTGTTTTGGTACATCTAGAACCCAAGTCACTAAAATGCCTAAGCCCAAAGTCAAGCCCAAAATCTCTAGTGCTTGTTGGGGCACCCGATTTTGCTAATTTGGCTTGGCCTAAAATCTAATCGAGTATTAATTTTTTTTCACACGTGTATAATAAGTCGCATTTCAAAATTAATAATATTTATGATAATTCCTTTTTAATGAAATTTAGCCGCTTAAATAAACATAGAAATATTAATCCATCTTAACCAAAGTAAAAGAGTTACAGTTTGAAAAAATTGTTAGATGGATTAATAAGTCTATAACCAAGCAAAAAAATACAGGCATTAAAGTCCTCTTTATTTTGGCCTTTCCTCCATAGAAAAGGTATCTAATGCCATTTTTCAGTTCACAGATAAAAATAGACATCTCATAGAATTAATAAAACTTGACTTGCTTCAATTAGGCACGATTAGGTTAGAACCAAACTTTACAAAAGTGTAGCAAATTTATGGAGCAAAATCTGCACTGTAGAATATACGGTTTTCACTATTTTAGTGAAAGGAAATACAAAGTATTATTAGAATTTATTCCATATTCCTAAAGTAGACTCCCTAGGCTTCACAACAAAACATAGAACGCCTAAAATGGACTTCGTTTGTAGATTGAAAGCCGAACCAAATTTGTGGGTAGAGCTAAAATAGTGGTGTTCTTAACGGGAGGGGCTAGGCTTGGACTTTAGTAAGGATGAGGGAGTAGGCAAAAGTTGGGTTGGGTTTAGTATGCATCAACCTCCTATCTTGAGAAGGGTCTGCCCTCAAATCTTCAAAGTCATCTTCCACATAAGCACTAAGGTCTATCATATTGAAAGTAGCACTCACATTCATATCATCCAATAGCTCTTATTTGTAGGCATTATGTCCAACTCATTCAAGCACCTTAAGGGACCATCTCCACAGGACATGAGTGTATTCTAGCTCCCTAAGGGGAAATTCTCCTTCCGTAATTGCAACCAAACTTAACTTCCTAGGTTAAAAACCAACGACGTCCTCTTCTTGTTTGCTCTAACTTTGCAAGAGGAATTGACCTTCTCTATGTGAGCTTCAATTTGCTCATGGAGTTTCTTCACTTCTTAGCTCTCTCTTTAGCATCAAAGCTGGCCCTATACTCAATAGAAAGAGAAAGAAGGTGTGTTGGAGTTAGAAGATTGACGCCATAACAAGTTTTAAAAGGAGAGTGGGATGTAGCATAAGTAGGAGCCTGGTTGTAAGCAAACTTGATGTGTGGAAGCTTTAGATCTCTTTCCTTGAGTTTTTTGCTTACCAACCCTCTTATTAAGGTGGATAAATTCTATTTGGTAACATCTATTTGGTCATTGGTTTTGGGGTAACAAGTAGTGCTAAATAAAAGCTTGGTTCCCAATAATTTCCATTAGCACCTCTAAAAATGAGCCATCTTAAAGAACCGGTCAAACATAACCATAATAGAATCATGCCCCTTTTGGGTCCTTGAAAAAACGAAAACGAAGTCCATACTCACATAGTCCTAGGGTTAGCAGTGATTTCTTGGAAATCCTTATCCTTCTTGTAGAGATCTTGGATGATGTAAAATCTCAAGTTTTTAGCCTCAAAATTGGAGAAAGAAGTGTATCTCCTTGAAACTGCATTGGCTAGCATACTATCTTTGCTATTTTATGCTTACAATTGAGTAAAAATGTTTCGGAGAAATTCTATCCACTTGGCATGCCTTGAATTGAGCTTAGCTCGTCCATTAATGAAAGATAAGGCCTTGTGATCCGAATATATCAAAAAGGGCTTAGGTTTGAGATAGTGATTCCAATGAGTGAGAACATGATTAATAGCTTGAAACTCATTGTGATAAGTGGAATAGTTGAGTTTAGGGCCACTCAACTAACTGACTAAAATAGGCCAAGTGCTACTTGGCTTAGGTAAGGACCGTGTCAATGCCAACTGCACCAGCATCATACTCAACTTCAAAAAAGAGCTCAACATTAGGAAGAGCCATATAGGAGCTCAACATAACTTGTATTTGATTGCCTCAAAGGCTCTTTGAGCAGCCTTTGTCCACTAAAGACTTCCCGTTGTCATGCATTCAGTCAAATAAGCCATAATGGAGCAAACATCTTTGATGAACCAATGATAAACGGATACTAACCCATAGAAGCTTCTAACTTTCATGATAGAGGTAGGACAAGCCAACTCTTGATGTCTTCAACCTTAGACTTATACATTTGTATGCCCTCTTGAGATGACATAGCCAAGACAAGAAACTTAGGGTGGTAATAAGTCACATTTCTTAAACTTAGCATAAAATCTTTGTTGCCTCAAGATGTGAGGCTTGGGAAAGATGTGAGACCATAAGATGATTTATCATAGCTATACATGAAAATATCATCAATATACATCACAACAAGTTTCCTAATGAAAGGCCTTAAAACCTCATTCATAAGTCTAATGAAGGTATTAGGAGTATTAGATAAACTAAAAGGCACAACAAGCCATTTGCATAACCCATATTTGGTATTTAAAGCAGTTTTCAATTCATCACCTTCTTACATTCTAATTTGATGATATTGATTCTTAAGATTAATTTTGGAGAATACCTTAAACCTATGCAATTCATCAAGCATGTCATTCGACCAAGGACTAGGGAACCTACATTTGATGGTAATGTTATTTATAACCCTAGAGCAAACACACATATGCCAAGTCCCATCTTTCTTAGGTACCAAATGGGTATGAACTAAACAAGGACTCAAACTTTCCCTAATACACTCGTGATTAAGAAACCCTTGGACTTGTCTTTACAACTCTTATGCCTACCTAAAATTGTAACTATATGCTGTCTTGTTATGAAAAGGAGCACCCAATAGAAGATCAATTTGGTGCTCAATCCATCTCTAGTGAAGGAGCCCCTGGAGTAAATCATTAGGGAATGCATCCTCAAACTCTCTCAAGAGTGATTGAGCTAGAGTATGTATGGGTTTTACTTCCTCACCTATGTTTCATTCTACTATAAGTAAGGCAAATAGAGGCTTGCTCTTACGAATTGATCTCTCTTTTCGTGTTTCACTCACGTAGAGGCTTTTCTCACATCCCTTCCGTGGTTTAATTTGTTAAGGTTTGGGTTGGGAGAATGGGGCCAAAGTAAAACTACAACCCTTATGCTTTAATGCATATGTATTGACATGCCCATTATGAAGCACATGGTTATGCTCATATGATCAAAGTCTAATGAGCAATAAGTAAGAAGCATCCACAGGGACAACATCACATAGCATTTCACCACAATATGTACCAATTGAAAATGAAATAAGACATTGTTTAGAATTAATTACCTCAGTCTCTTTCTTAAGCCATTCAATAGTATATGTGGTTGGATGCACGTTAATTGGTAATTGAAGCTTGTCAATGAGTGTCATTGATACCACATTGGTGAAATGTCGTCCATTAATGATGAGCTTACACACCTTGTCTCTAACTACACACTGAGTACAGAAGATTTGTTCCCTTTGGCTAGGTTCAAGATGAACCCTTTTTATGTGAAGTGCTCTTCAAATTACTAATAATTCACCAATATTTGGGGCGACCGAAGTGTGATCCCTATTCCCAAACTCCTCATCACTAGTTTTTCCTTAAGGGCTTGGATCACTTCCACCTAACTAATGGTAAGAGTCTTTCTATTGGAACAATCGGGTTGGAAGTAACCATAGTCATGACACTTGAAGATTTCTTCCACTCCAACCTCTTTAAGGGTTCACTAGTGATTCCCTTACCCTTATCTAGGGCTTTGATTGTAGTTGGAGTATCAGTCTTCAGGTAAGGAAAAAGCCCCTTTGTGGAGATGTGGGATGAATTCGTAAAGGGGCTTGGGAAAGGTTTTCTACCCTTGAGTTGTTTCTCAATTTCAATAGCTAGATTGTAAACATTATCAAATGATAGGTAAGGTTGCAAGTATACCCTTCTTATCAATTTTAGGGGACAAACCCTTATCACCCTCCTTTGGGGTTGTTCAAACTCCCTAATATACTCTTTCACTTTAAGGTTCTCTTGACTAAGAGAGGTGATCCCAAGATAGAGCTCTTGCTTGTAGAAGGACGGTAGGAACCCTTTATGCAAGTGCTTCTTGAGTTTAGAGCATGTCTTTATCTTGGTCTTAGCTTTCCTTGCCCTATTCCTTTTCAAGTTTTCATAGCATAAGGATGTATATCCTTCCATCTTGAGAATAGCCATCTTGAAATACTTTTTATCATTAAACTCCTTAAGCTCAAAGATCCTCTCTATAGATGAAATCCAATCTAGGTAGCTTTTCAAATCAAGGTTTTCATCGAACTATGGTGCCTCAATCTTGAGGTCTCTAAGTTCAATCCTTGGATGCATTCTTCTCCTAACTCCTCTATCCTTATCATCATAATCATCATGAGATGATGAATAGGCAATGTGAATAGGGCTAACATCAATCTCCTAGTGGTTCAAGTTCCCTTATGAACCTTGTCACAACTCTTGAAGCTTATGGCCTTTCTTGAGAGGGGAAAGAAAGGGCTACCACGGACCTTTGTTTTCACCATGAGCTACCCATGGACTGTGGGTTTCACCAAGGACTGTTTATGATTGGTCTTATCCACTCAAGTACTACAGTTTTGTAAAGGCCTTTTTTTTATTTATAGAATTTAGGGTTGAGTTTAGGTTGAGAATTATGTTTGGCTATTTTTAGGGTTCTTTTTAGACTAAGGAGCATTGATTAATGCGGTTAAATAAGCGTAACTTGATGAAACCGAAGTGTGGATTTTTCATATGGATTTGGGATTAACGGTGAGGTTTTTCATTAAATCAATATAGATGAGGCTTTTCATCTAACAACCAAACCAAAAAACTACTCTAGCTCTGATTATATTTAATGAGGATCAATCCTCAATTCCCGAGACTACCAATCACTCAAGAGAAACCTAAACAAGACTCCTACAAAATGTTATAGGAAATAAATCACAAATCCAAATATTATGACAAATTCCATGAACGTCATGGTTGGTCGTACAAGTGGTTTTAATTCTCTGAACGCCATGACTTGATTAAGCTTCCGAATCTGAGCTTTCTAATATGCAGCATTTAACTTTTTGTCATCAATCCGTCCAACGATGGTCGATATTATCTCCATTTGTGGCCAACATCATTATGTTTCTTTCCTTCTGGGTCGCAACAATTGCGATCCTCAGCTTTTCCTCTTCTCAAGAAACGATTGAGCTTCCCTTGATCGACCAACATGTAGAGGGCTTTCTTGAATTAACAACACTCAGAGGTGGTGTTCCCATAATCCCCATAATATTCACAATACTTGTTCATATTCCTAGATTTTGCCAAAGCCTCAATGGGGTTTGGTTGTCAACATCCTGCATGTATATTTGTGCCTTATAGATATCTAAATGATCGTCACAATCACTAGTTCCTTCAAAGGGATCGATAGTTGGCATCTTAACTTTCTTAGGGCATAGAGCCTCCATAATTGCTCTACTAAAAGGTGTTGAGAATGAAGGGAATGACCCTTTCTCCAATTTTCCCCTAATCCAAAGCATAGGAGGCCTAAGATGGCCCAGCTCTATCGACCAAGGTGATCCAGAATGCCTCGAGGATACCCCTTGCATCTGCCCCCTTTGGCGCTGGTCGTTCGAAGGGGGGATAAGTGTTACAGGGCACTGGAGTTCTTGTTGAGGTCCTTCCCACGTACCTAGCCAGTGAAGAACTCTTTCTTTGGAGCCTACCTCTTCTGAGTAATGAGGGTGAGCGGACTCCTCCTGTTCCTCACACCATCGAGATCCCCCGCTTTTGATGTGCGGGGAGTTGTGACAGATCGGGATGGAGCGACGTGCTTTCTGGAGGATTTGCTTAGCTTCAATGATTCTACTAGCATCCTCCCCTTGCAAAGTGCTCATATCCCTTTGAGGGTGTCGACTTTGAGCTTGCTGACATGGAGGGGTGTATCCAAGTGTTGGTTCGTATTCGAGCCCTCGAATGGGCTCAGGTTGACATTCGATTGCCTTCTTCTTTCTGCACAACCCTCGAATCACTGCTTCCTGCACTTGTTTAAGCGTCTCCCTCAACTATTCTAGAGTAAAACATTGTTGAGCAGAGGGGCAATCCATTGAATTCTCTCTGGAGCTCTAAGTCAGAGAGTCGCCATGGCCCATTGGGGTGTCTTTTGCTACGCCACACTTACCCTTATCTCCTTGCTTCAATGCTTTTAATTGAGTGCTAACCATCTTGTCAATGTGTCCTCAGAGAAGGTGCCAATCTACTTTAGAAGAAACTCACTTAAAGGTTGGTGATGCTCGGACTTATGTTTGGCTGACGTGTCGATTAATTATGCGAGCTGATGTCTTTTCCCCTCAATGACCTGCACAAAGGCTAGCCATGGGTGTTTTTCCTGAGGAAGGCCTTGTTTCTGGGTAGGACTGGCAATGGGGGGTACGGGGCCGGTTTTGTTGTACCCTCACCTATACCCATTTAGAAAATCAGTACCCATACCCACTGGGTATTATAAAACC
>JACYFF010031956.1:32626329-32677121 GCA_017589665.1 Selenicereus undatus | reverse complement strand
TACATACATACATACATACATACATACATACATACATACATACGTGCATACATACATACGTACATACATACAGACATACATATATATATATATGAAAATTAAAAAGATGTATTTTAAATATAAAATGAAAACGTCTAATCATTAGCGTATAAATTAAAAGATGAATATAGAATAAATGGGTGTGTTTAATGAAACTTTAGAGTAAAAATGACTAAATCTAAACTATGCAATGATTCGAAATCTATTCGACTTGATTGAAACCCTGTATGATTTACAACTGAGCTATTTATTAAAGTCGACCTATACCCGATCCCACTCATCTCGGATTAGACTCGACCCATGCCCGATTCGAACAGAGCTGGGTTAGACAACTCGAAATAGACTTGATTCGAATTTCACCTGAACCGAACATGTACCCGACCTGAACATGGTTGACTCAAAAGTAAGCCAAACCAAAACTTCACCCGAACCGAACCCGAATCCGACTCGAATATGGTTGACCTGAAAGTAACCCAAACTGAGATAAGATCTGACTCGTACAAGACCTAAATGATCCATTTTGCCAGGTCTAAGTAGTAGTAGTCAAATTTGGGTTAGTATTTTCTTTAATTAATACTGTGCTTATTTTGATTCATTTAACTAGATATAATGGCTTGCTTGCGGGTGCGAAAAGGCAATTTTTAATTAGCAATGGAGTTACTGAAAAATTATTGGTCCTATTGATATTATTATGGACTGGACCAGTTGCAAGGTGTGGGACTTGTCCCACATCGGTTGTGTGGGCAACTGATGAGGGGTTTATAGACAAAATGGGCTCTCTTACCTAATAGGCTAGTCTTTTGGGATGAGTTCTCCTGTTTGGTCTGTAACAATTGGTATTAAAGTCAACTCGGAATTGTGGCCTGGAAGAGCCAGCCGTGACCAACAAGGACGTTGGCTCTTAAGGGGGTCGAATGTTATGGGCTGGACCAGTTGCAAGGTATGGGACTTGTCCTACATCGGTTGTATGTGCAGCTGATGAGGGGTTTATAGACCAAATGGGCTCTCTCACTTAATAGGCTAGTTTTTTGGGATGAGTTCTCCTGTTTTGTCTGTAACAGATACATATACATCATAAATAAGAGCATTGCTTATGTAATTGGCACTGTTTATTAGCGTTGACACTTCCATTAGCTTCTGTTTCTATCCGTCTTTGCCAACCTTGAGTGGTGCCTTTTGGTAACGTTGCTTGTGAAACAATATGAAGAATTAAGAAAGAAAAGATAAATCTCAAATTAATATCCTATTCAGTAGTATGTGATGTGCTGACAGTAAGTTGATATCATAGTCTGTTTGTTGTCCATGTTGTCGAACAAGTCAAGGAACACTTCACTACCTCATACGAATCGCCCCAAGTTGCCCACTACCTCCTCTCTTGAGCACTCAACCTCCGATGAATCATCTATAAGAAGAAATTTGAAACATCCAGTTGTTAAATCGTCGCAGATTGGGGATGACATTGATGTTCAAGGTGCTATTTTCAGACATTGGTGAAGTTTGTCTAATTTCCAGATAATGTCAATAAAGAATCTGAGGTAATATAGTATAAGATGATGATTATTTGCACCTAGATTATTAATATAGATGAGTGCTAATATTATCAGCATTAAACTATTTATATATTTTGACATGTTGTTGCTACAATTGGCTGCAACAGTTGCTACCATTGTTCTACTTAAGTTGTTGTATATATATTTTGTCACGGTGAAAATTGTAGAAATGAAGCAAATTTGGAAACTGTAGTTTGTCATCTGCAAGTAATGAAACAATGGCCAACATACCAGAATCATGAAAGCCTGAAAATCATGATGGCCTCAAACTGTAGTTAACTATTATGTTTCTTTTTTTAGGTTTATTGGGCCTTCTTTATTATGCTCGTTTATTTTTAAGTGATATGCATGTTAAGTGGGTTATATGATTTGATTCGTGGGCCTATTTTGACTCATTTTCTTCATGTATAATATCATGTATTTGTTATTGTTTCTATAGATAGATGAGTTAGAGAAGCTTAGAAAATGGGTTGCGGCTAGCATTGTTGTTTATGGTGCATGTGCAACTAGTCTAGTAGCAACCCTTGCATTCTTTAAGAGTCACGTTGATATGCCACTTTTGAAAAATGGTGAAGGGGATATTTGTCGTTAATTTCACTTGAGTAGGCTTACACAAAAAGAGGAGCAAGATTGTCTCAATGAGCTTCGCATGGGAAAGGAAGCCTTTAGGTTATTTTGCATATTATGTCATTCGGGGAGATTGAGGGATAACTGTCTTAGCACAGTTGAGGAACAAGTTGCCAATTTTCTCAATATTGTTGGACATAATAGGAGAAATTATTTTATAAAGTTAGATTATTGGTGTTCGAAGGAAACAGTGAGTAAGCACTTCCACAATATCCTAAAAGCCGTCACTTCCTTAGAATCAATATTTGTAAAGTAACCAAATGGTTCTAAATGCCCTCTTGAGATTGCAAACAACATGAGGTTCTTTCGAGCTTCTTTCCTTACTTCAATGTAAACGTCAAAAAATAAGTAATACTTGTTCAAATATTATTCTTCTAAAGTAAGATTCTAATAAATCTAGGACATTTTTTTGGCTATGATTGTGTTGGTGCGATTGATGGTTCACATTTTCGTATAAAAGCCCCAAGTGACGTGGTTCAAAGATATCGAGCTCGAAATCAATACCAAACTATCAATGTTCTCGCAACTTGTGGGTTTGATTTGAAGTTTACTTACGTGTTATCCAGTTGGGAAGGTTCCATTTCTGATTTGAGAGCAACCAAAGCAATGCAGATGGGCCCAAAAAAAGGCAACTTCAGTGGATAAGAGAAGTGGCAAGCTCAAGTGATGATGCTCCTCTGATTCCTACCAATGAAGAACCTTCATGTGCACTTCGCTCGAAAGACCAAGTGGAGATTAATAAATCAAAAAATTAGGCACTAGAGTTCGTGTGAGAGGAGCTGAAATCCCTTATATCTGATATAGATGCTGTAGCAATGGCTCTTGAGAAAGGCAACTTGAGGAACAACACCAAAGAACAACTTTATGATGAAATTACAAAGGTAAATAACCACCCTTTATCTTTGATTGTTCTGGGTATATTGTGCAAGTAGGTGCCTTTTAGATTTTTTACTTCGTAACAAAGTAGTTCTCTATTCATATGCATATACTAGTGACTAATCTTGTATTTGTGAGAAGCTAGTACTGTAAATTGTGAATAACCTTTACGGTCACATATAAGGAATAAGTTGCAAAAGTACTTTTCACTTAACAGGAATAAAGATGTGTACATTTTTAATCTTTAGCCCCCAACTATGTAGTGGGGCTTTGGTGAAAATTTGGTGCACCTAAATTGGGTTACTTTATTATCCTCAACGAGCTAGTTTTTATATTATGAATCTTTCCTATATTTGTTGGAGTTGCTCAAACTAAAATCAATGGCTTTTGGTTAGAGGTTCTTCATCATACAACTAATAAACATAGTAGAAGCTGGAGCTAATTTTGTTAATGCATCTCTGGTAGCAATGCTGGATTAAGGAAGTGGGTGATATAGAGCTAATTTTGCTAACTGGAAGTGTACTTGTGTATGTGTTTTGGCCATATCATAACAGGTGTAGTGAGGATAATAAAGTAGCTGGACATGTGCTTGTATATGTGTTTTGCCTGTGCAACTCCTACAATTTAGGTGTGGGCTTTGCTGAAAATTGTAATGGTTCAGTTGTTAATCTAATATCATTTTGATGTTATATTTATACATTGAAGGTTTGAGTGAGACATCACAAATGAAGGTCTACCAAACTTTTTCGGCGGACCCGAACTCAGCTAGAGCGGTTCTTGCTTGCTTGATTGCTCATTGTGAGTTGTGGTTGAAATTCAAATTCGACAATGAGTTCTTGGAGTCGTTTGGGATTTTGGAATTTTGTAGCCTCAACTCGTTGTTATTTTCAAGTAGAACTCAAAATTTTATGGATAATTTGATTTGAAGTTGTAAATTTTTATGGATTCTTGTAAACTTTTGCATTGTCACAAAACCAAGGAGATTGAAGTGGATGATTGCATTTGCATGGGAAAGTTTGAGAGTGACCCAATTGTATTACTCCCCATTTTTAAGGGTGTTGTTTTGGAGAGTTCCATTGACATTGACTAGCAAAGGGAGACTTGGAGATCACATTTTGATTTTAACAAGATATATTTTTCTTTGTTACATTCATTTTCTCCAGTCCAAACAAAGGGAAAAAAAAGTTTGGTAGAAATTTATTTTTTTTCCTTATATTTTTTCTCTAATCTAAACAAAGAAAGGAAAATCACTTTCCTCTTCTTTTTTTTCTTCCTCATTTGTTTTTCCTTTCAAATTTCTTTCCACCTTATTTTCTTATATCCAAATAGGACCTTAGTGGATGATATTAGAACATCTTTGACTTTTTTATTATCCAAATTAATTGTCATCCACCTAGATGTTCCACATCCAGTTTTGTAGAAAATTGTAATTGTTATAACATGATAATATTATCCACAATTGATTGTTCAAATCCAAAAGTCCCTTATGAAAGAACTACTACTTTTTGTGTTATAGGATTGTAATTGCCATCAAGACTATTCTGAAGATAACCTTACAGATAGTATTAAAATTTTATGAAAAGAAAACCATTAGTAGGTTCTAAAGTATCAAGTTTTAGGATTAAAGTTGTCGTTGGCCAGTTGAAGGCATTGGTCATTGGCGGAGAGCCTGCAATGTGAAGTCTTCCTGAGGGACAATAAGGTTACTGTTAGTATTTCAAAATAATATATCATATTTTGGGAAGGAAAATTATTAACCGAGAAATAATCCATCAAGTGTACATTTTGGTCAGTAGTGACATTTTTTCACTTGAAGCTAGCTGGATGTGACTTGGTCCCAATTTCAAATTTTTTAATTGAATTCAAGTTTGAACCAAATAATTTGCATAAATCGGGTTGAACTTGTCCTCATTCGGAAGCGTAAATGTCGTTTTTAGAGCCTAAACGTATTACACACTTCTAAGGGATGCACTTTGCATATTTGAGTCATATGTATGATTAACAATATGATAATCTTACTTCAAATTGATACGAAGTAGTTTCATCTAATATTAACTCTGAAACCAACCTAAGCAAAAAGTGAAAGACTCTATGCAAAATAAATAAGTACTTAAAATATATATCTTATGATATGCCTCTCTTGATTGCCTTATGGCAAGATTGTGAGAAGCATTGATTTCTAGTTAATCAATGTATGATTTTTGAGGACACATGTTACATCTTGGGGGAAGCAATGGGCTTTAATGGGCCAGTTTGTTACCTATTATCAAGATCTCTTAAGACAATTCGATTGTAGGCATTCTTCAACAAATTGAACAAAACTCAAAAGGTTGATTCGCTTATCAAATAATAATAATAATGATAATACTCCCTTTACTCTAAAAAGAATGTCACTTTTTTCTTTTTGAGATGTCCCAAATTAATGCCGATTTTATAAATACAAACTCATAACTTAAAAAATTTCCTCTACTACCCTTGTTTTTTAGTTCATAAATAACCACGAAATGGAATGACATTTAAAATTAAAATTTTTGAGTTCAAATTATTGAGGCCATTATTGATATTAGTTTTAGAATAATTAGTTTATCAATATTTCTTAAAACATATGAAAAGACAAATATAACATTTTTTTTAAGACAGATGAAGTAACAACAATACCAATAATAGTAACAACAGCAACAGTAACAATAATAATATTAATACTAATACTAATAATAAAGAATAATAGTAATAACAACAACCGACAAAAGCGACAACAATAATAATAATAATAATAATAATAATAATAATAATTCCGTGTTCTGTATCCTTCCTCCCTGTTACACAATTTTGCCAGAATCAATTCGCAAATCCTTCCACGGTCCCACCCACCTGCCACCATCTCTCTCTCTCTCTCTCTCTTCCTGCCGTTGCCAGGTCTGTATTTTCGTCGTCGTCGTCGTCGTCTTCTTCTTCTTCTTCTTCTTCTTTCTTAGACATCAGAAATCCCACGCAGACCTGGTTTTTGTTGGGGGACAGTCTCTTCACAAAAACCAGGTCTCCCCCTTCCAATTTCCAGCTGCATCTGCAAATTATACATACAATTCCCCAGATCTCTCTTTCTTTTTCTTAATTTCGTCTTTACTGTGCTGAGGCCAAGGAAGGTTCCCCCATTAAGCAACTATGAACGACCTTCTTTCGGTACTTTGATTCTTCTCTCTTTCCTCTTTCTGGGGTTTTTATGAATTACATTTTCTTTTATCCGAGCTAGTTTTATATGGGCTTAATTTTTATCTGGGTTCATGTTTATTTTCCCATTTTGGGTCAATTTTGATTGATTAATTAGACATTCTTGAAGTTGCAATCTTTTAGGGGCTCAGTAGGTTTACATTATTTGATATGATCATTCTGAATTTATCTTGATTGCTAAGGTTAAAATATTTGATAATGCTTCCATTGGGTCTATAGATCAAACTTTGCCCAATGCATTGTTGAGTTTGCTGAAAAAAGTGTGGCACATTGACATTGTTGAGATCTTGCCGCGGTATAATCAGTCTGAGCTTAGCAGTTCGTGTTTTGTTCTTTGTAGTGCCAAGTGAAACCTACTTTTTATGTGATCTAGTGAAGTGCTTTTAACTTGTTTTGGTCCTCTGTCTTGAGTGAGGTTACTAGGAGCCATTGCCAGCGTCCCGTATCAAGATTAGAGGAAGCAGGTCAAGCTCTTTAAACAAAGGCCCTTGTAATATGTATACAGTGTGTATCTGTTGAAGTTTTTGTAAATTTGATGGTATTTTGGTAGCATATATTTCTGTAGAACCAAATAAGATTGCTTGGTGGAATGTTAGTACTGTTTAGTTTCTAATTCTGTTTATTTTCATTGGCAGTTTGTGTCTTTTTTTGCGAAAGGTGTTTTTGCCTAATTGAGTAGATAGCTGTTGATTTTTATGGTGTAATTTTTTAAAGTATAAGAGGTATCCCTCCAAACTTGCCAAGGACTTGACCTTGTATAAAAGTTTGTCGTGGTGTCGGATTAGCGCCATTGAACGTAGATGAGCAATCCCCTGTTCATTCTTTGCCTTTGATGCTCTTATAATTTGTTTTTTATGTGGGTCTTTTGGAATCAACCTCTCTATGGGCAGAAATGTCTGTAGAGGTAAGGTTGCTTACATCCGGATCTCCCTAGACTCTGCAAAAGCGGTACCCGCACTGTGAGGTGGTGTTGTTGTGTAGTTGTTACGTGTATAATTTGTTTGTTGGGCGTTTTAGCAACCAGTTACTGCCTCTTAGGCTTGCGTAATTGCATCCATTTATCCTTTCTTTTCCCTTCACCTGTTAGTTAGACATTAGTTGCCGATGTATATTTTCTTCTTTCCTTGGTGTGCCTTAGTCTAGACTCTAGAGTTGGCCATTTCTTGTATAGTACCCCCCGCCCCCCAATTGTTAAATTTTAGTTCAATCAATGCTAATGTTTTTGCTAAATCTTGTGTCGTTATGCCCTCTCTTCCAAAATATTTCAACCCCAAAGTTTCTCCTTTCCAAATTGTTTTGTCTGCTTTCAGAAAAATAGCCTCTCTGCTTATAGGAAAAAGTTTGCATACACATGGGTGTCCCCAAATCTTGTTGAAACAGGATCAATACTTCTAGTTGTTGTTCCAAAGTTTCTATCTCTGGAAACTTCTGTTTCTTCCTTCCCCTTTCAAATCATGCTATTTAGGTCCTATATTCAGTAAAAGATTTCTTTTCATATTGTGATTTTTTGATACAGACAAAACCATTTATTCAAACTTTGTTGGACGGTAAAGTAAATTTTCACAGTGGGTTACGCATAAACAATTGTATGGCCTGTCCCCTGAATAATAAGTCTGGTTCAGTGAGACCTCAAGTGCTGCCCCAGGGAAGATGCGTGGGAGTGTTTCCTTTGGGGGGGGGGGGGGCTTGGAGTTCATTTGTAAGGCTACTCACGCAAAACATCATTAAAAAAGGGTGTCTGAGCCCCTATCTGGGAATGATGATATATTTCTTTTCCCAGATTACTCTGTGTCTCCATATTCAAATTTCAGAATCAATAAGAAGTGACTAACTGGTGTGCCATAATCACTTGAATTGGGATACATGAGATTATGCTGCTCAATTGTAATTCTGTTTATCTGCAAACTGATTCTTCTTGCTCGGATCTTCTTATGAGATGTCCAGCATGTCCTTGGCTTTATTATTGATTGTATGATGAATTACTGCTTCAGTTGGGTGTATGCAAATTGAGTTTTTGTGTACTTGTTTTTTTCTTTTGCTTGCTGAAGTGGGAACCTTGAGTTCACCATTAATTTGGGGGTCTTTTGTGCGGTTGATGTCATGTCTACAATCACCTAAGTACTATCGGTGCCTATAGTCTACCTGTCTCTAGGGTCCAAAGTGTATTGAGATCTAGTGTCAAATGGAAACGATCTCTCTACAATTCAATTCAGTTTAAGGGTAAGTTTGTATGCACTTAGCCTGCTGCTCCTGCCCCACCATAGGTGGGGATGCAGCAGTAATGGTTTGCTTTGAGTTTTCATATCCACGTATGGTTTTTTGAAGCAATTCCATTTTGCAACAATTGATATAAGGGAGCACGTGTGCCTTGTATGGGTTGGCATGGGAATTCATGCTAAAGTATTCCTGAGATATTCAATTTTGAATCTTGTTTCTTTTATGGTCAAATTTCTTCGAGTTATGTGTCAAGTGGACATGGTCTTCAGGAAATGTTCTGATGCTTGCACTCTAGACGTCAGGTGCTTTCTTCCTTGCACAGCTCACTATTTGTGCAGCATAAATGTATAAGTTTGAATGTGAATTGCACTTTACTATAATTCATTGTTTGCAGGATTCGTTTAAGATTGACCGTGAGCAATCATCCAGACGCGGTGATGTTGAGATGGGAATGAATTCTGGAGAACTGGGACTCCAAATGTTTTCCAAAAAGGTGACGCTAAATTATATTGCTTATGTGTGTTTGTTTCTCTCAGTAAGAGTGAAGGATTACAACTGATGAAAAACATTCTAAAGTTGTTCACCTTTAATAAATTAATTTTGAGCGTAATCTAAACAAACTATGTTTTGTTTTTTCCTTTTCGTTCTTCCAGGTTCAAGAAATTGATAAACAATATGATAAGATCAGCAGTCTCCTGAGAAAGCTCCAGGTATTTGCCCAGCTTGCAATCCAATTTTTTCTAGAGCAAGATTAAAATGGTACATATTGTATCTGAACGTTTTGATAACATCTGCTTGCAGGATGCACATGAAGAGTCAAAAGCAGTTACCAAGGCTGCTGCTATGAAGTGTAAACTCTTTTCTTGATCAGTTTGCATATATAGCCTGTATATTCTTGTTTTCCTTTTTTTAATTTAATTTTTTGGTAAAGCAATATTGGGTCTATTGTTTTCAACTTATTTCAAGTACTTATTATTATCATCAACATTCAGCAATGATCCGCACTCATTAGCACTGTTCAACAATATGTTACTTATGATAAATTGAAAAGAACAAGTCCATTGTGATATTCCTGTGGTCTCTTTTCATCAAGAGTTGTTGCTTATCCTTTTCCTTCTAATTTTGTTGAAGTAATAGGCTTAAGCAGTCATTGTCCAAATATGTGTAGTGGACATAAGTTGGTGGTAGGATATGCATTTCTCTGCAACTTTTTCTCTCCCCCTTCAAGTGTGACATGCCTAATTCATTGAAGTTGACCACTTTTATGTTAAACTTCGCAAATAATAAGAACATATCTCTTTCACTCGCGGACTATATTTGTAAGCTTCTGAAGGAGAAGAGATGGAGTTAGAAGGAGAGGAGTAGGTAACTGCATTCTTATCCCGAGTCATTGGGTGTCCTGGACCAGGGGAAAGAGTTGGTCAGCATATTTAGTACGTGACGGACATTTATAAAAATAGGATTTGAAGTTTGATGCCCTGCTTGATTAGAAAATGGCAATGGCATTTCATAATGTAACACTTGCAAAGAAAAAACAATGTAAAAAATGGTTGATCCGGATTTATTTATGCATATTGTAGAATTAGGCTTTAGTTGGAAACTGGACATGGTTACACATGATAATTGCCTTCTAGAAACTAGTGGCATCTGCTATCTGGTAAACTTTTACAATCTCTGTTCTGAAGCTATCAAGCAGCGCATGGAAAGGGATGTTGATGAAGTGCTAAAGATTGCTCGGTCAATAAAATCAAAAATCGAAGAACTTGACAAAGATGTAAGACCGCTTTTATTTCTTCCATTGTCAATTAGTGAATTTCCAGGCTTACTTTTTTCCTCTTCCAGAATTTGTCAAATATGCAGAAGCCTGGCTGTGGAAAAGGAACAGCCATCGAGCGGGCCAGGACAGCAAAGACTATGTAAGTTATGTCTCCAAACAATGGGTGTGTTGCTGTATATGGAAGTCTATAAATTGTCCGTGATTCTAGATACTCTGTCTGTTGTTGTTTCCATGTTACTGGTTCTACTAATTCACATCTCAAAGAAAATGTCCTAGTCGCAGCAGTCTGCAAGCTTTGATTAACTATAGAGTTTATTTCACATGTCTCTGTAAGGAACTATGATCTTTCATGGGCCTTAGCTGTGTGCCACGGGATAACTGGTCTTAATCATCTTTGAGCTATTTAAGATATAAGATGTACAGATATCAAGCCTTGATGGCCCACCTAGCCTTTCTTTAGCTGTTTGAGCATATCATATACAATTTCTCTTCACATTACTATGATATTTGGTTGGATGTAATGTAATGACAATGTAACAACCTTGTAATGCAATCATAATTATATGGTTTGTGGTTATCATGATTTTGAGATAGTTTTTTTGGTACAACACCCCAGTACAACTAAACATGGTGATGGAAACGCATTTACAGTTTTGTTTGCATTACAAGGTTGACTACATCCAATAACTTGGTTGTATGGAATGTGCTTACGTGGTGCTGGACACACTGCAAGAAAGATCTTTATGATCCTATGGCACATTGCAAGAAAGAAATATCTGATCCTATAGTTCTGTCTTTTAAGTGCCAGTTTTTCCAGCTGGAAATAGAATGTTTAGTTTGGAGTTGTTTGGGAGCTTTGTATTTCTTGCCCTGATAGGCTTCTGACATGCATGAACAGAACTGAATCCTTTGGTATAGTTAAAATATAGTAGTCTCTCACTGCACATGATTTGATGTTTATTGCTTATGCATATGTTTCTTGTGGGGTTTAATAAGAAGTTATGATGCTCAGCTTTTGAAGTTGCTACCCTTTCTTGCAGTACTCTGAAGAAAAAGTTGAAAGACAAGATGTCAGAATTTCAGGTACATGCCTCAACTTTCAAAGGAGTTGCTTTTATATGTTTCTCAAGTTCCTTATGTACGAATATATCTACAGGTTTTACGTGAAAATATTAATCAAGAGTACCGAGAAGTTGTAGAACGCCGAGTTTATACAGGTATTTGTCTTTGGGCTTTTCTGAAAAGAGATGCATATAATTGTTGTGCTGAATTGGCGATTTAACTGTTTGTCTTTTGGTGTCTGTTATTATCAGTGACGGGTCAACGTGCTGATGAAGAGGTTGGGGTTAATTTCTTGTCCTACTTTTGATAACTGTGCAGATATGTGTGGTTTTCTATTCAGTTATACTTTCTTTTTTACTCTTTTCTGGCAGACGATTGATCGACTAATTGAGACTGGTGACAGTGAACAAATTTTTCAGAAGGCAATACAGGAACAAGGTCGAGGTCAGGTGTGTCTTCTTTCCCTGTTCTGTACAGCCTTCTTGCTCTCTTTTGCTTATTGCCCATGGGGATAAGATTACAAAAATGAAGTTCATTTAAAAAAAAAAAAATCAGTGGAGGAGAGGGGAGGCAGTGGAATCTTCCTTTTGAAATTTATAGATAATTCTCTTCCATAAAATCTCGGTTGCTGGCAAACTCCATTTCATTGAATTGTTCAGTAACTTTCTGAATTTAAGCATATTCAAGCTTTATTTTTAAAATCGTTCAATCTATGCTTATTTTCTCTGTATCAACATTAGGTTTATACTGATTACGCTCACCGTGTTTCGTAATTGAATGAGAAATGAAGTAATTCTGTTTCCACTCTATGTTCCTGGGTTGATTTAGGTTCTGTGCATGGTGTTCAGTGACCAGAATGACACATGTTTGCATGCTTGTCACGTTTCTAGGGCCGGTTTATGGCATAAGGAACTTTGTTGGCATTGGACTAGTTAATGAACGGTGATTTGTTTCAGCATTTCATAAGTTTCTACTTGAATTTTGATGTCTGGGTGTCAGAAGTTTGAGAGTCGTAAAAATCCATTGTGGATCTGAAGTGTAGATCTGCACATAATGGACGTGCTTCTATCTTTTCAATTAAAATAAAATAACTGGCTCTTATCTTTTATGTTGGCAGATCTTGGACACGCTTGCAGAAATACAAGAGCGTCATGATGCTGTTCGAGATGTAGAGAGAAAACTGCTTGATCTACAACAGGTATGTCCTTGGGCCTTGTCCCTGAGAAGTATCGTTGATAATCTGGAAATTCTTATGCTTTGCTTCATGACATTGCAATTCTTCATTTGTTTGTTATTGCATAATCTTGCCTGGGGATTCTGTCATCTTGCCATGATGACATCTAAGGAACTGGCCAGTCCAAGGCTATGTTTTATGATTAATGACTGCAGTTCGGAAATAGCTGAACTCAATTCCTTATAAGGTGGTTTGCCAATTGAAATCTGGATCAACTTATACCAATTGATTGCAGATCCTACTTTGATTAGTGATAGAGTAGATAATGTAGGATGCTCTTAGAGCTATTTCTACAAGGGGAATTGTTGTAGGATGCTCTTAGAGCAATTCCTACAGGCAGGGGGGCTGACACAGAACTGAAATTCTCACAGAGATTCATTCAAATTCAATTTCAAATATCATTCATGATCTGATTTTTTCCCTATACATAAGAAGGTTCTACATAGTCTGGAGTGACTGAGGCATACTAACATAAGGAAACTAAAGATATTAATTAACTAGAGAAAAGGATAAAAATACTAACCTAGGATAATCTAATTGATTAGAAAGTCAAATCTTGCTAAATGACTATAAATCTCTTTATTTCGACTAATCTAAAATATGCTATATAAAGTAAAATATGAAAATAAATTGTAACAAAAATTTAAAAACTTCCTGATATCTCCTAATATGCTATATATTGAATTTCTCCCATGTTTGCTAACATGCTATATGTGAATTTCTCCCATTATGCTTTTCCTGCATCATTAGACTGGTTTAACACTAAATGTGCTGGGTTGGGATTAGATAGTAAGTTCAATATATATCCTCCCATGGGATCAAAATGAAGACCAGTGTTTCAATATCATACGCATCACCAAAAAGATCATTGAAGTCTCTTTGGCCTGTACAACAGCAGCAATGTACCTGGTGTGTGGATCCCGCTGCAAGTAGAGGTGCCACCTTCACGTGACCTCCGAAAACCATTCTCAAGTTTTGGAAAAAGTCAATTTAAAGTAAATAAAGACCAATGAAACCCAAAGTGACCACAACTGATAATTGCACAACAAGGTGAATGAAAAAACACTTGAAAGGGAGGGAATTCAATGAAAAATAAGTATGTTAGGACCTATTTTATCCACCGGGATTTCTTTTTTCCTCGGTTGGGTTGGGGGGGGGGGGGTTGGGTTGGTGACAAACAAGACAGTGGGAAAATAGTCCAACCTTCAATAGGACGAAGAATTAGTGCCTTCTGCTATAAGTTGTTAATCGTGCTGGTTTCTTTCAGCTCAGTAAATCATATATTTGAACTTAAAATATTATCGCTTGGTTGCATCATCCGTGGAGATTTTATTGCCATTCTTGAGGGTTTTTTTTTTTGTGTTTTTGGGTTGGTGTGGTGGGTAGAATGAAATCTTAGACGACTTTCTCTTTTATTCTAAAAAAAAGGAAAAAAAACGTTGGCCTCTCATAGAGGGAGAGATAGGGCTGGCAAAAATTCGGGTTTGGGTCAATTCGGGTCCGAAGAAATCGGACATTCGGACAAAAACTTCATACCCGGACCCTGTTCGGATTACAAATCGGACACTTTGACCAGACCCGAACCCGGACCCGAATGTCAGATGTCCGGACCGGGTTGTCTGAATGTCCGAATTTGTAATATAAATTTAGGAGATTCTGACCGAAAATTTGAGTGACCAAACCCAAACCCAATTTTTTAATGTCCGAACCCGATTGTTCGAATTTATTTTTATAAAATTTTCTAAAGAATTTGGACTAAAATTACATATAAACATAGTTGTCCGATGTCCGAACCCGGTTGTCCGATTGTCCGAACCTGAAATGGTTCAAAATCCGGTCAACCCGAACTCGAATGTCCAAACCCGAATCTGACCCGGTTTAAATTCGGACATGGCTGATTGTCCGAATTTTTAATTCGGACATAAATTTGGTGACCGTACCCGGTTTTTTTCGGGTCGGACAAATTCCGGTAATCGAGTCGGACAGATTTTTACCAGCCCTAGGGAGAGATCCAATCCTCTTATCAATCAACGTTCATGATTTCAGATTCGTGTTTGAATTGTTGATGGAAGTCTGGACGCATGGAGCTAATAGTTACGTCTGTAGTTTTCTTCAAATTATTTTACTTGGACTCTTTTCATTTCACTTTAATTATGCGTGTTAAATGCATTGGCATGGAATAGGACAAATTCCATTGTAAACCAAACGCAGGCAAGGTTTCTGGGATCAGACACCTGGAAGGTCTTTCTTTTTTCTTAAAGGAAAGGTTCCGTAGGAAAATTCACATATTTTGGGACAATGAGGGAGAGATGCTACTGGAATTTTAAACTTCACCGCACCATCAATCTCTCTGTATTAGATGATGGGAAGTGGAATTTCTGACATGTTTTCTTCTATGCAGATTTTTCTGGATATGGCTGTCTTGGTCGAGGCACAAGGAGATTTGCTCAACAATATAGAGTCGCAGGTAAGAGCGAAGAAAAAAGAAATAACCGAGAGAGAGAGCGAGAGCGCATAGTGGCAAGTGTTACTTGTTTGATTGGAATCTCTGATGGATGCTACATTTCTTCTGCTCAATGTTTTCCCCAGGTTTCGAATGCTGTGGATCACGTGAACTCTGGGAACACTGCTTTGCAACGAGCGAAGAGCTTACAGAAGAGCTCGCGGAAGTGGATGTGCATTGCCATCATCATTCTTCTAATCATTGTCGTGGTTGTGGTGGTGGGTGTGCTTAAGCCATGGCAGAGCAAAAACGGCGCCTGACTCCCTTCACCTTATACAGTAATTTGTACGCATAAAACCATCAATTTCTTGTAACTCTTTCTTGGGGCTAAGAACTTGGACGTTCCCTCTTGGGGACATCTGGTCTCGTCTGTGTGTATTCATTTATTTCTTGTCCTATAAGTAACTTGGAAAATGTATAAATATTTTGGGGATTACTGAAACCTAAGAATATTGTATAATTTGATTAGATCTGTTATGCTAATGTTCTGATCCTGGGTCCTCAGAAGCGAGTTTTTGCTACATTAAAAGTTCATGATTGTGAGCTCAATCCGGTGGAGTCTGATTTCTTGCCAATGCTTTTTTTTTTTTTTTTAATGTATTTCTTGCCAATGCTTGATGTAAAGCAATGTTGAGAGAACCGACCCGGTTATCGAACCAATCGGTTGAACGGGTCGATGGGTCAACCGGTCGAACAGTTTGGACGGGGGTTAGACCGGTTGACCGTCAAACTGGGTTAGACCGGCGAAATCCGGTGAATTTGAAAAAATTTTCTACATATAGTTATAATTTTTTTTTTCCAAATTTCATTACATCGTTCTATACAACACTATAAAGTATGACATAAATAACAATTTAAGGCTTAGGTTAATTGAAATTTCAAGCTTAATCTAAATTAATAATTAATTAAACAATAAAAGTTACCAATCAAGTGAAGCAACAACAATAAACACCTTAGTTCTGTCCACTTGTGCAGTAGTGGTTTAATATATTTAATTAATTTTACTTTTTGTTTAAATATACAGCAACAACAACACAACCACCTCCTGGTGTGAGTCCGGCTTTTGCGGGTTCTGAGAAAATTCAGATGTAGACAATCTTACTCTTTTTATGTAAATATATTTAATTAATTTTAGTCTTTTGTTTTGTTTTATTATATATTTTTAAATATTTTTCAAAACACTAAATGAGTAATTTATGATAACAAAATTAATTTATGTCATATGTATATGGTAATTTTCATTAATAATAATAGTGTATAATAAAAAGATCTATTACTATAACTAAATAGTATAAAATCTTTTTTTCAAGGGAGCATATATTTGCCAACTACAACAACCCCAACCCTCGAACTCTCTGGCCCCTTTCTCTCTCATCCGATTCTCTTCTTCCTCCCAAACCTTTCATGTCCTCCTCCATTTTTCTCAAATCAAAGCTTTTGTTTTCCCACAAAATAAAATTCAACTTCACCCTCAATACTGTAAGTACTCCTCTCTTTCTCACTTCCTCTTCTTTCTCTCTCAATCTCTTTCTCCTTTCCTCCTCCATCATCTCCATGTCCTCTTTTTCCATATATTTTCAGATCTGAATTCGCTAATTAAAAAAAAAAAAAAACAGAGTAAGCCAGATGATGATGTGAGGTTAGTGGTGGCGAGGCAGGTGAGCTAGGGTTGCATCGTTGCAATCGCCAGGCCACAGAGAGAGGGTGTCGAGGAGTTTAAGGCTGTGAAATCATTTGGGCCGGGAAAAAAAAGTTTTTAAAGAACCTAGAAAACCCGGTCCAACCGCGGGTTGGTTGGTTTGACCGAATCAGCCGGTCCAATCGGATTTGACTAGTTTTTTCCGGTTCGACTGTCCAAACGGTTTTACGTGATTTCTGGACTGTTGATCTAACCGGTTCCACGTCCAATCGGTCGGACCGGCCGGTCCTGTCCAGTTTTCTTAACCATGATGTAAAGTAGGTATGCATTGTGAATTATAGCGGAGTTAGATTTCTAGCTCTTAATATCCAAACCGAGTCCTGCAGCAAGGCGAACCACATCTGATCAAATAACTCAAGCAAAATGTGAAATAAGGTAGTTTAAAAACCAAATCAAATTAAGTAGACTAAGTTTGCGGAACTAATACTCATATTTCTTGGGACACTTGAAAACCTTATAGACTCGATAATGATGTGAATCCGGATGGATTCAGTTCAACTAAATTAGATTTATCGAAATAAAAACAACCCAACTTACTGTGAAGAACCCCTTTATCATGTCTGTATGTACATGCATACATACATATGCATATAATACACTGAACGCATAGAGTAATTTACATGGATAGCGATAATGAGAGCGCCACATGAATCATCAAGACAAGAATCTAACGGAGCTTCTTCTAAGCCAAAGTTCATACATGACCATATAGAAAACATCAAAATTCACAGGAGACTTATGCCACTGAAAATGCTTCCTCACCTTCAACACATTGGCTTGCAAAACTGAGTACTCCTGAGGGCTTATCTCTTGAAGAATCTTCTTCAAGTTAGGGATGTCAGCGGCCGTGATAACAACAGAAAAAGCCCTCCAATTTAGGATGTCCATGAAGGGAAGATCATAGTAGTCGGCTAGGATGACAGGCACACAACCATAATACAAAGCATCCCCGATTCGAGCTGTATTTACCTCAAAGCCCTTGGCATGGATGCAGTATTTACTTCCTAGGAGGTGGTCAGAGTATGGTGTTTTGAGCCTTCCGTCATGGGCAAAGATGGAAGAGTCATCTTTCCATGTTTCAACAAGGGATTTGCGTACTGGGGACATTATTGTTCCGGCAAAGAAGGCCAGTTTCTTCCTGAAAAAAGTAAGTTATAGATGGAGATCATTTCAAAAAACTAGTATTATCACGTAATCGATCAAAAAGATGAAATTTAGCCTTCTACCTTTTAGAGGTATTAGCAAGATCTTGAGGCTCATCATGCCTAGGCCAAATTTGAGGGAGGCTAACATCCTTATGAGAAAAATAGTTAGGAAGAAAATAACTCGACGAGCAAATAACTTGAATAGCATTAGACTTCACATGCTCCACCTTCTCCATGGCCACCCTACCAATAGAATGACAAGCAGCATAGAAATGATCAGCCCCTCCTGTCTGGTTCCAATAAGGATATTCGTGGGTAATGTTTCTCATGTACTCTCGGATGAAATCTGCGAGGCCGCCAACCCCAATCCTTCGATCATGCCTCAGGCTGGCAATCGAGAAGGGCAAGAAGAAGAAGTCAGCCTTAAAAGGGTCTTTGGTTATGAAATGGCTCTTGTAGAGTACGTTCTTGAAGTAGGCTTCACTGGCATAATTTCCCCCTGGTTCTTGTTTAGACTCTTCAGGAAGGAGAGCATTGGCAAAAGGGTCACTTTTGTTGTGGGGGTAAATGTAGATTTTTAGGCTTCTTTTCATATCCTCATAGTTTTGCAGGAAGATTTCTTTGTCATGGTACACATCTTGGTTCATGTGTTTTTTGCTTTCTGAGGATCCTGTTGATGCACAAACAAAGGAGCATAAGTTTTGTTAACTTGTAAGGAATGGGAAGTAATATTATGGGCGTAAACTTTTATAAATAAAACATGCACTAGATATGAACTATTGTATCTTGGTATGAAGCCGCCTTATTTTGGTACAAAGGTGGCATATAAATGGATTTTAAACTTTTCCCAGTATGGAATGTTGGTTTAAAATATATGGTGCCAATGGGAACCTTTTATACTAACGAAACCATACCAGCACTGAATCTCTCGTTATATATGACTTCTAAAGATTTTTGTTTGATCCACCAACTATTTTTGCACATGAATAATTTATAGGTAGAATTCGTATGCTCGAGAGTATGGTAGTATTGAGCTTTGGTGTACTTTGTGAAATTAACTCAATAAATTGGTGTATAGAATGAAAATGATGCAGGGATGTTTGCTAAATAGTATTTTGGAGAGTTTTTTTAACAATAAGAACTTTTTGGATCAAAATTAGCTATTTGATCTAATAATAAAGCTAATTTAGTTGTTTAGTAGAAGAGTTTTTTCAGTCCAAAAAGTTAAATAGAAAAAACTAATTTTATGAGTTTTTTGGAAGAGTTATTTTTTGAGAATTAGTTTTTTGTCTCACAATTTATCAGAAACAGTTAATTTCACGAAACAATTTTTTTAGACAAACAGCTAATTCAAATGGCTAATATAAATAACTAATTCAAACAGTTAACAACTAATAGTTAACAACTAATACAAATAGCTAACAGTTGTTTGGCAAACAGGACTATAATGTTAAATATCATGCCCATATCTTTTATTCTGAATTAATTTATGTGGACTTTTCAAAAACAAAGAAAAAGGTCTTCTTAATAATCAGTGGTCTTTTTTGTTTTTTTGTCCTTTTTTGGTGCGAATGGGACACAAAGATGACCGATATACGCAGGACACAACTTTAGCAGTTGAGCAAAGTAACACTCACTAGTAATAGGTGATATACTCGGCCAAAAGGTTTTTAAGATCATCCTCTACATCATATATATTCTAGATATCAAGTGGTTTCTTAATCAATGAATCCATGCTTTATTTGTATTAATTTTCATTAATATCAAATCTCTCTCTCTCTCTCTCTCTCTCTATATGAACAAAACAAACCCCCTAAATTTTTGACGAGTGTTATTAAATGTCTATATATAATCTTGTATAAAATCATGGCGTTATTAATGACTCTTAATATGCTTTTACTACCATATCATTCAAATTAATATGTAGAAATAATTTAACATAAAAAATATATAGAAGTATGATAATATAATTTTTATAATTTTTTCCACTAAGTCGAGCATAATTTATTTTTGATATAATTAATTATAATTTGCGATGATAGCTATTGTTTATGACAATAAGAATATGAAAAATCTTTTGTACATTACACTGGCTACCAAAAATGAGTTATTTATAAGAATGCTAATATACTAGTTTTAAATATCATCTGAACACAAAATATTATCTTGAATTACATTATATTCAACTAATAATCGTATTATTTTAATTTACTATTTTGTACTCTTCCTCACCTTCAACTATAGATATCCAAGCCTTAGAAGGTAGCTATCGTCCATTTTTGTTTTTTTGTTTTTTTTTACAATGGTAAATATGGACTAATTATTGGGTTTTCTACCTCAGGGAAGAACCCAACAGGAGGAGGAACATCCCCCCAAATTTGAACCTGAGTAGGGAGGGTGGAGCAACAACAGCAACGCCAATATGCTACAAGCAGATCGACAGGTAGCTATGGTCCATACTCTATAGTACTCTTACTCATTATTGTGCTCATTGATTCTTACTCTTTCGTACTCCCCACAACCTGAATCCTTAAAGCTTACTAATTACTTTGTTGGACATGGCGTTTTGTTTTAACTTGTACTCTAATTTCAGTCATGTTGTGGCCTATTAACAATCGAAAAAAAGATAAAAAAAGCTTATTCATTAATTTAAAAAGATTCTTTTCCACAGATTTCAGCATAAATAATATGGATTGATTTATGATATCATTTCATCAATTATTTGGTTACAGGTGAATCGAGGACATTAACTAACACGAAAGTAATAATTAAGCAGTACATTACGACCCTTAAGATGTGAGATTGCACGTTTTTCATTTTATATATCGTCTAATCGTCTTCCCCTCTAATTTATATATAGTCATTTGTGTGATATACCTTCAATTATTGACGTAAAGCGTCACTAACAATTTTAGCGTGTTGAATAGTTACGATAAGGCAGTAGAAGAACAAAAACCAAACGCAACAAAAAAAAATCAGAAAGATTCGCAACCAACAAAACAAGCTAAACCAATTACTAGAAGATTCAAGATTTCGAATTTCTGATTTGAATAGTTATAATTAGGCAGTAGAAGTATGGGACGCGAGCAAGTAGCGTGGACCGGACCCTGGGTTATTGAACATGAGAAATAAGCGATTGGAAAAATTATTAGAAGTGCCAGTAGAACCATGAATGAACAAAAGGCGAACCTTGTGAAATTGAATAGATATTGAGGATTATGTTCTTTTCGTTGGTAAATTTTCTTTTATTAATTTTCAACAAACTTCAACAAATTTCGACCAATTTTTATTAATTCTAACAAAAAATTTAAAATCCTTCCAACTTCAATTCGACCAACTTCGATTAACTTTGATAAATTTCTACCAACTTCAACAATCTCTTTCAAAATTTCTTACAAAGAAATTCCCGCTCATATATATTTTTTACCAACATTTTCCAACTTCTATACTAACTTATACCAACTTTCAATCTTTACTAACATTGACCAACTCCTACCGATTATTCCAAAAAAAATACCAACTTCTATCAATTTTAATCAATTTTACCAACTTCAGCTATTTATCAACCTCTATTTACCAATAAAAAGAACAAATCTTATGGGAAACCAATGTGAATGAAAGTCCAAGTTGTCTTCAAGGTGCTCTTTAGGTGGCGGACTATAGGTGACTTGAAATTTGGCTGGCTTAATTTTCAATGGATTGGATTTTTTCAATGGGTTATTAGGTTAGATTATTTGTTACTTTTGTTGAAGGTGTAGGTGGTTTTTACATAGCATCTTACTGTTATTTACACACTTTAGTACTGATTGTTAATCAATCACTTATTACAGAGAAAAATAAAAAAAGTTGTGAACATCATTGTACTTTGATCAATTTTATTTAGAGTGTGAGGTTATAGTACTAGATATAATCTAATCTAGCCAATTGATAAAAATATTAATTAAAAGTAGTACTGAGAATTTGATTTTTAGCTTTAATCTCCTATTTCAATCTTGGCATCAATCTTTACTTACAATAGAAAAAATGAATTCAAATAGTATGAGTACTTAGGCTTGATCCAAAGCAATGGGGGCATTATGCTACTCAAGAATATTTTTATTGACTTGGGGCCCTTATCAAGCACTATATAGTGTCATCAAGGCTTAAAAGCAAAATTTGAAAGGCAATGGGTTATTACAAGATGGCATGGTGAACGAAAGTTTTAAATTCAAGAATTTTATCGTAAGATTTAACAACTTATGAAATAGTTGGGCAAATGCATAATGTCTGATGGTATACTTAACTACTTGTACTTTAGTTCCTTATAATGAAACATAATAGGTTAGTTGTTGGGGTAATTATCTTTATATATAGTCAGGATGGATTGCTGTGCACATTGATATTTAGGGTGGTTATTTCTTTGTAACTAGGTTAGATAAAGTTTTCATTGTTGCCCACAAAGGTTAATTAGATGGATTTATTATTATATTTTTTTTTCGTTTCTTTAAAATTACTAATAAGGATTAAAAAAAATTATAAGCTAGTAAAATGACTCAAGTACATATATTTTAGTTGAAGATTAAACCTTTTTTTTATAGGTATTGAAATTTAGATTCAGTAACTTTACAATGAGGATGCCTCCCACTTTTTTTTATTTTGTTGGATTGAAAAATTGTACCTAAATTTAGATTCATCCTCTAATGGCATAGTCTTTTTTCTTTTTTCAGGAAATACTTAATAGGGTGATCTTATCTTATCTAATACGCCACTTGGAATCAAAAACTAGTAGGGAATAATAAATATTAGGTTTAGCCTAGTACTAGTAGTCTAATACCTGTAACTTCAGGCTTAGAAAGTGGGGCCATTAAGTCCCATTTTACCAGCTAGAAGAAGCATAAAGCAAGAATGACAGCCCAACAACCAAATACTGGAAGCAACTACTGCAGAGAGGGGGAAAAAAAAGCTTTTGGAAGGATATGATGAGTTCTTTAGCTGTCTTGACCTGACAATAACCTTTAATTTGTTTGTTCAATTTAATGGTTTTCTTGTTCAATTGTTTTACGTCTTTTCTTTGGACTCTTGATTGGCAGCATGGACCAACTACATTATTTTTTGAATAAAGAAAGTTCCCTAGAAACCTGCATTAACAATTAAATAATTATCACCAACACTGTACTCTACCATAGAGAACTCATATGACGTAGACTTGTCACATAGGTACCATTTTGCTTGTCTGTGATATTTAAGTTGGATTTGAGGAGATGCTAGATTAATATCAAACAACTAACATGTTGGTAAATTATATAAAGTTAAATTATCTGTCATTTACATGACTATATTATTACTATTGTTGGATTATATTCTTACTGTGCTTTTTTTGTTCAAGTTGATGGTATTTTAATTTTTGAGTCAATTAGATTTAAATAGATTTTTTTAAAAGGAGAGGATTATACATACATTATACGTATAAAAACTTCATTGACTATATTTTTACTTACCACTAGCAGCATGAGGAGGAACAATACTTCTGAGAATAGCCGAGGAATGACCCTCAAAGTCAACATCGGTGCTTGAACTCTTTTTTGCAAGAATATGACTGTTCTCACCATGACGAATAACAGTACTATTCCCAGGCAATTCCAAAGGAGAATAAACTATTTGACGATCATCATTCCTAATCCCCACCTCGTTTTGCTTAGGCTTCGGAGGCAAAAAGACTACTGGTGAGGATGGTACTAAGTCTGAGGAGGTTTTGTTGCCGACATAGAAGGAGGTGGATATCAAGGACAGGTACCAAAGAGTGGTGACAAAGCTGGTTGCAAAGGCCAAGGTGATGGGCACCAAATACAGAGGCAAAGAGCCTGCTTTTCGCCTTGATGAATATGATGATGATTGGGATTGGCAAGAGGAGTCGCTGTACCACTGCTTTAGACTCAGTGCCCATGTCCCCATCTCTTCAAAGAAGAGAGAGAAAAGGGGGGGGGGGGGGGCCCAAGAGGAAGAGCAAAAGAAGTTGAAGATCGTCCAAAATAATATGACGAACAACAACACCATATATACACCAGACAGTACAAGAAGTATTCAAAGTTTCCACGCTGCATGCGTAAGTACAAAGCAATAGGCTGGGAATTGTAGGCATGGTCATACATGTACATATTATATATTATTGGCCTATTTTATTTCGCGTTTTACATAGATAGATAGATACAAGGAGATGTAAGAAGCTGTAAGAAGATGTAAGAAGCTGTAAGGAGCTGTAAGGAGCTGTAAGGATAGATATAAGGAGTTGTTGAATTGTAAAAGAGTTGTATAATATAATTTATTTTAGATGAAAAATAATAATATTAAAATAATATACTTAAGAAGCTGTATTTTGTATTTTTATTTTTTTATTATTGTTATTATTTTTTTATTTTTTTTATTTTTTATTTTTATTTTTTACTTTTTTTATTTCTTGTATTTTTTGTAATTTTGTAATTTTTGTAATTTTATTGTTTTATTTTTTATTTATTTATTTTTTATTTTTATTTCTTTTATTTTTTAATTATTATTTTTTATTTTTAAAA
Source organism: Selenicereus undatus (assembly GCA_017589665.1). Taxonomy (NCBI): domain Eukaryota; kingdom Viridiplantae; phylum Streptophyta; class Magnoliopsida; order Caryophyllales; family Cactaceae; genus Selenicereus; species Selenicereus undatus. The sequence continues at coordinate 32,652,619 of JACYFF010031956.1, read as the reverse complement.
ATTTTTAATTTTTATTTCTATTTTTTTTTTGTTATTTTGTTATTTTCTATTTTATAATTTTGTAATTTTTAATTTTTATTTTTATTTCTTATTTTTTATTTTTTTTATTTTTAATTCATAAGTTTTTAATTTTTAATTTTTTAATTTTTTAATTTTCAATATTAAATTTAAATTTAAATTTAAATTTTTTAATAAAAAATAAAAAAAAAAAATAAAAAATAAAAAACACAACAAAAATTTTTTGAAAATTTTAAAATTAAAAATTAAAAATTAAAAATTAAAAATTAACATAAAAATTAAAAATTTAAAAATTTAAAAATTAAAAAGTTAAAATTAAAAAAATATAAAATATAAAGTAAAAAATAAAAAACTAAAAACTAAAAACAAAAAATTAAAAATTAAAAATTTAAAAATTAAAAATTAAAAATTAAAAATAAAAGAATAAACAAAAAAAATTAAAAATTAAAAATTAAAAATTACAAAATAAAAATTTAAAAATTTTAAAAATTATAAAAAATTTTAAAAACTAAAAAAATTAAAAAATTAAAAATGAAAAATGAAATTTTTTTTAAAAAAAAACTAAAAAATAAAGAACAAAAAAATTAAAAATTAAAAATTAACAATTAAAAATAAAAAAATACAAAAATACAAAATATAAAATAAATACAAAATAAATAAAATGAATATGTAAGGAGATGTAAGGAGATGTAAGGAGATGTAAGGAGATATAAGAAGATGTAAGAAGATGTAAGGAGATGTAAGAAGATGTAAGGAGATGTACGAAGATGTAAGAAGCTGTAAGGAGATGTAAGCTCTTAGCTAAATCCTAAAAAACGCGAAATAGAACAGGGCCTATATAGGTCCTATAAGGCAATTAGGGATGGCAAAAAATTGGGGAAAATCCGTCCCCGCCGGGGTCTCGAGCCGAAGTGGGGAAAAATCCCTGTTCCCAACGGGGACAGGGGAAAATTTAATCCCCGATCGGGGACGGGGATGGGGACGGGGACATAATCCTACCCATCCCCGTCCCCGTTTCCCGGGCGGGGATTTATCCCCATCCCCGATACCCTGATCGGGGGTAATTCCCCGTCCCCATCCCAGTTTTTAGTCTAAAATTATGAAAATAACTCTAGTTTTAAAATTTTTAAATAAATTAAATATGGTGATATGTGTAATTTTAGCCTAGAAACCCTAGGTATATATGCCAACTATGCACCGAAAATTCATCTCTCAAAAGTCAAAACCCTTGTTTGCACTCCAGCCTCTCAGCCCTCTCCTCTGTATTCTATCCTCTCTCTCGATCTCGGCTCTCTCTCTCCAAACAGGCAAAACGCACACTGTGATTCACTGACTCGGCTACTCCTCTTCGGTTCTTCTTCTTCTTCTTCTTCTTCTTCTACTCGGCGGTCTCGGCTACTCCTCATACCCATCGTCACGGTCCAGTCCTCTACTCAGCTGTCCTCTTCGGTTCTTCTTCTTGTTCTTCTGCTTTGTCAAGTGTCAACTGCGGCAAGGCCACCGTCCTGTTCAGAACTCACGGGTGTCAGTAAATCCTGCTCGACTTCTTCAATTTTTTAGGGTTTTATGCTATCTTCTTCTGGGTTTGTGGTTCTGGGTAACTTGGATTGGTCGACTTCTTCTGGGTTTGCTGCGGTTCTGGGTTTGATATGCGTTGGTCGACTTCTATTGATATGAATTGGGGTTTTGCTGGTGCTGTTGCTGTCTACTCAGCTATTATATACTTGTGTTATTAGGAATCTGCTAGTGAACATCATGCTTGTTAAACTTATGCTAGATGTATTCCTAAACCCTTACCTCAAACTCTGCCTTAGGCTTGATGATAAAATGTTTGTCAACAATTCTTTGATTCTTTCTACTTTTGTGATTCTTTCCTTTTGCTATCAGATTCATGGGTGTTTGCTATTGCCTCGTCTGTTTTTTAAGGTTTTATGCTATCAGATTCATGGGTGTTTGCTCTGATGTTGTTCTACTTTTGTGATTCTTTGTTTTTGCTCGTCTATTTGCTCATCTACTTTTGTTTGATCATTGCAAGTTGTTGGTGAACTTTTGGGAAGGTTGTTTTCTTGTGATTTATTGGTAAACTTTCCTAATTTATTGTTTTGCTATGGAAGCTCCTAGAGGTTTAACAGTAATGGCTAGTGGCCCATCTCCAAGCTGTACAAACACAGATGCGGCCGATGCGGGGAATCGGAGATTCCACTCCAACGAATACCAATGTTGACACCAATGTTGGTTCATGTGGGACAACAAATGTGACTGAAGATGATGGGACGACACTAACATTGGGAAAGACAAGGAAATTTATCTCTGATGTTTGGGAGCATTTTACTCTTGAGGTTCGAGATGGCATAGACAAAGGCATTTGTAAATATTGCAAGAAAGCAGTTGGTGGTTCTTCTAAAAATGGCACAAAGCATTTGAGAGATCATCAACGATGTTGCCCCATGAAGAAATATAGAAACATTGCTAAAGATTTTGCTCAAAAGAAGTTGAAGGTAGAGACTTCCGGGGATCAAAAAGGGAAGCTTGGTTATGGAAACCCGGTGTATGATGAGGAGGAAGTAAGGACGGAGCTTTGTAATATGGTTATCATGCATGAGTATCCTCTTGCTATGGTGGACCATCTTGGTTTTAGAAGGTATTCAAAGGCTCTCAATCCTACTTTTAAGATGATATCAAAGAACACTCTCAACAAAGATATCATCAAAATTTTTGAATATGAAAAAAGCAAAACAATGAAATTGTTGGGAAGTACCAAAAGTAAGGTGGCCATCACCACGGATATGTGGACAACTCAAAATCAAAAGCGTGGTTTTATGGCCATAACTGCGCATTGGGTTGATAATTCATGGGCCTTGCAAAGTCGAATTTTGAGGTATTTTTTCTTCACTTAATTTTTAAGATAGTCATTACTTATCTTTATATTTCATACTTTTTAATGAAACTAATTTCATTCTCTTATGCATAGGTTTGCATATGTTCCATGTCCCCACACTTCAGAGGCTATTTCTGAAAAATTAATGGAATGCTTTTCAGATTGGAATCTTGGTAGAAGGTTATCTTCACTTACAGTGGACAATTGTGCTTTCAATGATGCTATAATTGCCATTCTTAAAGATCAGTTGGACGTAAGAGCACTCCCTTTAGAAGGTAAGTTCTTCCATATGCGTTGTTGTGCACATATTCTTAACTTAATTGTGAAGGATGGGTTAGAAGTCATTGATAGCTCAATTGAAAAGATTAGTGATAGTGTGGTATATTGGAGAGCAATGCCAAAAAGGGAGGAAATTTTTCAACAAGTTTGTGATAGTTTGAGTATTTCTTATTCGAAAAAATTGAAACTTGATTGCAAAACGAGATGGAATTCTACGTTTTTGATGCTTCAAACGGCCTTGATCTATAGTGAAGTTTTTCCAAAGTCGGCTAGAAGGGAAAAAAATTATAAATGTTTGCCTAATGATGATGAGTGGGACAAGGCTAGAGAGTTTTGTGACAAGTTGGATATTTTTTATGAGGTGACTCTATTATTTTCGGGCACCAAGTTCCCAACGGCAAACATTTATTTCCCTAAAGTATTTGATGTTAGAATGGCTTTGGATGAGATGCTTTTTGATCCCAATGTGACAATCAAGTCTATGGGAAGAAAGATGGTTGACAAATGGGAGAAATATTGGGATACAATTCATGGAATAATGGGAGTTGCTTGTGTTTTAGATCCTAGATATAAATTGGAAATGTTGAAATGTTGCTATTCTATGATTTATGATTTTGATGTGGAAATCAAAGTTGATGGGATCAAGGATATTATTTATGCATTATTCAATGAATATCAAGAAAAAGTTCAAGTGTACGAATGAAAGTCATTGTGTCTATAGTGATTCTACAAATGCATCTACAATGACTTCTGAGGGTAGTGGATGTGGTGGTAGAAGGAGAACTGTGGAGTACATATATAATACAAAGTTTAAGAAGGGTCCACCAATTCAACAAAAATCTGAGTTAGATTTATATTTGGAAGAACCTACCGCTGCGGGGGCAGATAACTTTGATATATTGGCTTATTGGAAGGGATGTGAGTCGAGGTGCCCTATTTTAGCTGCGATTGCTAAAGATATTTATGCTATACCTGTTTCAACAGTAGCTTCTGAGTCTGCATTTAGTACAGGAGGGAGATTTGTTAGTCCTTATCGTAACCGCCTACATCCAAAGACATTAGAAGCTTTGATGTGTGCTAGAGATTGGATTTGGGCTTCCATAGAGTCGGAAGGTATGCTTTCTTTCTTTTATATGTTTGTAGTTAACATGAAAGAACATGTTTATCTTTTTTACTAATTTGTTTATTTTATGTATTGTAGATGTTGTTGAAGTTACATCTTATCGCCATGCCCCTTCGGCTGATTATGATGATGGTGAAATTTAGATGAGGCTGAAATTTAGATGACTTTCACTTGGTTGCTATGTTAAATTATGGACATTGTTTATTTCACAGAGAATTATTATTGAACTTTGGTTGTATTTTAAACATTTAGTTCTGGAACTATAGTTTTGTTTGACTTGCTTAGACTTTGAATTTGATTGGATTGTTGTGTAATTTGTGCATTGTTTGTATAATTCGTTAAACTAAGGGACTAAGGAAGGAAAAAAACAGCGGGTGAAAATCCCCGTTGGGGATTTACTTATTACATGGCAGGAAAAAAATAACGGGTATAAATCCCCGTGGGAGCCCCGTCGGGGATTTTATTACATAGTAGGGAAAAAAAACAATGGGTATAAATCCCCGGTGGAGCCCCGTCGGGGATTAAATCCCCGCCGGGGATGGGGATGGGGGGGAATGTTTTCCCCGCAATGGGGAACAGGGCGGGGGCGGGGACGGGGATGGGGAATATGCCCCCCGTCCCCAACCCGCCCCGTTGCCATCCCTAAAGGCAATCTTATTTAATATTTATTATATGATGAATTATTTTCTTATGACTTTCTTTTTTATGGTGCTGAGTTAAGACCGCATATGATGACCTCCAAGAAGTATGAGAGTGACTAATAACTTATACAAAGGTGACCCTTATAAAAGTAACTATTTAATAAATTAGTTATTTTTAAACTAAAAAGTTACCTTAATATATAATGTTAGGTTGTGTTCGACCACAATGTTTAAATGAGAATTGAAGATTTTAATCAAATCAAGGCACTAATAAGTCAAATTTTATAAGCTAGTCTTTGGGCTCTCGCTTCAAGTAACTTATACCGTTTGAATTTTTATCTTTCAAAATAATTCATATTTGTTATGCCTAGTGAATTTTAGTTCATTTTCTTTCTAACTTTAATGTAATGCCCCAAAATGCAGATGTTTTACTGTTTGCATTCTCCTTAATAAATCCCTTAATTAGGACTAATAAACTTGATGGTAGGAGCTTTACCGCCGTCCAAAAGGACAAGACTTGAAGCAGGTGTACTAGAAGTAACATAGTTAGGCATAACTTCAGCCATATGTATTCACACATGATCTAACCATATACAATCAACTATTAACTAACATAAGGTTTATACACCACAATAAAGCAATTCATCATGAAATTTACGCCAACATCCACTGAAAATTTCAAAATATAGCTTCAAAAATATGCATGTACTATATTACTGCTAATCCATCCAAATTCTCTTACTTAATTTATTATCTCCAACTAGTTTGCTAGTATGACGGCGATTCACTGAACATTTGCCTAGAATAAAACATGAAAATATTTCAAACTGTGAGTCGAAACTCAGTACGTGCACTCCTGTATTGTTAAATGATCTCTATATAAATTGGTTGGGCGCTCGCTTTGCAATTCATTTTAAGTTTAAATAGCGAAAGAGATGAATGTAAAACTACATTGCTAGTTATTATTTGATACTGAACTCCTTGATACTGTTACGATCTACGGATAGGTGTATATCTGCCAAGGGGATCAGGGGACTTGGCCTAAAACTGTGCGGATAACTGAAGGGCAACGCTCATGTAACTGATAATTGTTGGGGTCACTATTTATGTGATAAATCACTGATTAAATTGATTAATTGATGTACTTACCAAAACTTTTCAATTTTGATAAATGCGTGCCGATTTCTACAGATATAGGCAATGAACGTAACTGAAGTCTTTAAAATGTATTCTCACTTGAGAAAACTTATGCACAATGGGAAACGATAGATTAGAGCCCGTTTCTTCTTAAGAAATGTAATCGTAGGTAAAATATAGTTAGTAACCAACATTCCCTCGTATAACTTGTAACTTTAATGGAAATTGATTAATAAAAAAGTATCGACAATTCAAACAATTCAATATAAGATAAATTACACCAAAATGATTTTGAAAATAAATAAGTTAGGGTCATTGAACTCAAAGTGAAACAAATTGGAGGAAAATAGAACAAAATGAACTAATTGAGGTGATAATAAAAAGAATTGAATGGATATAAATGGAATATGAGTTTTTGACATTTATAAAATGGATAATAAAAATTTTAATGCCAAGAGGGGTGTTGTGAGGTTTAGGAAAGCTCATATAACCTTAGCTTGGCCCGATAGACATTGATCTTGAGCCATTACTCTCCCCACTTCTAAAATTTCATTCTCATACCCATTTAACTCGGTTTTCAAAACCAAGTACGCTTCTATACACAATCAAAGTTGTTGAACTCACTAAACTTTGTAATTTCTTTGCAATATCCATAATTATTTAGAAATTCCTAATAATATCTCCAAATCTCACGATTTCTTTCCTCCCCTATATTACCGTTTCGAGGTCTACTTTAGAAAATTCATATCTTTCACCCTCGACCTGAAATTGAGCTATAAAACCCCAATATAAAAATTTTAAGAAGTTCATCAAAACTTTCATTTATAGTGCAAAACATAATTGCCACAATAGGATTCCTAAAATTAGGCTACAACACAACTGTGCACAGCTTCGGCCTATCATGCATAATCTTGGCAAAACGGCCATAACGTTTTCCACAGAGCTCGGATTAAAGTGATTCAAAAGGCATTTGAAAGTTAACTTACTGATCTATCTATCTATCAAAAATCCCAATTTTCAATGATCCAAACAATAATAGTTGGTTCATAAAGCGACCCTTGTTTTAGGTTTGATCACAGCCTGTTGCCCATGTTCTTAACCCTTCTTTTTCACATAATTTTCCTCTAAAATCACTCATTAAAATCATTCAATCCCTTGTTCCTTCTCATCACCTTACATAGCCATACTACTCCAAATTACTCCATAGTTGTCTTCATTTAATATTCATTTCTCCTCTTTACCAAATCACTCAAAACACATCCATAACGTTACTTGCATAAGTGAACAAAATAGTCTCTTTTAATCAATTGGGAAAATTCCAAGTTAAATGAGATATCAAAGATTCATTTCTCATCAAAGTATATACAAATAACATGCTTGATACCAAGAGTAAGCTAAAACCATGCATAATCATTAAAACCCTAGCTTATGACCAACTTAGATTCACCTTTTACTCATCCAAAACCACGTCAACACCACGATAATTATTTAAAATGCTAAAGATCATCAAATCAAATACAAAACAATCCACGTTCATCACTTCAAACTTAAGCTTGCATGATCATGAACAACCTCAACCTTTGCATGCTTTCAAGCTTAACCAACAATTAAAACATCAAAATAATTCCTATTTCTATCAAGATTACATGATCTACAATCAAAATCAATATAAACAAGAATCAAAACTAAAAATCAACAATAAGAGTGTTAGGTTTACTCACTTTGAACTAGAAAAAGGAGGAGAGAGAAAGAGGAGTGTTGTTTGCTTGTTTGATATTTTGAGTCTTTTACTTGGATGAAAATGATATAAGTTTTACTTGGTTGAGTTTATATCTAGCAACAGTGGCTTATGCCAATGGAGATTAAACACATTTAATGGTGTTTAGTCAAGTAAAATGAAATAATATTTTGTTGGGCCGGAATTGGGCCAAAATGAGTTTGGGCCCAAAAAATACACTTTATGCTATTGAAATTTTTTCTAGCTCGAAATTAAATTTTTGTGATGCTATGAAAAATAATTTAACCTCTTAAACCATATTTATCAGGGCCTACTATCGATTTACTTGAAATTTTACGATAATTAAAGCCTGAATTGCAAAGTAGGGATCCAAATGAAAATTTTCCAACCAGGATGATTAAAGGTGATAATTAAATGAGAGAAAACATAACAACATGACTTAGTTAAATAAACAAACATGATATAGGGTTGGGCTATTACAACCTTCCCCCCTTAAAGAGTTTCGTTCTCGAAACTTATGAACTTTGTCACAAATATGCAATATTGCCTCAAATAGGTGCGGGTACTTAGCTTTCATTTCTTCCTCAGTTTCCCAAGTGGCTTTTGAGGAGCTATGATTTGCCCAAAGTACTTTGATTAAAGGTATCTAGTTGATGCTTAGTTGGTTAATCCCGCGATCTAGTATCTGGACTGGGTGCTCTTCAAATACTAGACCCTCAGTGACTGCAATGGGTTTGGTTATGAGAGCGTGGTTAGGATCTGAAGTGTACTGTTTGAGTTGTGAGGTAACGAAAATGTTATGCACGAGTTTGAGTTATATAGGTAGATCTAGTCGACAAGCTATGGAGTTTAATATTTCAATAAACTTGTATGGTCCGATAGATCTTGGGCTCAATTTAGCTTGCTGTTCAAACCTCCTTATACCCTTAGTTGGGGAAACTTTCTGGAAAAAAAAAAAACGTTATCATCTACCTAAAACTCCAGGGATCTCCTTCTTTTATTAGCATAGCATTTCTGTCAGTTCCAATAGTCTGTTTTCAAAAGTCTTCTAATGATGGTCACCCCATTGAGTGTTGAAGAAGATCTTCATGACCTAAAAGATGATTTTGTCGTTAATGTCTGCCGCCATTTTACCGTGATATTTCATCTAGATTTCTCGACTAGCACTTTCACAACATCGACAGCTGGGAGTTCCATGCTTTCTTCAAATGTAAATGCTGGTCATAGGACATGAAGTATTATAGGCTCCAACTTAAAAAAGTTGGATCCATTGGTATTTTTAGCTGCTTGCCATGTGACGCTAATTAAACACCCAAGTTCTCAAGCCCTCTCAAGAGGTTCAACTGAGTAATCACTACAGTGTTCAGGCTATGTTGTGCCTTCCTAGTCAGGGCATCTACCAAAACATTTTCCTTTCCTGGGTGATATTGGATCTGTAAGTTGTAAACTTTAAGCAATTCTAGTCAATGCCTTTGTCTCATATGGAACTTCTTTTGAGTGAAAATGTACTTCAAGCTTTGATGATCAATATAGATCTCAAAGGGTACCCCATACAAGTAATGTTTCTAAATTTTCAGTGCCAAAAATCACAACTGCTAGATCCAAGTTAGAGTTAGGGTAATTTCTCTCATAAGGGATGAATTGTTGGGAGGCATAAGCTATCACTTTATCTTCTTGCTAACTTAATAGCTTCCTTCAACAAATTGGTCAGGGAAGATGTTACCTTTGAAAAATCCTTATTGCAAAACTCGATACTACCCAACTAAACCCAAAAAGTTTCTAGTCTTAATATCGTTGGTGAGCCTTCGACACTCTATAGTTGCTTTCGCCTTCTACAAATCAACCTTACTCCCTTCCTTTGAAACCACAAGTCCCAAAAATATCACTTGTTCTAACCAGAGCTCACACTTCTTGTATTTGCTATGTAATTGATGTTCCCTCAAGGTCTGCAACACCATCCTCAAATGGTTAATGTGTTCATCTTTGTCTTTGGAGTAAATCAAGATATTGTCTATAAATGTCACCATAAAGTTGTCCAAATAAGGTCTGAAAACTCTATTCATAAGATCCATAAAGAAGGGGCATTGGTCAGGTCAAAAGGCATCACGGTGAATTTATAGTGACCAAACTGGGTCCTAAGTGCAGTTTGGGAATGTCTTCAGGTAAATTGTAAGTTGATGGTATCCTGATATTAAATAAATCTTGGAAAATACTCATGCTCTTTACAATCGATCAAATAAAACATCTATTCAGGGCAATGGGTATTTGTTCTTGATGGTGATCTTGTTTAGCTCATTGTAATCGACACCTAACCTGAAGGTCCCATCCTTCTTCTTTACAAATAGAACTGGGGCACCCTATGGTGACACTCTTGGTCTGGCAAATACCTTATGTCCTAGGTTATCTAACTAAATCTTCAGTTTTCTAAGCTATGTTGGGGCCATACAATATGGACCTTTAGAGATAGGTGGGGCACCAAGTATTAATTTGATCTTCAAATCAATTTTTCTTTGTGGGGCAGTCCCGATAACTCTTCTGGAAAACATCTCTAACTTCACAAACTACACGAATATCTTATCTTTTTCTTCCTTTGGTTGAGTGTCAATAGCATAACTCTAGTACTCAATATACCCTTGACCTAACAGCTCACTTGCTTTCATAACAGAATTTAAAGGACAAGGTTTTGCCTCTCTTTGCCTAAGAACATATTTCTCTCACTCGTTCATGGCTTGAAATAACCTTAAGGTCCTCACAATTGATCTTGATCCCACAAGTACACAACTAGCTCATTTCCAAAATGATATCAAAGTCTGACGAGTCAAATTGAATCAAAACTCTAGGGAATACTATCCCAACAATAGTAATCGGGGCAGGTTTATAAGAGATAGGACACTCAACTTTAGAGTCATTGGGTAACTTGATTCTATAATTGATTTCTGTATCCTTATTTTCAAGGTTCAATTGCATGGCAGATAAAGCGGATATAAATGAATGAGTGGCTACTGAATCAAATAATACACAAAATGGCTTTGAAATTAAAAAGAGAGTTCTAGTAACTACCGTACTATTGGTGGAATCTTCCTTCTTGCTCAACACATACACCTTACCTACATGTGCAGTCCTTGGAGGTGAGAGGCCTTATCTTCAGCCTTAAGTTTTCGGGGACAGGCAGCAATGAGGTGTTCCGGCTACCACAATACATGCATTTGTTAGTTCCCACTTGGCACTCAGAAGTGGTGTGGTTAGTTCTTCCACATTTCCCACAGGGCTACAGGATGACTCTTGGGAGGAGCAGAAGCAGATTTCTTTTGGTTTACACTCTTAATCAGAGCTCCCTATTCAGTCCACTTCCTCTTCTGATTAATCGGGTTCAAAGCCCTCAACTCAGGCTTCACTCGATCTACTTCAGTTGTTCGCTCATATAACTCTTGATAGGTAAGGATCCGTTGACCAGCTAGCTGGTTATGAATACAGAAAGCTAATCCTTCTTTAAATCTTCTCATCTTTAGTCTTTCAGATGACAAACTCTGAAACAAACCTGGATAGTTTTGTAAACTTAATAGCACATTGCATCACTGTAATACTACCACTCATCTTCAATTCCATAAATTCTTTCTCCTTCTACCTTTGAATCACAACTTAATAAAATTTGGCTCTCAGTTCTTCCCGAAATCTAGTCCAAGTGAAGTCAGGCCCTAAGAGCCTATCCTTAATAGTGTTCCACTAAATATCAACTTCGCCAGTTAGGTAAAGCATTCCAATGTTCACCTTTTTATCCTCTGGAACCTCAACCATAGTGAAAATTTTCTTCATACCTTTGAATCCATTCCTCAAGTTCTACTGGGTCATACTTTTCATCATAGACTTTAGGGTTGCGTCGGCTACCCTATTTGCTAGTTTGTCATCCTTAGGAGGGATTTTAGTCGGTGTTGGAGGAATTCATTTCATAAGCTCAGACACCAAAGTATGCCAGTAATTAGGGTTCCCAGTGTTATTAGCCAACTCAGGGGGAATCGGGGGCATTCCACTAAGGTTTGGTCCCATATTATGCGAAGCTTGATCACCTGACCCCTGACCGTGGTATGAGTTATTTCCTATGTGGGTCTCTGCATTATCTTGCACTAGTTTAGACATTCTGGCTATTCAATAAATAGAGTAATTCAATCACTTCACTACAACCATCATATAAGATAAGCATACATAATAGCCTACGTATATGGACTATAACGCTATGAAACTCAGGAAAGGGGTTCTGCAAGTGGACTACCGTACTACCATGTAGTAAACATATGTGAGTGGCCACAAAAGTAACTAGTAAGATGCTCGCTACATATGAATCTATCCAACAAAGCAGAATATAAGAGAAGAACATGTGAGAGATAAGCCGACATTACTATTTTCACATATCTCCAACAACATCATCACAACCCTCACTAACCAACTTTCTCACTCTCTTAACTCTACTCTCCATAGTTCATATCCCATCAAGGATGATCAAACCTGGCTCTGATACCAAAACTGTCACGCCCTAAAATACGCATGTTTTACTATTTGTATTCTCCTTAATAAATCCCTTAATTAGGACTAATAAAATCGATGATAGGAGAAGGACAAGGCTTGAAGCAGATGTACTAGACGTAATTAGGCATAACTTCAACCATAAATATTCACACATGATCTAACCATATATAATCAACTGTTAACCAACATAAGGTTTATACAACACAGTAAAGTAATTCACCATGAAATTTACACCTCCATTCAAAAAAAATTTTAAAATACAGCTCCAAAAATATGCGTGTACTATATCACTACTGATCCATCCAAAATTCCTTGCTCAATTTATTATCTAGAATTAGTTTGTTAGCATGACAGCGATTCACTGAGCATTTGCCTAAATCAAAAGATGAAAACATTTTAAATTGTAAGCCGAAGCTCAATATGTGCACTCCTGTATTGTCAAATGATCTCTGTATAAATTAGTTGGGTCCCCACTTTGCAATTCATTTTAAGTTTAAATAGTAAATGAGATGAATGTAAAATTGCATAGTTAGTTATTATCTGATAGTGAACCCCTTGATACTGTTACGATCTATGGATAGGCGTACACATACCAAGGCGATCGGGGGACCTGGCCTGAAGCCGCACGGGTAATTGAAGGGCAACGCCTATGTAATTGGTAATTGATGGGGTCACTATTTATGTGACAAATCACTAATTAAACTGATTCATTGATGTACTTACCAAAACCTTATAATTTTGATAAATACATGCTGATTTATAAAGATACAGACAATGAACGTAACTGAAGTCTTTAAAATGCAATCTCACTTGATAACACTTGTGCATAATGGGAAACAATAGACTAGGTCCTGTTTCTGCTTAAGAAATGTAATCGTAGGTAAAATGCAGTTAGTAACCAACATTCGCTCCCTTAATTTGTAACTTTAATGAAAATTGATTAATAAAAAGGGCATCCACAATTACAACAATTAGATATAAGATACGTTACACCAAAATGGTTTTGACAATAAATACGTTAGGGTCATTGAACTCAAAGTGAAACAAATTGGAGGAAAATAGAATAAAATGAACTAATTGAGGTGATAATGAAAAAAGTTCAACGGATATAAATGGAATATGAGTTTTTGATATTTATGAAATGGATAATAAAAAGTTTAGTGCCAAGAGGGGCGTTGTGAGGTTCAGGAAAGCCCATATAACCTTAGCTTGGCCAGATAGACACCGATCTTATGTCACTACTCTCCCCACTTCTCAAATTTCATTCTCATACCCATTTAACTCGGTTTTCAAACCCAAGTAAGCTTCTCTACACAATCAAAGTTGTTAAACTCACTAAACTTTGTAATTTCTTTGCAATATCCATAATTTTTTAGAAACTCCTGATAATATCTCCAAATCTCACAATTTCTTTCCTCGCTCATATTACCATTCCGAGGTTTACTTTAGAAAATTCATATCTCTTACCTCAGACCTCAAATTGATCTATAAAACCCCGATATAAAAATATTAAGAAGTTCCTCAAAACTTTCATTCATAGTGCAAAACATAATTGCCACAATAAGGTTGCTAAAATTAGGCTAGAACACAACTGTGCACAACTTCGGCCTATTCTGCGTAGTCTTAGCAAAACGAACATAACGTTTTCCACAGAACTCGAATTAAAGTGATTCAAAAGGAATTTGAAAGTTAGCTCACTGATCTACCTATACACCAAAAATCCCAATTTTCAATGATCCAAACAATAACAATTTGTTAGTAAAGAGAGCCCTATTTTCGGTTTGATCAAATTATGGTGCCCATGTTCTCAACCCTTCTTTTTCACATAATTTCCCTCTAAAATCACTTATTAAAATCATTTAAAAATCCCTTGTTCCATCTCATCACCTTACATAGCCATATCACTTTGTAATTGTCTTCATCTAATATTCAATTCTCCTCTTTACCAAATCACTCAAAACACATCCATAATGTTACTTACTTGCATAAATTAGCAAAATAATCTCTTTTAATCAATTGGAAAAATTCCATAATCCACCCGTTTATACAAAAGTCACCTCAATACATTTTTCAAGTTAAATGACATATCAAAGATTCATTTCTCATCAAAGTATACACAAATAACATATTTGATACTAAGAGTAAGCTAAACCATGCATAATCATTAAAAACCTAGCTTATGACCAACTTAGATTCACCTTTTACTCATCCAAAACCACATCAACACCACCATCATTATTTAAAATGCTAAAGCTTACCAAATCAAATACAAAGCAATCCAAATCCATCACTTCCAACTTAAGCTTGCACAATCTTGAACAACCTCAATCCTTGCATACTTTCAAGCATAACCAACAATTAAAACATCACAATAATTCCTATTTCTATCAAGATTGCATGATCAACAATCCCAAATCAATATAAACAAGAATCAAAACAAAAAATCAACAAGAAGAGTGTTAGGGTTTACTCACTTTGAACTAGGAAAAGGAGGGGAGAGAAAGAGGAGTGTTGCTTGCTTGCTTGATATTTTGAGTCTTTTACTTGGATGAAAATGGTCTAAATTTTACTTGGTTGAGTTCATATCTAGCAAAAGTAGCTTATGCCAATGGAAATTAAACACATTCAATGGTGCTTAGTCAAGTAAAATAAAGTAATAGCTTGTTGGGTCGGAATTGGGCCGACATTGGGCCTAAATGAGTTTAGGCCGAAAAGTACACTTTATGCGATTGAAATTTTTCGTGGCTTGCAATTAAATTTTTGTGATGCTATGAAAAGCAATTTAACCTCTTAAACCAAATTTATCAGTGCCAATTATTGATTTACTTAAAATTTTACGATAATTAAAACCCGAATTGCACAGTGGGGGCCCAAATGAAAATTTCCCAATCAGGATGATTAAATGCGATAATTAAATGTAAGAAAAAATAATAACATGACTTAGTTAAATAAACAAACATGATATAGGCTTGAGCTACTACAACAAACATATTTAATGTAGTAGAACAACCTAGTTGGAAATCACTTATGTGTTTCATTACAAAATACGAGGCAAAAAAGACATTATTAATATCATAAAGACAAAAATCAAAGTCAATAGATCCAATTTTCAAATGGTCAAACGTAGTGACACTACACAATCTGACATTTACTCAAGCAAATAAAAAGTGTAACACTGAAACTTCCAAGTCGGCCTCACTCATAGCGCACCTCCTTGCAGCACATTAATACCTAAAAACAAAACATATCGAACAGTGGGGTGAACTCAACAATGCCTATCCCTAATAGCAGATTTCTATTTGAATTAATTTATTCAAACAGTTAGGGGTGAGAAAGAAATAATTCAAATCGTTCAAAGTAAAGTTGGCTTCCAATCATTTCAAGATCTTTAAACTGCTAATTCTTAATCATTATTTATAAGGAAAAACAGAGATCATTTATTAGCAAATGACCGCACCAGAGGGTCTCATAACTTCTATCGAACAACCTCATGGGTTTCAAATATGTGGCGTCCATGACTTGCCATTTGTCCATCTACAATGACACTTACCCAAACAACCACATGCTCTAAACCCAAGAGACTATCTTGTATCGACATTAGCTAGGGTAATCCTAGCCAGATTTCGGTAGGCACCCTCTCGCAAACATGCCTTAATCGTTCACCTTAATATTTAGTCTCTTAGGAGTAGGTCTACTCGGCTCCCATTAAGCTTGATCCGTCATAGTCAAAATTTCTATTAACTTTGCAAAACCACTTTTAAACATGAACTACTTAGTCATAAATGCTTAATCGTAACACAATACTACACATTTAGGGATTGACAATCAAATCACATATCACAGTTCAAGTTTTACACATAAGGTGCCCTTGGGATACAACATTGCATAAACAATTTATAAATGTCCAAAACACATTTAAAAGGGCAGCTAAGGAAAGTTAGGGTATAAACATTACGTCAATAAAGCAAAATTAACCTACCTTGAGCGTGATCCAAAATTGTTGAACCCAAATGACAAAATAACGCATCACAATATGGGCCAACATAGATTTTACAACCCAATAATCAAGATTTTTCAACCAAATAGCCAAGGACAACCCTAAGGTCACAATTCCATAGCTAATCCCATAATTATTTATTTTCAAGTATCTAGATAACTTTTAATAATTATTTTCTAATAAAAGACCATTAACAAACCTTTAACCAATTAGGGCATTTATACAGTTTCAGGTCATTTTTCTAACCAATTTACAGAGGCTATAACTAAGCTTAGAAATATTGAATTAGGGTGCTTGAGTACAATATGGAAAACACTTGATTTCTACTACAACCTTCATTTCAAGAACAACAAATAATGACAGAAAATGTCCGGAAATGACATATTTTCAATTCGTTAAATTCATGTTAGATTTGCACACTTGCAGGAGAAAATTGATTTCTCCCTCATTTTACATCCAAATTAATAAGGAAAAATTGCTACCAAAATGGACCCATAAATCTATGTCACTAAAGTTTTTCATTGTTTTCAAATTGGTATATAATTGTGGGTAATTTTTCAACGTTGAGTCAATGCAGTCAAAATTTTGGTCACAACAAAATCTCAATTCTCGTATAAAACTCTATGCCTAGCCAACATATTTCATATAACTACTCCCTAATCAATCCTATACATCCAACAATTCAACTACCATATAACAAAATCAAAGTACGATCAAAGATGAAGATAAAAGAGAGTAACTACGGTTCTTACTTGAAGATGGAGATGAAGAAACAAAGAAGATGTACATGTGTTTTTTAAGCAACCTCAAGATTTGGAAATTTAGTTTATAACATGAGTTAGAAAGAGTCAGTAGAGGGCAGAAGATTAATCTAAGTTGATACATCAAAAACTTTTATTTTAAAACATACTATGAATGTAAACCCTAGAACCATGCATCTCTCAAAGAGGAATGTAAGAAGAGGAGGGAGGCAACAACTGGTGGCGGGGCTAGCTATTAACAACAAACAGTTGCAGTCAGCAGTGGTCACCGGGGATAGTACTGGCAGTGATTAGGTGATAGTGGGGTTAGCTGAAACGGGGTTGATGTATATGTGTGTTAAAAAGAGAAAGAGTTGGAGAAGAAGTGGATACAGTCGGTGTTGGTTAGGCTGACCGACAACTTTAGAGCATGCGAGACATGGCAGTGGTCACTAATAAATAGAGCTAGGCTGGCGGTGTGGCCATGTAAGAGAGAAAGTGATACGTAAGCCTTGAAGAAACTCAAGCAATGAGGCTAGTTTGCAATATGATCTTAGCTTGGCTGGAAATTAGTAATGGAACCAGAACCAAAATAGAGGACATGAATAGGATAAAGACCATGCCACCACCCAAACTAAGTGAGGAATCCACCCTCCAAATCATAAAGGCTAAGCCACCAGATATGGATTAAAGGAAGCCATCCTAATCTAGCAATCAAAGGGATTAATAAAAGAGAGATTTGAGTGTTTGAATTAAAACTCAAAACTAAGGTTTTTCATTCATCAATGGTGATATGAACAACCTGCCAAGCAGATATATATACACGTCTCAAGCTAGTAAGCAAGCAAGCTAGCTCCTAAGCTAAGCTAATCCGGATTAGCCAAACTATTTTGCAAAACAATTTTAGTCGAGGATTACAAGTTTGAGTGTGGCTAATACAACTTGTTTAGAATCAATTAAGAACTAAAAGAAGATTAATTATCCCTAATCAATCCACTTGCATATGATAGAGAGAGAAAAGGCAGGCTGCAGGTGGTCACTTTGCAGCCATCTAATCCGGAAGCAAGTGGCCATCAAATCCTATCCCCATTGGCCAATTGGGCTGTTAAAGCTGCAAGAGTGGTGATAATAATGTTTCTAGAGGTCCAAGTAGCCAAGGAAGCAAGCTAGCAGGTGAGCAAACCCTCACTATTAAGGAATACTCGAGCAACGTCCAAATGACCTATTTAAGCTTAATGAACACGGGTAATCACTGAAAATGATCATGGTGGTTCCCCAACCTATAATTGACTTAGAACTAATTTTAATGCATATCATGGTTCCTTAGGATGTTAATGATCATCTCAATTAGAGAAATCATCCCTAAATCAGGTTTAGGTGAGGGAAATGACTAGAAACTTGAACCGGGTCTGAAATAGCCTCAAACTACAATGGTTGACAAAATGTAGTTGGAGCTCCATGAAGAACTGACTATGATTTGGATTTGTCTTCATGGCTTGATACCATAGGATGTTGACTAGCATCCCAAGGAAAAATTCTGACCCTAAATTAGGTTTTAGGTGGTGATTCCACCAAATCACTCAAGATAGGTAAATTGGGATTCCTCAATATACCTTCACTATTTTGGGCCAATGTAGCAAAATGCCTATGACATAGGCCAAAATTGAGTTCCCTCCATGAAAATAGACTTCTAGGGAGTCCAACACAGTAGGACTTGCCCATAAGAGGTCTTGAAAACTCCTAGAATCATACTATGTAAAATGGTGTTTAATTTTGGCTTTGACCAGGAGAACACGGATTGAATATGGCTAAATGTAATCTAGTTTCCTTGATGTCCCTCACCTTGAACGGCATCTTGGACATGATTTGGATCTTTGAAACTCTCTTGTGTGTCATGCCCTGCATTAACCTCCCCTTCTTTAAAAGGATTTGTCCTCAAATTCAAAGGGTCTTCAAAACAGTCCTCCATGTAAAGAGTTAAGTCAACAATGTTAAAGGTGGCTGAAATAGCCATATCTCCCAAGAGCTGAAGTTTGTATGCATTGTCTCCCACTTTCTGACTGATCTTAAATGGCCCATCCCCTCTTGCCATAAGCTTGTTCTTCCTTTTGGATGGGAACCTCTCCTTTCTGAGATGTAGCTAGACTAGATCTCCTGGACTGCACTCCATCTTCTTTCTATGCTTATTTGCCCTTGCTTTATAAGCTGCATTGGTTATCTCTAAGTGGTTCCTTGTTTGCTCATGCAACTTCTTCATATCTTTTGCCCTTAGTTTAGCTTCATAATTCACCCTTGATTCACTTGGTAGGGGTAGCAAATCAATGGGGGTAAGAGGGTTTACCCGTACATACACTCAAAGGGAGAGTGTTTAGTAGTATAGGAAGGAGCCCTATTATAGGCAAACTTAGCATGGGGAAATTTTAGGTCCCAATCTTTCAAGCTTTTACCAACCAAACTCCTAAGCAAAGTAGTAAGAGTTCAGTTTGTTACATCTGTCTGGCCGTCAGTTAGAGGTTGACAGGTTGTACTAAACAAAAGTTTAGTGCCTAAAAGCTTCCACACACTCCTCCAAAAGTGGGACAGAAACTTGGAGTCTCTGTCAGATACAATGGACTTAGGCACACCAGGGAGCCTAATGATCTCTTTAAAGTACAACTCAGCAATGTGGCTAGCATCATCAGTTTTGTGGCATGGTATAAAGTGAGCCCTTTTAGAAAAACCTATCCACAACCACCATGATTGCATCCTTTTCCCTTTGGGTCCTTGAGAGGGCGACAATGAAATCCATACTTTCATCATCCCAAGGCTTTAAAAGTATGGGCAGTGGGGTGTACAAGCCTTGATGGACCTGTCTCTTGGCTCTGTGGCAAATTGGGTAAGCTGAAATTGTTTTGTGAACATCCCCTCCCATTTTAGGCTAATAGAGATGCTCTTTTAGAATGTCAATTGTTTTGTTCAGGCCAAAATGGCCAGCAAGAGCACCACCATAAGCCTCTCGAACCAGTAACTCCCTTAAGGAACATTAGGGATGTAAAGCTTGTTATACCTGAATAGATAGCCTTCTTGAACAGTGTAGGGGCTATCCTTTGGAACTTCCTCAATCAAGGGCTAAAAATCTGGATCCTCCTTGTAGATAGCCTGGATTGAATAAAATCCAAGTACCTTGACTTCCAAAACATAAAGTAGGGTATACCTTCTGGATCAGGTATCTGTGACCACATTCTCTTTTCTAGTCTTGTGTTTGCAAGTAAAGTTGAATAGATAGAGGAACTCCACCCATTTTGCATGCCTAGGATTTAGTTTGTGCTGAGCATTAATGTATTTGAGAGCTTGATGGTCAAAATGTAGGACAAAAGGTTTAGCATTGAGATAATGACTGAGTTAAGGCCCTCATAATAGCATAGTACTCTTTGTCATATGTGCTGTAGTTGCTTCTGAAAACATTTAGCTTTTCACTGAAGTAGGCAATGGGCCTTTTGGATTGGATTAGGACCGCTCCTATCCCTACTCCACTTACATCACACTCTAGTTCAGATAGATCTTTAAAGTTAGGTAGAGCCAAGACTGGTGCTTGGAAAAGTTTATGTTTGATCTCTTCAAAGGCCTTCTAGGTAGTCTTGGACCACTCAAAAACTCCTTTCTTCATGCACTCAGCAATGGGGGCCATGACTGAGCTGAAATTTCTAATGAACCTCCTTTAAAAAAAGGCCAAACCATGAAAGCTTCTCACCTCTGTAACTAATTTGGGTTGAGATCAGGACTGGATAGCCTCAATGTTGGTTTGATCAACCTAAATGCCTTAAATTAAAACTACATAACTAAGAAAAATGAGTTGTGGGGTGAAAACCTTACACTTCTCTATCTTGGCATAGATTTTCTATCTTCTTAGAACCTGAAAAACCTACTTTAGATGATCCATGTGCTCCCTCTCATTCTAGCGATAAACCAGAATATCATCAAAGTATACTACCACAAAGTGACCAATGAAGGGTTTAAGGACTTCAGTTATTAACATCATGAAGGTCCTGGGGGCATTAGACAGACCACATGGCATGACAAGCCATTCATACAAACCTTGCTTAGTTTTAAAGGCTGTCTTCCACTCATCACCATCCCTCATCATAATGGTATCCACTTGTCAGGTATATCCTAGAAAAGACCTTTAAGCCTTGCAGTTCATCTAACATATCATCAAGCCTAGGGATACGGTACCTATATTTGATTGTAATGTTGTTTATAGCTTGTCTATCCATACACATTCTCACGGTTCCATCCTTCTAAGGTATAAACAAGGCTGGAACAAAACAAGGACTCATGCTTTTCCTTATGTAACCTCTATAAATAAGCTCTTGAACTTGCCTCTCAAGTTCCTTAGTTTCAGTAGGGTTACACCTATAGGCTGGCTTGTTTGGTGAGGCAGCTCCGACAACAGTAGGTCTATTTGAGGTTCAATACCTCTAAGTGGAGGCAATCCCGAGGGTAAATCACTAGGCACATCTAAACACTCATGTACAAGGGGCTGAGCAGGGGGTGCAAAGGTGTCTCTCCCTCTACTTCTTCCAACACAAGTAAGGCATAAACTTCTTTGCCTTTACTTATAGATCACTCCACCTGTGTTTCAATCGAAAATAAGTCTTTCTTACTTGTGTTTTCTTCCCCAAGGCTAGGTATAATATTCTAGATTTGGCTAAGGGGCAAAGGGGTGAGGGTGTAGTTATTACCCTTGACCTTAAAGGTGTATGTATTAGCTGTCCCATTATGAATGGAACCTTTGTCAAACTGCTAGGGCCTTCCAAGAAGTAAATGACATGTATCCATAGGTAACATATCACAAAGGAGCACGTCCTTAAAGTTACCTAGGTTATATGTAATTAGGGCCTGTTTGGTTACATGAACCTCATTTTCTTTCTTGAGCCATTGTAGGGAGTAAGATCGAGGGTGAGACACAGTAGATAGCTCAAGTTTATCAATCAAATGAGATGAAGCAACATTAGTACAACTAACCCCATCAATTATTAAAATACATATCTTCCCTTGAATGGCACATCGAGAGTGAAAGATAAGCTCTTTCTGGTTTTCTGCCCTTGGACTCTCCATAGCGTGTAATACTCATTGAGTCTTTATACCATGTAATACCCTTTTAAGGACCAAAAACTCCCCATCTTTAGGAGTTAGGATGGTGTTCTCCTCTTCCTCCTCAGCTTCTTCTTTACCAGGCTAAATAACAATTTGGTCGATCTCCTCAATCTCTTTAATGGTGAGGGCTCTTCTGTTTGGGCATTCTGCTTGGGAATGACCATAACCCTGACATTTGAAGCACCCTTTTCCACCTATTTTCTTAGTGAACTCCCTAATAACTCCCTTACTTTTGCCTTTGGATAAATCTATTTTGGCTTGTGTTTTGAATTTGGAGGTAGAATAGGGTTTAGGGGGGGTTAAGGCAAGAAAAGGAGCTTCTAAATGGCCTTTTGTTTTTGGATTACTTCTTCACCTTGATATCCAGTTTACAAACATCCTCAAAACCCCAATAAGGTTGAAGATGAACCTTCTCCACTATGCCTTCATCTAGCCCCTTTAGGAATCTAACCATAGCTTGTTCTGGTTCCTTATCTAAACCACTCCTTATATTGAGTTCTTTAAACTCCGTAATGTACTCTTTCCCACTCATTCGACCTTGGTTTAAGGAGGATACTTTAAGGTAGAGATCCCTGTTATAACCCTCAAGTAGAAACCTCCTGTTCATTAGTTTTCTTAACTTGGACTAAGTTGTGATTCGTGGCTTTCCCTTCTTATTATCTGTCTTTTGGTGTTTTCATACCGAAGGGAAGCATATTTTTTGAGTTTAAGAATGGCTACCTTAAAGAACCTTTCATTAGAATAGCCTTTAACGTCAAAAAATCTTTCAACGGTTTGAATCCTCTCCAAATACACATATGGATTCAAGGTTCCTTCAAAATCTAGGGGATCAAATTTCATATTCCTCAAATCATCCTCATTGTTTCTGGTTGGCCTTCTTCTACCCCTAGGTGAGTATTCATCCTGGGAAGAAGATGAATGATATGAGGTTAGATCATTGCTAAGCTGACCTCGTTCTCTCCTCCTAGTCCCTCCGAGATCATCTCTAAATCTGGCTAAAATGTCAGCCAAACTAGTGGTAAGTGTTTGGATATCCCTTTGGAGATGGAGTGTGGAATCTCATTTCCCTAACTTATGAGCTTCTTCAAGGGTTAATCCCCTAGGCACTCTGGTTTGGGAGGGTTCAGCTTCCTCTCTCCCGACCATGGACTAAAACAAGTTCTAGGCTGTTTTGTGGAGTTTAGGTTCTTTGGTGGCTGGCTTTGTGGTTGGGATTGAAAAGGTTTTTTACAACTACTAGAAACATGGTTTCAAAAAAAGGGAGGATTGCAAAGTTAATGAAACAGTAAGAAAACTCACCAAGTTATGCTCTTATACCACTTTGATGGGGAAGCCTTAAACAAACTCAAGCAATGAGTATAGTTGACAATCTGATCTTGCTTTGGTTGGAAATCAGTCATTAAGCCAGAAACAAAACCGAGGATATAAATGAGATAAAGGCCACACCAGCTCCCAAACAAAGTTAGGAATCCCTCCTTCAAATCATGAAGGCTAAGCCACTAGAAATGGATTAAGGAAACCACCCTAATCTAGCAATCAAAGGGATTGATAAAAGAGAGATTTGAGAGTGTTGGAGTTAAAACTTGAAATTGAGGTTTTTCATTCATTAATTTTGATATGAGCAACCAGCCAAGCAGATATATATACACGTCTCAAGCTAGTAAGCAAGCAGGCTAGCTCCTAAGCTAAGCTAATCTGGATTAGCTAAACTGTTTTGCAAAACAGTTTTAGGTTAAGCTAATTACAAGTTTGAGTGTGGCTGATACAACTTGTTTAGAATCAATTAAGGACTAAAACAAGATTAATTAGCTCTAATCAATCCACTTGCACATGATAGAGAGAGAAAAGACAAGCTGCAGGTGGTTGATTTGTGACCATCCAATCCGGAAGTAAGTGACCATCAAATACTATCCTATTGGCCAAGTGGGTAGCCAAAGCTACATGGGTGGTGATAGTGATGTTTCTGAAGGTCCAAGTAGCCAAGGAAGCAAGCTAGCAGGTGAGCAAACCCTCCCTATTAAGGAATACTCAAGCAAAGTCAAAACAGCCTGTTTAGGCTTAATGAACCCGTGTAATCATTGAAAATGATCAAGGTGGTTCCCTAGCCTATACTTGACTTAGAACTGATTTTAATGCATATCATGGTTTCGTAGGATGTTAATGATAATCCCAAAAAGAGAAATCAACCCTAAATCAGGTTTAGGTAAGGCAAATAGCCAGAAACTTAAACTAGGTTTGAAATAGCCTCAAACTGCAACGGTTGACAAAATGCAATTGGAACTCTATGAAGAACTAACTATGGTTTGGATTTATCTTTATGTCTTGATACCTTAGGACATTGGCTAGCATCCCAAATAAAAATTCTGGCCCTACATAAGGTTTTACATGGTGATTCTACCTAATCACTTAAGATAGGTCAACTGGGATTCCCCTGTATACCTTCACTATTTTGGGCCAATGTAGCAAAATGCCTATGATATAGGCCAAAATTAAGTTCCCTCCATGAGAATAGACTTCTTAGGGCGTCCAAAAAAGTAGTACTTACTCATAAGAGGTCTTAAAAACTCCTAGAATCTTACCATCCAAAAGGGCGTTTAATTTTGGCTTTGAGTAGGAGAACAAGGATTGAATTTAGCTGAGTATAATTTGGTTACCTTGATCTCCCTGACCTTGAATGGCATCTTGGACATGATTTGGATCTTGGGAACTCTTTTGTGTGTCATGCCTTGCATCAGAAAGAATGAAGGTAAGAGAGAGATAGACTGTTGTAAGAGAGAACGCGCGGGGGGGGGGGGGAACTGCTATGACTTCATGTAAGAAAAAGCCCGAAGATATATTTGTTTATTTGGCTGGTAAGAGAGGAAAGTGGGTGATTTTTGGGTGGGAATTATGGACAACCAGAAGATATGGGGGAAGTTTTAATATTCCTTCCCAAAATATTATTTAATTCAAATTTAAAATTTAAAATTTAGGAGGAAAATCAAAAGAATTAAAATCTAAATTTTATTAAATACAAATTTATTATTCTATTTACTAGAAGCTTTTGATTGGGTCTAGGACAAAGAATTCCAGACTTGGTCTAAAGTTCCAATCTTTATGAAGACTCTAGATCATACGAGTTTTTCTCGTAGTTTTAATAGATATGTCACTTCTCCCACCCATTTTGTGATGGGATAAGGACTAATATAGCTTCAAGTGAACTTGCATGATAACCCAAATCACATAACATTGTCATGTAAGACTCTTAGGATGACTTGGTACCCAATGTAACGCTCCCAATCCCTAATGTATAATTATCTTAACTTAATAAGTTATTATTTATGATTGCAGCAGAAGTCTGTTGACTGGAGGCATTACCACCGTTTCGTGACGGAACATGACTTCTTAGAACTCCTTGTAACACTATTACCTACACAGCCACCAAGTTCACAAAGCATTGGAATTAAAAACATACATTTGACAACTCGTCCTATTTAAAATACACTTAGCAAACTTAGGACAGAACTGCTGAACACATTAGCAAATACATTGTCGAAAAGTTTATACAATCACCAAGTTTCTAGGAATGTTAGTCTATAAGTCACTATGAGCACCTAGCTAGCTACCCTTCAACAAAGTACTCCAATTGTCGTTCATTCTTACTATATTTTGGCTTGCCAGAAGGAGGGGGTAAGCTTGTGAGTTGTAGTGGGAGAAGAGAATGAGGGAATAAGTAGTTCTGGGAGTTTGAAATTTATTAACCTAATATGCCTATGTGGTTTATTTCAACTAATGAATATTTGCATGATTGGAGCTAGCAAAGAAAGGAAAAGTGAATACCTCTCGATTTGAACCTGAAACCAAGTCCATGATGTCATTAAACCAAGTCGCGATTGGCTTATCTAAATTATGGCGACAGCTAATAATGATATGCTATTAAAGAGGTAATAATAATTAAAATAATAATAATAATAAACATGATGAAGGTAACCACAATTCTAATAACATTGATAACAACAACAACAACAATAATAACAATAAAAAAAATAGCTGTGTTAATAATAATAATAATAATAATAATAATAATAATAATAATAATAATA